>LR738712.1:392719407-392767788 GCA_902687465.1 Secale cereale | reverse complement strand
AAAAAAAAAAAAAAAAAGAAAAAAAAAAGATAACAGACTAGTGCCCAGATAATAAAGTATTCAAAATGTCAAAACTATTGATTGCTTCAGGAATGATACAAGCAAAAACGACTTGCACAGATTGTCATCTACAGTTAATTGCTTTGGCTCCGATCACGACTGTAACACCATGTCACTGTATGAGGAGGGAGAGGAAATGTTCCCAAAATTCTACAACGCCATGGATATACAACAGTCAAGTCATACAACAGTTGCAACAGCATTCCACTTCATTCCGACTTCCTGCAAGAGAACGACCTCCGCTCTGATAAAGGTACCATCACCTCACACAGGTTCCTGGTCCAGCCAACATCATATATGTTGTTCTTCACGACCGGCTCCTCGGCCCGTGTTCTCGACCTTGAGAAGAACGTCTTCCATTTGCTTGGCAGCGATTTCTGCGCTTCGCTGCTGGCTGCATTGATGCTCGCCTTCAGTGTGTACGCACTAGCTTTCGCTGCATTCTCCTTTTTCATCCAGAAAATGTAGTCTTGCCATTTGAATGTCTGCATTAATTTTCACAAGATGAGTTGGTAGAAGAAAGAAAGTATAGAAAGACATTTTTGTATTAATAACATGCTTCAAACTTGTTTCATCCTCATTAGGGTTACTGCTTCCATTACTAGACACAGTCGTACCACTATGCCTCTATTGGAAAGAGGCATCGTAAAATCAACATTGTGAAGATGATTCATCGAAAGAAAATCTCACTTTTCTCTCCTGTCTACACAAAGAACCCCTTCGCCAAAACTAATTAGAACACGGTTCATTGATCAACTCAAGTGATTGCTTTATTAAGTGAAGCATATCCTCAAAAAAGGACAAAACATTAAATGATGGAAAATTTGGCAATTTTCAAATGAAGCGTGTGGCAAGGCGTTACCTCATTCGTAGTCGTATTGGATAAGCAAAGATGTACATGATAAGCACAAAACCCCCCAAGAAGCAATGCTATTATACCCAAAAATACAACCAAAAGTATCTGTGTGTTATGGACAGCAAGCAACCACTGCAAAAGTGACCAGAAGTTTGGTTAGATACTGAGTAGGGTGCTGAATGCTGATGGACTTAAAAATTTCTATTCCTTCCTCTATCATACCTGTGCAACATGGGGAAACAGGCCAGAGAATGAATTATCAATGCTATAATAAACTGTCAAATTCAAACGACAACTCAATTAGAAAACAGAAAATGTCAACTTATGAAGGAAGACATATACTCGCTCCGTTTTTATTTACTCCGCATATTAGTTTTGACCAATTTCAAACTTTATAATGTTTGACCAAGTATATAGAAAAAACTTTCACAGTAAAAAATATATATGATGTTAAAATATATTCAATGATGATTCTAACAATATCGATTTGGTACTGTAGATGACAATAACTTTTTGTATAAACTTGGTCAAAGTTAACAAAGTTTGACTTGAGACAAAGCTAATATGCAGAGTAAACAAAAACGGATTGAGTATAAATGTATAATGCTTAAATGAATATAAAGTGAAATGAGTTGTTCCATAATTTATGTCACATGATTTAGATAACTTTTCCTCAAAGTGTATTGAGTCATTCATATTCAAATACGAGAACACAAAAAATCAGCAAGATGGTAATAAATTTCACCTATAGTTCTATTAGACGAGTTTTATTATTTTTTTTTATTTTTTTTTCGAGAAAACGCAAAGCTGTTTTTGCGTTTCATTGCATTGGAAAGGTGAGAGAGTACATGCCTCCTAAGAGGTAATATTTACAGGGTTACAGGGGGGGTAGTATCTTCGATCAGTGAACATCCCAGGAGGCGGGCAAGACTACTCGCAGCCCTTGTGCCCCAGCATGTGCCCAGCATTTGGCCTCATCTTTAATCCTAACAGCTAGCGCTTCTATCGAGGGTCTTGCATTGTCAAAGACACACTCGTTCCTCTGTTTCCAGAGCATCCAGGGGACGAGCAGCGTTATTGATTGCAAGGCCTTGCGTAGCGTAGTAGGAGTTTGCGCATTCGCCCGCAGCCACCAATCCATCAAGGAAGTATCATTGTCTGGCGCTTGGGCTGGGATTTGCGCCCAGGCCAGGATGAGGTGCCAGATCTGCTTAGCGAAAGGGCATACCAGCAGCAGGTGTTGTATGGTCTCCGGGTTTTGGTCGCAGAGGGGACACCTAGGATGGTGCGGCAGGCCTCGGCTGGCAAGTCTCGACGCCGTCCAGCATCGATCCTGCTGGGCAAGCCAGTGAAAGAATTTGACGCGGGGAGGCGCCCAACTCTTCCAGACCAGCTTCCAAGAGTGGCAGCGTGTGGATCCCTGGAAGGTAGCAGCATAGCAAGACTGGGCCGAGTAAGTGGCATTGGCTGTCCATCTCCAGAGAAGTCGATCTGGTTCTTCCGAGGTGTTGAATTGCTGTACCGCCTGCCATAGCCTCAGGTATTGGCCGATCTCGTGAATTCCAATTACTCCTTGAATATCTCGGGCCCAGGCGTTCCCATTGAGTCCGTCAGCCACGGTTCGTGTCTTGCGTCGCTGCTTTGGTATGCATTGGTATAACAGTGGGGCCATCTCACGGACAGATTGGCCGTTAATCCATCGGTCATCCCAGAAGAGTGCAGTCTGGCCATCTCCAAGTATCATAGTGGTGGAGGCGAAGAAGAGAGCTCGCTCCTCCTTGGAGAACTGTAGGTCTAGGCCTTGCCAAGCTCGATCATTGTCCGTGCGGGCGAGCCACATCCATCGCAGCCGTAGTGCTAGGCCTGCTCTCTCCATGTCACGGATCCCAAGACCGCCATATTCCACGGGGCGGCAGACGCGACGCCAATTGACATGACAGTTTCCGCCATTAGCGACGGCGCGGCCGGCCCATAAGAAACCCCGCTGGATCTTCTCAAGTTGCTTCAGTGTCTTTTTGGGCGGTGCAAAAGCAAGCAGCTGATGGACAGGGATGGCGCTGAGCACTGATTTGACAAGTGCAAGCCTCCCGGCTTTGTTCATGAGCCAAGCCTTCCAGGTCGGCAGCCGGGCGGCCACCGAGGTGACAAGGGGCTGTAGCTGTGCCGCGGAGGGACGGCGGAGAGTAAGCGGGATACCAAGGTAGGTGATGGGCAGCTCAACCACCGGGCATCCAAGTTGGGTGATCATCTCGGCCGTCGTGGGTTCGCCATGGAGGATTAAACACTCCTTCACATATGGTTAGGGTTAAATGTAGCATGTGAAGACATTCCTGTTAGACAAGAGTGTGAGCTCTTAGAACGGACAGAATAATAACCTGTCAGTATGTAGACAACTTTCTTGTCTTTCAATTCACCAGCAACAATGAAGCCAAGGATAATTGCTCCATACAGACATAAAAGAAAATGCCTGTTATGAAAAGGAAGGAGAAAGATAAATAATGTATAGTTGCAAGAGAAGTGCATGGATCTGCTTTGCACAGATTGATCTAATACATTAAATTGCCAGCATTAGTATAGGTTTTAAAATCAAGTAGCAGATCAATCTTCCTAAACAGACTGCAACACAAATTAAAATGAACTACAGCCCCAACTGTCCAAACTGCAGACGACTAGAAATACAGAATATAAGGTTTATCGATTCTCATGCAAGTCAAACTTGAGTATGTTTTGACCAACATTATAGAATAAAATACCGACATCTACAATACAAAATAAATATAATATAATACTCCTACTTTTCGTGATGGATCTAATGATAGAAATTTGGTTCTGTAGATATTGATATTTTTTTCTAAAGACTTGGTCAAACATGCACATGCTTGATTATACACCTTATATTTTGGAACGGAAGGCATAATCATACATACAATATTTAAACAACTGCACTTGGATAGTACATGGTAAATTATTTATGAATAATTTAGAAGGTAAGTCACATCTTCAACAATAATGTTTTCCGCTTTTGATGCGGAGCATCCCAAGGTCATCCCCATGGACCTATCATCGTCTCACCAAATGCCAAGTGGACCCATAACACGTGCTCGTGCAAGAGCTCTCGAGACCGAGGTGACATCTCTCCTTAACCAACTTCTATATGAATCATGTGAGACATGGCTACTACCTCAAACGGAATTACTATGTATACTCAGGTGCGAAGAAGACCGGAGCTCTCGAGACCGAGGTGACATCTCTCCTTAACCAACTTCCATATGAATCATGTGAGACATGGCTACTAACTCAAACGGAATTACTATGTATACTTAGGTGCCAAGAAGACCCCCTCGGAGAGGCTCGTGAAGATGGACAAGTCCCCAAGTTCACGTAAGAAGAGGAACATCGAGCGAAACCGGAGAAGACTCCAGGCCCCGGACATCCGGCCCGTGGAGCAACTACAGCAGCCGAGCCCCCACGGCCGAAGCTATAGGGGCCGGACATCCGGCCAGTCGCCAGGGCCCGGACATCCGGCACCCAGCCCGAAAATCCGGCACCTCTATAGAAGCATACCCGAGGCTCAACCCTGACAGCCCGGACATCCGGCGCCTCGTGAAGTCCCGGACATCCAGCTCCTGATGCCTGCGTGCATTTCCTCTGGGCCAAAGCCCATGTATCCACTCGCCCCTTTGGACTATAAATAGACCCCTACCTCTTTCTAGTTAGGGTCAGCATTGTGATAGTGTTAGAGTACGTAATGGGTCTAATGGGCCTGGGTTGGTTGGCGGTATAGCCTGTTAGTCTTAGGGTTAATTAGAGATAACGGTCGCTTGCTTAGGGGTCAAGTAAACCTCTCTATATAAGGGGAGGAGATGTATCAATCTAATCAAGCAAGAATTAAGAAGGAGATCCCTTCCCTCTTGCCCGGCCGTGGGCAAAAGGCCCCCCGGCCAACCCTCTCGCGCCCTCCTTCTAGCAGCGCCATAACAATTTGGTATCAGATAGCTTTGGTTCGATCATGTCTTCACCGCCGCCCAACCCGTCTCTTCCGATGCCGGTCACCTCGTCACCTCCGGCGACCACCACGACCGTCGTCCCGCTCCTGCCCGCGTCGGGATCCTCCGTCGCGCCCACTCCCGTCGTCCTCGCCCCGGAGGAGGTGTTCGGGTTGCTGCGGGACTTAACCCAGGCGGTCCAGGAGATCAGCCTGTTCTTGGTTGGGTCCTACGAGCCGCACCCGGCTACGCCGTCGTGGCTGCCGTGGCAGCCGCCGCACCAGGCGGCCTCCGTCGCACTCGCCGGGCCGCTCCAGCTGCCATCCACCGCCACCACCGCCCTGCCCTGGCTGCAGTGGCAGCCGCCACTCCTGGTGGCCTTCACCATGCCCGGCGCTCCGCCGCTGTCGCTGCCCGGCACGGCACCACTGCAGCTGCCATCCACCGCCCCGCCCTGGTTGCAGTGGCAGCCGCCGCTCCTGGCGGCCTCCGCCGTGCCCGGCGCTCCGCCGCAGCAGCCGCTACCGCTACCCGGCGCGGCACCGCTGCAGCTACAACAACCACCGCCGGTTAGCTCCGGCCCCGCATCGACCGCACCGGCGGGAGTCCCGATCCACCAGATCAAGTTCCCGCCATCGCCATCACCGCTTCCCCAGGGCGTCCCCATCCAGCAGATCATGTTCCCGCCGTCACTGCTTCCGCCTTGGATCACTACCCGCCACGTGTCGGCGGCGGTGAGGCTGCAGGCTGCTGCGCGCGGCCTCCTAGCGCGTCGGCGTGTGCGGGAGATGCGTGGTCTGCAGCTGCCGCTCCTCCCAGTTGCGCTTCGCTACGCAAAGGACCTCGATCTCGTCCGCTGCGTAGGGGATCTTGGGCATGCTGTTTTCCCCACGGACAGTGACCTCAAAGTCTGCGACATCGGCGGTTGGGGGGCACACCCCTCCTCGCCATTCTCCATCGAAAGCCCTCCACTCTTCTCTGTGCGGTGCAGACCAACAGCCGTCCGGCAGGGAGAAGGCATGGTGTCACCGACAGGAGCGCACCGCGTAGCACCACTGCATTCCGCCACCGGCCGCCGCGAGGGCGCCTATTCTGGTCGCTCTTGCGACCTCTTCCAGGGTGGTTGTACACGTGCACGTCCGACGTGCGGATGGTGTCCACTTTATGTTCAAGGGCCCAAAATAAAGCGTCCCGGTCTATTTCAAGTTGAGAGTAATAAAACAAGCCGAGATGTAAAAGGCTTGTTTTTAGATTTGTGTTGCGTCAAGTCATGGTTATAAGTTGGTTCGGTTGCAGCTCGAGGACAAGTTACATGTCCAGGTGGGGTGTAGTGTTAGAGTACGTAATGGGTCTAATGGGCCTGGGTTGGCGGTATAGCCCGTTAGTCTTAGGGTTAATTAGAGATAAGGGTCGCTTGCTTAGGGGTCAAGTAAACCTCTCTGTATAAGGGGAGGAGATGTATCAATCTAATCAAGCAAGAATTAAGAAGGAAATCCCTTCCCTCTTGCCCGGCCGTGGGCAAAAGGCCCCCGGACGGCCCTCTCGCGCCCTCCTTCTAGCAGCGCCATAACAGATAGCTCATTTAACAGATAGCTCATTTAGACTAAGAGCATTGCTCATCCTTAGTGGTTCATCTCCACGAGAGACCGTGGCCTCTACGGAGAAGGTCCACACGGATTCAAGACCTCACGGAGAAGACTACCGCCACTTCTATCGTCCGTTGTTGACTTTGGATCGTGTATCTCTATGTGTTCCCAGATCTAGCATATGTGTGACTACTTCTTGTTGATTTGAGTGTTTTCCCCTCGTTTCTCTCGTGATTCCCCCTTGTGTTCTTCGTGTTCATCGTGGGATCCCTCTCCAATCGTGAAAGATCGGCCTAGATCGGTCGGGTTGACCCCGCATCATATGGTATCATGAGCCTAGGTTCATCACGAATTTGGAGCCCCACACCCGTTTTCTAGCTTGATTTTGTTGTTTTCGTCCTAATTTCGAGAATCCCCACAAAAATAGCCATACCAAAAAAAATCGTGATATGTTGATTTGACGAAGTTTTGTTAGATTTGTTCCATGGATTTGCTTTGCCACGAGTGGATCTAGCTTTTACACCACTTTTCCCCAATTTCCATCCACAAAATCCGTCGAATTTTGCCCGAAATTTTTTTTCCACCAAGTTCATCAGCGATTGGGAACCCCGGACATCCGGCCTCTCGCAGCCCAATTTCCTCCACCGCAACCCATTGCCACCAAATTTTCCACATTTCTTTCGGGCATACACATATACTTCCGCACCCACTTCCGCAAACCACCACCACTTCCGCAACCACCATCGCTTACCCGCTACGATCTTCGACAATGTTGTCACATTTTGTCTTGGATACTTGAGTTGTGGTTTCACCGTCTCCTCGGGTGTTTAGGCTAACTTGGAACGGCACGATTTCAACGACACCACCGCTCATCCTCGACAAGGACGGTAACATCGACGACACCTTTGTATATCACCCTTGCAAATGCTTTGTCACCCCATCGACCTCATCCCCAGAACGCCCCTTCCTAACAAGGCACCTTACCACGTGAATCTGGAAGAGACCAAGGAGATCCAACGGCAAGTCCAACAACTCATCGACAACGGCCACGTCCGCGAAAGCATGAGCCCTTGTGCCGTTCCGGTAATCCTTGTCCCCGAGAAAGATGGCACTTATCGTATGTGTTCCGATTGCCGTCCAATCAATGCAATTACCGTTAGATATCGTCACCCAATACCGCGCTTAGATGATATGCTAGATGAGCTTAGTGGAGCCACAATCTTTTCAAAGATTGACCTCAAAAGTGGCTATTACCAAATTCGCATACAAGAGGGTGATGAATGGAAAACTGCTTTCAAAACGAAGTTCGGGTTGTATGAATGGCTTGTGATGCCAATGGGTTTATCCGAGGCACCCGGCACGTTTATGAGAATGATGCACTATGTTCTTAGACCGTATGTTGAAGTCTTTGTAGTAGTCTACTTTGATGACATACTCGTTTTTAGCAAATCTCTCAAAGACCATGTGAATCATCTTAGCACCGTTTTGCAAACTCTCCGCAAGGAAAAACTTTATGCCAAAATGGAAAAGTGCAAATTCAGTGTAGACAAACTTGTGTTCTTAGGATTTGTTGTGTCATCCAAAGGTGTGCATGTAGACGAAACTAAAATTGAAGCTATTAAAACTTGGCCAACTCCAACGAACTTGCATCAAGTGCGTAGCTTCCTAGGCCTTGCCGTATTTTACCGCCGATTTGTCAAGGACTTTAGCACGATTGCTATGCGTTTGCATGCTTTAAGCAAGAAGAACGCACCCTTTGTTTGGGGTCCTTCGCAAGACACCGCGTTCAATGAGCTAAAAAACTTGCTTACTCACGCACCTCTTCTTGCCCTACCAAACTTTGACAAACCTTTTGAGATACATTGCGACGCTAGTGGTACTGGCATAGGAGGCGTGTTAATGCAAGAAAAGCGCCCGATTGCGTATTTTATTGAGAAACTTTCCGGAGCGCAACTTAACTACCCCATCTATGATAAGGAATTATATGCCTTAGTGAGAGTTTTGCATGTGTGGGAACACTATCTCCGTCCTCATGAATTCATTCTTCACACGGACCACGAGACACTCAAGTATCTTAAGGGTCAAACTAAGTTGAACAAGCGTCATGCTAAGTGGAGTGAGTTCATAGAGTCTTTTCCCTACGTCATCAAATACATCAAAGGAAAAGAAAACGTTGTGGCGGATGCGCTTTCCCGCAAATGCATGCTTGTTACCCAACTTGAGTTGAATGTCATTGGCTTTGAGCACATAAAAGAATTATATGAGCATGATCCTTTCTTTGCAAATTCCTATGCCAAATGTGTGACGCATACTTCTTGGGAACAATACTATATCAAGGATGGTTATCTTATGAGAGCTAACAAACTTTGCATTCCAGAGTCGTCTCTTCGTTTGCTCCTTGTGCAGGAATCTCATGGAGGAGGACTTATGGGACATTTCGGACGCGACAAGACATTCGCGACGCTCTCCAAGAATTACTATTGGCCCAAGATGTTCCGCGACGTCTCACGCTTCGCCAACCGGTGCTCTACATGTCGCAAAGCTAAGTCAAAAGCACAATCTCACGGTCTTTACATGCCTCTTCCCATACCATATCAACCTTGGGAAGACATTAGCATGGACTTTGTACTTGGGTTGCCTAGAACACAAAATGGAAAGGATTCCGTCTTTGTTGTTGTGGACCGATTTTCAAAAATGGCTCATTTCATTCCATGCAATAAGATAGATGATGCTTCACATGTTGCTAATATCTTTTGTAGGGAAATTTTGCGCCTACATGGAGTACCCAAGACAATCGTTTCGGACCGCAACGTCAAGTTCCTAAGCTACTTTTGGAAGACACTTTGTGCCAAGCTCGGGATCAAGCTCCTATTCTCCTCGACATACCATCCACAAACCGACAGCCAAACGGAGGTGACGAACCGCACGCTATCCACGCTACTTCGGGTGTTGATCAAGAAGAACATCAAGGAATGGGAGCAATGCTTGCCCATCGCTGAGTACGCCTACAACCACGCACGACACTCAACTACCAGCAAGTCCCCCTTCGAGGTCGTCTACGGCTTCAACCCTTTGTCCCCATTGGACATTCTTCCTCTACCTCTCCAAGAGCGCATCAACATGGACGCAAGTGCACGAGGAAGTTTCTCAAGAAGATGCACGAAGATACAAGGGCAACGATCGAGCGTCAAGTACATCGCCTCACCATCAAGCGCAACATCAACAAGACACCAACAGCGTTCCAACCGGGAGATCTTGTATGGCTTCATCTTCGCAAGGACCTCTTCCCCAACGAGCGCAAGTCCAAACTACGACCTCGAGCCGACCGACCGGTGTTAGCACGCTACAATGACAACGCTTACAAAATTGACATCCCACGAGACTAAGTACAACGTAAGCGACATCTTCCATGTAAGGACTTGGCCATCTACCATGGTGATGAAGATCACGATCCGTGGACGGATCTCTCCCGGGGGGGGTGATACTGAGTATCCGGCACTCATCCCCATGGACTCTACTTCAACACATCAAGCCCCACTTGGACCCATGACAAGAGCTAAAGCACGTGCAATACAAACCGAGGTGAACTCCTTCCTACTCCCTCCGTTGCGATTTACTCGTTGTGGTTTTAGTTCAAATTTGAACTAAAACCACGACGAGTAAATCGAAACGGAGGGAGTAGTTGATTTGCATATGAATACAAGTGGAACTTGTTTGCTACCTCACCAAAATACTCTATGCCTCATTAGGTACAAAGAGGATCCTCCCCAAGCAGCTGTGGAACATCACCAAGGCCAAGGAGAAGTGCCCCAAGTCACCAAGATGGAAGAACAAGGCCAACAGCAGCGGGACAGAAAGTCTCAGGCAGCCCAGTGCGCACGGGCACCCAAGACCCCGTGCCCACGAGCTACACAGGAAGTGGCGCTGGAGTGACCCCGTGCACACGGGCCTGTACCGTGCCCACGGGACTCCCGTACGCACGGGCCCAACTTACCCCGTGCCCCGTGCGCACGGGCCCTCCCAGGATGGTGATGAAGACATCACTAACAAAGTTACACCCACAACCCCTACTGATACATATTCAGGACCAATTACTAGAGCTCGCGCACGCCAATTAAATTACCAGGTACTTCCGTTTCTTGGTAATGATTCTAATGTTCATCAGAATATGATGCTGCCTAAATTGGATACATTTGTCTTGCTTACAAATGAAGGGCCTAGCTTGGACAAGAAGGATGATCATTGGAGCAAGATCAAGCATGGAGATGATGGCATGCGCAAGGGGAACAAGAACGGAGTTACAAGTGATGATTTCAGGACTTTGAAGCCACCATAATGAGTGCGTGAAGCCTTGGACGAAATATACAAGATGCCACTTCATAAATTTCGTCCAGAGGCTATTATGGGTGATGTGTCACCTTATTATTGGGCCAGGCCCATGTAATTTCGAAATACTTGAGTATAGGCTGTTTTTAGAGTCTGTATGTGTGGGGGAAAAAGAGTTAGGGTTGGTTTCAGACCCCTCCTCCAAGGGCCACGAAATCCCCCCCCCCCTCTTCCTCCATATATACAGCCCTTAGGGCGTCGTTTAGACTTTGGGATTTGTTTAGATTAAAGTTCGCCATAGCTGCAACTTCGCGTACTTCATTTGTGTTCAACGACCAGACAAAGGCGTCACAGAACCCCACCTTGGTCAATAAAGCTTTCCTCTTATGTTGCAATATCCAGATTGCAATCTCAGTTTCTTGCTTGTTCTTCGTTTGCCTGCAGGAAACAGACCTTCGTGGTCAAGTTGATCGTGCTCCGGCGTGGTCAATAACCTCTCAGAATTGGTTTAGCGATTGCTAAGGCGCGACGTCCTCGCACGTTCGTAGTCGATCGTCAAAGTCGACTTCCTCCAAAACGATAGCAGCCATCTCATCGAAAGACGGGACACCTTTGCCTCTATCAGATGGGCGGCTGTGATCTACATTTCGGCTCCTCTCCTTCCACTCCGACCCCAAGCCTATATATTTCATACCTAGGGTTATGTTTAGGGTAGGCAAAGTATATGTGAGATATTGTGAGCTTTTGCTCCTTCCCTCTTGTGGATCAAGACCCCTTTAGGGAAGAAACCTTGTGGATTTCAAGACCTCCATAAGGAGAAGACTATCATCAAGACCTCACCTTCTCTAGGAGTGTGAAGAACCTTTATCTAGTGCTTGTTTCCTTGGATTGTTCATGTATTCTTGTGGATCTATGTGTTTGCTATTCTAGTGGATGTGTAATTGGGTTTTGTTGGAGTGAATTCCTCTTTGTGTTCTTGGTGTTCCTCTTTTCCCCCTCCAAGTGTGAAAAAATCTCCACTAAGGGTTCCACCCTATATCAAAAGGATTTCGTGTTTGTTGTTGTGGACCGATTCTTAAAATGGCACATTTTATTCCATGCAATAAGATAGACGATGCTTCATATGTTGCAAATCTCTTTTGTAGGGAAATCTTGCGCCTACATGGAGTACCCAAGACGATCGTCTCGGACCGCGACGTCAAGTTCCTAAGCCACTTTTGGAAGACGCTTTGCGCCAAGCTCGGAATCAAGCTACTATTCTCCTCAGCATACCACCCACAAACCAACGGCCAAACGGAGGTGACGAACCACACACTTTCGACGCTTCTTCGCGTGTTGATCAAGAAGAACATCAAGGAATGGGAGCAATGTTTGCCCATCGCCGAGTACGTCTACAATCGCTCAAGACACTCAACAACCGGCAAGTCCCCCTTCGAGGTCGTCTACGGCTTCAACCCATTGTCCCCATTGGACATAGTTCCGCTACCTCTCCAAGAGCGCGCAAACATGGACGCAAGTGCCCGAGCGATCTATCTCAAGAAGATGCACGAAGATACACGGCACACCATCGAGCGTCAAGTTTAACGACTCGCGTCCAAGATCAACTTCAACAAGCAACCCATGATATTCAACATAGGAGATCTTGTGTGGCTACACCTTCGCAAGGAACGCTTCCCCAACGAACGCAAGTCCAAGTTACTACCTCCAGCCGACGGACCCTTCAAGGTGCTTGCACGCAACAACAACAATGCATACAAGATCGACATTCCACGCGACAAGTACAATGTGAGCGATGCCTTCAACGTCAAGGATCTCTCTCCTTTCCATGGTGATGAAGATTTCGATCCAAGGTCAGATCTTTCCCAAGGTGGGGGGGAGGGAGATGATGCGGAGCATCCCAAGGTCATCCCCATGGACCTATCATCGTCTCACCAAGTGCCAACTGAACCCATGACACGTGCTCGTGCAAGAGATCTCAAGACCGAGGTGACATCTCTCCTTAACCAACTTCCATGTGAATCATGTGATACCTCAAACGGAATTACTATGTATACTCAGGTGCCAAGAAGACCCCCTCGGAGAGGCTCATGAAGATGGACAAGTCCCCAAGTTCATGGAAGAAGAGGAACATCGAGCGAAACCGAAGAAGACTCCAGGCCCCGGACATCCGGCCCCTGGAGCAACTACAGCAGCCGAGCCCCCACAACCGAAGCTACAGGGGCCGGACATCCGTCCAGTCGACAGGGCCCGGACATCCGGCCCCCAGCCCGAAAATCCGGCACCTCTACAGAAGCATACCCGAGGCTCAACCCTGCCAGCCCGGACATCCGGCCCCGAGCCCGGACATCCGCCGCCTCGTGAAGTCCCGGACATCCGACCCGACGCCCAGACGTCTGGCTCCTGATACCTGCGTGCATTTCCTCTGGGCCGAAACCCATGTATCCACTCGCCCCTTTGGACTATAAATAGACCCCTACCTCTTTCTAGTTAGGGTCGGCATTGTGATAGCTCATTTAGACTAAGAGCATTGCTCATCCTTAGTGGTTCATCTCCACGAAAGACCGCAGCCTCTACGGAGAAATCCACACGGATTCAAGACCTCTTCCGGGAGAAGAACATCAAGACCTCCTCATGGAGAAGACTAGCAACACTTGTATCGTCCGTTGTTGACTTTGGATCGTGTATCTCTATGTGTTCCCGGATCTAGCATATGTGTGACTACTTCTTGTTGATTTGAGTGTTTTCCCCTCGTTTCTCTCGCTATTTCCCCTTGTGTTCTTCGTCTTCATCGTGGGATCCCTCTCCAATCGTGAAAGATCGGCCTAGATCGGATTGACCCCGCATCAGCTTTGATCTTTTAGCTCCCACTAATTTGCCAGCCATATATATCTACTTTGAAATACCTAGTGGGCTTGTCACATTTATTAATGTCTCCATGGTTGGTGTTCGTAACTGAGAGATACTATTGGGTGCCAAGAGGATGAGAAATTAGGAACCTGACATGTACTAATAAGGATGACGCTAGGAAACAAAAAGAAAATTGAATAGCACAATGGGGTTTGTCGATGATAACTGAATGGAGTCATGGATCCTTGGGAGTTGGGACTATCTATGTAGCCAAAAGAAAAGAAACATGGAAAAAAGGCAAGAGAAAACTCACCAAACTAAAAAGGCCACAAAATACCGAGTATTCTTCTCCCCGATGCAATTATTCTGTATCAACACACAAATTTCAGGATATAAACCAGCCAAATAAATACCATCAGGCATCAAGCAGCAAATAAAAGTACCATCCATCCACAGTGGTGATCAAATCGAGCTACACATCTATCGCATATTCTGCAGTGCTTTGCCCTAGCTGGTCTGCATATAAATGAACCATTCTTAGGATGTCAAATAAAGCAGATTGATATGAACAACACTAAACAAAGAGAACACATATTTATAATACATTGTAGCACGAGTGCATGATCATAACTTCATAAAACTTCAAAATAATAGTTAATAGTTTATTGGTTGCACTTATGATGGATCAATCGTAGTTAATTAGTCTATGAAATTACAAAGTATACTTGCACAGTTACCAGCGAACCATCAAACAATATCTACAGCTTCTACTGAATCCAAGTGCAAAAGGGCTCTGTCAACTTAAATTCTAGGATACAATTTGTCCGCTCCAAAACCTTGACTGCACCACGACATGCTTCAACATTATCAAATCCATGACAGACTGAAAGTAATAGAATTTTAAAATTCCATGCAAGTACAATAGCCAATATATAGAGCAAATCTGATTTCTACTTGGTGAGATAATTGCCTCTTGAGAAAAGTCCCAAAATAATCAAGTGTGTTTTTTTTACAATAATCAGGTGTGATTTACCTTTATTCAGTTAGACTTCTAAACTATCGTGATAAAATTATTCTCTTCAATCATTCAAAAAAGTAAAAGCACGGCAACACCTGAAATTATTTAGCCATGGTACGACTAATCACTAGAAAATAGCATACCTGGTAATCTTGCATGTTGAACATTCTTTCTCTACATAAATAATGTTGTCAAAAGGATAGGCAGATACATACTGAGACACGTTCTCAGAAGTAACAGTCCCAGGATCAGAAAAGCTAGTGAGGACAAAGAGTATAGCACCAATAGAAACAACCACAATGCTCAGGTACCTGCAAGAGCAAGATCTCTGACTGCCAAAAATGGGCAAAGGAATGATTGTCTTGCAAATTGGTAAATGTTAATGAGATACCTGTGCAATACACTCACGTAATACCCAGGAATGTACTTGAAAGATGACTGCACTATTATAAAATACGTTCCGCCAATTATGGCAACATAAAAAACCTGCAGTTAAGAAGAAAAAAAAAAGAAAAATCACAGATAAGGGGTTGCATAAGTAAGCAATTTTCTGATAAACCTAATGGTTATGCTGCTATAAGACAACAAAGCAAGTAAATAGAGGAACCAGAGTAAACAAAAAAAGGAGTGTAAATCAGTTGCAGAGATAAGGAGCATGAGAGAGTATTGGAATAGGGCAGGCTCATGTTCCAAAAACAAAAATAAACGGAAAAAATGACACATCACACATCTAACACTTCGAAAGTCAGCTGGCATGATTAGGAGGAGAAGCTTAGAGCTTATTGCCGCCAACAGATTAGAACTTCCTAAAGAATAGTAGGCTCCATATTTGACCAGTGATTTAATTATTTTCCATGCCAAGTAGTGATTTATTTTTGCAGGTATGCTTCCACAGTTAAAAACAAACATTTCATTATTAAACACATAGAGATAACCGTAGATGGCACCGCTAGGATAAGTGCATTATATGTATGTATCATAATTTCATAGTAGTAACTCTAATAATGCACTACTGGATCAGTGCAAAGATCTTAAGACAGCTCAACTACTAAACCATGAGATTTGTCCATTCCAAGTGACCCAAGACTCAGCTCATCTTTGTCTAGTTCAACTTGTTTTCTCCCCTCACTCTTCCCCACTTCCCCTTAATTTACATGCTCATGCAACTGCAAAACCAAAGCACCGCCCATTAACTAAAAATGGACCAACCATTACTTGTGAGGCTTCCCACCAACCAGGCACCAATTCACATGTAGCTTAGATGCATCAAACCAGCTCCCAAACAAGTATGCCCTTATGACATTCTTCAATTACTTTTAGTCCACTCCAAAACCAGCTCTCCGATGGAAAAGTACACCATACATGTAGAAGTAAGCCAAGCATGGAACCCCTTAAAATTTCACACAACTGACACAACTCAATACTCCCTTGTCCCTTCTCAATTGGCAAATTTTAGATGCACGTCCAATTTGTGCAGAAAATGCAATAGATTTACACAACACGGGATATCTCATAACTGCCTGTAGACAACCAACCACCAAATCACTCAACATTCATCCATTCATCATCAAAAGCCCCAAAACCCCGGACAAACTCTTTTTCTATTCTACCGACCACATTCTGATTCAATAAACTCTCTACCTTGGTTGATTCAACTCAGCATGAGAGAGCAATCTCATATCGGCCAATCCCAAGCAACAATCTTGCGTCTCATAGCATTAAAATCAAACGCCCTAACTTTTCATGATATCAGCACCCGCTACAACAGACATAGATACTGAGCACCACGTGCACCTGCAGGATAGGGTTAGGGCGGTCGCAGCAGTACTGCTCGACGCCGAGCACGAGATCCCTGGCTCCGGTACCGCACGCCGCCTGCACGAGCCGCCTGCGCAAACAATTCCTCACTAAGTAAGAGCAAAAGAAGCGGAAGAACCGGACTGAGGAAACGGGAGGAGGCGTGGAGCGCGCACAGAAAGTGACGGTAGGCGCCGGAGGTGAGGAAGTGGTTGATGCTCTGAACGAAGGTGCCCTCGAAGATGGGCCACTGCCCGCAGAGAAACGACACAGCCACCAGCGCCGTCACCGACCCGTGCGCCACCAGCAGCCACGGCACGTCCATCCCGTCTCCGGCGATCCCCCTCCGCTGCCGCCTCGTCGGCTCCCTACTCCAACGCTCCCGGCCCACGCAGAACTGGGTTTCAATGGAACCGCTTCGTGGCTCGTCGGAAGAAAAAAAAAAACGAAGCCTGTTCTAACCGGCAAATTTGACAATTTTGACCTCTCGTCGAAATCAATTCACAGAATTAACTGCTCGTGAAACAATTTCACACCCCCCACCTTTTGTATAGCGCCCGCCACGACGGCGTCACACTACACTGTGCAACGCTTAGCTCGGGGGCGCTACACGCCGCACCCCGAACTGCCTAAAAATTACAAAGTCAGTGTGCAACGCCTGAGGCGCCTAGCTCTCAGGCGTTGCACACTGACTTAGTAATTTTTCGGATCACCCGGATGCGACACTGGCTAGGCGTGCAACGCCCCCGAGCTAGGCGCTGCACCGTAGGGTGTGGCGTCGTCGTGGCAGGCGCTACACAAAAAGGTCAGGGGTGTGAAATAGTTTCACGGGCAGTTCATTCCGTGAATTGATTTCGTTAACAGGTCAAAACTGTCAAATTTGTCGTTCTAACCTGGTCTAGCCAACTTGGCTCCTCGGTGCTCCCTCAATTTGGTGTCATTCTGGCTGTCTATTAGCTGTTGTGGGACGTTGGATCTATGTTTGTTTGTTTTAACATAGTTGACAATGATTGATGGGCTCGCGCTTGCTCCGTATTGGGTGGGTAAGCCGTTTTGAAGTGCATGGAGACCCTCTCCTGAATTGCCGCGTGTGCGACGCGTAATTCTCGGTAGCTGACCGTTGCCGCTTCTTGTAGCTGCTTTTTTCGTCTGGGTTGTTCGTGCTGCCAACCATGTTCTTTTTCTAGGCCCGCCTGTCTATGGCTTGGTGTGGGTTGGCTTCGTATGACTCGCATCAGCATTTGAAGAGCTTGTTGGGGCAGACTGTTTCGTCTTGCTCGTGTGTCGTGGCTACTTCATGCCGCGTCGCTTTCTACGTTGTATTGCCCGGGTTCCTTTGGAATGCTTTGTTATTGTGCTGCCAGCCTCGCCCATCTGCTGAGCCGTCGGTCTCGTTGCTGTTGGTTCCATGTGTCATTGGACGGCTTCGTCTTACATGTGTTCTCTTTGACTCCATCATCGTTCGTGCGCGTACTATTCGGGTGAGTGGCGTGCTTGTTTTTACTCGGTTCGCTCGCGCATTCCAGCTCTTGTCGCTGATTGTGGGCACTTTACGCCAAGGGGTCCGCTGGTATGTGGCGTCTACCATTTTAGTACGCGTGCTTTCCCTGTTGGCTTGTTATTGTGGTCAACGTGAGGCAGGGCCCAATGGACGTGCACGCGCCGTGCGGTGGCCCTCGTTTAGCTGAGGCGTGCTCTTGTTGCTGGGTGGCCTACGCGTGTTCCCTCCTTTCCCTGACAACGGGCTCTGGTCCCACGCATGCCATGTGTCGAGCCTCGCCTCGTGGATGTTGATGCTTCTGTCTCCGTCTTGGGTGTGCCGTCGCGGTGGATGGAGGTTGTTTTCCTCTTGTTTTCCTTTCCTTCTGTTTTTTCCCTCGCATTCTCTCCACGCTTCGTTCGTCTTGTTGCTCTCATCCTCCTCTCTGCACTACTACGCCAGCTCCTCGTCGGCTTGCCTCGCCTCCTTCGACCGTGTTGCACTGCTTCTCTTGTGATGGGTCTCCTTTGCTCCATGGGTACCGATGGTTGAGAGGTTTGGCGTGCTCTTCTTCTCCTCTTCTTCAACTCTGTTCTTTATTCACCTTTCTAATTTCACGTGCTTCGGATTGTTTTGGTCCTACGCAGTTTGATTCACCTTATTGTCACCTGCGTCAAGCCTTGATTCCTTCTGTCCTTGGCATCTGGGTTAGTGCACGCATCCTATGCTTGCCTGTTAACGTCTATCTGTTGGGGGCTTGATGAAATGTGTGCATGCTTTCATTTGTTCTACACTTCTTAATCACAAAAGCATTCATCACAGCTCGTTCTTTGCTTCTTATGATTCTCTTTGAGGTTGCCCTTTGTGCTTTCTTAGACAGTGGCAGTGGCACACAGAGAGTTCACGTCGGCTAGGCATGGTTTGCAATGCTTATTTTCAGATAGTATATGAAAAATTGTGTGGTATTTTGTATTCCGTGTTAAGATGTTTGTTGCCACTGCTGAAAGCGTGTTCTTGCCACTGCTGAAAGCGTGTTCTTTCCTTTCTCTTACCAGCAGGTGTTTCTTGCTTTCCTGTGCATCATTTGGTTTTGTTCTTACCAGTTCTTTTACGTGCATTTTGCTGGTTATACGATTTTCTCCGTTCCACCGTCTTCATTTTGCTTGTTGTTGCATCTTTGTTCTGCTGGTCAATGTTTGCTGCCCTCCTCTCTGCCTACCTTCCTATTGCAGTTTCGGAATGTGCTATCGTGTTGTGTGGCTGCCAAGGGAAAATAGAAGGGGTAGTCGAGCAAAAAATGCTAATGGTGGTCTACCACCATTAATGGTGGTCGACCACCATGGTGCGCGTTTTCAAAATGTAAATTTCTACAGCGCAAAAAATTTAGATTTTTTTAACACGTATACACATGTATACCACGTATATGCAAATTTTCGTAAAATTATACTTTCACATCTGGCGTACACAAGAAAGACAAATACATATTTTTAAAATTGGCTGGCCTTTTCTGTTGTTGGGCCAGAATTTTGTTTTTTTGTACAGTCTACAAATCACAATTTTTAAAATGATTGTTCACACATTCGTAAGGAACACATATAAGTTTCCACGGATTTATTTTTTTGACAATTTTAACATGGGCATTTTGACTTTTTTGAAAATAAAAATCGTCCACCAAAAGTCTGCACTCGGTAGTAGAGTCGCTTTGTATCCTCGCCTCTTCATATTTTGGTCCAACTCGGGGCCGAAATAGCTCTTTTTCCGCTTACGCCGGACTGGTTGAAACTATTAATTCGACACATGGGCCTCCTTGATAAATTTGGTAAATAAAAGATACTCCCTCTGTAAACTAATATAAAAGTGTTTATATCACTAAAATAGTGATCTAAACGCTCTTATATTAGTTTACGGTAGGAGTATTAAATTGGTCTTTTATCATTCTAAAAAAGTGATCTTCTATACTACCAAAGCAATGACATTGTGCATGTATTATAAAACAAAGCCCTTACTTCGTTATTTCATACACTAATGGAACTAAAATAACAATAAGACATGCTTGCCCAAAACTAAACCTACTACATGAAATTCCGTTGAAAAAACACATGGTGTTACCAGGTCTCTAAGCCATTTGTCGTGACTGGTCACCTCGGCTCCTTAGCTCTACCGAAAAAATGACATGGTGCATGTATTATAAAACAAAATCCTTACTTGCTTATTTTACACTATAATGGAACTAAATTATCAGACATTACTAAACAGTAAGACTCAACTAGCTAGGAGCCCTCACGGCGATTTTAGCCTCCCAGCCGTCGGATCATGCAAGTTAGCGTGCAGGATTGCTCACGCATCCACCTTCGTCAGGTACTTATAGAAAGAAATATTTCGCGGGCCGCTGCTCCACAGAGTTAGCTACAGTTTATGCCGGTAATTGGGCTGTAATAACATACCAGGCCTGGATCCAGTGCAACCGCAAAGCAAATCTCCTTATCCCGGAACAGGCCAGGTCGTTCAGTTTTTCTCGCGGTCGCGTTTCCCTTATGCCCGAGCTGCTCCTCTGTTTCGTCGAAGCTGCACCGTCGCCGTCCTCCGTCCTGGCAGCCACCTTCTGTGGTAGGTTTGCTTCGGCATCCCTTCCCTTCACTCTTCCTCCGCGGATCCCCATGGTGGCCCGTTGCTCCGGCGCGGTGGCGGGGTAGCGAAGCGTCGGCTGCGATTGGAGTCGACTCGTGCGTGATTAAGGACGTAAATGCAGCTGCCATTAATGGCATCGGATAATGCGATTTCGATTCATATTCTTTCTTTACTCGAGCCCGTGTATATAAATCTCCATTGTGCCTCTGCTTCTTCTCCACTCCCCTCATTACATCAGCAAATCCTCCACCGTCGGCCATGGTTGACGCTAATTATCTTTCCCATCCTACCAATCTTCCCTCCTTCCTACCTCCCATCCTCCACAAATTGTTCATGTGCTCTCTCTCTACTCCAAAATGAATGCAGGTTCTCAACTGATTCGAGCTCAGTTCTGCTGGGTGGGTTGGTTCTGCTCGGTTGGAAGGTCGGTCATCAAAAGTATACATCAACATTAGTATTTTCCGGTTTATGTGCAAAACGGCCACTATCTAGAATTTCCTTTTTGCATTTACTTGATACGAGAATGTTGTTTAGCTCATAAAGGGTGAGTTTCATGTATCCAAACTTGGCCTCAGTAGACGTTGGTCATCGTACTAAGAGGTGTACTAATTGAGAGACAAAGAACTTTCCATTTCCTACAAAAATTCAACTTTTACGTTCCAACTGTATTATTGTCTGCCCAAGAGATCTACCTCATATTCAGTATTAATAATACACATTGAGACCTTGCCGATAATGGTTGTCGCTGCTATATGATTGTACCGTGTTTCAATGTACAGAAGCTTATTATGCTCTTAGCTCTCATGAAAATTGCATTAGTAAAAATGGATGCGTGGAGCAGAGTTTCCTCCATGCCGTTTCCAAACTTGGACTAAACTAGCAGATTTTGAGTTCTTAAACTGATTTGTGTGATTTTGTTTAGCACACAGATCACAGATGCATGCATGAGGGTTCAGTAATTGAGTTTTTTTCATCTATTACTCATTATTCTCTACTTTTATTTTTGAAGATAACCAAAGCTTATGGGGTGTTCTTACCCGCATGCCATTTCCGGTGACTGCTTTGGCATGCGAATAGACTGAACAATGACTATTAATCAATACAGAGGCGCTACAAGATATTTTCTTCTCTTTTATTCTAATTTGGATGGTTATAGTTTGTTGTCCTTTTTCCAGCGCCTTATCTCCTTGGTAGATTTTTCACGCAGTTTACCACTGCATCAAGATGCTTTGCAAGAATGCAGATTCTGATGATGAGATAATGCAACTTCGATTTAGAGAAGAGCGTAGAAAGCTAATTTTTTACTTGATGGCCTGATGGGTTATACTTAGTTGTAGGCATATGTAGTCTTGTTATTGCACTTAATATTGATACTCATTTTTAGCCATCAATAAATTTGCATAAGTGCTTGTGCTTCAATCAATTATTTATAATTTATTCTTTTTGTGTGTGTGTGTGTGTGTGTGATGATAACTCTCAAAATAAATTAGATGTGGTAAGCACATGAGTGCATTCCATATGCAAAAAGGAAAAAAAAACATAGGACAAACAAGAATCTTACACGTTGATCGGGGCATTTGTAGAAAACCCTTCCAGGATTTGCTTCCGATTTAGAAACTAGGCAGATGGTTGACCGGATTTTGCAGCAAGGGCACAATACCAACGACAGCATCCCCGTCGACGGCTGCGCCTAATGAGCTAATACCCGCGATGGAGACGGCACTACCAAGGCCATTGATGGACCAAGCAACTTCCTCTCGTGTCAAGCTGGCAATGGTTAACCGTTACCCACGTCCCCATGGGTAATTACTCTATTAGGGGATGGGGATGTGCCGGGTCTTTTGTCCACGTGGAAGCTGGTGGGTCAAATATATTACCCATCACATAAGATGGGGATGGGGATGGGATAGCATTACCCATACCCGTTACCCACCTTACCCGTTAGTGTCTTACTTTTGGGCCCTAAAATTGATAGACCTAGGTCATTCCTGATCATACCCACCTAAATTCCCACTAATCCCACCCCTTGGGCCCAAAAAGCCCAAAGAAATCGCTAACCTAGCCACAACATATTGTTTATTGTGTTGAAACATTGTTTTTTCTACTTACATGCTACTGGAGGCGATTGTTGATTGCATGTATGGGTTTCCCCATGGGGATGAAAAACCTGACGGGGATGGGGATGGGAAACATTTGTTCCCCACAGGCGGGTATGGGGACGGGGACAGGCATGCGGTGACTCTCGCGGGGACGGGGATGGAAGTCCAATACCCGCTTGGGTAATCCCCATTGCTAGCCTGACTCTCGTGGTGCTTCACTACAGAGGAGCTAGCGGTGGCAGAGATGGCACTGTAGCGGCGGCGGAATGAGGAGAGCGAGGTGGAGAAGACATGGGGACGGAGGAATGGGAAGGATGGATGAGTCAGGGGCCAGATTGCATATATGCCCAACGGCCACGCACGGGAAAACTCCCGCCTGGGCCCCTGCTGTCGACGTGGCGGTAGTCAGACGAGATTAGGACCTTGGACAAACAACTTGGAAAAAATTAAGACTCAGATGTGCATCTTACATTCTTAAGAAGTTAATCCCCACTACTACTAATTCTCTCAACATGCACATCGTCCACATCAGCTTCATGCCACATCAGCGTTCAGTTCCCAATTTCGTGCGCCCACCTCAGCAAAGTTACCACGTCACTGCCTTTTTTTCTAAAAAACAACATTATGGTCGCTTATATTATACGAAGGAAGAAGAAACGTTGGAGCTCCTCACCATTGCAGTCACGTCTCCTCAATTCTCCTCTCTTTATTATAGGCAACAAATCCTCTTCGGCTTTATCTTATCCACCAAAAACTAATGGAAGAGTAATAGATAGATCTAATCCCCTTTTAAGCAACCAATCTCATTGCTGTTGTAGGCGTGAGGTCGAGGCCGTCGACTCTGGATGCTCCTCGATGTTGCAGAAGTTTGTCCTTTTCTTGCTCATCTGGGTAGATCTACATCGTCAGGTAATGAGTATACATTGAGATGATCCCATTAGTTCTTGATGGATCAATCAACTATATGAATCCGTTAATTATCTTCATCCTCCTCCTCTTGGTATTCTGATTAATTTGTTGATCGTAGTTAACACAACCATGTAGCATATCATGCGTGTTCATGACAATCCAAATTGATGTGTAGAATTGTAGACCAATTGACGATAATACAACTGGTGCATGCAAATCTCTGCTGCAAGCCGCCGCCCCCATGGATCCAGATGCATTGGTGTGATCCGCCCTCAAGATGAGAAGCACGTGACTCGGGACATCGCCGTTACCCTGTAGCCTCGATGCGCCCAACCCCGAGCACCACCATCACGTCCCTCCTGCCCACAAGCAACGACACCGCAGACTGCCTCACTAAATTCCACCTCTAAATAGTGGAGGCACATTGTGTCGACTCCAGCATCAGCTTGGTATCTCTAGCAATCTCTTTTTCATTATTGACATCAAAAGGCATCCTCTCTATCACCTCCCAGCAAGGCAGCAACGACACTACATCTGCATCTCCTCCTCTGCCCGAATGACTGCACGAAAGATAAATTTTGTGTTGACTAATTTCAGTCAGTTTTTCACCATGTCTGGCTATCCAAGCCCACAGTACTACAAAATCAATCTAGAGCAATTAGCAGTACACCGACACTCAGGTAAAATATTTTACTTCCCTGTAGCCTTCATCCGCTAATGGAGTGATTGGTAGCATACTTTGTATTTAGATGCATGAGTATGAATGATAAGTGCAATTCCTCAGAACTATTTTCCCTTGTGTGTTAGCAAGACTAACATGTAGGTTGTAGTACTACAACTGAACTTCCCACGCCCTTTTTCTTTTTATATACAGCAGAGATTGAAAAAAGAGTAAGTTGGAAGAAGTTTGTTAATAAGAGATTTTCATCCTCCTTTTCATATTTTGATTAATTTGTTGATCTTCTTCCTCCATCTAATTGTCCCATGGCTCCATATTAATCCTCCGCTACAATCTTGCTACTTTAGAGTTTAGACCAAGTTCATCTCACATGATTTATTTATTATTTCTCCACATGCATTCTGTAGTTTCAGTCATAGACGTTCATACTCTTTGCCATCCCAACTTCCCAAGGATCCATCATCCATGTCTATTGGTTCCCACATGCATGATTTGTTTAATTTTTTTACATGCCTTTTATAGTTATGGTAGCGCATGAATGAACTTTTATATTATTTGCCATCCCAACTTCCCATATATACATGTTTATTACTCATGTCTTATATCATGAACAAGACGGTTATGGTATAAGGAGGATTAGAATTTCATAATTCATTATGGACCATATTGAATAAGGAAAAAGGATCACATTAGATTGTTGAGCAATTACCGGACATTGCATATTATTTTTCCCATGAGACAGCATTGATATATAATTCATGTTTAAAGGTTTCAATCTAGTTGTTAAATCACATGTTACCTAACCATTGTCTCTATGTTTGACCAGGAAATCTTGCAACCTCGCCTACTCATCGAGGATCTTGAT
Organism: Secale cereale; assembly: GCA_902687465.1. Taxonomy (NCBI): domain Eukaryota; kingdom Viridiplantae; phylum Streptophyta; class Magnoliopsida; order Poales; family Poaceae; genus Secale; species Secale cereale. The sequence continues at coordinate 392,742,652 of LR738712.1, read as the reverse complement.
GGAGTAAATATGAACAAAACTATGAAGAGTCCATTCTCTAGGTGCTTCTAGTTATTTCCACCCAAAGTTTATTTTTACTTCAAATTTTTCAAGCCAACATGAAGGAATGATTGCATGTTAGTGCTAAATCTGTGTATGATGGTTGACATTTTTTTTCAATATTTCGAATGTAAAAACAAATCCAAATCGGATCTTCAATTTCATTTTTAAATCATATTATGTATGTTTTTCTTGAAGCTGCATATAAAAGCAAGAAAGTCCCGCCGTCATCTAGTTTTAAAAGAATCAAGACCCAATCGATACTTTTAGAAAAGAATTAGAACCACACTTGCATTTTACTCTAAAGGAAAAGCAAAAGAGACTCTCTCCAAGAATAATTTGGCCAAAGCTTGAGGTTCAACAATACCCGTCTTACCAGATCCGATCCAGCCAATCTTAATACCCTTCTTCTATTTCTCCGACAAGCGCAAACCTTTCAGCAGTCCTTCAACATTCTCCATCTACAACTTCTAGACGGGCAGAACGCAAGATCAAACACTGCCAAGGATGGAACCGGTGGTGTACGATCGCGTGCCCTAGAACACGCAAAAGGCTTATAGTGGTGTGTATGTGGATCGACAAGGCGTGGGGAAGACAACAGGAGGAATGAAATTGACGCTAACCCAATGGGGACAGAGGAACTAGCGCCAACGACGGTGAGACCAGAAGGCGACGATGGTTGGGAATCCTAGATCTCCTGCGAAGTCGCCAGACAAGAACATAGCCGCCACTCAAGGGGCGGACGGTGCAGGCTTTGTTTTTCAGAAAATCCAGTGTTTGTTGATGCGATGGCTGAAACCCTGGGAAGGATCTGGTGCCCTATCAGGGGGCTTGGCTGTAAGGAGGTGGGTGAGAACACTTACTTATTCACTTTTGGCCAAGAATCAGGGAAGAAGATGGCACTAGAGGGAGGACCTTGGGAGTTTGGCAATGATATGCTAGTGTTTAAGGACTATGTGCCAAAGAAGAGAATTGAAGACTATAGTTTCCATACGATTCCGATCTAGGTAAGTATTTTGAGGTTGCCTTTAGGAATGATGAATAGAGATGCAAGATATGCCATTAGTGCTGAACTGGGAGAGGTCTTGGAGGTTGATGCAGGGGCAGATGGAAAAGCAACAGGAAAGTATCTTCAGGTTAAAGTGAGACTGAACATCCAAACTCCTTTGATGCGAGGTTTTACCCTAGAAGAGGAGGATGGGGAGAAAGGGTTGGAGAAATGTTGTAGCCGTAAGGAGAGTGAGTAAGAAGAGGATAGAAACTGGTGTCTGTTTGAGTACGAGTACCTTCCGGATTTTTGCTATATTTGTGGAGTCATTGGGCTTGTGGACAGGTTATGTTCAATGAAGTTGCAGAAAGGAGAGAAGCCACAATTTGGGCCATGGTTGAGGTCATTCATTTACAAATGCCGAGGAAATGATAGCAATAGAGGGAGATGGAATGATTTTTGATCTGGCTCGGGTGGTCAGGTTTCAGGCAGCAGGAGTGTTGGGGTGTGGAAAGGAAGAGGCTCAACGGGAAGTGAGGTACAGTCATGGCGGAAAATAAAGCTACCTGGGCGGATTTGATTGAGGAAGTGAGAGAGCAAGAGGGTAAAAACCCATTAAATAAAAGTAAAGGACATGAGCATGTGGGTTCTCTGAGGCAGATAACTTTTACATCAGAGAAGACAAGGGATGATGAGAATATAAAATGTACACATGGAGAAGGTGGACGTAGTGGAGCTACAAATTCTGAGAGTAAGCATACACTTTGCATGTAGATTGATATAAAGCAGCAGGATGCAAACAAGTTTGGAGGGACCTCAGGAGTTTCAATAGTAGAGGACACAGGGAACAAAGTAAAGGATGCCATGGTTCCCGAGGCCATGCAGAACAATGCCATGCTTCCGCACGTTAACAATGATCATGCTGCTTTTGATGTACACAACGCTACTGTAGATCAGGGTAAAGAAAAAAAGATTGGTAATAATAGCAAGAAGCCTGGTACTTTCAACAGGCTAAAGGGGCGACAACGCAAGGAAGAAGGACAGGGGGATGCTGGAGCGAATGTAGATGTTGCAGGTCATGTGAGTCCTGGAGAAAAAAGATGGGTAGAGAATATGGAGACTGAAGAGGAGGGAGGTAAGAAACGGAAGATGGGGATGGGAGAGATACAAGCTCAGTCTGATGCAAACTTGTACGCGGGGCTGCCGGGAAAGCCCTGCGAGGAAAAATGAAAGTTATTTCTTGGAACTGTCGAGGACTCGGGGGGCAGGCCTGCAGTTCAAGGTCTTCTGGAATTACAGAAGAAACAGGACCCCGATGTTTTGTTTCTATCTGAGACAAAGCTGAACAAAAACAAGGTGGAGAAGCTTAGACATACCCTTAATATGGCTCATATGGTTTTCAAAGCTTGTGATGGTAAGAGTGGAGGTTTGGCACTTTGCTGGAAGAGGGAAATAAACTTGAGTCTCCGTTGGCTTGGGCGGATGCATATTGATGCTATTGTTACAGAGGATGATGGGTTCAAATGGAGGTTTACGAGGATTTATGGCGAGACAAAGACTGAATTGAAGGAGGAAACATGGCAGCTTCTACGTACCTTACACCTTCAGGAGAATTTACCATGGGTATCTGTGGGTGATTTCAATGAGATATTATACAATTTTGGAAAGCAGGGAGGGTGGCCAGAACACAAGTCCTTATGAATCGTTTTCATGATGCTTTGAACTTCTGTAATTTGAATGATCTCAGATTTGAGGGTGACATCTTTACTTTGCGTAACATGTTGATGGGTATATTCGGGAAAGATTAGATAGAGTTGTTGCAAATGCTGAATGGTGTGCTCGTTTCCCCAGATATAAAGTGGTAAATGGTTGCCCTGAACATTCTGATCATAGGCCAGTTATTTTGCATGTCAATGGAGCGTCCAAAAGACCCAGGCCGGAAACAAATAATCTGAATAAACGTTTTGAGGCACGCTGGCTTTTAGAGGATGACTGTGAAAAAATTGTGATGGATGCTTGGCAAAAGGCTGGTGACCGAGGAGAGAGCACGGTTGCACAACTTATTAAGGCTGTGTCGCAGGATCTTGATGTCTGGAGTAGAGAGGTTCTTGGGGATCTGCAATAACGTATTAAAAATCTTCGTGCTGATCTGGAAGAGTGCTATCGTGGGGACCTGACAGAAGCATCTCTGAGGTGTGAGCAGGTTATTAGATATGAGCTTGATCGCTGGAGGAATAATTAGATATTTTTTTGCGGCAATGTGCTCATGCAACATGGTTGGTAAAGGGACATCGTAATACTGATTTTTTCCACAACTTTGCTTCGGTGAGATAGAAAAGAAAACAGAATTGAAAAGCTCAATGGGGAGGATGGCGTGGAGGTGAAAGGGCAGGTTGGATTGAAGGCACTTATTACTAACCATTTCTTTAACTTGTTTACCCCATGGCATGCCCTAATATTAACCAGGGGTTACAAGCAGTACAACCGAGGGTGACACCCCAAATGAATGATATATTAAGAAAGGAGTATAGTGTTGAGGAAGTGAAGCAAGCCCTTGATGAAATGAGTGATCTCAAAGCACCTGGTGCAGATGGTATGCCGGCTATTTTCTATAAGAGATTTTGGAGTAGGGTGGGCGAAGCTGTGACACAGGAGGTTTTACATGTGTTGCGAGGCGGTAGTATACCAGAGGGATGGAATGAAACAATTGTTGTGCTTATCCCAAAGGTTTGGAATCCTGATCGTATCAAATATCTACGCCCTATTAGCCTATGCAATGTGGTGTATAAGCTTGTGTCTAGAGTTGTGGCAAACCGTCTCAAACAAATCTTGGATGAGATTATTTCAACCAACCAGAGTGCATTTGTGCCAGGCCGGTTAATCTCTGATAAGACTATCTTATCCTATGAAATGACCCACTTCATGAGAAGAAAGAGGAGAGGTAAAGATGTATACATGGCACTGAATCTCGACATGAGCAAAGCTTACGACCAGGTAGAATGGCCTTTTCTTGAAGGAATTATGAAGAAGATGGGCTTTAATGATGAATTGGTTCAGCTAATTATGAAGTGTGTGAAGACTGGTTCATATCGATTTAGAGTGAATGGAGATATTTCAGACGTGGTTATACCGGGTAGAGGATTGAGGCAGGGGGGCTCTATTTCCCCCTGTCTCTTTCTCTTGTGCGTGGAGGGACTTTCAGCAATGCTAAACAAAGCAAATGATGATGGCCAGATCAAAGGTATAAAGATTGCTCCGACAGCCCCAACAGTTAATCACCTATTATTTGCGGATGATTCGCTCTTAGTCATGGAGGCAACTATACAGGGAGTCCAGACAATCAATAATATTATGAAAATATATGAAGAGTGTTCGGGTCAAGTGATTAACCGATAAAGGTCTTCTGTAATGTTTAGTGCAAATGCAACCCAGAGTTTCAAAAACTTAATTTTGCAAGAGTTGCAAATTGGAAGTGTGAAAGTGCATGTTATCGACTAGAGGGGGGTGAATAGGCGATTTTTATGAAAGTATTCAAAACACGAGGGCTTTGAACACAAACGATAGAAACGAACCTATAAGACAAGCAGCGGAAGATAAAGGTATCGACGCACGCAATAGTCAAGCAAGCATCATGAAGATAATACGAAGACTATTGACAACTGGATAACATGGATCGAGATGGAAGATATAACTGAAGCTAAACAGTGAACATTCTTCACACAGTGAAGTCAAACAGATCAGACAGACAAGCAAAGACTTCACGAAGACAAACTGAAAAGTAAAGGAAGATGGGTATAGAACCAGTAGCTTGATGGAGACAAGGATTTGGTAGACCAGTTCCAGTTGTTGTGTCAACTGTACATCTGGTTAGGTTGGCTTGGTATTCAAACCTGAGGACACACGGTCCTGGACACACAGTCCTCACCGTATTCCCCTTGAGCTAAGGACACACAGTCCTCGCCCAATCACTCTGGTAAGTCTTCAAGGTAGACTCCCGAACCTTCACAGACTTCATTCACTGGCGATCCACAATCACTCTAGGATGCTCAGAACGTGACGCCTAACCGGCTGGAGGAAGCACAGTCCTCAAGTGTAACAAGTCTTCAGATCACATAGACAGAAAGACTTCAGTGATGCCTAACACTCTTTGGCTCTGGGTGTTTTGGGCTTTGTCCTCGCAAGGATCTTTTCTCTCAAAGACTTCGGAGGTCGGTTGCTCTCAAACGACAAAAGCCGTGCACTAACTCTAAGCAACCACCAATTTATGGTGTAGGGGTGGGCTATTTATAGCCATGAGGCAACCCGACATGATATGTTCGAAATGACCCTTGGTTACTAAGGAACCGACACATGTCCAACGGTCGGATTGAGAACACACACAACAACTTTACTTGAGCTCCAAGTAAAGCTGAGTTATCCAGCTCTGGATAAGATTTGCTCTCATTTGTCTTCGCTTGAAGACATAGGTATTTTGGTTGAGCATCACTTCAGTCATTCGACTATGTTCACAGGTGTTTTGGTTGAGCATCACTTCAGTCATTCGACTATGTTCACTTGGACCCCACTTAACAGTACGGTGGTTCCTATGACTCAAGAAAGAATAAAAAGAACTATGAAATAAACTATGTCTTCGCATTCTATAGTCTTCAATGAATGTCTTCGTAGGTCATTATCTTCACGTGAATGTCTTCACGCGCCCCCACTGTCTTCAATGTCTTCACACATTTTTAGTGGTCATGTCTGGAAGTTAAACTGAATCAGTGAGGGACTATTACCTGTGTTATCCTTCAATTCTCACAAACATGTTAGTCCCTCAACCACGTTTGTCGTCAATACTCCAAAACCAACTAGGGGGCACTAGATGCACTTACAATCTCCCCTTTTTGGTGATTGATGACAAACAGGTTGATGTTTTCAACGGGGATAAAATATGTGAAATTATATATAACACGGTTATCATCTTAATGAGATTGAGAGGGCTCCCCCTAAAGATGTGCATGTAGAAAATTTGCTTTTGAATGCAAAGGCACATGGCAGGTTTTGCTTTGTGGATATCTCCTTCAATATTATGAATACAAACCATCATGCATACAAGGATGTAGTGAAGATAATGATATGCATAATGGGAAATGGGCGTCTGCTGAATGACTTCATGCGCATAGGGTAGATATTGAACCAAGCAGAAGAAACAGCAGCAAATGTAGCACACGACCATCAAATTTAAGTGTTACAACTCAAGAGCCAAATGTTTCAAAACGAGAGTTGTAAGAACTTAGCAAAAAAATAATGCACCCAACCCATATATGGACCCGCTTGAAGACTATCAACTCATATGATTCTCCCCCTTTTGTCAGTAAGGACCAAAAAGGTTTGAAGACATAGAGCATCTATGCGTTCCCAGGCAGTGAAGACGCTGGTGCAGTTGGGTCGACATTGGAGTTTGGTGGTGCAGAGGGGCCTGACGCAGAATCATGATGCAGTGAAGTAACTGTTGGAGAAGTGGAGTTGTCTTCTTCATCGATGACACGAGCAACAATAGTTGCAGCCGAAGATGAATACTCAGAGTCTTCAATAGATGGAGTTCGATGCCAAGTAGCAGCTTGCGGAGGCCTGGAATCAAACTTGAAGCGCTCAGTGAAGCCATCTGCTTGAAGATCATCTTCAGAGCAGAGCAATGTAAGGCTCTTCCAAGACCGCCAACACGCTTCATGAGCAACAAATGAGTTCTTGGTGACCAAGTTGCGAATGCGATTCACATCAGTGAGAAGACTTTGCATCTGCCTCTTCATCCAGTCATGGTGCTTATCCTGCTTCTGATGAAGCGAAACTAGAAGCTCTTGGTCATTCAGGACACGGGGACGCTTCTTAGGCCTTTGAGCAATAGTGCATCCAGTGGCATCAGTGTTGACGCGATGCGGGAGGCGCGGATTTCCAGCCAAAGGATAAGTAGTGACATTTGCATTTGGCACATAGACACTTTCAACATGTTGTGTGAAGCTTTGGTGATCAGCATTGGGCAGTTGAAGTGGTTGCTTGGCGGGCTCAGGATAGATGGCTTCATAAGACGTGTCAACCTCGGGCAAAAAGACAACATGATTGCATGCAGAGGCTTGATAGTTGACAGTTGAGTGAAGCTTAATGAGCCTCATTATCCAAGGAGCGTAGAGCTTGAGGCCAAACAGATCAACACCAGACGCAGCCAGTTGACGAATGAAGAAGTCATGGGTGTTGAATCTGATGCCACTGAAAATATAGAAGACCAAAGTCTTCATGACGCCTTCCAGAGTAGCTTCAGACGGGTGTCCCTTGACGGGCCAAAGAGTACGCCTCAAAATATGGTATACGGTGCGAGGCAAATACTCGAGGTCCTTGACGAAGAATTCCTTGGGAAGATTAGCATCAGGGGGCAGTGGCTTCATCATGCTGAGCATTTCACTCATGTTGGGCTCAACTTTCTTGAAGATGCTTTGAAGCTCCTTCTGATACAGAGAACAGCCTGGTTCGTACAACTCACCAGGAGTGGGCAGGGAAGTAAGCTCAAGTAGTGTGTGAGCTTTGGCTTCATGATGAATGTCACCTGTCATCCACTCAAGGACCCATGTCTTCAGATCCCTGTTGTATCCTCTGATGTGAAGAGTAGCGTAGAATTGAAGGAGAAGCTCTTCATTACATTGTTCCTTGGCTGCGACGAAAGGAAGCAATCCCACATCTCTGAAGCAGTCAAGGGCTTCTTCAAGGCAGGGCAGTCCAGCAATGGCATCACAATCAAGACGTTGGTGTGGAAAAATCCGGTCCTAATTGTACAAAATGCAAGAGTAATAGCGTCGTTGCTCAAAGCTCCAGAACCTATGAGAAGAGATCTTTGGCTTCTTGTATGGGTTCTTAGAAGAATCAAAGAAGGTGTTGTTTGCCCTGAAGATATGCACACTGAATGAGCCTTGTGTTGTTGTAGTGCTGGGAAGCCGAGGCAATCTGGGCTTGGGCTTCAGGGTCTGAGGCCTCCGCTCCACATGATAATCATATTGTGGGCATGGGGCAGCACGAAGCTTCAGAAGTGTCCATTTGACAGTTACAAGCTCGTCATCTTTATTGTAGGCTTGGGCCATGGTGTGAGGCACAGAAGAAGGAACAATCACTTCAGGAGCAGCAATGGCTTCATGATGCACATTGGCTTCAGCAATGACAGTGTCATTGGCTTCAGTGTTCATTGATGGGGCAGCCACATTTGATTCATGTTCAGTGGCTTTAGGTAGAGTGGACTCATGCACAACAACATCTTGGAGGGTGAGTTCTTGCATGACGGGCACTTCTTCTTGGACAACAGTTTCTTGGGGAGGGGGAGTGACTTCACGGGTTCTTCTTTTTCTTCATCGGCTGATGCAACCAGAATATCTTCAGCCGCCTTGGCTTTAGATTCAGGAGCAAACGCTGAAGGAACGGAATCAGGAAACACTTGACGTGCCACTGAGCTTGAGTTTTGTTCTCCAACTTCAGGAATGCTTGACATGGAGGCTTGAGGCCTGAGACCTTTGCGAAGCCTTTTAAACTTGGGCGACGCAATTGGTGAAGCATTGGTCTGCTCCATGTCTTCTTCAGGTGTGGCAGTGGTGGTCTTGAGTACCAGAGTGGTAACTGGAGGTGGCGGAGAATGAGGAGTGTCTTCATGTATGGGGGTGTTAGGGGGTTGCTCTTCCCAAGCATCATCTTGAACAATTTGCGTTATCGGACGATCAATGCTTATGAGTTCACTGCTCGTTTGAGCAGGCGACTAAGCAGCTTGGGGTTCGAGCTGAGGAAGGACTTCATCATCAACAACATTGTCATCATGACCAATGTCTTTAGCTTGTAAGTGCATCTGGTGCCCCCTAGTTGGTTTGGAGTATTGACGACAAATGTGGTTGAGGGACTAACGTGTTTGTGAGAATTGCAGGATAACATAGGTAATAGTCCCTCACATATTCGGTTTAAATTTCAGAGATGGCCCCTAAAAATGTGTGAAGACATTGAAGATTGTGGTGGTGCGTGAAGACATTCACGTGAAGATAATGACCTATGAGGACATTCATTGAAGACTATAGAATGAGAAGACATAGTTTATTTCATAGTTCTTTTTATTTCTTGAGTCATAGGAACCACCGTACTGTTAAGTGGGGTCCAAGTGAACATAGTCGAATAACTGATGTGATGCTCAACCAAAACACCTATGTCTTCAAGCGAAGACAAATGAGAGCAAATCTTATACAGAGCTGGATAAGTCAACTTTACTTGGAGCTCAAGTAAAGTTTTCGCGTGTGTTCACAATCCGACCGTTGGACACATGTTAGTTCCTTAGTGACCAAGGGTCATTTTGGACAAAACATGTCGGGTTGCCTCATGGCTATAAATAGCCCACCCCCTACACCACAAATTGGTGTCTACTCAGAGTTAGTGAACGGCTTTTGTCGTTTGAGAGCAACCCACCTCTGAAGCCTTTGAGAGAAAATATCCTTGTGAGGACAAATCCCAAAACACCCAGAGCCAAAGAGAATTAAGCATCACGGAAGTATTTCTGTCTCTGTGACCTAAAGACTTGTTACACTTGAGGATTGTGCCTCCTCCTGCCGGTTAGGCATCACGTTCTGAGCGTCCTAGAGTGATTGTCGATCGCCAGTGAACGAAGTCTATGAAGGTTCGGAAGTCTACCTTGAAGACTTACCAGAGTGATTGGGCCAGGACTGTGTGTCCTTAGATCAAGGGGAATATGGCGAGGATTGTGTGTCCGGGACTGTGTGTCCTCAGGTTTGAATATCTAGCCGCCCTAACCAGATGTACAGTTGACACAACAACTGGAACTGGTCTACCAAATCCTTGTCTTCACCAAGCAACTGGTTATATCCTCAACTTTCTTTACATTTCAGTTTGTCTTCGTGAAGTCATTGCTTGTGTGTCTGATCTGTTTGTCCTCACTGTGTGAAGATTGTTCACTGTTTGGCTTCAGTTACATCTTCCATCTCGATCCATGTTATCCATCTGTCAATAGTCTATTTATTATCTTCGTGATGCTTGCTTGACTATTGTGTGACTGGATATGTTTATCTTCCGCTGCTTATCATATAGGTTCATTTTTTATCGTGAGTCTTCAAAGCCCTCGTGTTTTGAAGACTTTCATAAGCCTGTTCACCCCCCTCTAGTCGATAACTTGCACTTTCCATTGGTATCAGAGCAAGGTGCTCCATTGTTCTGTGTGATTCGGTTTAACCACCTGGAGTTTTAGCTATGTCGACTGCAGGGCTAATCAAAGTCTCCACTGCGAGTCCTTTCTTCGATGGCACTGGTTACCCCTATTGGAAGAATAAGATGCGCATGCATCTTGAAGCTATTGACGTCGACCTCTGGTATGTCGTCAAGAATGGCGTTTCCAAGTCCGGTGAAGGTGTCACTCTTGCTGATGTCAAGAAGTTCATTCAGCTGGATTCAACTGCCAAGAATATCATATGTGGTCATCTGACCAAAGGACAGTATGGCCGTGTGAGTGCTCTGGAAACGTCAAAGCTAGTCTGGGACTGGCTCTCCAAGGTCAACGAAGGCGTCTCAACCCAAAGAGACTCAAGGATCAGTGTTCTTCACAAGCTCTTCAACCACTTAAAGAGAAACGACAATGAGAACGTCTAGCTCACATTTGATCGCCTCACTGACATTACCAATGAGCTTCATGCACTCGGCGCCACTGAGATCACCAAGCATGAAATCGTCAAGACTCTCCTAAGATCACTTGACATCTCATTTGACACCCTAGCCCTGATGATTCTAGAACGTCTTGGCTACAAGACTCTCGATCCGTCTGACATACTTGAGAGGCTCAACACACATGAGTTTTAGCTATCTGAGAAAAGAGACATCTATGGACCCAACTATGGCTGAACTTGCGCCTTGAAGGCAAATGTTGTTTCCTCATCTGAAGAAGAATCTGACTACAATTCTAACGATCCTGAAGACATTGGCAGAGAACTAGCGATGCTTGTGAAGAAGTTTCAAAGGTTCTCAAGGAAGAAAAGCTTCGGAAAGTCTTCAAGATCCAGCTCAAGAAATGATGAAGCATCCTCTCGTGACTACAAGAAGAGAACTTGCCACAAGTACAAGAAACCAGGTCACTACATCTCTGAATGTCCACTGTGGGACAACGAGAAGAAGAAGAAGAAGAAGAAGAAGAAGAAGAAGAAGAAGAAGAAGAAGAAGAAGAAGAAGAAGAAAGAAGAAGAAGAAGAAGAAGAAGAAGAAGAAGAAGAAGAAGAAGAAGAAGAAGAAGAAGAAGAAGAAGAGCTCGTCTGGCAAGGCTCATGCTTTTGTTGGCAAAGAGATGGATTCAGAGGAGGAGTCTGCTTCTGTGGAGGTAGAGGTGGAGTCTGGAGGAGTCTGATTCAGGCGTGGCAAGCCTGGCTCTGTCTTCACCATATGTCGCCAAGTCCATCTTCAACACTAAAGACCATGGCCTCATCACCAACACAAAAGCCACGGATGTGGATGACTCTGCTCCCACCTACTGCTTCATGGCACGTGGTGCCAAGGTAAACTCACGCGATGCTTACTTTCAAACATCTAGTGAAGATGACTCTGATTGTGAATCCAAACCTAGCTACAAAACACTTGCTAAAATTGCAACTAAACAACAGAAAGGCATGGAACATATTCAAAAACTGTTAGACAAAAGTGATGATTTGTTGGACGCGGAAATGACCCGATCTTAGTCCTTAACTGAAGACATAAAAAATCTTCATGGTAAGTACAAGGAACTTGAAAGTTGTCATGAAACGCTGTCAACAACTCATGAGAAGCTTTCCTATGATTATCTTCAAAGGAAGCAAGAACTCGAGAAATTGAGAGCGGCTAATGAAGATCTTCAAAAAGAGAATGAGTCACTTTGTGCCCAAGAGATCAGTCCCGCTCAGGAAGGATTTGAACCACCATGTCTAAAATGCCTTGAGCGTGATAACGCTACCTCTGTTGCTGAATGTTCTACTGCTGCTACTGTCGCAATATCTTCAACTGCTGATGTGGTAACTAATTCCTCTAAGGAGAATACCACTAATATTGCTGTGAGAATGCCAGGTTGAAGACATTGCTTGAAACAGGAATGTTCAAAAGTCTTAAAGGGCATCAAACACTTTGTGATGTCCTAAAGAAACAGATTCTGAACCGAAAGCCTAGGAAAGAGGGTGTTGGGTTCGAAAGGAAAATGAATGTTGATGGTTCCTACTGGAAGCCTGAGCAGTATCCCAAAACCACATGGGCTGCCGCAAAGGGTCCACCAGTAGATCCATCCACTTTATCTGGCTTCACTTGTGCTAACCCGGTTATTATTGATGAATCATTTGATGCAAACTATAAACTGTTTAGGAATCAGAATGGTGAAGTGTTTGCCAGGTATATTGGTCTAACTACAGGAACGGGCCACCTATGAAGAAGATCTGGGTGCCCACAAGTTGTCTTGAGAATCTTCCTGTGAATGTCATCATGACACCACCTGGGAAGAAGACAAACCCTAGACCATAGGCTTCATATGGTCCAAAGGCTTCATACAGAGAGAGGACTCAACAGAGTCACCCTAACGCCAATGTTTTGCAGGGAAATCATACTCAGACATATGAATATGAGTGTGTTTCCTCAAACCGCTATGTTCATAAAAACTAAGAACTTTTCTGCTTATTCATGTGAGGATTATTCACCTCCTGCAAGGCTATTTTCTAGGGCTCCTAAGCTAAAATTCTTAGATGTTGCACTTAGACTTATTGCTTCTAAGCCACCCTTAAAGATGTGGGTGGTTAAGAAGAATTAACTTCTCTTGCAGGGAAGGGTCTCCAGCCGAAAATTATCTTCTGACGCCAATGATGGGGACCTTAAACATCTTGTGGGATGCAAGATCAAATGTCCAAATGGTCTAACCATGCATTTTGTTCCATGGTTTCTTGACAAGCTTCCTATCTTGCCTAACAAGGACCTAAACTTCAATAACCTGCTTGTTTGTCAAATGTTTATGCTTCACACTTCTCTTTGTGAAGACTATGCCGCTAACTGATATGTAGGGTACTGCTTCGGAAGCCACTGAATGGATAATTGACAGTGGATGTACCAACCACATGACTGGTGATCAACGTCTTCTCATGGACTCAACTCTACGTCCTTCTCCCAAAAGTCACATCACATTCGCTGACATTGGTAAAAGCAAGGTACTGGGACTTGGCAGAGTTGCTATCTCAAAGGATCAACGCATGGACAAAGTAATGCTTGTTGAATCCCTTGGATAAAACTTAATGTCAGTCTCCATGCTATGTGATCTAAATATGATTGTGATATTTGGAAAATATCGTTGCCTTGTGCTTATGGAATCTGACAAATCTCTAGTCTTCGAAGGACATCGGAAAGGTGATCTGTATATGGTAGATTTCTCTACAGGGCCAGAGCTCGCGGTATGTCTTCTAGCAAAAGCTTCAGAGTGCTGGCTTTGGCATCGAAGACTTGGTTTTGCTGGCATGAGGAACCTACATAGTCTCGTCGAGAAGAAGCACGTCATAGGCATCGAGGGCGTCAAGTTCAAGATAGATCATCTGTGTGGTGCTTGTGAAGATGGAAAGATGACTAGGGCCAAGCATCCCTTGAAGACAATCATGACTATGTCACGTCCCTTCGAGTTGCTTCACATGGACTTCTTTGGCATTACTCACTACTCTACTCTCACTACTACTGCTTGCTTATATGGTGATGAGGACATGACTACCTTGGATACGACCAAAAATATTGCATACATGTATATTTGTGAGGTGATTTCTAATTTAAACTATGCAACAATTTATTTATGTCATCCAGGACAAAAATACTTCACAGACTTTTGTGCCATGTCTAATTCCAGGTGTATGAGACATTTGTACAATCAACATATGAAGATAAGGGAAAAAGAGAAGTTTAGGTGCTGTTCAAAAAGTTCTCTCACGTCACTTTTGGGCCAAGAGAAGATAGAGTCCAAGTCTCTCACGTTCTGCATCCAGATTCGAACTGCACAGACATACCTGACTCAAAACGGCAAGAACTCCTTCATACGGACTCCGAATTGGGTGTTTATTTTTTTGTTGGAAACTAGATTTCGTACACTTTCCAACCCAATTGGAATCACCTTCAAATTCGTCCGGAGCATCGAGATATCGACGAAACAATCTGACGCTGCAGCATAATCCGAGTCAAACTACATGTCCAAAGGTGTTACATCACCTCCACTTGGGCCCATGAGCCTTGTACGACCTAGGGTTAGTTTTAGGCTTCCTTGGGACGTCCTTCCACCTCCTTGGCCGCCACCCCTTGCTCCTATATAAGTAGATCCACCTAGTAGCTTTTTCTTTGGGATTTGTTTAGTCAAAAGTTAGCCATTGCAACTTCGTGTACTTCATTTGTGTCCAACGACCACACCAAGACCGCTTACGGATCCCCACCTTTATTAATACATCATTTATATTTGCAATATTCAGATTACTTTATCATATTCTTGCTTGTTCTTCGATTGCATGCAGGAATAGACCTTCGTGGTCAGGCTGATCGTGCTTCTGGCATTGTCAGTAACCCCTGGAGATTGGTTTAGCGATTGCTAAGGCGCAACGTCGTGCACGTTTGTAGTCAGATCATCAAAGTTGTCTCCACCAAATCGATAGTTATCATCTCATCGAAAGATCGGGCCCCTCGCCTCTATCAAGTGGTATCGGATTTCCAGGTTGCTCGGTGAGATTTTACAGTTTTTCGTAGATTAGATCGAGTCTCTTCTTCATACCTACAGTCCACGAAAAAGCCAAAAAAAATTAGGGTTAGTTCATCATATCTGAACCAGTCTGAGCCATTGCATAATCTTTTTCGTGTTTGCTTAGTTGAATTATCGGTTGCATCGTCGTGTCGGGTTGCTGGTCTTAGTGTCTAGTTCGTTAGAGTTTCGAGTTCTGTTCACATTAGTCACGTCGCCGCTGCATCGTTATCCCTTCCGCTGTCCACCACCTCATCCATCAATTTCCACCTCGTGCTACCCATCATTCATTGTCACAATCATAGTTGAAGTCGTTCGCATCTTTGCTTGATCCAATCTGCATCTTATCTAGTTTGTCTTGGAAAGAGGGAGAAAGAAAAAAAAAGACAGAGAAAAAAAAGTAAAAAAAAGAGGAGAGAAAGAAAAGGAAAAAAAGTGTGAGAAAAAAGAAAAAGAAAAAGAAGGAAAAGAAAGTTGGAGAGAGAGTTGTTGTATATTCTGCTTGGCAATTGTTTTCATCATTATCTTTACTGCAGTTGTGATCTTCACTTATATCTTGCTGTCCAGAGCTACTTCGTATCCTTTATTGATGCTAGTTGTGCTACACCGTGACATCATTAGTGTTCTAGGCTCGCGTCTCTAGTCCGGTCTAGCCTAGGACCAGCACAGAACCGTCGTTGAGCGTTTATTCAACATTGCATCTCTGAATAGATTATTGCTAATCTTTTGCTACCATATATAGCCAACCCAGCTCCACATATTTCTACACCGTGCATATTTACGTTCACCTGGCAATCGCTTTACTCAATCTTTGGAGTTATTTGACACCGCTGGTTGCCTATCACCACCTGCTGCATGGTAAGAACTTGTAAGATATTGATATTTGCTTTACTGTGAGCGCTTTACCACCACATCCTAGTAGTTCATAAGAACATTATTCTCGAATTTTGTTTCTTGTTTCTACTAATCATGACAGGTACCGGAGACAGAAGTTCTTGGACGACGGATACATCTTCACCATCACGAGAGATGGGACAACACACACCAGCACATGGTCAGGTTATTTCTTTACCGTCATTTGAGGGTAGATTTAATCCTGCTATTTATCTAGCTTGGGAGCTTGAAGTAGAAAAAGTTTTTAGTCACCATCATTTTTCTGAACTTGAGAGAGTACAAGCTGCCACTAGAGTATTTACTGATTTTGCTTCTGTTTGGTGGAGTGTGCATTGTAAGAAAAATATTGATAACCAACCCACAACTTGGAAAGATTTGATGGCTGTAATGAGAAAACATTTTTTCCTCCTTACTATCGCCGTGAATTGCTTCGCAAATTGGAACAATTAAAACAAGGCAGTAACACTGTTCATGCTTACTACCAAGAGTTCAAATCTTATATGCATCATTGTGACATAGAAGAATCTGAGGATGATACAATGAATAGATTTTTTGGTGGTTTAAACCATGATATTCGCGCAAGATTTCAGTATATTCCTCGTTGCATTACTGGTATGTATGTTCGTGCTTGTACCTTTGAGAGACAAATACAGGAGGATGCATTGTGTGACTACAACAACTACTATTCCAGTTCATGCTCACCACCACTGGTTCGTTCCTCCACCATTGCACCTACTAGAGCAGCCACACCTCTGATTGTGAGCGTGACATCATCTAAAGTGTATGATACATTGTCATCGTCCGTACCTACATCAGCTACGTCTTTGCAACAAGGTAACAGTAAAATCAATGATGATATAACTTCACATGAGGATGATGCATATCTAGTTAACTTGAATACATCATGTATTGAATTACCTGTTGATTTGAGCACACCACCTAGTTTAGATAATCATGTTAGTGTCATGAATGCGTCATGTGATCAAACAACTAAAATACCAACAATTTTGGGTGCACCCATTGAATTAACTGTTGATGCAAAAGAATCTTGTGAATTAGAGAATACATCAGATTTGGATAAAATAAATTTGAAAATTATTGTGCCAATGTTTAATCATTTTGATATGACCTCTAATCTTGGTGAAGATTCTATGTCAAATGACTTATTGCATGTTTGCTTATTTAGGCATGTTGTAGCCTGTGAATTTCATGCAAGTAAGGTTTATTCACCAATGTTGGGATGGTTTAATGATGAACATTGTCAATCTTTTGATATGAATAAGAGCTTCGCTTATTTGTGCAAACTGAGTTGCAATATTTTCATACCCTCTACTTCTTGTGATAATATTTTGGCTTTATATTTTATGAACTACGAAAGTTACTCATCTATATATGTGTCATATGTGCAAAAATTAAGGGAAGTAAAAATGGATGATATATACGTATACAACATGTACACCTTGTCTATTTTCTTACCCAAATTTTAGATTAAGCAATGCCGAGAACGGCTTTATTTTCAAGAAAGGGAGGATGATGAGGACATGACTACCTTGGATACGACCAAAAATATTGCATACATGTATATTTGTGAGGTGATTTCTAATGCAAACTATGCAACAATTTATTTATGTCATCCAGGACAAAAATACTTCACAGACTTTTGTGCCATGTCTAATTCCAGGTGTATGAGACATTTGTACAATCAACATACGAAGATAAGGGAAAAGAGAAGTTTAGGTGTTGTTCAAAAAGTTCTCTCACGTCACTTTTGGGCCAAGAGAAGATAGAGTCCAAGTCTCTCACGTTCTGCATCCAGATTCGAACTGCACAGACATACCTGACTCAAAACGGCAAGAACTCCTTCATACGGACTCCGAATTGGTTGTTTCTTTTTTTGTTGGAAACTAGATTTCGTACACTTTCCAACCCAATTGGAATCACCTTCAAATTCGTCCGGAGCGTCGAGATATTGACGAAACAATCTGACGCTGCAGCAGAATCCGAGTCAAACTACAAGTCCAAAGGTGTTACATCACCTCCACTTGGGCCCATGAGCCTTGTACGACCTAGGGTTAGTTTTAGGCTGCCTTGGGACGTCCTTCCACCTCCTTGGCCGCCACCCCTTGCTCCTATATAAGTAGATCCATCTAGTAGCTTTTTCTTTGGGATTTGTTTAGTCAAAAGTTAGCCATTGCAACTTCGTGTACTTCGTTTGTGTCCAACGACCAGACCAAGACCGCTTACGGATCCCCACCTTTATTAATACATCATTTATATTTGCAATATTCAGATTGCTTTATCATATTCTTGCTTGTTCTTCGATTGCATGCAGGAATAGACCTTCGTGGTCAGGCTGATCGTGCTTCTGGCATTGTCAGTAACCCCTGGAGATTGGTTTAGCGATTGCTAAGGCGCAACGTCGTGCACGTTTGTAGTCGGATCGTCAAAGTCGTCTCCACCAAATCGATAGTTATCATCTCATCGAAAGATCGGGCCCCTCGCCTCTATCATATGGTTTCGTGATCGTTGATGACTACTCTAGATACACTTGGGTGCATATAATCCAATTTAAGACTGAAGTGCAGGATGTCTTCACACGCTTCGCAAATCGGGCCATGAACAACTATGGCATCAAGATCAAGCACATCAGAAGTGACAATGGAACTGAGTTCAATAATACTGGGCTCGACACCTATCTTGATACATTGGACATCACGCATGAGTTCTCTACTCCATACACACCTCAACAGAATGCCATCGTCGAGCGCAAGAACCGGACTCTCATTGAGATGGCATGCACTATGCTTGATGAATACAAGACACCAAGAAGGTTCTGGCCTGAAGCCATTGATACTGCATGTCACATCATCAACAGAGTTTATCTTCACAAGTTCTTCAAGAAAACACCATATGAACTCCTAACTGGTAAGAAGCCAAACGTCAGCTATTTCAGAGTCTTTGGTGCTAAGTGTTGGATCAGAGATCCGCATCACACTTCCAAATTTGCACCAAAAGCACATGAAGGTTTTATGCTCGGTTACGGAAAGGATTCGCACACCTACTGGATCTTCAATCTCTTTCACTATAAAGTGGTTGAAACCGTAGATGTGCGGTTGGATGAAACTAACGGCTCATAAAGAGAGCACCTGTTGATACGTCTCCAATGTATTTATAATTTTTTATTATTCCATGCTATTATTTATGATGTTTTGGATGTTTAATGGGCTTTGTTATACACTTTTATATTATTTTTGGGACTAACCTATTAACCCAAAGGTCAAGTCCAGATTGCGTTTTTTGCCTATTTCAGGGTTTTTACAGAAAAGGAATATCAAACGGAGTCCAAACGGAATGAAACCTACGGGGGAGATATTTTTGGAGCGATATCTGCACGGGAGACTTGAGGGCCCCTGCCTTGTGGGCCCCACGTTCGTCCCTCGGTGCCCTCCTTCCTCCTATACATACCCATATACCCCGAAAACATCAAAAACAGAGAGAAAACCCTAGTTCCACTGCCGCAACCTTATGTTCCCGTGAGATCCTGTAACGCCCCGGACACACCCACCAGTGGTTGTTACTCATGGCAGGATCTAGATTGGCCTCACATATCAATACTAGTCTTTTCTGCGTACTTTGTCCTAACTCGTGCGCACCCGGGAGCAACTTCCCGGTCGGTCACCCATCCTAAAACTACTCCAAGCTGAGCATGCTTAACATTGGAGTTCTATCTGAATGGGCTCGTGGAAAAGAAGGAATTCCTTATTGATATGAGTAGTCTATCATCCCTAATAAGCCAGGCTATCACATACACCCCCACTCAGAAGAACCGGCATCCTCGTCGGGCCACAAGAACGTTCCCTCTTGGCACAACCGTTTGTGCATCCAGTCTGATACATGTACCATGCCGTGTGCCGCCACGAGTCACAAATGTCATGAATAACATGACCAAGCACATGTCCGTAAACATCCATGTAACCGCGAGGGTCGGCTCTGATACCAACTTGTCAGGCCCCGGACACACCCACCGGTGGTCGTTACTCCTGGCAGGATCTAGACTGGCCTCACATATCAATACTAGTCTTTTCTGCGCACTTTGTCCTAACTCGTGCGCACCCGGGAGAAACTTCCCGGTCGGTCACCCATCCTGAAACTACTCCAAGCTGAGCATGCTTAACTTTGGAGTTCTATCTGAATGGGCTCCTGGAAAAGAAGGAATTCCTTATTGATATGAGTAGTCTATCATCCCTAATAAGCCAGGCTATCACAGATCCCATCTTGGGGCCTGTTCCGGAGCTCCGCCGGAGGGGGGATCTACCATGGAGTGCTTCTACATCAACACCATCGCCTCACCATGAGTTGTGAGTAGTTTACCACAGACCTTCGGGTCCATAGTTAGTAACTAGATGGCTTCTTCTCTCTCTGTGTATCTCAATACCAAGTTCTCATCGGTCTTCAAGGAGATCTATTCGATGTAATCTCTTTTTGTGGTGTGTTTGTCGAGATGTGATGAATTGTGGGTTTATGATCAAGATTATCTATGAGAAATATTTGGTTCTTTTCTGAACTCTTTTATGTATGATTATAATATCCTTGCAAGTCTCTTCGAATTATTGGTTTGGTTTGGCCTACTAGATCTATAGTTCTTGCAATGGGAGAAGTGCTTGGCTTTGGGTTCAATCTTGCGGTGTCCTTTCCCAGTGACAGTAGGGGCAGCAAGGCACGTATTGTATTGTTGCCATCGAGGATAAAAAGATGGGGTTTATATCATATTGCTTGAGTTTATCCCTCTACATCATGTCATCTTGCTTAAGGCGTTACTCTGTTCTTATGAACTTAATACTCTAGATGCATGCTAGATAGCGGTCGATGTGTGGAGTAATAGTAGTAGATGCAGAATAGTTTCGGTCTACTTGTTACGGACCTGATGCCTATATATAATGATCATGCCTAGATATTCTCATAAGTATTCGCTTTTCTATCAATTGCTCGGCAGTAATTCGTTTACCCACCGTAGAATTCTGCTATCATGAGAGAAGCCACTAGTGAAACCTATGGCCCCGGGGTCTATTCTCAACATATCAATCTACAATCTACTTTACTTTTCCGTTTTTACTTTCTGTTCTTATATCCAAAAATACCAAAAATATCAAACTATCATATCTATCAGATCTTACTTTCGTAAGTGACCGTAAAGGGATTGACAACCCCTTATCGCGTTGGATGTGAAGTTCTTATTTGTTTGTGCAGGTGCGAGGGACTCGCGCGTGGTCTCCTACTGGATTGATACCTTGGTTCTCAAAAACTGAGGGAAATACTTACGCTATTGTGCTGCATCACCCTTTCCTCTTCGAGGGAATACAACGCAAGCTCGAGAAGTAGCACCTGTCAAATGTGCTAGATGAAGCTTCTCCAAGTGAATCTACCAAACAAATGGCTACAGGAGAAATTATACCCACCGAGGAACCAACTGAAGATGAAATCGTTATCCCTCCACCCAATAATTCTAAAGACAATGCTCAGCCTGAAGCCAATACTAAACAAGAAGATAATCAACAGAATGAGCAAAGTCTTTGCCCAACTCATCCTTGGGTTGCTAATGAAGTCCAAATTGAAAATATTCTTGATGGCATCAATGCAACTCGTCCACTCACTTGCTCAAAAGCAACTCAGCTAGCCAACTTATGTGGTCACTCTGCATTTGTCTCAATATCTGAACCCAAGAAAGTTGATGAAGCCTTTATGGAATCTGAATGGATTCAAGCAATGCAAGAAGAGCTTCAACAGTTTGAGCTTAATAATGTATGGGAACTTGTAAAGCGTCCTGATCCACGGAAACATAACATCATTGGCACCAAATGGATCTATCGCAACAAACATGATGAGCATGGTCAAGTCGTCAGAAACAAGGCTCGTCTCGTTGCTCAAGGCTATACTCAAGTAGAAGGAATTGACTTCGATGAAACCTTTGCTCCTCTTGCTTGACTTGAAGCCATTTGTATACTGCTAGCATACGCCAACCATCACAACATATTTCTGTATCAAATGGATGTGAAGAGTGCCTTTCTGAATGGGAAAATTGAAGAAGAAGTGTATGTTGCACAACCTCCCGGCTTTGAAGACCCAAAGCGTCCTGGCATGGTTTACAAGCTCAACAAGGCACTGTATTGCCTCAAACAAGCTCCTCGCGCATGGTATGACACACTCAAAGACTTCTTGAAGAGCAAAGTCTTCAAACATGGATCATTGGATCCCACACTCTTCACGGAGACATATGATGGAGAACTGTCTGTATGTCAGATTTATGTGGATGACATTATCTTTGGATGCACTAACAAAAGATACAGCGATGAGTTTGGATACATGATGCAAGAGCAATATCAGATGTCCATGATGGGTGAACTGAAGTTCTTCCTTGGTCTCCAAATTCGCCAACAGAAGAATGGCATCTTCATATCTCAAGAGAAATACCTCAAAGATTGCCTGAAGAAGTTTGAAATGCAAGATTGCAAATGGTACACGATGCCAATGCCAACCAAAGGTCAATTGGGCTCCGACGACAATGGTAAAGAGTTCGATCAAAAGGTATACCGCTCCATGATTGGTTCTTTACTCTATTTATGTGCATCTAGGCCTGATATAATGCTTAGTGTTTGCATGTGTGCCCGATTCCAAGCGGCACCAAAGGAATCGCATCACCTCACTGTGAAGCGAATTCTTCGATACTTGGCTCACACCCCCACACTAGGATTATGGTATCCCAAGGGCTCTATGTTTGATCTTGTTGGATTCTCAAATGCTGATTATGCTAGTGAAAAAGTTGATCGCAAGTCCACCTAAGGCACATGTCACTTTCTTGGACGATCTCTTGTCTGTTGGTCTTCAATGAAGCAGAACCAGTATCTCTCTCCATAGCTGAAGCTGAATACATTGCTGCTGGATCTTGTTGCGCTCAACTTCTCTGTGTGAAGCAAACTCTCAAGGATTATGGCATCAACATTGAAAAGGTGCCTCTCTTATGTGATAAAGAGAGCGCCATCAAGATTGCTCACAATCCCATTCAGCACTCGGAGACAAAGCACATTGAGATTCGTCATCACTTTCTCAGGGATCATGTGATCAAGAAGGATATTAAAATCATACATGTCAACACTAAAGAGCAACTGGCAGATATCTTCACTAAGCCCTTCGATGAGAAAAGGTTTTGCAAGCTGCGGTGTGATCTGAATATCCTAGAATCCTCAAATGTCATGTGATTGGACACACATCCTAACGCTTATGCATTTCGACGACTTAGATGTGCAACACACTAAGTAACGTATGTCTTCAATTCATGAAGACTTACACTCTGAGTGTGAATACATTAATGTGGAATTCGACTCTAGAGCGCCACGATAATTGTGCGATGTGTCCTAGTCTAATACTTACTATACGGTGGTTAACTCCACCACCAAACTTTTCTGAAGATTTCATTTGGCGTCATGGTTGCTTTATCTTCATACTTGGTTTGTCTTCAACATTGGTTGTCTTCAAGACTCATTGTCTCAATGTTGATTTATTTGGTTTCTATG
>LR738712.1:392547425-392719256 GCA_902687465.1 Secale cereale | reverse complement strand
TGTGTGTGTGTGTGTGTGTGTGTGTTTTGTCCTCTACAGCATTCACTTATAGCTATGTCTTCAAACCTTTTAATCTAAGTGAATGTGATCGGACCCTGTTCCTCTCTATGCTTTATCTCTCCAACTCTCTCTATCTCTTCATATGAATTATATTGACACTTGTTGAATGTCTTCACCGTGTCCTTGTCAGCTGAAGATATAGAGACAATCATTTAAAACTGTTTTTAATGATATATCCCTTTTTGCCCGAAAACCGGAGAAACCAAAACGTCCATCTCACATATCAGGCGCGCGTGGGATCATGGCTCAACTCTCTATAAGATGCATGCCAGCCACGTGTCCTTCAAATGTGAACCGCCAGGGGCACCTGCGTAATTCCACTGCGCCGTCACCCCTCCTTATAAATATTCCACCCTCGCGGTCATTATTTCCTCTCCCACCTCTCGCCATCTTGCTCAACCCTAGCGCCTCCGCTAGCTCCAGTCGACGCCGAAGACAAAGTGCTTAGCTGCCGCGACTTCTTCGATGCCGCCTTCCCGCCGGCCGTGGACCTCGTCTCTCCGCCGTCGCCGTATGTGTCTTCCGCCGCCAAGTTAGGGCATGGAAGATCGATCTGCTCGGCATCCTACTCTTTCCGTCTAGCAGTTCTTCATCGCAGTAAATAGATCTCTCTTTTTACCGTTGTTTTGATCCGTTAAATTCATAAAACTTCACCACAAGTGGTTTCTGTACATCTGAGATCTGTTTCCTTCTTTCCTTCTCTCATATGTTTCAAATATATTCACTTATGCTTCACTACTAGTTAGATTCCTCACTTGTACTTATTCCTGGATTCATACAAATCTGGAACCAACTCACTCCATATAAGTGAATGTCTTCGCACTGTGAGGTCAATGTCTTCAATCCTACTTAATCTTCAAAATCTTCTGAGAATGCATATGACCTCTTCGCCTTCCCTCGCATCTCTAATGCTGTCACAGGTACATGTCCGTGGGGGAATCCCTTGGTTCTCATTGTATGGATTCATTTGCAGAATTCTTACAGCGTCACATTGAATCTCCTGAAGCCACTTCTTGTCTGACCAGTCATTGGAAGACAAACTGCTTTGTGAAGCCTTTCTGTCTAAACCCAATGGCTTCTGAAAAACAGTCCAAGAAGGGTGGCATGCAGAGACGTACTGACACCGCCAAAGATCTTCCTCCTGATCTGTTGACCATGTACAAATCTGACCCCGAAGAGACCTATGGAGAACGCAAGTCTCGTATCCAATGGATTCGAAGATATTGGGCAGAGCAATGGTTTCTGTACAAATATGTAACTCCTGAGTATGCTTCAAAGAATGCCATTCGCCCTCCATGGGGTGATATCATCTACAAGAAGCTCCAGCCCAAGACTGTATCTGAAGCCATTGCCAAGAGCTTCTATCCATGCATGGTCAAAGGACCAATGCCTTCAAATGCTGACCCATCTAGTCTCTGATGGTGTTGTGATGATGAATTGTTTGAAGAAAACTACAAATTTGCCAAGAACTCAGCAACTCAGAAGGGGAAAGAATTGGGCGTTAACTTCAATCCTGGCCCATCTCGGTCCCGGTCTGATGAATCATGCGAAGCAAATGAAAATTGTGTCGCCCCTTCAATGGCCTTGATGGATTGCTATCCCACATTGATGCTCAAAGAGAAACTGTGGAAGATGTTGCTGAAGACACGGAACTTGAAGCTATTCCTGAGTCTGTGAAGCCCAAGAAGAAATCAAAGGCTTCCAAACCTGCTGCTACCCCAAAAGCTTCAAGTGTGAAGCCCCTGAAAACTGTACCTCCGGAACCAAGTGTGCAGTCTGAGGATCACTCTCGCATCTCTCAGAGGTCAAAGCAGCTTATGAAGCCATCTGGCCAATGACTCACTCCTGGCAGCATACTGCGCAATGATGATTCTTGGAGATATGCCCTAGAGGCAATAATAAAAGCATTATTATTATATCTCCTTGTTCATGATAATTGTCTGTTATTCATGCTTGAATTCTATTGTACGGAAACAGCGATACATGTGTGAATACACAGACCACAATGAGTCCCTGGTAGGCCTCTAGTTGCCAGCTCGTTGATCAACAGATGGTCACGGTTTCCTGACCATGGACATAGGATGTCAGTGATAACGGGATCACATCATTAGGAGAATGATGTGATGGACAAGACCCAAACTTGAGCATAACACGAGATCGTTTAGTTCGTAATGCATAAGCTTTTCGGTGTCAAGTATTTATTCCTTAGACCATGAGGTTGTACAACTCTCGGATGCCGTAGGAGTACTTTGGGTGTGCCAACCGTCACAACATAACTGGGTGGCTATAAAGGTACGCATCGGGTATCTCCGAAAGTGTCTGTTGAGTTGGTACGAACCGAGACTGGGATGTTGTCACTCCGTATGACGGAGAGGTACCTCTGGGCCCACTCGGTAAGACATCATCATAATGAGCTCAATGTGACTAAGTAGTTAGTCACGGGATGATGGATTACGGATCGAGTAAAGAGACTTGCCATAACAAGATTGAACAAGGTATTGGGAATACCGACGATCAAATCTCAAGCAAGTACCGTACCGATGGACAAAGGGAATAACATACGGGATTGAGTGAATCCTTGACACGGTGGTTCATCCGATGAAGATCATCGAGGAACACGTGGGAACCAACATGGGTATCCAGATCCCGCTGTTGGTTATTGACCGGAGAGTGGTCTCGGTCATGTCTACGTGTCTCCCGAACCCGTAGGGTCTACACACTTAAGGTTCGGTAACGCTAGGGTCGTAGAGATAAATGCACGTGGAAACCCGAAAGTTGTTCGGAGTCCCGGATGAGATCCCGGACGTCACGAGGAGTTCCGGAATGGTCCGGAGGTAAAGATTGATATATAGGAAGTCCAGTTTCGGCCAACGGGTGATCTCCGGGGGTCACCGGGAGCGTCCCGGGACCACCGGAGAGGCCCCGGGGTCCACCGGGTGGGGCCACCCATCCCGGTGGGGCCCCTAGGCCGCAAGGGGAAGTGTCCAGCCCTCAGGGCTGGCGCACCACTAGGGGGCCCACCTCCCCATGCGCCTAGGGTTAAAACCCTAAGGGGGAGGGGGGCTCCACTTGCCTTGGGGGTCAAGGAACCCCCCCTGGCCGCCGCCCCCTTGCAGATTGGATCTGCAGGGGGTCCTGGCGCCCCCCTGGCCCCCTATATATATGTGGGAGGGGGGAGAGGGCAGCCGCACCCAAGCCCTGGCGCCTCTCCCCCTCCCGTCACACCTCCATACTCCCAACGCAGGGCGCCCGGCGAAGCCCTGCTGCGATCTCCACTGCATCCGTCATCACGCCGTCGTGCTGCCGGATCTCTGACGACTTCTCCTCCCCCCTTGCTGGATCAAGAAGGAGGTGACGTTGCTGCACCGTACGTGTGTTGAACGCGGAGGTGCCGTCCATTCGGCGCTAGATCATCGGTGACGAAGAATGTGAAGAGTTCGACTACTTCATCCACACTTCGTTGAAAGCTTCCGCACGCGATGTACATAACGGTATGTAGATGCACTCTTACTTGCTCGTTGCTAGATGTATCCATAGTTGGATCTTGGTGAAGACGTAGAAATTTTTTGAATTATGCTACGTTCCCCAACAGTGGCATCTGAGCCTAGGTTTTATGCGTAGCATCTTGCACGAGTAGAACACAAAGCAGTTGTGGGCGTATGATCTTGTTCAACTTTCTTACCGTTACTAGTTAATCCTGATTCGGCGGTATTGTGGGATGAAGTGGCCCAGACCGACCTTACACGTACGCTTACGTGAGACTGGTTCCACCGACAGACATGCACTAGATGCATAAGGTGGCTGGCGGGTGTCTGTCTCTCCTAGTTTAGTCGGATCGGATTCGATGAAAAGGGTCCTTATGAAGGGTAAATAGAAGTTGACAAATCACGTTGTGGTTTTGGCGTAGGTAAGAAGCATTCTTGCTAGAAATCCTATAGAAGCCACGTAAAACTTGCAACAACAATTAGAGGACGTCTAACTTGTTTTTGCAGCATGTGCTATGTGACGTGGTATGGCCAAGAACGAAGATGTGATGAATGATATATGTGATGTATGAGATTGATCATGTTTTTGTAATAGGGAATCATGACTTGCATGTCGATGAACTTGACAACCGGCAGGAGCCATAGGAGTTGTCTTAATTATTGTATGACCTGCGTGTCACAGAATAATGCCATGTAATTACTTTACTTCATTGCTAAACGTTAGCTATAGTAGTAGAAGTAATAGTTGGCGTGACGACTTCTTCAAGACACGATGATGGAGATCATGATGATGAAGATCATGGTGTCGAGCCGGTGACAAGATGATCATGGTGCCCCGAAGATGGAGATCCAAGGAGCAAGATGATATTGGCCATATCATGTCACTTTAATTGATTGCATGTGATGTTTATCATGTTTATGCATCTTGTTTACTTAGAACGACGGTAGTAAATAAGATGATCTCTCACTAAAATTTCAAGTATTGTGTTTCCCCTAACTGTGCACCGTTGCTAAAGCTCATTGCTCCGAAGCACCACGTGATGATCGGGTGTGATAGGTTCTAACATTCGCATACAACGGGTGTAAGACAGATTTACACACGCGATACACTTAGGGTTCACTTGACGAGCCTAGCATGTACAGACATGGCCTCGGAACACGGAAGACCGAAAGGTCGAACACGAGTCGTATAGAAGATACGATCAACATTAAGATGTTCACCGTTGATGACTAGTCCGTCTCACGTGATGATCGAACACGGACTACTCGATTCGGATCGTGTATCACTTAGATGACTAGAGAGATGTCATTCTGAGTGGGAGTTCATTATAATTTGATTAAGATGAACTTAATTATCATGAACTTAGTCTAAATTCTTTACAATATCTCTTGTAGATCAAATGGCCCACGCTCAGGTTTCCCTCAACTTCAACGCGTTCCTAGAGAAAACCAAGCTGAAAGACAATGGTAGCAACTATACGGATTGGGTCCGTAACCTGAGGATTATCCTCATAGCTGCCAAGAGAACTTATGTCCTAGAAGCGCCGCTAGGTGATGCACCCGTTTTCCCAGCGACTCAAGACGTTATGAACGCCTGGCAGTCGCGTTGTGATGATTACTCCCTGGTTCAGTGCAGCATGCTTTACAGTTTAGAATCGGGGCTCCAAAAACGTTTTGAGCACCACGGAGCATATGAGATGTTCGAAGAGCTGAAAATGGTTTTCCAAGCTCATGCCCGAGTCGAGAGATATGATGTCTCCGACGCATTCTACAGCTGTAAGATGGAGGAGAACAGTTCTGTCAGTGAGCACATCCTCAAGATTTCAGGATTGCACAACCGCTTGTCTCAGCTGGGAATGAATCTCCCAGATGAAGCGGTCGTTGACAGAATCCTCCAGTCGCTCCCACCAAGCTTCAAGAGCTTCGTGTTGAACTTCAATATGCAGGGGATGGAGAAGTCCATTCCCGAGGTGTATTCAATGCTGAAATCAGCGGAGGTAGACATCAAGAAAGAACATCAAGTGTTGATGGTCAATAAAACCACTAAGTTCAAGAAAGGCAAGGGTAAGAAGAACTTCAAGAAGGACGGCAAGGGAGTTGCCGCGCCTGGCAAGCCTGTTGCCGGGAAGAAGCCAAAGTATGGACCCAAGCCTGAGACAGAGTGCTTTTATTGCAAGGGAACGGGTCACTGGAAGCGGAACTGCCCCAAATACTTAGCAGAAAAGAAGGCCGGCAACGTCAAAGGTATATATGATATACATGTTATTGATGTGTACCTTACCAGCACTCGTAGTAGCTCCTGGGTATTCGATACCGGTGCAGTTGCTCACATTTGTAACTCAAAACAGGAGCTGCGGAATAAACGGAGACTGGCGAAGGATGAGGTGACAATGCGCGTCGGGAATGGTTCCAAGGTCGATGTGATCGCCGTCGGCACGCTACCTCTACATCTACCCTCGGGATTAGTTTTAAACCTCAATAATTGTTATTTAGTACCAGCTTTGAGCATGAACATTGTTTCTGGATCTTGTCTTATGCGAGATGGATATTCTTTCAATTCGGAGAATAATGGTTGTTCTATTTATTTGAGAGATATGTTTTATGGTCATGCCCCGCTGGTCAATGGTTTATTTTTGATGAATCTCGAACGTAGTGATACACATATTCATAGTGTAGATGCCAAAAGATGTAAAGTTGATAATGATAGTCCCACATACTTGTGGCATTGCCGCCTTGGTCATATTGGTGTCAAACGTATGAAGAAGCTCCATTCGGATGGACTTCTAGAGTCTCTTGATTATGAATCATTTGACACGTGCGAACCATGCCTCTTGGGCAAGATGACCAAGACTCCGTTCTCCGGAACAATGGAGCGAGCAACCAACTTACTAGAAATCATACATACCGATGTGTGCGGTCCAATGAGTGTTGAAGCTCGCGGAGGCTACCGTTATGTTCTCACCCTCACGGATGACTTGAGTAGATACGGGTATATCTATTTGATGAAACACAAGTCTGAGACCTTTGAAAAGTTCAAGGAATTTCAGAATGAGGTTGAGAATCAACGTGACAGAAAAATAAAGTTCTTGCGATCGGATCGTGGGGGTGAATATTTAAGTCATGAATTTGGCACACACCTTAGGAGCTGTGGAATTGTTTCACAATTGACACCGCCCGGAACACCTCAACGTAACGGTGTGTTCGAACGTCGAAATCGTACTCTGTTGGACATGGTGCGATCTATGATGTCCCTTACCGATTTACCGCTATCTTTTTGGGGTTATGCTTTAGAGACTGCCGTATTCACTTTAAATAGGGCTCCGTCGAAATCCGTTGAGACGACTCCGTATGAACTTTGGTTTGGCAAGAAACCGAAGCTGTCGTTTCTGAAAGTTTGGGGTTGCGATGCTTATGTCAAGAAACTTCAACCTGAAAAGCTCGAACCCAAATCGGAAAAATGCGTCTTCATAGGATACCCAAAGGAAACAATTGGGTACACCTTCTACCACAGATCCGAAGGCAAAGTCTTTGTTGCCAAGAATGGATGCTTTCTGGAGAAAGAGTTTCTCTCGAAAGAAGTGAGTGGGAGGAAAGTAGAACTTGATGAGGTGACAGTCACCCCTCCTGCACCGGAAAGTAGCGCAGCGCAGGAAACTGTTCCTGAGGTGCCTGCACCGACAAGGGAGGAAGTTAATGATAATGATCATGAAGAAACAGATCAAGTTACTACTGAACTTCGAAGGTCCACAAGGGCACGTTCCGCACCAGAGTGGTACGGCAACCCTGTCCTGGAAATCATGTTGTTAGACAACGGTGAACCTTCGAACTATGAAGAAGCGATGGCAGGCCCAGATTCCAATAAATGGCTTGGAGCCATGAAATCCGAGATAGAATCCATGTATGAAAACAAAGTATGGACTTTGGTGGACTTGCCTGATGATAGGCACGCCATAGAAAATAAATGGATATTTAAGAAGAAGACAGACGCGGATGGTAATGTGACCATCTATAAGGCTCGGCTTGTCGCTAAGGGTTATCGACAAGTTCAAGGGATTGACTACGACGAGACTTTCTCTCCCGTAGCGATGCTGAAGTCAGTCAGAATCATGTTAGCTATTGCCGCATTCTATGATTATGAGATATGGCAAATGGACGTCAAACAACATTCCTTAATGGCTTCCTCAAGGAAGAGTTGTATATGATGCAACCGGAAGGTTTTGTCGATCCAGAGAACGCTAACAAGGTATGCAAGCTCCAGCGCTCGATCTACGGGCTAGTGCAAGCATCTCGGAGTTGGAATATTCGCTTTGATGAAGTGATCAAAGCGTTTGGATTTATACAGACTTATGGAGAAGCCTGTATTTACAAGAAAGTGAGTGGGAGCTCTGTGGCATTTCTCATATTATATGTGGATGACATATTGCTGATGGGAAATGATATAGAATTCTTGGAAAATGTAAAGGCCTACTTGAATAAAAGTTTTTCAATGAAGGACCTTGGAGAAGCTGCTTACATATTAGGCATCAAAATATATAGAGATAGATCAAGACGCCTCATTGGTCTTTCACAAAGTACATACCTTGACAAAATATTGAAGAAGTTCAATATGGACCAGTCAAAGAAAGGATTCTTGCCTGTTTTGCAGGGTATGAGATTGAGTAAGACTCAGTCGCCGACCACGGCAGAAGATAGAGAAAAGATGAGTGTCATTCCCTATGCCTCGGCCATAGGTTCTATCATGTATGCCATGCTGTGTACCAGACCTGATGTGAACCTTGCCATAAGTTTGGTAGGGAGGTACCAAAGTGATCCCGGTACGGAACACTGGACAGCGGTCAAGAACATCCTGAAGTACCTGAAAAGGACTAAGGATATGTTTCTCGTTTATGGAGGTGACGAAGAGCTCGTCGTAAAGGGTTACGTCGATGCTAGCTTTGACACAGATCTGGATGTCTCTAAGTCACAAACCGGATACGTGTATATTTTGAATGGAGGGGCAGTCAGCTGGTACAGTTGCAAGCAAAGCGTGGTGGCAGCATCTACATGTGAAGCGGAGTACATAGCTGCTTCTGAAGCAGCGCAGGAAGGAGTCTGGATGAAGGAGTTCATCACCGACCTAGGAGTCATTCCAAGCGCGTCAAGCCCGATGACTCTCTTCTGTGACAACACTGGTGCTATTGCTATTACCAAGGAGCCCAGGTTTCACAAGAAGACCAAGCACATCAAGCGCCGTTTCAACTCCATCCGGAATTATGTTCAGGATGGAGACATAGATATTTGTAAAGTGCATACGGATCTGAATGTCGCAGACCCGTTGACTAAACCTCTTTCACGGGCAAAACATGATCAACACCAGAACTCTATGGGTGTTCGATTCATCACAATGTAACTAGATTATTGACTCTAGTGCAAGTGGGAGACTGTTGGAGATATGCCCTAGAGGCAATAATAAAAGCATTATTATTATATCTCCTTGTTCATGATAATTGTCTGTTATTCATGCTTGAATTGTATTGTACGGAAACAGCGATACATGTGTGAATACACAAACCACAATGAGTCCCTGGTAGGCCTCTAGTTGCCAGCTCGTTGATCAACAGATGGTCACGGTTTCCTGACCATGGACATAGGATGTCAGTGATAACGGGATCACATCATTAGGAGAATGATGTGATGGACAAGACCCAAACTTGAGCATAACACGAGATCGTTTAGTTCGTAATGCATAAGCTTTTCGGTGTCAAGTATTTATTCCTTAGACCATGAGGTTGTACAACTCCTGGATGCCGTAGGAGTACTTTGGGTGTGCCAACCGTCACAACGTAACTGGGTGGCTATAAAGGTACGCATCAGGTATCTCCGAAAGTGTTTGTTGAGTTGGTACGAACCGAGACTGGGATGTTGTCACTCCGTATGACGGAGAGGTACCTCTGGGCCCACTCGGTAAGACATCATCATAATGAGCTCAATGTGACTAAGTAGTTAGTCACGGGATGATGGATTACGGATCGAGTAAAGAGACTTGCCATAACGAGATTGAACAAGGTATCGGGAATACCGACGATCGAATCTCGGGCAAGTACCGTACCGATGGACAAAGGGAATAACATACGGGATTGAGTGAATCCTTGACACGGTGGTTCATCCGATGAAGATCATCGAGGAACACGTGGGAACCAACATGGGTATCCAGATCCCGCTGTTGGTTATTGACCGGAGAGTGGTCTCGGTCATGTCTACGTGTCTCCCGAACCCGTAGGGTCTACACACTTAAGGTTCGGTAACGCTAGGGTCGTAGAGATAAATGCACGTGGAAACCCGAAAGTTGTTCGGAGTCCCGGATGAGATCCCGGACGTCACGAGGAGTTCCGGAATAGTCCGGAGGTAAAGATTGATATATAGGAAGTCCAGTTTCGGCCAACGGGTGATCTCCGGGGGTCACCGGGAGCGTCCCGGGACCACCGGAGGGGCCCCGGGGTCCACCGGGTGGGGCCACCCATCCCGGTGGGGCCCCTAGGCCGCAAGGGGAAGTGTCCAGCCCTCAGGGCTGGCGCACCACTAGGGGGCCCACCTCCCCATGCGCCTAGGGTAAAAACTCTAAGGGGGAGGGGGGCTCCACTTGCCTTGGGGGGCAAGGAACCCCCCTGGCCGCCGCCCCCTTGCAGATTGGATCTGCAGGGGGTCCTGGCGCCCCCCCTGGCCCCCTATATATATATGTGGGGGGGGGGGGAGAGGGCAGCCGCACCCAAGCCCTGGCGCCTCTCCCCCTCCCGTCACACCTCCATACTCCCAACGCAGGGCGCCCGGCGAAGCCCTGCTGCGATCTCCACTGCATCCATCATCACGCCGTCGTGCTGCCGGATCTCTGACGACTTCTCTTCCCCCCTTGCTGGATCAAGAAGGAGGTGACGTTACTGCACCGTACGTGTGTTGAACGCGGAGGTGCCGCCCGTTCGGCGCTAGATCATCGGCGACGAAGAACGTGAAGAGTTCGACTACTTCATCCACACTTCGTTGAAAGCTTCCGCACGCGATCTACACAATGGTATGTAGATGCACTCTTACTTGCTCGTTGCTAGATGTATCCATAGTTGGATCTTGGTGAAGACGTAGAATTTTTTTGAATTATGCTACGTTCCCCAACAATGATGACATCATAGATCTGTCTAGTAATGAAGATCTTGCTGATGATGCCCTGGAAATGTTAATTAAGAGCAAGCAACAGGCCGAAATCTTCAATGATTTACCTCTCTTCGACGCTGATATCATCAACAACTTCATTGATGAATGGTTTGAGGATACATCTCTTTCACTTGATGATCTTCAGCTTCCGATTGATATCAGTGTGACCTTCCAAGCACACATTGCTCAAGAACTGACTGTTGCACATAAGGTTATTGAGAAAAAGAACAAAACTGATCACGAGAAGGCTCTGTTCAAGAAGCACATGGCAAGCCTCAGCGCAAAAGAAGTTCAATGCCTCAAGATTATGATGATAGACCTCAAGGCTGAATTTGCCAAGCACCGTGAAGTTGCAAAGGGCTCAAGGGAACGTCTCAAGTACTATGCTGAGTAATGCGTCCAAGCCCACAATGAGGTTGTGAAGAGGAAAGCTCTTGGTCGTCCAGGCATCGACCCCAAGCTAGCTGCCAAGGAGAAAAATAAGAAGAAGGAGGCTACTGATGACGACATTGAATCACCAAGGCAGGAAAGACCTAGCATTGTCTTCCCTGACTGCATGGCTAGCCCGAAGCCAAAGATCTTATCAGCAGCCTCTACTCAAAAGAAGACGAGGCAGGCTGAAACTGAAGCCAAGAAACTCAAGCATCATGATGCATCTACTGCTGCTCCCTCCAAGAAGAAGCAAAAGCTAAAAGCTTCAAAGGCTTCACAACAGCCTCATGTTTCCTCCACAGAGCCATTGGTGGTCGAACCCATTTTTGTTGCCTTGCCTGCCTCCTCCAACCATGAACGTCGTCTGGTTATCCATGAGCCTGCTCCCTCATAGGCTCATCAGACTAAAGAGATTCCAGCTGCTGACTCACCTGCAGCTGAAGACATTGGTCATGATGACAATGTTAATGATGATGAAGTCCTTCCAAAACTTGAACCCCAACCAGTTCAATCACCTGCTCTCACGAGCAGTGAACTCATAAGCATTGGCGGTCCCACGACGCCAATGGCTCAAGATGAATATTGGGAAGAGAAACACCCGAACACCCCCTTACATGAAGTCATTCCTCGCACTCCGCCGTCTCTTGCTACCACTCCGGTACTTGAGACTCCAACAGCAACTCCAAAAGAAGACATGGAGCAAACCAATGCTTCACCAATAGCGTCTCCCAAGTTTCGCAGGCTTCACAAAGGTCTCAGGCCTCAAGCCTCCATGTCAAGCATTCCTAAAGATGGAGAACAAAACCCAAGCTTAGTGGAACGTCAAGTGTTTTCTGATGCTATTCCTTCAGTGTCTGCTCCTGAATCTGAAGCCAAGGCGGCTGAAGATACTCCGGCTGCATCAGCCGATGAAGAACAATAATAAACTCGTGAAGACATCCCCCCCTCCACAAAAAAATGTTATTCAAGAAGAAGTGCCCGTCATGCAAGAACCCATCCACCAAGATACTGTTGTGCATGAGTCCACTATCCCTGAAGCCACTGAACCTGAAGCAAATGTGGCTGCTCCATCAATGAACGCTGAAGCCAATGACACTATTATGGCTGAAGCCAATGTGCAACATGAAGTCATTGCTGCTCCTGAAGTGATTGCTCCTGAAGTAATTGCTCATGACGTGAATGTTCCTTCTTCTGTGCCTTACACCATGGCCCAAGCCTACAATAAAGATGATGTGCTTGTGCCTGTAAAATGGCCTCTTCTGAAGCCTCCTGCTGCCCCAGGCCCACAATATGATTATCATATGGAGCGTAGGCCTCAGACCCTGAAGCCCAAGCCCAGACTGCCTCGGCTTCCCAGCACTGCAACCACACAAGGGTCATTCGGTGTGCAAAGCTTTAGGGCAAACAACACCTTCTTTGATTCTGATAAGAACCCATACAAGAAGCCAAAGATTTCTTCTAATAGGTTCTGGAGCATTTAGCAACGAAGCTATTACTCTTGCATTTTGTACAATCAGGATCGGATTTTTTCACACCAACGTCTTGATTGTGATGCCATTGCTGGACTGCCCTGCCTTGAAGAAGCCCTTGACTGCTTCAGAGAAGTTGGATTGCTTCCCTTCGTCACTGCCAAGGAACACTGGAATGAAGAGCTTCTCCTGCAATTCTATGCTACTCTGCATATCAGAGGATACAACAGGGATCCGAAGACATGCGTCCTTGAGTGGATGACAGGTGACATTCATCATGAAGTTAATGCTCAGACAGTACTTGAGCTTACTTCCCTGCCCACTCTTGGTGAGTTGTACGAACGAGGCTGTTCTTTGTATCAGAAAGGGCTTCAAAGCATCTTCAAGAAAGCTAAACCCAACATGAGTGAAATGCTTAGCATGATGAAGCCATTGCCCCCTGATGCTGATCTTCCAAAGGAATTCTTCGTCAAGGACCTCGAGTACTTGCCTCGCACCATATACCATATTCTGAGGCGTACTCTCTGGCCTGTCAAGGGACCCTCGTCTGAAGCTACTCTAGGAGCCGTCATGAAGACTTCGGTCTTCTATATTTTCAATGGCATGTGCTTCAATACTCATGACTTCTTCATTCGCCAACTGGCTGCCTCTGGTGTTGATTTGTTTGGCCTCAAGCACTATGCTCCTTGGATTATGAGGCTCATTAAGCTTCATTCAACTGTCAGTTATCAAGCCTCTGCACGCAACCATGTTGTCTTCTTGCCTGAGGTTGATACGTCTTATGAAGCCATCTATCATGTGCCTGCCATGCAACCACTTCACCTGCTCAATGCTGATCACCAAAGCTTCACACAACATGTTGACAGTGTGTATGTGCCAAATGCAAATGTCACTACTTATGCTCTGGCTGGGCATCTGCGCCTCCCGCATCGTGCCAACACTGATGCCACTAGTAGCACCATTTCTCAACGGCCGAAGAAGCATTCTCGTGTCCTGAATGACCGAGAGCTTCTTGTTTCGCTTCACCAGAAGCAGGATAGGCATCATGACTGGATGAAGAGGCAGATGCAAAGTCTTCTCACTAATGTGAATCGCATTCGCAACTTGGCTACCAAGAATTCGTTTGTTGCACATGAAGCCTGTCGGCGGTCCTGGAAGAGCCTTACCCTACTATGATCTGAAGTTGATCTTCAAGCAGATGGCTTCACTGAGCACTTCAAGTTTGACTCCAGTACTCCACAAGCTGCGACTTGGCGTCCAACCCCATCTATTGAAGATTCTGAGTATTCATCTTCGGCTGCAACTGTTGTTGCTCATGTCATCGATGAAGAAAACGACTCCACTTCTCCAGCAATCGCTTCACTGCATCACGATTCTGCGTCGGGCCCCTCTGCACCACCAAACTCCAACGTCGACCCAACTGCACCAGTGTCTTCACCGCCTGGGAACACATAGATACTCTATGTCTTCAAACCTTTTTGGTCTTACTAACAAAAGGGGGAGAAGCATATGAGTTGATAGTCTTCAAGTGGGTCCATATATGGGTCGGGTGCATTATTTTTTCTAAGTTCTTACAACTCTCATTTTGAAACATTTAGCTCTTGAGTTGTAACACTTAAAACTTGATGGTCGTCTGCTACATTTGTTGTTGTTTCTTCTTCTTGGTTAAATATCTATCCTATGCGCATGAAGTCATTCAGCAAACGCCCATTTCCCATTATGCATATCATTATCTTCACTACATCCTTGTATGCATGATGGATTGTCTTCATAAGATTGAAGGAGATCTCCACAAAGCAAAACCTACCATGTGCCTTTGCATTCAAAAGCAAAACTACTATGTGCATATCTTCAGGGGGAGCCCTCTCAATCTTATGAAGCCATTGACCGTGTTATCCATAATTTCACATGTTTATCCCCGTTGAAAACTTCAACCTGTTTGTCATTAATCACCAAAAAGGGGGAGATTGTAAGTGCATCTAGTGCCCCCTAGTTGGTTTTGGAGTATTGAGGACAAATGTGGTTGAGGGACTAACGTGTTTGTGAGAATTGCAGGATAACACAGGTAATAGTCCCTCACATATTCGGTTTAACTTTCAGAGATGGCTCCTCAAAATGTGTGAAGACATTTAAGACTGTGGTGGTGCGTGAAGACATTCACGTGAAGATAATGACCTATGAAGACATTCATTGAAGACTATAGAATGAGAAGACATAGTTTCTTTCATAGTTCTTTTTCTTTCTTAAGTCACAGGAACCACCGTACTGTTAAGTGGGGTCCAAATGAACATAGTCGAATAACTGATGTGATGCTCAACCAAAACACCTATGTCTTCAAATGAAGACAAATGAGAGCAAATCTTATCCAGAGCTGGATAAGTCAGCTTTACTTGGAGCTCAAGTAAAGTTGCCGCATGTGTTCACAATCCGACCGTTGGACACGTGTCAGTTCCTTAGTGACCAAGGGTCATTTCGGAAATATCATGTCGGGTTGCCTCATGGCTATAAATAGCCCACCCCCTATACCATAAATTGGTGGCTGCTCAGAGTTAGTGCACGGCTTTTGTCGTTTGAGAGCAACCCACCTCTGAAGCCTTTGAGAGAAAAGATCCTTGTGAGGACAAATCGCAAAACACCCAGAGCCAAAGAGAATTAAGCATCACTGAAGTATTTCTGTCTGTGTGACCCGAAGACTTGTTACACTTGAGGAATGTGCCTCCTCCAGCCGCTTAGGCGTCACGTTCTAAGCATCCTAGAGTGATTGTGGATCACCAGTGAACGAAGTGTGTGAAGGTTCGGAAGTCTACCTTGAAGACTTACTAGAGTGATTGGGCGAGGACTATGTGTCCTTAGCTCAAGGGGAATACAGTGAGGACTGTGTGTCCAGGACTGTGTGTCCTCGGGTTTGAATACCTAGACGCCCTAACCAGATGTACAGTTGACACAGTAACTGGAACTGGTCTACCAAATCCTTGTCTTCACCGAGCAACTGGTTATATCCTCAACTTTCTTTACATTTTAGTTTGTCTTCGTGAAGTCATTGCTTATGTGTCTGATCTGTTTGTCTTCACTGTGTGAATACTGTTCACTGTTTGGCTTTAGTTACATCTTCCATGTCGATCCATGTTATACAGCTGTCAATAGTCTGTGTATTATCTTCATGATGCTTGCTTGACTATTGTGTGACTGGATACGTTTATCTTCCTAGCTTATCATATAGGTTCATTTCTATCGCGAGTCTTCAAAGCCCTTGTGTTTTGAAGACTTCCATAAAAATCGCCTATTCACCCCCCCTCTAGTCGATAACTTGCACTTTCATAGCCGCAGGAGAGTCAGCGGCTAGAATCTCTTCAGTCTGATGAGCCTCTAAGGGAGCAAGCTCATGGATAACCATACGACATTCACGGTTGGAGGAGGTAGGCAGGGCAACAGAAATGGGTTCCACAACCAGCGGTTCAGTGGAGGTTCCGCGAGGCTGATGTGAAGCCCTTGAAGCTTTCTTTTATTTCTTCTTGGAGGGAGCAGAATCAGAGGCATCAAGGTGCTCGCGTTTCTTAGCTTCAGCTTCAGCCTGCCTCGTCTTCATTTGAGAAGAAGCTGCTGATGGGACCTTTGGCTTCGGGCTTGTCATGCTGTCATGGAAGACAATGCTAGGTCTTTCCTGCCTTGGAGATTCAGTGTCTTCAGCAGCAGGCTTCTTCTTCTTATTTGGCTTCTTGGCAACCAGCTTGGGGTCAATGCCTGGACGGCCAAGAGCTTTCCTCTTCGCAGCTTCATTGTGGGCTTGGACGCACTTCTCAGCATATTGCTTGAGACGTTCCCTGGAGCCCCTTGCAGCTTCACGGCGCTTGACAAATTCAGCCTTGAGGTCTGTCATCATGGTTTTGAAGTTTTGAACTTCTTTTGCACTGAGGCTTGCCATATGCTTCTTGAACAGAGCCTTCTCATGATCAATAACTTTTTGTGCAACAGTCAGTTCTTGAGCAATGTAGCCTTGAAAGGTCACACTGATATCAATGGGAAGCTGAAGATCATCAAGTGAAAGAGATGTATCCTCAAACCATTCATCGATGAAGTTTTTGATGATATCAGCGTCAAAGAGAGGCAAATCATTGAAGATTTCAGCCTGTTGCTTGCTCTTAATTAGCATTTCAAGTGCATCATCAGCAAGATCTTCATCACTGGTGTGACGCCCGGATAATTAAGCAACAGTAATTCCCTACTAATGATGCCACGTCACCATGATTACTGTTATTAATCTCGCATTGATTCAATCCAGTTCAAATTCAAGTCTAAAGTAAAGTCAAATGATAAAAGTTTTCAATTATCAAAACTAAAATGTTAAAGTTGTAGCAAATAAATCATAAGTAATATTGGTGTAGAAACCACATTTTTGTAAAATGTTTAAATGCACTGAAGTAATTTAAACAACAACAAAACATTTAGTTAAATACCTTTTTGGAATTAATACAAAATTAAACTATTTTATTTAGCTGTCCAAATTAGGGTGGCAGTGTTGAAGCTCTAAACACTCATTTAGGTGTTGAAATTATATTTTACAAAACTAAAATAAATTAATTACTAAAAGAAACAGAAAGGAAACAATTAAACAAAGGAAAATAAAATAAAACCCCTATGGCCAACTGGGTCTTGTCCCAGCCGGCCCAGCTGGCCCAGCTAACCTCCAGGCCGGCCCACTTACCTTCCTCACCCCCTTCCTCTGTTCACCGCTGCTCGGTGGACGCCCGTGCGCCGTCCATGGCGCGGATGGACCACAGGGCGGCCATCCGGCGACTCCCCGTCGACCTCAAGTCGCCTGCGACGCCCTCGACCGAACCCTAACCCTAGTCGCCGCTACCTCCCTCTCTCCCTCCATGCAGCTCTCCCCCTCAGATCCACCTCATTGCTTCCCCTTCCCCACCGCGTCCGGACGCCGCCATGGACCCGCCGCGGTGAAACGCGCGGCCACAGCCATCGCCTCGCCGCGCCTGCGTGTCCGCCGTCGTCCTCCTCATTGACCGGTGGCCGCAGCTGGAGCTCGGAGACACTGTTGCAACGCCCCCCTTCTCCCACATCTCCGGTCGCCGCCGTTCTTCACCAACTCCGGCAACGCCCCCCTGCTGCTACTAAACCACCACGGGCCATCTTGTGTGCCGCACGGTGAGATTCCCCGCCTCCTGCTCCTTCTCGTTAAGCCCCTCGCACACCGTAGATACCTCGTCGTCGTTGCCGTGAGCATGTCGTCGCGGATCACCTCGCCGCCATGGCCATGCTCTCCGTCGTGCTCGCCTGAGCACGGCATCATGTTCCTGGTGCTTCGAGGAACCCAGCGCGCCCACGCACGCGCTTCCCCGTGGCCCCTAGCCCCTAGCTCGTTGGGCGTCCGAACGCGCCTCCGCACGCGCTCGTCGCCGGCGGCCGTCCGGTGACCCATTTGGTCCCAGGCTTGTGCCGTCGTGCTCACGCGCGCACGTAGGCCTCGCCCCGCCCATTCTGTTGCCCAAAAGTGTGTCGCGTCGCCGTTGCCGTTGCTCGCCCGAAACACCCCACCGACGGCGACGTCGTACTGCTCGTCTCCGGCCACCGCAGCCCGCGAGACCACCGCCAACCGACGCGTCGTCGTCTTACCGTTCTAACGCGCCCGGTCGCGACCAAAATGGCGCCCTGTGGGCGATTTCCGACGGTGCCCGAGGACACACCGCCGCGAACGAGCTCGCCGGCGTGATTCCGACGAGTCGCCGGCCGTCGCTGAGCTGGCCTGATGCGTGGGCCCCCTTGTGTCGCTAACGAGTGGGCCCCGTTGACCCATTGACTCGGTCTGCACTGACGTGGCTCCTTTGTGTCTATGACATGCGGGCCCCACGACATAAACGAATAAAATAAATAGATAAATTGCTAATTAATTAATTAATTAATTAAAACCTTAATCTCTCACTGACTACTGGGCCCCCCGCTAATTAACCCTTTTAGTTAGTCTAAACCCTCCCTGTTAGTGTCCTTGACAATGACATGTGGGTCCCACTGGACCCACCTGTCTGGTTTGACTGGTCAACTGACCAGTTGAGCTGATGACATCAGTCTGATGTCATGCTTGCATCATCGTTCACTGTTCTGGATAATGTTGGATTTAAGTAAATAATAAATATCAGATAATGATTAAAAACTTTGAAAATTCATAGAAAATAAACCGTAACTCTGATGAAAATAATTTATATATGAAAGTTGCTCAGAACGACGAGACGAATCCGAATACGCGGTCCGTTCGTCCGCCACACATCTCTATCATACCGAACCCGCAACTTTCCCCCTCCGTTTCATCCGCCCGAAAACGCGAAACACCGGGAATACTTTCCCAGATGTTTTTCATCCTTGCCAGTATCACCTCCTACTGCGTTAGGTCACACGTAGCACCGCGTATTTCCATGTTATGCTTTGTGATGATATTGTTTGCTCTGTTATTTATTTGTTTCCCCCTTCGTTGCTTATTTTCGGTAGAGTCCGATACTGTGATAGACCCCGAGACCATTGATGCTTCGGTGTTCGACTACGACTACGATTCCGAAGATTCCTTTCGTCTGCAGAGCTTCCAGGCAAGCCCCCCCCTTTGATCACCAGATATCGCCTATTCTTCTTTCTACTGCTTGCATTAGAGTAGTGTAGCATGTTACTGTTCGGTTACTCCTATTCTGTTGCACAGCCTGTCATTGCTGCTACAACTGTTGATACCTGTACCTGCCATCCTAATGCTTAGTATAGGATGCTAGTATTCCATCAGTGGCCCTTCATTCTTGTCCATCTGCCATGCTATACCATCGGGCCGTGATCACTCGGGTGGTGATCACGGGTATATACTATATACATACTTTACATACACATGATGATGATTC
The DNA here is from genome assembly GCA_902687465.1 of Secale cereale. Taxonomy (NCBI): domain Eukaryota; kingdom Viridiplantae; phylum Streptophyta; class Magnoliopsida; order Poales; family Poaceae; genus Secale; species Secale cereale. The sequence goes on along the minus strand of LR738712.1, from coordinate 392,699,741 downwards.
GGAGATGGGGGCTGAAGGGGCAGGTGGTTCCACCCAGGTAGTGGTGGGCCTGGGTTCCCGAGAGCCCCCTGATGGTTACTTTGTGGCGGAGCGACAGGGCGGGTTGCGACCACCTAGGAGACAGATGGGCCTGGCCCTGGTCGTTGTCCGCGGTTATTTCATAATAACACGTTTAACGGGATCTTGGTATTTGATCTGAGTCTGGCCATTTGGTCTATACGCACTAACTAGCTACGTGGGAATAGTTATGGGTACTCGACGTCGTGGTATCAGCCGAAGCCTTTTTGACGTCAGCGACTTAGCAGCGCGCGCCGGATTGGACTGGAAGCCTACTCTGGTATTAGGAGAGGCTAGGTCTGCTTACCGGCCGCCCTCGCAACGTGCAGGTGTGCATTGGGCGATGGGCCCAGACCCCTGTGTGCTTAGGACTTAGACCGACGTGCTGACCTCTCTGCTGTGCTTAGGTAGGGCTGCGACGTGTTGATCTTCCGAGGCCGGGCATGACCCTGGAAAGTGTGTCCGGCCAAATGGGATCAAGCATCCTGGGTTATGTGGTGCACCCCTGCAGGGAAGTTAATCTATTCGAATAGCCATGTCCCTCGGTAAAAGGACGACCCGGAGTTGTACTCTGACCTCATGACAACTAGAACAGGATACTTAATAAAACACACCCAGACAAGTTCCAGATATAACTCGGTGGTTGCTCTCTCACAGGGTGATGTGCGGGAGGATCGCCGGGTAGGATTTATGCTATACGATGTTACTTGGTGAACTCTTCTGCTACTCAAGACGGAGGCTGCCAGAAGCTTTGATAGTTGTTACTATACCATCTACTCCCTTCTACTGCTACAAGATGGAGGCTGCGAGAAGCGAGGATGCTTGTTACTTACCATCTACTCTCTTCTACTGCTGCAAGATGGAGGTTACTTGAAGCGTAGTCTTCGATTGGATTAGCTATCCCCCTCTTACTCTGGCATTCTGCAGTTTAACCCACATATATTACCCTTTTACACAGACACCATTGCATATGTAGTGTAGATCCTTGCTTGCGAGTACTTTGGATGAGTACTCATGGTTGCTTTTCTCCCCCTTTTCCCCTCTTGTTCCTTCTTCTCGGATGATGCAACCAGATTGAAGGAGTCCAGGAGCCAGAGGATCCCGATGATGTTCCTTCATGGAGTTCGGCTTCGAGGAGTAGTGAGGAGGTCCCAGGCAGGAGGCCTTGCCTTTTCGATCGTTGTTAATTTTGTGCTAGCCTTCTTAAGGCAAACTTGTTTAACTTATGTCTGTACTCAGATATTATTGCTTCCGCTGACTCTTGTGTTTTCGAGCTTATGTATTCGAGCCCTCGAGGCCCCTGGCTTGTAATATAAAGCTTGTATTATTTTAATTTGTGTCTAGAGTTGTGTTGTGATATCTTCCAGTGAGTCCCTGATCTTGGTCGTGCACATTTGTGTGCATGATTAGTGTACGGACAAATCAGGGGCGTCACAACTGGACAGATCAATGATATCATCATCATTGCGCAGTATGCTACCAGGAGTGAGTACTTGGCCAGATGGCTTCACAAGCTGCTTTGACCTCTGAGAGATGCGAGAGTGATCCTCGGACTACACACTAGGTTCTGGAGGTACAGTTTTCAGGGGCTTCGCACTTGAAGCTTTTGGGGTAGCAGCAGGTTTAGAAGCCTTTGATTTCTTCTTGGGCTTCACAGACTCAGGAACAGCTTCAGGTTCCATGTCTTCAGCAACATCTTCCATAGTTGCTCGTTGAGCAGCAATGTGGGATATCAATCCATCAAGGCCATTGAAGGGACCGACGTGATTTTCATTGGCTTTGCGTGTTCCATCAGACCGGGAGCGAGATGGGCCAGGATTGAAGTTAATGCCCAATTCCTTCCTGTTCTGGGTTGCAGAGGTCTTGGAAAATTTGTAGTTTTCCTCAAACAATTCATCATCACGACACCATAGCAGACTAGATGGGTCAGCATTTGAAGGCATTGGTCCTCTAGCCATGCATGGATAGAAGCTCTTGGCAATGGCTTCAGACATAGTGTCAGGGATATTACTAGCAGGTATAAACCGGCTAGTGTAAACCGGATTATGGTAATTTAGTTGTATAATTATAATACCCAATAGAGGTTACGGCCCGTGAATGCTTAGGGCCCATGTGTAGAGTTACGGTTTGTAAACCGCCTGATCATGTAACTTGAGAGATAAGGAAGAAAGAGCAGAGACCGAGGCGGACACAAGTATGAACCGGCCTCGGGACTCTGTAAACCGGACTAGGCGTTGCCTCTATATAAAGGGACGACCCGACGATGGTTCAGGGACAAGAAACAACCCGTCGAGACACAGGCAAGCGATCGGCTCCCTGTTCATCGACGCCCAAGCAATACCAAACCAAACTAGACGTAGGCTTTTACCTTCATCGAAGGGGACAAACTAGTATAAATCCTTTGTGTCCTTTGTGTGCTTTTAACCCCTTCAAGCTAACCCGTGCGATTGTTCCATCACTAAGTCCATTAAACCGGACATCTGCCGTGTTAATTCCACGACAGTTGGCGCCCACCGTGGGGCCTCCGCACGATGGTTTCGAGTTCTTGAAGGGCAGCTTTGAAGGGTTCAAGGGTTACGCGGTCGACCGGATGACCAAGAGTCGCCGCGGCCGGATCTACATCGACGACGCAAGCTGGGGACCGGAAGCCGATTCAATCGAATACGGGTACCGGGTTCCCTTCGGCGGCATCCACGTCTTCATCGGCAAGATTGGTGAACCGGGACCTGAGCCGGACGTCTTCCCCAACATCGTCGAGCCGGCTCAGCGTGCGAGATCGGCCCGGATTCAGCCTGCCATGAAGCGCGTTTTCGTTGGAGCAATTCACGGGGTTCAAGCCGAGGACGGATCGGATTCCGGTGGCGAGACAGTTATCTATTCCGACGATGAATCTTTATCCGGAGAGACTGAGTCTTTGTATCAGTTGCGGGACGGCCGGTCTGAGGGTATGTCCGACGGAGACAGTATTCCGGACTCCTTTGATCCGCCAAACCGAGTGGCTGTCTTTATGGCCGGTTCACAACCTACGCAGCAGTCCATGGTGAACGGGGCGATGACAGCAGAAGCTGGTGCAGGAGGGAGCGGCCAGGCCCTTTCGCCCTCTGACGCTCTATCCACCTTAATCGAGGAGTTCACAACCCGAGCCATGGTAGAGGTGGCTCCAGCAGATAAGGCGCAACACGATGCAGAGCTCCTTCAGCTGAAGGGCCGGATCGATCAAGCAAAAGAAAATCTGAAGGCGGAGAAGGCTATGATAGCAATGAGGCAAGCAGAGTTGGATGATCAGGCTTTTCAGCTAAGGATGGAACAGGCCTCCGCACAGGGAGTAAGGAGTCGGAAGTACCAGTCTCGTCTACCGCCGGTTTACGAGGCAACAGATCTTTTCAGGACGCCAGGAGCAGGAACCATCAATGATCCGGCGGTAAACCGGAGGGCGGCCCCGGCGAGGGACGAGCCGGTTCGGCAGCCCGCTACGGAACAAGATCGGCGGATTATGTCTATGCCTCACGTTCCTACCCCTCCGGGTCATTACTCAAATCCTTTGGACAACATTGTTGCTGCTGCTTCACGCCTGGCCGCTTTACCCATTGAGGGGACATCCCCCGTGGCGATGGAAGCACGCAGGGTCAAGGATCTGCTTAACACGGCATTAACACAATAGCAAGCGTATTCTTATAGCAGGGAGAGGCTTCATTCAACACCACGACACAGCCGGAGTTACACTAGGCATTGGGAGGAGCCAGAGGTGTCTAGTAGTGAACGCAGGCGACACCGTCACAGACAAGATAATCCGGCAGGCGCAGATGCACAAGCTCAGAATGCAAACCGGGTTAGGTCTGCGGCCCGTGAGGAGGTCCGCTAAACGACGTCGGTTCACACAACCACAGCAGAGACATGAGTCACGACGAGTTCTTTTGGGGTGCAGTGTCTTATCCCTGCTCTACGGAGTGTGAAGTTACCCAAGGATTTCAAGGGTACGCGGAAGGTGCCTAATTACACAGCAGATTTAGCCCCAGAGGCTTGGGTGGAGAGTTACGAGATGGCTATGGAGATGCTGGACATGGATGAAGCGGCTTGTGCGAAATACTTTACCATGATGCTTGAGGGTACAGCCTGGACCTGGCTAAAAGGCTTACCACCTAACTCCATCGGATCATGGGGAGAACTGCGTCGCCAGTTTATCAAAAATTTCAAAGATACGTGCAAGCAGCCAATGTCAGTGGTGGATCTGGCAGCCTGTATACAAGGAGAACAGGAGTCTCCAAGCGCATGGGTGCGGCGAGTATCAGAAATCTTGCACTCTTCAAATGGTATCAATCCCTGTAAGGCAATAGTGACGCTAGAAAACAATTGCCGGTTTGAGTCTCTGAAGTTAAAACTGGGACTGCTCAAGCGGGATTGTAATGATATGGGAACTCTCATGAGCGCTCTGGTGAAGTATGTAGATTCAGACAACACTAAGTATCCAGAAGCGGATGGAGATAAAACGGGAAAGGCAAATAAATTGGGTAAAACGGCGCAGGCTAATCCGGTCGGTACAAGCTTCTTAGGCAAGCGAAAGGCGGAAGGTGGCTCCGATTTCGTGGCCAATACCCAAGTTCAAGGGGGCTTCCAGCGCAATAAGGGTAAGCCGCCTCCACAAACCGGCGGAGGGCCCGTTAGCTGGGAGCAAGAGTTAAATGAGCCTTGTCCGAAACATAGCTCAAGGGAACGTCCAGCAAAACACACTATAGGAGAATGCAAGGCCATGATGGAAGCCATGATGAGCCGGTTCAGCTCTAACAGCGGGCCTCCAAGCGGCGGTTCAGGCCCGGGGTTTTACAGTCCGGGTCACCAGGGGAACGGCTCCGGATCAGGATATCATGGCAACAACCGTGGTTATAATAACCGAGGCAATAACCAATATGGTCAAAGCGGTTATAATGACCAAGGCAATCAGCAACATGGTCAAGGTGGTTACAATAACCTAAACAAACAACAGCAGGGCCAGGGTAATCACAATAACCAAGGCAATCAGTAGCAGCAGCAGCAATCCGGATATCAGAGTAATCCGAAGGAGTTGAGTAGTGGGCAGTATCATGTGTTCACTACGAGTTTGTGTAAATGGGATCAAAAAGTTTTGAAGCGGGCGGTCCACGCGGTTGAACCGACGACGCCGCAATTCCTACGCTGGTCAGAGCAGCCCATTGTGTGGAGCAGGGAAGATCACCCGCTGCGAGTTGATAATCCGGGCCACCTGGCCTTGGTAGTAGCACCACAGGTGGGTGGCTACAAGTTCACCAAAGTCCTTATGGACGGCGGCAGTAGCATCAATATCTTGTATTATGAAACTTTCCGTCGCATGGGGCTGACGGATAAGAAGCTGAGACAGTCCAACACGGTGTTTCATGGAGTGGTGCCAGGTAAATCAGCTTACCCAGTTGGGAAAATTGACCTAGAAGTTACCTTTGGAGATGAACAGGATTCCAGGTCAGAGATGATAACCTTTGAAGTTGTCAAGATCCGGAGCCCTTACCACGCTCTGTTTGGAAGGACGGTTTATGCCAAGTTTATGGCCAGACCGTGTTATGTTTATTTACAGCTCAAGATGCCGGGTCACAAAGGAACCATCACGGTTCATGGAAGTCGCAAGATTGCATTGGAATGTGAAGAAGGAGACGCTGCCTACGAGGAAGCAGTATGTGCTACGGAGGAGTTAAAATTTTATAAGGACAATGTTGATCCGACGGATATGTCCCCGTTAAAGAAGCCAACTACAGAGCATGATCCGGCGTTGAAGTTTAAATCGGCAGAGGAGACCAAGCAAGTTGACTTTGTGCCGGGCGATTCATCCAAGCAGTTCACTATCAGCACTAACCTTGATCCTAAATAGGAAAGCGCGCTCATCGAGTTCATCCGTGAGAACCGGGATATCTTTGCATGGAAACCTTCTGACATGCCAGGTATACCGAGGGAACTCGCTGAGCACAGTCTTAACATTGATCCAAAGTTTAAACCGGTCAAGCAGTATCTACGCCGCTTCAATGAAGAAAGGCGCAAGGCTATAGGAGAAGAAGTGGCCAGGCTTTTGGCCGCAGGGTTCATAGTTGAAGTTTTTCACCCGGAGTGGTTGGCTAATCCGGTGCTGGTGTTAAAGAAGAATGGAAAGTGGAGAATGTGTGTGGATTACACGGACCTAAACAAAGCTTGTCCAACTGATCCTTTTGCTCTCCCTCGCATTGATCAGATCATTGATGCTACAGCGGGATGTGAGCGGCTAAGTTTTTTGGATGCATATTCAGGGTATCACCAGATCAAGATGGCAGTTAAAGACCAGGAGAAGACGTCCTTCATAACGCCTTTTGGTGCTTTTTGCTATGTTTCTATGCCCTTTGGGCTCAAGAGTGCCCAAGCAACTTATCAGCGTTGCATGCAGAATTGCCTTAAGGGGCAGATAGGGAGGAATGTTCATGCCTACGTGGATGACATTGTGGTGAAGTCAAGGAGCGAGGAGACGCTGATAGAGGACCTCAAGGAGACCTTTGGCAATCTTCGAGCCTATAAGATGATGCTTAATCCGGAGAAGTGCGCTTTTGGTGTTCCAGCAGGCAAGCTCCTTGGATTCTTGGTGTCAAACAGAGGAATAGAAGCTAATCCGAAGAAGATCAAGGCAATCACATCTTTGACTAAACCGGCTTGCATCAATGATGTTCAGCGTATCGCCGGCCGGATCACAACATTGAGCCGGTTCATCAGCCGTTTGTGAGAGAAGGCAATTCCGCTTTATCAAATGCTGCGAAAGACAGATCGGTTTATATGGAGTGATGAAGCAAATGCTGCGTTTGAGGATTTGAAGCGGCAGCTGGCAAAGCCACCGGTCCTGGCCGCCCCTGTTGATAATGAGCCGTTGCTGTTATACGTCGCCGCCAATGCACGGGCAGTCAGCGTGGCAATCGTGGTTGAGCGCAAGGAGGCAGGGAAGGAATACCCGGCTCAGCGTCCAGTCTATTACGTCAGTGAAGTTCTCATTGAGTCCAAGCAAAGGTACCCATATTGGCAGAAGTTAGTATATGGTGTGTTCATGGCAAACCGGAAGTTGAAGCATTATTTCCAAGGCCACCCAATAACTGTCGTTAGTTCAGCACCGTTGGGGGATATAATCCAGAACAGGGAAGCTACTGGCAGAGTGGCGAAGTGGGCCATTGAGCTTAGTCCACACGAATTGAAGTATGTGCCACGCACCGCTATCAAATCCCAAGCATTGGTGGATTTTATCAATGATTGGACAGAACTGTAAACACCAGAGGAGAAGCCGGATCCTACATACTGGACGATTCACTTTGACAGTTCAAGGCAGCTAGAAGGCTCGGGGGCTGGAGTTGTTTTAACTTCCCCGCGAGGAGACAAGTTTTGTTATGTCCTCCGTTTATTGTTTCCTTGTACTAATAATGCAGCAGAGTATGAAGCGTTGCTTCATGGCTTGCGGATGGTCAAGGAGATGAACTTGAGCCGGGTCAAGTGCTTCGGCGATTCAGATTTAGTGGCACAACAAGTATCTGGCAAGTGGGATTCAAGAGATCCTCTCATGGCAGCTTATATACGAGAAGTTGAAGCAGTTGCAGGATGTTTCAAAGGGTATCAGGTGGATCACATAGACCGGCGAAGGAATGAAGCGGCCGATGCTCTAAGCCGGCTGGGTTCTCAACGTAAACCGGTACCACCGAATACTTTTTTGGATGAGCTGCACAGTCCATCAGTTCAAGTACCATCGGAGGAAGACCTGGCCGTTCCTGATCCAGAGGCACAGTTGGTTGCAACACTTCATGTTATTCCGGATTGGACGCTCCCATACTTGACCTATTTAAGCCGGGGAGAGCTGCCGGACGATGAGATCGAAGCAAGACAGATAATCCGGCGCTCTAAGTCCATGACAATTGCAAACGGAGAACTTCATCATCGTAGTGTTTCTGGAGCGTTTCAGCGGTGTGTGTCAGCTAAGGAAGGTTGTGATATTCTTCGCGAGATCCACGAAGGGGATTGTGGCCATCACGCCAGTTCAAAATCTTTGGTGGCTAAAGCTTTTCCACATGGGTTCTATTGGTTGACAGCCCATGCTGATGCGGCGGATTTAGTCCGGAAGTGTGATGCTTGTCAGAAGTTTTCACGCCGTGCTCTTGTTCCGGCACAGGAGCTCCGGATGATACCGATAACCTGCCCATTTGCGACTTGGGGGCTTGATATGGTTGGGCCCTTCAAACGCTCCCAAGATCAGAAAACTCATCTACTGGTGGCTGTGGATAAGTCTACAAAATGGATTGAGGCAGAGCCTGTGAGCAAGTGTGATGCGGCAACAGCGATAAAATTCATCAAAAAAGTAATCTTACGGTTTGGTTTTCCACACAGCATCATCACAGACAACGGCACCAATTTATCTAAAGGAGAGATGGAAGAGTTTTGTCAACGGGAGCATATTCGCCTCGACGTGTCTTCTGTAGCTCACCCTCAATCCAATGGGCAAGCTGAAAGAGCAAATCAGAAGATTTTGCGAGGTATCAAGCCCCGGCTTATGACTCCCTTGCAAAGAACGCCAGGGTGCTGGGTTGAAGAGTTACCTTCTGTCCTTTGGAGTATCAACACTACACCAAACCGATCCACATGTTATACACCTTTCTTTATGGTGTATGGTGCTGAAGCGGTCCTTCCAAGTGATATCCGTCATGATTCGCCACGGGTGACGGCTTACGTGGAAGCGGCCAATGAACAAGCAAGACAGGACAGTTTGGACCGACTGGATGAAGAACGTGACATAGCAGCAGCACGGTCTGCAATTTATCAACAAGACTTGCGCAGATATCACAGTCGCCGGATCAAGAGCAGGACATTCCAGGAGGGAGATTTGGTGCTCCGGCTCATCCAAGATCAAACAGATATGCACAAGCTATCCTCGCCTTGGGAAGGGCCCTTTGTGGTCAGCAAAAATCTGCACAACGGTTCATATTACCTAGTGGACGTTCGAGAACACAAGGACTCACGGACATCGGAAGAAGAGACAAAGAGGCCGTGGAACATCGCCCTCTTGCGGCCCTACTATACCTGAGCCAGGAGCTCTGCTGTATCCTATGTATATATTATGATTAATGAATAAACCGGCACCCTCGGTAAACCGGGGGCTCAGCCTTTTTTCTAATATAATTATCTTATGGTGATGGCAATATACAACTTATGTTTCTTATTATATGTCATATATTACAATGCTTTGATCAGTCTATCAGGATGTGCACGACAATTGTCTTAGATATACTCTGGAGCTGTGATCACTAATAGGCTTCCTGCTCAAACATAGGTCGTGTCCGAACCAAAGAGAGCACAGTCGTCCCGCTCAAACATAGGTCATATTCGAACCAAAGAGAGCATAGGGCTTCCTGTTCAAACATAGGTCGTATTCGAACCAAAGAGAACATAGCCAAATCCATTGAAGGGATCCCTGTTCAAACATAGGTCGTATTCGAACCAAAGAGAACATACCCAAACCTAATAATGCCATTCTGTTCAAACATAGGTCGTATTCGAACCAAAGAGAACATACCCAAACCTAATAATGCCATTCTGTTCAAACATAGGTCGTATCCGAACCAAAGAGAACATGGCATAAGCTCAATGGATCGTATCCGAATCCATTGCTTGGCTAAGTTTTATATGGCCAGCAGGGGGCAAGATTGTATCCGAATCCTAGCTTAGCCCCTGTGGTTGTATCCGGTTCTTATGGTCGTATCCGAACCATAAAGCTCAATGGATTGTACCCGAATCCATTGCTTGGCTGAACCTTGCTTTGAGCCTGGCAGCTCACAAAAAGCCTCGACTACATGGGTTTATTTGCAAACTTGCATTTCTCGTATTTGTGTTTTATGGTTCTTTGATCCGGAGTGGGACAACTCCAGAGTTGACCACATATCTTCAAAAAGTCTGGACAGAGCTCCAGCATGATCTAAACTGGTAGCTTCTATAAAACCCTGGATTATTATTGGGTCTATCAAAGGCTCCCTCAGAAAATTGCAAATTTCGCCGGATTAAGAGTATCAAGCATACTTGATATTAGGTATGAAGTTATTTTTGGTACAAACAAACACTTGTTTGATGTATTTTATGAGCAATTTAATTGGTCCAGCGGTAAACCGCTAGGACATCTTTTAAATGTTATCCATGCAGAAGCAGACAGTATGCAAGATCAATCACATCAGGTCAGATTTAAATTGACAAACGTCAAAGCAAGAAGTTGGAACATCCGGATCAAGACGAATAATGTTTTATTCTATCCTATTACAAGGCATAGCAAGCCTGAACGGATTAAAAACTATCCAGCAAAATGAGACTGCAACTACAAAGATACACTATGGCCTATGCCTCCTCCTGCTGCGACGGCTGGGGATCAACTTGTTCCGGAGTCTCTTCCTCTTCTTGAAGCGGCTGGAAGTCAGGGACGCACCAATCAATTTTCGTTAAAGCGCGGAAGTACATCTCTTCCGTGATAAGTTCAGACGGATCAATATCTGGGGTGAAAGTATGAGGGCGCACTGGTGGGATTAGATTCACGGTATCATAAACCGGCCGATCCACCCGCTCGTTCTGTAAATCATATCCCGGATGATACCTGGACAAAGCTTGCTAGCGAGAGGACGCATCTCCTTGGTCAAAGCGTGAAGGTCTTTGGCAGTGAAAGCTGATCCGTCTTCTTTAGTGCTGGGATACCCATTCAAGGCTTCTTCCGGATCAAAATCTGGAATCCATGCTTTAGCTCTGGTAAGCGCCATGAGAGAACCGGCTCGAGCAGCAGACTTCTTCGTTTCCTCCAAGCGCGCTGGCAAGACAGAGAGTTTCTCTAGTGTGCCTTGGATAGTCGTGGGGGCCGGTTTATTGAAAGACATTGCACTTATGATCCTTTGAGCGCCGGAATACAGCTGCTCGACCAGAGTATAAGACGCTTTGAGCTTCTTCCGTAAATCGTCCCCGAGATGGGAAACACGGCGCCCTATATAAAGATCATTACAGTTAAACTAGGCCAGAATACAGATTGCAAGGATGAAAAGCATGAGCACAGATTAAGTACTTACCGAAGACAGCAGAAGTCATCAGTTCTATTTGCCGCTTTAAACCGGTTAACTCTTCAGTTACCGGATTAAGGGCTTCCTCAGCATCCTTTGCTCTTTTTTCCAGATCATTCTTTTGCACTTCAAAGGCGGTCCGCTCCTGTTCAAAAAATTTCTTCAGCTGTTCAGCAGTAGTTAAGCTCACCGCCAAGTCCTTCTTGGCCTTAGCAGTAGCAGATTCAGTTTCGGCAAGTCTGTTCCGGAGTTCAGTGATTTCTTCAGCCCTCCGGTTCAAATCAGCCTGCAAGGAAAATCAAGTGGAATAAAGGCAAAATTCAGACAAGTCTCAAGCACATAACCAAGTTATCCACTTGACACTTGGGGGCTAATGGGCAGTTGAAGCGTCAAGAGTAGAAATTCAAAACAAGTCTCAAGCACACAAACAAGTTGTCTACTTGACACTTGGGGGCTAATGTACAGTTGAAACATCAAAGGGAAAATTTAGACAAGTCCCAGACGCATAAACCAAATTATGCCCCTGGCACTTGGGGGCTAATGTAAGATCATTTGCTCAAATTGGAAGTACCGGTTCACCTTCTCAGCACAGCTAAACCGGAACTTGGGGGCTACCGGGAGACCGACAAAAACGCAATAAAGGTAAAAACAAAGACAAGGGAATTACCTCGTATTTTTCCTTCATCATGCTGATTAAGCCCGCTTCATAGTCCCGACCAGTGTGAAGCCGGTTCAAATACCCGGAATACAACTCTTGGGCACTCAGCTCGGCAAAACCAGACAACTCTGTGCTCCATTTGCCATTCTCTTGATGGATTTTCTCCGCTTTAGTTGTATGCTTAGCTAAAACAGTGGGCTCAGCAGGAGCGGAGTAAGCTGTACCAGTTACTTGAACCTATGGAGAAGGAGCAGTTGCTGGTGGTGGAGTAGCAGTTTGAACCGGGCTAGCAGGAGCCGGGTTAGTCTGAGGAGGATTGGCCCGGGCAGGACTCGCCGGTTCATGGATGTTTTCAATATTGGGATTTTCAGGAGCGGTGGTATAAGTGTGATCCATGGGAGCAGGATCTTCAAGCGGAACTGTAGGCTTGTTCTCAGGAGGGATGGTGGTGTCCGGATCAGCCGCCGGATCATCAGTGGCAGTCTCAGCGGCCGTTTTGTTGGCTTTGGCCCTTTTGCTGGGTTTAGGCTTGCTGAAAGAAATTGGAAAAGAGGTCAGAACTGTAAAGCAAATGCAAAGATAAACCGGATAAGGTGAATGATTTACCCAGGGACAGTCTTCAGAACCGGGACTTGTGTGGCAGTGGATTCACCAGAAGAAGATAAAGGAGTCTCCTGATAACTAGGGTCAGACGGTTTAAGTGGTTTGCGTATAAGCCCGGCCTTGGGATGAAGAAGAGTTGGAGAGAGTATAACCTCAGAGCGGCGCCTCCGAGCCAGAGTAAGAGATATTCCGGACGATTCAACTACGAGGCCGCTGTGGTGTGTAGCCCGGCGACCTTCATGTTGTTGTTTCTTCAAAAGAAAATTGGGGTCCAATTGAGCATAAGGGTAAGAAAACTGATATTTCCGGACTGTCCGACGAATTTTTGGTGGAGGTGGTTCTGAATCTGAAGAAAGAATAGTTACCTCAATTTCTGCCGGTTTATCTCCTTCAGCCAAATCCTGCGAAAAGACACCGTTAACAAAAGTCTGGATAAAAGTGAACAAATTATAGCCGGATTAACTCATACCTCAGAGTCCGGATCGTCATCTTCAGCATGTGAACCGGAGCCAGTAGCCGCCTTTTTCTTCTTGATAGCGTAAGTTTTCCGGCGTGGCTATTTGCCTGCTTTCTCCTGAGGTTTCCTTTTCCAGAAAGGATCGTCGGCCTGTTCAAAAAAGAGAGTTAATTGGAAAACGGTTTATATGAACGGATTAAAAACATACAGAAGAAAGTGAGACTTACTGCAGGCAGCTTGTTCTTCTTATAATACGGAGCCAGTCCGGTTTTGCTACATTCTTCCAAGGAGACATTGAGCATTTTCTTAGCAGACTCAATAACTTCCGATTCATAAAGTTTTTCTTTGGAAAACCGTTGAGGATCATCCGGTTTACCAGAATATTTGCACATCAGACTCGGGCGCGGACTCAGAGGAAGGATACTCCAAGAAAGCCAGCAGCGCATAAAATCAATTCCGGTTAAACCGTTGGCCATAAAGGCTTTCAGCCTGGCGAGTTGAGAAGCAAACCGGGGCCGTTCTGAGGAGCTGAGACGCTGCGGCAAAGGGTGATCCTCAGGAAGACGATGCTCGCGATAACCTGGCAGTGGGTTTTTCCCTTCAGGTGAAGTGTCAACGCAGTAAAACCAAGACTTGTTCCACTCTTTCGGGTGTGTATGGAGAGCGGCATGGGGAAAGACTGCGTCTCTTCTCTTTTGGATGCTGACCCCGCCTAACTCTTGATGAGGACCGCCAGTAAACTCAGTTCGCCGGTTCAAGTAGAAGAAATCCCGGAACAGGTCGACTGATGGCTCTTCTTGCAGATACACCTCAGAGAAAACTTGAAAGTCACAGATGTTTGAAATGGAGTTTGGACCTATATCCTGAGGGTGAATCTGAAAAGCCGCAAGCACGTCCCGAAAGAACTTTGAACCAGGAGGAGAAAAACCTCGGGCCATGTGATCAAAGAAGACAATAACCTCCCCTTCTTTAGGAGCAGGGGGGCATTCGTTTCCTAGGGCCCGCCATTTCAAAACTGACCGAGGGACCAAAGTGCCGACTGATGCAGCATTGATTAAATCTTCTTCCGTAACGACGAAACGGACCCAGTCACAAGCAACAAACTGTTTGGCAGACATAGTAGCAGAATGGAAGTGCTGAAAGGATAAAATATAAACTCCGGATTATTCAAGTACAGATATATAAACCGGATCGCATATGTGAAGTCACACCGACGGTTTAGACAAGGGACTAATGACATAGTTAACCCGGCAGTAAGCAGGAAATGCACTACCGCCGGTTCAGAAATAACAAAAGAGAGGAGCTAAACCGTCGTATTCATTGTCGATGCATTGCAGAATCAATATTTGGCTGACTAAACCGGCGAGTTTATTACGTATCTACAAGGATGAAGAAACAAGTTTCTACCGAAAGCTAAGGTAAAACAGATCTGAGCAGTAAGAAAAAAAAAAGAAAAAATTATACAGGTCTATTACAGGGAGAACTACAAGGATCATATACAGAGCGGACAAATCTAAAGGTTGAATCTAAAGGACGAGATCTAAGCATAAGGCGGCGGAGCAGAAACAGATTTCAAAAACAAGTCTAAAGGATTGAAACCACTATGAGCCTGACGTCTAGGACGAACAGATGAAGCTTTCTCTAGGTTCTATGGCGGAGGCGTAAGAAGAACCCTAAAAGCTACAGATCTACAGCAAAGGAGAAAGGTTACCTGAGGCAGCGGGAGACGGCGGCGGAGTTATCTGGTCACGTTCAGGTTGATGTGGCGGCCGGACTTGCTGGCGACGGTGAGCTTGACGGACGACGACGGAGGTTTGAGCTTGGGCGACGGAGGAAGAAGAACGAACGGAAGGAGATGAGGAAGAGAGGTGGCAGTATTTATAAAGGGGCAGAGACGAAACGGCAGGCGCGAGATTTGAGGAGGTAAGAGATTGGATAAAGATTCCATGTCGCCTCGATTCTCGGGATGGCCTTTAAACAAAAGTGATAGACAGCTGCGCGCACTAATTGCGGAAGTGATGTCACGGTTGAATTAAATGATTTCCAAGGATGACGTCATCACCGGTTTACAAGAATGAGAAGACACAAGAAAAGAAGATCGTGCAAGACCGAGAAGATTGATGTGAACAAGTTCAAATCATTCTGGGGCCTAATGTCAGGGATATTACTAGCAGGTATAAACCGGCTAGTGTAAACCGGATTATGGTAATTTAGTTGTATAATTATAATACCCAATAGAGGTTACGGCCCATGAAGGCTTAGGGCCCATGTGTAGAGTTACGGTTTGTAAACCGCCTGATCATGTAACTTGAGAGATAAGGAAGAAAGAGCAGAGACCGAGGCGGACACAAGTATGAACCGGCCTCGGGACTCTGTAAACCGGACCGGGCGTCGCCTCTATATAAAGGGACGACCCGGCGACGGTTCAGGGACAAGAAACAACCCGCCGAGACACAGGCAAGCGATCGGCTCCCTGTTCATCGACGCCCAAGCAATACCAAACCAAACTAGATGTAGGCTTTTACCTTCATCGAAGGGGCCGAACTAGTATAAATCCTTTGTGTCCTTTGTGTGCTTTTAACCCCTTCAAGCTAACCCGTGCGATGGTTCCATCACTAAGTCCGTTAAACCGGACATATTCCGTGTTAATTCCATGACACATAGTCTTGGGCTGGAGCTTCTTGTAGACAATATCACCCCATGGAGGGCGAATGACATTCTTTGAAGCATACCCAGGAGTCACAAATTTGTACAGAAACCATTGCTCTGCCCAATATCTTCGTATCCATTGGATTTGAGATTTGCGTTCTCCATAGGTCTCTTCTGGGTCGGACTTGTACATGGTGAACAGATCTGGGGAAGATCTTTGGCAGTGTCAGTACATCTCAGCCTGCCACCCTTCTTGGGCTGTTTTTCAGAAGCCATTGGGTTCAGACAGAAAGGCTTCACAAAGTAGTTTATCTTCTGAGGACTGGTCAGACGGGAACTAGCTTCAGGAGATTCAATGTGACGCTGTAAGAATTTTGCAAATGAATGCAGACTATGAGAACCAAGGGATTCTCCCACAGACATGCACCTATGACAACAATAGAGATGCGAGGGAAGGGGAAGAGGTCATATGCATTCTCAGAAGATTTTGAAGATTAAATACGGTTTGAAGAGATTGACATCATCGTGCGAAGACATTCACTTATATGGAGTGAGTTGGTTCCAGATTTGTACGAATCCAAGAATAGGTACAGGTGAGGAATCTAACTAGCAGTTTAATCATAAGTGAATATATTTGCATCATATGAGATAAGGTGTAATGCCCAGTATGCGGCTATGTCCCCCACGTGTCTAGGCACGACTTAAGGACATAAACGCATACTAGAATGATCTCAAGTATGGTATCTTTGCGCATCTCATGTAAAATTCAGGAATGGAAGTGTAAAATTATAGTTGGCTTACCCTTGCCACATCACACAATGAAATACAATAACATACATCATCCAAAGAACATCAGGGTCCGACTACGGACGAAATCCAAACGAGAAAGATACCATAAATAACACAAGCCTGGATCCTCCTAGTAAGAACCACTACTGATCGTCGGGATAAGACACATAGTAACAACCACGTTCTTCATCGAACTCCCAGTGAAGCTCCGAATCATCTCCTGCATAGTTCTCAACAGTACCTGCATCTGGTGTGTTGAATCTATGAGCCACAGAGGACTCAGCAATCCCGTTCCCGGGTATCAAAACTACCAAAGCCTTAGGTGTGGAAAGGCTATAAACAAGGTTTGCAGCAAGCACTAAGCACTATCTTACGAGTTTAGAGCGAGAAGAGAACAAGTGCCAACGATCGCCAAGTTGATCACGAAGTGATCCTAGCTACTCACGATCAAACATAACCCCACTGTATTCACTTCCCGAAGCCCTTCGAAAAGAGACCATCACGGATACTCACACACGTAGTGTATTCTTGAATAAGGTGTCGAGTTATCTACAACCGGATATTAACAAATTCCCATCTGCCACATAACCGCGAGCACGGCTTTCGAAAGATCAAACCCTGCAGGGGTGTCCCAACTTAGCCCATCACAAGCTCACGATCCGCGGAGTCGCAACTCCAAAGTGGGAAGACCCGAGTATTCTCGGAATCCCATGCTCAAGATATTTCGACAAAGGTAAAACTAATCCAGCAAGACCTCCCAGCGTGCCAACACCCTAATAGTAGCCGCGCATATCTTGTCTAAGGCCACGACCGGATAGGTCAGCCTACAGGTATATACCAGACCTCGGGTTTCCCCGTGGTGGCCCCGCAGTCTGCCCAGTTTGGACCAACACTCATGAGGAGCACTTGCCCGGGGTCGTTAATTAAGAACTTGGGTTTTCAACGCCCTATGCAAGTTTTAGTTATTAGGCAAATGTAAAACAAATGTTGGGCCTTGCTGGAAAAGCTTTAAATAGAGCGAATTATTAAGGAGGGCCCATAAACCCCAACCATATTAGGAACGCAAAATCAAGGAACATAACACCGGTTTATCGGTTCCTAGGGTGGCATGAATGGAAAAAAACAACAAGCAGAAAGGCTTAACCTTCCACCCATTACCAATATATAGGTGAATTAGTTTAACAGATATTATATATTGTGTTATCCCAACAACAACTTCATCATAGAGCAAAATCTTCAAAACTTCACCTGCAACTAACAACGCTATAAGAAGGGCTGAGCGATGTGTACTTAGCCAAACAACGGTTTGCTAGGAAGGCGGTTAGAGTGTTTCCTAGCAATAATAGGAGGGCTGACAAACAAGAATAGGCATCGAGGCAATATCTAAAGAACAAGACATCTAGCATAGGCAAAGATAGAAGTGATATCTGGGAATGGTCATCTTGCATGTTGATTCCACGGAGGGATCGTAACCTTGCTCCTCAAACTCAGCCTCGAAAGGAACCTCGAACTCCGAATCGTCACCGGGCTCTAACCAACACAACAATGCAACACCGGAACACAATCAATCATCATGCAATGCTCAAACACATGATGCATGAATATGATGCATATGGACATGGGTAGGACATGATGCAACTCCTAGGGACAAGAAGAGTGCACAAGCAACATGGCAATATCAAGATCACAACATATGAGAAACACAAGCAAAAGGAACAAAACTAGCATGGCCACAAGTGGTTATGTAGATTATTTATACAAGCACCCAACAAGTTTTAAGAGTTGTTTAACATGGCAAGGGGTGCATCTAGGACTAACAGCAACATGCTAGCATTTTAAATGGGCCGGAAAGAACAAACAACAATTTTCGGAAACTCCCATATTCATATAAATACAATTAGGGCAGATCTGAGATAGTCATATTTTAAAGTTGTTAAACATGCAGAGTAACATCACCACATTAGTCTACACATTTTTCCACCCCAAATGCATATAAAGTTTGTTAAATTCGGAGTTGTAGATATTTAGTTATGATTTTTACAAGTTTGAGCATATTTTAAACACAAATTAATTCAAACAACATTTTAAATGTTTTAAACATGGCAACAAACATCATATTAATATTCTACATGAAAAACTAAGCAATTTTCATATATAACTTGTTTTCATCAGATGCGTATTTTAAAAGATATTAAATATGCAAAGTTAATGCAGAAAAAGAAAAAGAAAAAGAAAACAGGAAAGAAAAA
The DNA here is from genome assembly GCA_902687465.1 of Secale cereale. Taxonomy (NCBI): domain Eukaryota; kingdom Viridiplantae; phylum Streptophyta; class Magnoliopsida; order Poales; family Poaceae; genus Secale; species Secale cereale. Next base: position 392,681,201 of record LR738712.1, on the reverse strand, counting down.
CAAAAGAAAAGGTCAAACTGACACAGGCTGGATCTAGCCGCAGCCACTGACCCGTGGGTCCAGAGGCGCTGAGGTGGGAGCGGCGGGTGCGTGTGTGGGTGGAAAAGCGCTGTGAGGCTGGCAGGTAGGGCCGCCCTGTCAGCGTCACAGGGAAATGCAAAAAGGGGGGAAATATCCACTGCCCCCGGCGGGGTCGAACCCGCGACCTCTTGGTTAACTGACAAAGAGACTAGCCACCGGGCTAGGCGTGTATTGTTGACAGAGAAGGCGAACATTGCCTTATGTGTTAACTGAGAAGTAGACAGCGGGGGGGACACAGAGCACGTCGGAGCTGCTCGTCGGAGCTGCCCCGGCGACCCAAACTAGCGGCGGAGTGGTGCGGTCTGTTCCTGGGGGAACTCCGCATCCACGACGTGCACTTGCAGCACCTAGCGTCAACTACAACGATGGCGGCGAGCAACAAACAGAGCGGCGGCGGCGGATCTCCACGAGACAAAACAGGGGCCTAAATGGAGCGGCGACAACACTAGCAGCATCTACGCGACACGGCGAACACTACGGGCAACGACGGAGGAACTAAAGTGGCCGGAACACTCGCCGGAGACGAGGCCCGATGGCGACGAACTCGGGTGCACGGAGAACTACGAGCTAGACGGCGCGACAGGAGGGGAAAAGGGCACGGGGAGGTGCGCGCACGTACCACAAGCACGGAGGTGTGCATGGTTAGCCTGGAGGTGGACGGAGTCGATGGCGGCGAGGATTGAACACCCGCGGTTGCCGGAGTTGAAGAAGAGGAAGAAGAAGTCACAGGCGAGGCGATAGGCTTCGTGTAGTGGACGTAGTCGACGTAGACGACATCGAGGAAGAATACCGGCAAGGTTGGCGAGGCGGAGGAGAACGGGAAGCACGCTGGCGACGAGCTCGTGCTCTCAGATGTGCTCGGGATAGCTGCGGAGCGGCGGATCTGGTGGCTCTCAGCTCACCAGGCGGTGGGAGGAGGAAGAGGGAACCCTAGAGAATGGGTTGGACACGGAGAGGGGTTAAAAGGAGGGCCAGAGCCATGATGGTGCGGCGACGGCGTCGGGCTCGCGGTCCCCATGGTGTCGCGGGAGGAGGAAGAAAAGGTGGGTGAGCTTTCTGGCGCAGTCGCTGACGAGCGGGCCCTACCTAGCCACGTGGGAGCGAACCAGCGGGGGTGCAGGTGAGAAAGGGAGAGAGGGACGCGCTGCGGGCTGTGCTGGGCTGCGGGCGCGCGCTGGAGCTGGGCCGAGGGGGAAAAGGAGGCCCAGGTTGGCTGGGCTGCACTGTTGCGGCTGCAGCTGTTTAATTCTTTTCTTTTTCCATTTTCCTCAGACAGGAAATAAAAGAAAAAGCACAGGCTCAGGGAAAAGGAATTAGGAGATAAATAAAATATCCCCATGCTCCTGGATTTATGCCCTATTTTATAAAAATAACTTGGGCATTTTTAGAGGTAGAAAAATAAAATAAGTTTGAATATGGTTCAAACTTCTGTCATTTTTGTACCTAACAAAATTAATTTAAAATAAGGCAAGGCTTTGCAATGTGACTCATGTCAAGGCAACAAAGAAGTGGGAGGAGATGAACATTATTGGAAGAGGCTAAGTCACTTGCAAAAATACTTAAAGAATAAGGAAAGAAAAGGGAAGGAAAGGAGAAGAAGTGCTAGAAGAGGAAGAAGGGGCTGGTTAGGGTTTAGCATGGCCAAGGTCTCTATCACCACCAACATGCAAACAAGATGCACTCACTTGGCATGCTAGGACAAGGATCACCACATATGCAAGTAAAAGAATGCTAAGATGAACATGATGCCATGGAGATGATGAAGCAATGCATGGATGCAAAAGGAAAAGAAACATGACAATGCAATACAATAAGAAAGCATAAATGACAAGAACCCCCAAGGGAAGGAAAAGGATCAAATTGATAATTGCTTTATTGCCATATATGGAAGGTATCACATATGGGGTGTTACATAAGGATAGAAGGAAACAACTCTCAGATGTACAGAAACCACTTGTGGTGAAGTTGTATGATTTTAACGGATCAAAACGACGGTAAAAAGAGAGATCTATTTATCATGATGAAGAACTGCTAGACGGGAAGAGAAGGATGCCGAGCAGATCGATCTTCCATGCCCTAACTTGGCGGCGGAAGACACCTATGGCGGCGGCGGAGAGACGAGGTCCACGACCGGCGGAAGACGGCGTCGAAGAAGTCGCGACAGCTAAGCGCTTCGTCTCCGACGTCGACTGGAGCTAGCGGAGATGCTAGGGTTGAGCGAGGTGGCGAGAGGTGGGAGAGGAAATAATGACCGCGAGGGTGGAGTATTTATAAGGATGGTTGACGGCGCAGTGCAATTACGCAGGTGCCCCTGGTCACATTTGAACGACACGTGGCTGGCATGCAACTTATGGAGAGTTGACCCACGATCCCACGCACGCCTGATATGTCGGATGGACGTTTCGGTTTCTCCGGGCAAAAGAGATATAGCATTGAAAACAGTTGTAAATGATTGTCTCTATATCTTCAGCTGACAAGGACACAGTGAAGACATTCAACAAGTGTCAATAGAATCCATATGAAGAGATTGAGAGAGTTGGAGAGAACAGCATAGAGAGGATCAAGGTCCGATCACATTCACTTAGATTAAAAAGTTTGAAGACATAGCTATAAGTGAATGTTGTAGAGGACAGAAGAGATATATAGGGTGGGTCTATTATGATAACACCTCTTAAGACCTTATTATGATAACACCCGTGCTTATTCTGCTAACACCTCCCGCCCACTCCGTAGCTACAAACTAACCGTGCTAAACAGCCGACCGAACTGCCTGGGTCAGAAAAAAGTCTTCCACCTCCCCACCTTATCCTGTGCTCGACCTCCACCACCCACTCCCGCACGACCTCGACCTCCCCTCCCGTGCCGTCGGGCAACCCCCCTCATGTGCCGCCGGGCCGCCCCCTCTCCCGCGCCGCAGCACCGCCTCCTTCCTCGCGCCACAGCGCCGCCTCCCTTCTCCGCCATGTCGCCTCCCTCCGAGCGCCTCCTCTTCCTTCCCAAATCGCCGCCACTCCTGGATCCACTTCCTTCATCCCCGCCAACCGGCCGCCCCACCCTCCCCACCTTCTTCGGTGTGTGGTAGCCTCCCCTACCCCTCCGCCAACCTCGTCCGCTGGATCTAGCAGCCCCCGTCCCCCTCCCTCCGGGGCCGCGGCGACACCTCCTCTTCTACTCCTGTCGGGTCCGCCAACGCCCCTGACTGCCGCTGCATCGCCGGATTTTGATGCAGTCCTGGGCAACATCCACTTCTCCCACCTCCCCTTCATCTATGGTGCAAGGCCAACCACGCCGGCCTCCTCATCTCCGGTGCAAGGTCAACATCTTGCCCCGTGCTCCCCCCACGTCGGCCAGCCACCGGATCCGCGTCGCCGTCCTCCCTTCCTCCCGCACCTATGCGTCCCCGCCGAGCCCCATGTCAGCTAGCCGCCGGATCCGCCTCGCCGCCCTCCACCGACCACCATACACCGAATCCGGCGAGCTAGGGGAAGTTACCGGCGACTCTTGCCTCCCCGTTCCTCCACCACCTCCCGATTCGGTGCTACTCCTTGGTTCCAACACAACTACCTCCTCTTCTCTAGCTTGGATCCACTGGAAACACGCCCAATCCGAGATCAGCCATCTCTTCCTTCACTGGCGACATCTTGCAGTTCGCTGATCTGATGCATGGTGTTTGATTTTTTTTTTCAGTCTTGTAGTTCACCAGTTCCCGCTAGGAGGACCACGACAACTCTTGATGCAGTCCTCAACCCTCACTGGTGGTCGCCGATGCACGAATTTGTTTGTTACGGTTCGTATGAATTATAGTGCAGTTTGGAGCATGTGAGCATGAAGTGCAAAATGGTGAATTTTACGTTTGAGTAGTTTATGTATAAAAATTACAGGGGCTAATCTGAATGAAGTTTGTGGGGAGGAATGTGTTCAGAAAATGCAGTTTGGAGTATTTGCACATGCAGTGCAAATGCTGCTTTTGTGTTTGCGGATTTTTTGTATAAAGATTACACGGACTCATTTGATTTGCAGCGAAACATGGTGATATTCAGACATGAGCATGCAGTTTGGACCATGTGGACATGCAGTGCAAAAATGGTGTTTTTCCGTGTTTGATGATTTTAAGTATAAAAGTTAAATGGACTCGTTTGAAAATTGTTTACAAAGAAAGTTCATTTGGAATTGTGTTGCGGCTCATTTCCCTTGACCATATGGTTCGCTTCTTCGCACGTGTACAGCTCGCCAATGTGGAAACCCAAAATTCCAAACAGAAAAAAAGAAAGAAGGAAATGCAGTGCAAAAGATGTGTTAAATGAAAAATGGTAGAGAAACAGCAAAAAAAGTAATGCTGCTCACTTGACCATTTCAAGCAGTGCGGTCGGCCGTGTGATGATGTACATCTTGTAAGTGCAAAGAAAAAATTGTTACCGAAACAACAACAAAAAAGTAATGCGGTTCACTTCTCCATACTTTTGCTTTTCACTTACACCCGACGTGAAGTCCGGTCCACTTACTCGTCTGAGAAAAATTTACATGTAAATAAAAGAAATCATGCAGTTCGCTTGACCATCTAATGCAGTGCGGTTTTCAGTCTCAAGAAGTGCGTCCTTCTGTGTGATGCAGTACACGCGTCGATTTTTGTGTCACGAAAAAACAGAGTGTCCGCATTTTGGTAAAATCAAAACCGCTCTTAAACCGTAAGGAATTAGAGAGGGTGTTCTACATGAAAAAGTTGCGTGTCGTCGATATCTTTCCAACGACGTATGATTTGAATCATTTTGACCAACGGTTTGAAAAAAATCGCGAAAAATGGCCTCTGCTTCTCGTAGTCAGACGCACGATTTTCAAAATTAACTAAAAACCGTAAGGAATCTCGAAAACATTTCAACGTATGAAAGTTACGCCTCGTTCGTACCTTTCCAACGGCGTATCATACGTCTTGTTTCGACAAACGGTACAAAAACTGGAGCGAAAACAGTACGAAAGCTGCAAAAAATTCAAAAAAAAACAGAATTTTGCGATTTACTAAATTTAAAACTGCTTTTAAATGGTGATGAATTAGAGAAAATAATATATATGAAAAAGATGCGTCTCGACGATATCTTTCCAACTGTGTATCATTTGCTTCATTCCGACGAGCGGTTTAGAAAACAACGCAAAAAACGCTCGCTGCCACTCGTCGTGCGCCGCACCATTTTTAAAACTGCTCTTAAACCGCGAGGAATCTCAAAAATGTTCAACATGGCAAAGTTGCGCTTAATCCATAGCTTCTCAACGGTATATTACAAGCCTCGTTCCAACAAACGGTTAAAAAACTAGAGCGAAAAAGGTAACAAAAAACACCGCGTGCAGTTTTTTCCGACACGAAGTTCACTAGTCTCTGTGTTGCAGTACCCCTTCTACTGAAAATGCAGTGCCCTCGCGTTGAGCGTGTAGTGCGAAAGTGTTATGAGAATAGTTATTCTGCTAATATTAGCATAATAGACCGGCTATATACATATATATATATGTGTGTGTGTGTGTGTGTGTGTGAGAGAGAGAGAGAGAGAGAGAGAGAGAGAGAGAGAGAGAGAGAAACCAAACGAATCAACATCGAGACAGGAGTCTTGAAGACAAACCAAGTAAGATGATAAAGCAGTCATGACGCCAAATGAAAACTTCAGAAAATTTTGGTGGTGGCGTTACCCACGTATAGGAAGTATTAGACCAGGACACGGAGCACAATTATCGTGGCGCTCCAAAGTCAAATTCCACATTAATGTATTCACACTGAGAGTGTATGTCTTTATGAATTGAAGACATACGTTGCTTAGTGTGTTGCACATCTAAGTCGTCAAAATCCATAAGCGTTAGGATGTGTGTCCAATCACATGACATTTGAGGATTCTAGGATATTTAGCTCACACCGCAGCTTGCAAAACATTTACTCATCCAAGGGCTTAGTGAAGATAACTGCCAGTTGCACTACTATAACGCCCCAGATGTAACAATTCCATAAACATCAATATATGCATCGTTGACTTAATCAATCCATTCTGGGCTCTTCCTTCATTTCGGGTTTCTTCGTTTTTGTCTTGTGCGTGTGTTGCATGTCACCAAGTCATTTTAATTATGTGCATTGCATTGGAATAGTCTCACTTGCATCCGTGTTTAGTTGCATCGTCTCCGTTCTCTCCGTTGTCCGTTTCGAGCTCCGACACTCACACACGTGCCCGTGGCACCTGCGAGTCCTTCTTTCGTATGTGGCCGTAGAACATTCTCGGAATGAGGTGAGACTTGTCGTACGTTGTTGTTTTAGTACGTGGAGACCGTCTATCAAGTTTCGTCGCGTTTGGAGGTCATTTGATACTCCAACGGTTAACCTCGTGGGCTAAAAGCTCCTCTTTCTTTTGGCCCAACACCCCTCCACAACAGCCTACTAACCCAGCACAACCACTTCCATCCTCTCGGTCGTCAGATCATGAGCGTGTGGGCGAAAGCCGCACCTCATTTGGACACTCCTAGCTCCCTCTACCTATAAAAGGTCCCATCCCCTCCATTTTCACGCAAAACCCTAGGCCGATCTCCTCCTCGCGCCGCCGGACACGTCCGGGCCGCGCCGGACACATCCGCCGGAAGCGCCCGCGAACCGCGAGCCGCCATGTGGCACTTAGCGGCCGGCCTCCTCCCTCCTCCGCGCGCCGGGCCCGCTGTCACACCCTGATTTTTCATGTCACATTGCCTAAGCTAATTTTCATGTTAAAAATGTGGTTTTGCAAAAACTTTTGAGTGTTTTTGACTTTGCTTGTTTTGACTTTTGTCTGCTGTTTGCTAGTGCTCTAAAAATCAAATAATTCCTCCAACTCTTATACTTCATCACCTTGACCCAAAACCTTTTCCCAATGATCATGCCATGTGTATAGACCAGTATAGAATTTTCTTATAAAAATATTTTGGCCAAATGGTATTTTCTAAAATTAGTTTTCCAAAACCCCCTGAATTGAGGTTTGCACTGCAAGTACCTTATTTAGGGTGTGAAAAATCTTTCAAAAAGTATATTTGAATCCTATTAGGTATAGGACTCCCAGAAACCACAAAAGTATAATTTTAAAAGTTATTTTTATATTTTATTTAAAAGCTTTTTCTTAAGGCCAGAAATGGTCTTTAATAGGGAAAAATTATTTAATCATTTCAAAAATATTTGCCAAAATTCAGGGAGACTCATAGGACATATATTGTCCATATATAAGAGTTTCAACACATGGTCATGTTCAAAATATTGGACAAATCCTTCCAAAACCCTTTCTGGATATTTCAAGCTTTTGAAATATTTACAAAGGAAATATTCTCCACAAATTCCAGGGCAATTCTATCATGTCATATATGACATATTTGATGATCTTGCAAAGCCTCATGCCTTGAAGATCAAGGAAACATCCTCTAATCCCCTCAAAACCATTTTGTCCATATTTGAAGTTTGAGCAACTCTACATTGCCAAACTTGTCCAAATGCTCTCAAATTTGGTGCACATGCTAGAACGGCCTAATAAGGCATCTAGACCAAATGGCACAAGATTTGGAAGAGAGCAACTTGATCAGATCACCCCAAAACCACTTCTGTTCAAATTCAAATTTGAACAACTTTACATTGTCAACTTTCTATCTGGAGCCTCAAACTTTGTGGGCATGTTCATAACCCCAAATGATGATGCTACACCAAGTGGTGCATCAAGGGGAGATGATTTGCTTGGCTCAAACATGGTAAAACCATTTCTGTTGATTTCTAGGGTTCACCAAAGTTACATTGGCCACTTTGCCCAAATGAGCTCAACTTTGGTGTAGGGGCCTAATTATATGTGGCACTTGATCCTGTTAAGTCCCATGCCAATTCGAAGTCATTTGCCTCCCCAACACTTGATCAAACACCTTCTGTTCATTTACCAAAACCTGTGTTTGGACCCCTTTTACTATTTCCCTTTACCCCAAATTTCTACCACACCTTCCCCTGATCATCCTCTACCCCCAGTAACTTCTCTATGGCCTCAGCTCAATTATTGGAGGGGGGGTAAAACCCCAATTCCTACTGCTGGACAGCAATTTTCACCCTCTCCTTCACCTCCCTCCTCATCCCAGTGGTTCCCTGGAGCATCCAAAGCCACAGGCCACTTCTTTACTACTCCCTAACACTGCTGGACACAAGAGGACACGACCAAGGAGCTAAAGGCACGGCCATGCCGGCCAAAAGCCCGCTCTGGAGCGCGCTACAGTGCTCTGGAGCACTGCAGCCGCCCTCCAATCGCCAGCCCCGACCACCTAGGGCCTCCCCCTCGTGTCCCCCGAGGAGGCCTCGACGTCCGCAACACGCCGGGCGGTCGGGCCCCTCCTCTCTCCTCCTCCCTCGCCCCTGCTCGCACGCGCACCGGCCGACCCTGTGCACCAGTGGGCGACCTCACACGCGCGGCCTCTCTGACGCCTCCCCGCTCCTCCTCTGCTTTCCCCTTGGACTGGACCTAGTCCACGAGCGCCCTAGACATGCTCAGGAGAGCCCGGTTGGCCTTCAGCAACGACCACGACCTCGCCGGCGCACAGCCCCGCGGTGAACCCGGGCTAGCCTATAAAAGGCCTCCCCGAGCCCCTCTCCGTACTCCATCCACTCCCTCACCCTCCAGCAAGCCTCCCTGAGCAAAGCACGCTCCCTCCCGAGCCCTCCTTTCTCCTCCTCTGTCGCCATTGCCGCCACGGGACCCTGCTCGAATTCGGGCACCCCGGCCTCTCCCTCTCCACCTAGCCACCACCGGAGCCTCTCACGCACCCCCTTGAGCCTCCCCGTGCTCCGCCAATCCTCCCCAGGCCGCCGTGCGCTCGAAGCCCAAAGTGACCGGAGCCTTCCTCCGCCACGGTTGGGCCCCTGCTCGATCTGGCCCTCCCCGGCCGGCGTGTCACCCACGACCGGATGCGCCTCTTCGCGCTGGTCATTCCGGTGGCCGGAGCGTCGCCGGAGACGGCCTGAGTCGACGGGGCCTCGCCGGCGAGCACTCGGCCGCGCCTCCTCTGCCTCGCCTGTGTTCGCGCGGGAGGAAGAAGACGGCCTGCCACCGGGGGCCCGCGCGTCAGCGACTTGGAAGTCAGGCCCACCGTTTAAGTGGAGGCGGCAACAGCGCAGCCCGCTTCCCCAGCGCAGAAGCGCCTTTCCTGGCGGGCGCCTTCGACGTGGCCAGGTTCCCTGCACGCTGCTGTGCAGTTGGGCCGGCCCAGAGCGCTGCGGCGCTATACTGCGCCCAAAACGCAGTATAGGTATAAAACCCCTTCCCTTTTTCTTTTTCTTTATTCTGTCAACTTCAAAAATGCCTAGATAATTCATTTGAACTCCAAACTTGATGATTCAAATTTCCTATGGCTCCATAAATCATGCTCTACCACATGGTACAACATGCACAGTATTCCAGAGACTTTTCCTACACAAATATTTTTCAAATACCCATATTTCATTTTCTGTGATGAACTTTAGAAAATCACAGATAGCTCAATCTTGATCCAAATGCAGTGATTCAAATTCCTAGATGCTTGTCATGTCCAAACTTAGTTTTGGAACATTTTTAATAATAGTTTCTGTACCCCACCAAATATTGAGCCATTTCTTTATATTTATCAGCTTTGCAAAATCCTAGGAAATTCATTTCAAATCCAAATCCAGTGAAACCAACTCCTAAATGCTTCTAAAATCATGACTTGATGATGAGTACCTTTGCTCATCATTCAAGGAAATATTTCTGTATACTTCTTCCAAGTCCATAAAACCCTTGATTCCATCATGATGAAATGTTCCAAACTACCTATTGATCCAACACCTATGAAACCACCTTGGTCATTTCTAATATGACCAGAGGTATCCTAGAAAAGTCCAACTCCTATTTTTAGAGCATTTTTATTTTTGCTTTGATTGTGTTGCTTATTATGATTGTTTCCATCGTTAGTTAACGTAATAAACGGAGTATTCGGAGATGGACCAGAAGATTTGAAGACTCTGAAGAATAAGGCAAGCAGCCCTTTGACCATGTTCAAGAAACCTTTTTATGCATGTCTCATAGCACCTTATTATTCAATGCATCGGAACCATGTTGAGGTGGAAACCACCTTGGTTGCTACCCCTGTTACTTTACTGTTGAAACTTGCATCAAACATGACCCTACCTTCCTATGAGGGTTATGTGGGTGGGAGTAGATAGTTGTATGCTATAGTAGTTGGCTACGCAAAATGGGTCGGGGTTATGCATTGAGTGAAACAAGTGTGGTCTGACATACTTGCAAATGACCCAGTGGGTGCCTCTAATGCCCCTGGGAGTTGATGAAGAGCTGGGGCACTACTTGGTGTAGAAGTAGTGTGCCGAGGCTTGACGGAAGTGTTGTTTACAGAGATGGATTAGATTTATGTGTGACTACCGTCCCAACCAAACATGTGCAACCACTCTACCCTTACATGGGAAAGGGCATTATTGATTACCTAGGTCGATACTAGCATGGTGCCCGCATTACTAGTGACGGGGGTGACATGAGGTCACTCTCGGGACGGGGTCGCGCTTGGATAGGCGGCCATGACTGTCTTTACAGGGCACCGGACACACCGTTGGTACCCCGTGCTTGTGATATGCGATGAATACGGAGCGAGTCTCCACAAACCTTGAGATGTGAAATGTTTGGCACGGGGCTGCTACCAATCGAGTGGACTCTATGTTAGTGTCGTCTAGGGAAAGGTAGTGATCGGGTGCTTACCCCGGGTACTTGAGGTACCGCGGGTCGTGGATGACACGGAAGTTCCCCGGATCTTGTGGGTAAAGTGTGCAACCTCTGCAGAGTGTCAAACTATTCGAATAGCCGTGTCCGCGGTCAAGGACAGTTGGGTGGTGCTACTTAGACTATGTCCATAAGTTTCTGAGAAACAACACAGTTCAGAGATATTGTTGATGTAATTGTGAGGAAGTCACAATGAGCTTGTGCATATGTTGATTACAACTCTTTCTCGATAATGATGTCTGTGACCTACTGATACTTGTTATAGACACATGCATTGCCCTTGTTACATGTTGATCATAATTTGCATATGAAAAACTAGCTTTCCGCAAAACTACCAATTTAGCAGTAGAGCCTTGCATAATTATTCTGTTATCACACTTGGGTTGCTTGCGAATACATTCAATGTACTCATTGGCTTGCCACTGGTTATTTTATTGGCCAGGCAGGAGAGAACAGGTTATGATGAAGATTTCTCAGTGACGGGCATGCGAGCTAGGACGCTTCCCAGTCAGAATGCCTGTAGGGTTAAGGCAGATGGCATGGGTCCTAGTTGTCTTTGAAGATTTCCGCTGCGATGATATACTCAAGACTTGACCATTATGGTCCTACTTGTGTAACACGGTATGTAAGGATGTAAGACTCTTGCTATTCAGCTTCTGTGTGTTCAGTGAGCATTGATCTCTGGGATCACTATACACGTGCATTCGGTGATCACGACTTATGAGTCGGGGTCCCCACACCCGCCGGCCCGGATCGACCCCCCGCGGCTCGAGTCGCCTCCGCCGCCAGCCCGACTCACCCCGCCTCCTGGCCCGCGTCGCCTCTTCCGCCGTCTGCGCTCGCCACCGCCGGCGCCGACCACCCCTCCGCCGCCGGGCTCCCTCGCCTCATCGCTCCGGCGCCTCGGGTGCCCTGTCCGCCGCCGTCTCAGGCGCCCCGACCGCCGCCGCCTCGGAGGTCCTCACCGCCCGCCGGCGCCTGCTCCGGCCGCACCGCCGCATCCCACCGCCGGCAACGCTCCGGCGAGCCGCCGCCGCCACCGTCATCATCATCCTCGGTCGGATCTGGATCGGGACCGGGATCAAATCCACCAGTCCCCGATCCAAACGCCTCCGCTCACCCGGATCTCTCCGTCCCGGAACATCTCCATCCCACGTTGACTTTTCACGGAGGTATATTTCCACTAAGTCTCAGATCCTTGTAAATTTCTTGCCCTCTTTGACATGTGGTAACTTTGTGCTCGGTGCTCCGTTTTGCATGTATGGTATATCAAAATGTTCGGCTCGACATGCTCTACATGTTAGCATCAGTTTCATGCATGTTAGAGTTCATCTAGATGACTTAACCTTCGTGTCAAGAGTGCTTTGTGATGTAACTGTTTCAGCACTTGTCGTCTTTGTAATTTGTTGGCATGTTCGTGAGCTTGTAACTTTGTGCATGTTGGTCCAAATGGAGTGTATGATATGTCCAGATGTTCGTCTTGTGATGCTCTTCATGATGGATGCATTTGCAAGCATGATAGGTTGCATTATGCCATGTTTATCTCTGTTGCAAAAGTGCATGTGGCTGATAAGTTTCTGGAATTGTTATGAGATGATGTTTTGTCTTGTTTGTGTATATTGATCCATGTGTCATATGAGCTAGGTGTCAACATGAGTTTCGCTCATTGGGATATGCTCTACATGATAGATTCATTTTCATGCCATGATATGTATTGAGATGAGTGAAACAAGCTTGTTAACATGCCATCGTGATGTTAAATTTCTGCTAAGTGTGAATCTGTTAATGTTTATGCCATGTTTCCATGATGCCACCATCGTTGTTGTGCATGGTTAGAGTTGTCCAGTGGGTTTTCCTTGATGTATATGTTATGATCTAGCTACACATGCTCTTGTTTGCCATGATGAGTGGCTGTAGCTTGTTGTTCTCATGCTCTCAAGATGCTATAAAATGTTTCTGTCAGCATGTTATCAACAAGTTCAGTTTTGCCATGTGAATAGCTAGTGTTCTATGCAAACTATGACCATGTTCTTGCCATGAGTAGCTTCACAAACATGTCTTATTGCTGTTGGTTATATTCACATGACATGCTATGCTTTGAGTTGAGTTGCACAAGCTTGCAAACATGCCTACTTGTCGTAGTTTCTGCCATGCCTTGTGATTTTCAAAGTTTGAGAAATCTGTAAACTTATTGAATCTTGCCATGCTTGTTTAATAGTATTCCAGTAAGTTTTTGGGTGTGCTCTAAGTTCATTCTTGTTAAGTATCATGTCTATTTCACATCCATGCCTTTTGTCTTCATGTTTGGGTGTTGTAGCATATTATTTTGTTGCTCCAAAGATGCTATGTTGCTGAAAACTGTAGTTTTGCATTGCATCTTGTTTTGCTTGTCATTTGCAAACCGTGCGTCCGTTTCCCACGATCTTTATATCGATTTCGACCGAAATCTTCCAATCTATCCAGTGGCTTGATTGGTTACCCAAGATGAAGCCATTTCCATCATCTTCTCCTTAGGCTCGAGAGCATCCTCATTGCATACGCACATCATACTTACATCCCATGACATGTCTTGCATCATGTTGATTGTGCATTGCACCGTGTTTGATATTGTGCCGTTGTTGTGCTCTTATGTTGGGTACAACCGGGAGCCGATACCGAGTTCGAGGATCTTGTCGAGACCAAGCATGAGGAGCCATCTTACCATCCCACCGACGACTTACCAGGCAAGATGACCGTTCCCCGATATCACATCTATCTTTGCCTATGCTAGTTGTCTCGCTCTTTAGCTATGCCTCGATGCCTATTCCTGTTTGTTAGCCTCTTATTGTTGCCATGAAACACTCGAACCGCCTTCCTAGCAAACTGTTGATTGGCTAAGTACGCTTTTGCTCAGCCCCTCTTATAGAGTTGTTAGCTGCAGGTGAAGTTTGAAGATTGCTCCATGATGAACTTGTTTATTGGGATAACACAATATATATATATATATATATATATATATATATATATATATATATATATGTTACTTAATGCACATATATATTGGCAATGGGTGGAAGGCTTGGCCTTTTGCTTGGTGTTTTATTCCACTCATGCCACCTTAGGACCCGATAAACCGGTGTTATGTTCCTTGATTTTGCGTTCCTAACATGGTTGGGGTTTATGGCCCCCCTTGATTATTCGCACTGCTTAAAGCTTTTCTAGCAAGGCCCAACTTTGGTTTTACCATTTGCCATAACTAAATAACTTGCACAGGGACTTTCCGGACCCCGAGGACTTAATTTTACAACCCGAGCCAGTGCTCCTCATGAGTGTTGGTTCAAACTGGGCAACCTGCGGGGCCACCTTGGGGAACTCGAGGTCTGGTATATACCTGTAGCTTGACCCATCCGGTAGTGGCCTGAGACGAGATACACACGGCTACTATCAGGGTGTCGGCACGCCGGGAGGTCTTGCTGGATTAGTTTTACCTTTGTTGAAATATCTTGAGCACGGGATTCCGAGAATACTTCGGTCTTCCCACCTTGGAGTTGCGACTCCGCAGATCGTGAGCTTGTGATGGGCTAAGTTGGGACACCCCTGCAGGGTTTTGAACTTTCGAAAGCCATGCCCGCTGTTATGTGGCAGAAGGGAATTTGTTAATATCCGGTTGTAGATAACTTGACACCATATCCTTAAGAATACACTACCTGTGTGAGTAACCGTGATGGTCTCTTTCCGAAGGGCTTCGGGAAGTGAACACGGTGGGGTTATATATGAACGTGAGTAGCTATGATCACTTCTTGATCAACTTGGCGACCGTTGGCACATGTTCTCATCTCGCTCTAAACTCGTAAGCTAGTTGCTTAGTGCTTGCTAGAAACACTTTATTACCTCTCCACACCTAAGGCTTTGGTAGTTTTGATACCCGGGAATGGGATTGCTGAGTCCTTGTGGCTCACAGATTACAACACACACCAGATGCAGGTACAGCCAAGTACGATGCAGGAGATGGATCTGAACTTCACTGGGAGTACGATGAAGAGCGTGGTCATTACTATGTATTGTATCTCGACGATCAGTAGTGGTTCCTACTAGGGGCGATCAGGGCTTGTGTTTATGGTATCTTTCTCATTTGGATTTCGTCCGTAGTCGGACCCTGTGTTATTTGGATGATTGTATGATATTGTATTCATTGTGTGACGTGGCGAGTGTAATCCAACTATCTCTTACACTTTCATCCCTGAACTTTTACATGAGATGTGCAAAGATACCATGCTTGAGATCAATCCAGAATGTGTTTATGTCTCTAAGTCGTGCCTCGACATGTAGGAGACATAGTCACATCCTGGGCATTACAAATTGGTATCAGAGCCATCTCCGAAGAGCCCCCTGTTTGATCGAACCGCTGACGGTTGAGTCTAGGCACACACACACACAAAATGTTTTGAGTCCTATATATATCGGAGAGTAGGATTTCTTTTACTCCTCATCCCCTTCATCGCTCTGGTGAGGACTCCTCATGTTGTTCTATCTCCTCTACTCTCAAAATTTCACAAAAAAAAATTAGGATCACGCGGGTATTGTTTGGATTGTTCTGATATCTTTTTGACGAGAACATCGTTCCCGATGCCTCCTGTCATTTAGGGGTTGTGGCAGTGTCCCGGGGAGTTGAGCTCCGAGGTGTTGTCGTCACAAATATATCGTAGCGGTTCTAGAATACCAGAGACGGCCGACATCGAAAACTCTTCTATGCATGTCTGGTGGTGAGATAACCCCGACGTTACCGAGTACTGGGGAGATAGTTCGGGAGTATTGCCACAGCTAGTATAGCGGATGAGTTTCGAAGGTCCGAGGTAAACATTTTTCGAAGATGACTGGTTATGTGTTGACAGATGGATACAGCTGGATGTAGGGTTAGAGTTGAGTGCGTGGTGCTTCCCCTGTATCCCCAATACCAGATTGCATAACCGGAAAGCTTCGGGAATTAATAGGTGGGTTTCAAGTAGCTCTTAGGTAATCTTCCAACGGGTGCATGGTATGAAGTTTGGGGTTCAACATATAGTGAAGAGGTTTCATGAGCGCTATTCCAATTGGGAGTTGCATCTTAAAGGATCCTTGGCTATGCTGATCGAGGGATTGCAAGACCCTTTGTAACACGTGCCATGGGGCATTCAACACGAACATGTGGGGGCGAAACTACTATTATGTATTTGTTCCATCTGTACCTTGTTGTTTTATTCTATCATTTTGTGCTCCCAAGTGGCTTCTCGACAAGTTGTTGTACCATTTAAGCTCTGGAATTCATTCGTTCATTTTGTTCGAATGTTCATTGTGAAGACTATATGTTGCAAATATCTAGTCGTTGATTCAACTTATCTATTTTGCATCAATGGCTAACGGTTGTCATCATCTTCAGGATGGCACCTAAGAAGGTTCCCAACCCAAACCAAGAGGGTGAAGAAGAGTGTCCTCCTGAGCGTCCTCCTTCCCCTCCTCCTCCGTCTAAGGCATGGAGAGCGATTATGCAGGCAACAAACCAGAACACTCATATGCTCATGCAAATGGTGCAGAGTTTCCAAGCAAATCAAGGCAATCAAGGGAACCAAGGCCAAGGAAATCTATTCAATCAACCTCACTTTGCGACACTGAACCAATTCTTGGCAAACCAACCAAAGTCTTTCAATTACTGTGTGGACCCGCTAGATGCTGAAGATTGGATCACAGGCATCAAGAAGCATTTTGAATGCAGTAACGTCAGACCTGAGGATTATGTCAAGTTTACCGCCTTCCAACTCAAAGATCAAGGTGTAGATTGGTGGCAACAGTACAAAGACTCTAGAGGTGGTCGTGAGATCTCGTGGACTGATTTCTGCAGAGATTTCCGTTCTCATCACATTCCAACCAGTGTCATTGAAGGCATGTGTGAGCAATTCCTCAACCTGAAGCAAGGCACCATGTCCGTCTATCAATACAATGTCAAGTTCCAGAATCTTGCCCGTTATGCGAAGCAATACATCCCCGATGCCAAGAGCGAAATCTACCAGTTCCGAGGTGGTGTGAAAGATGAACTCCAACTTGCTCTCACCTTGTTCCAGCCAGATGAATTTGACCAATTCTACAACATGGCTCTCAAGCAAGAGGCAGCTCAACTTAAGTGTGAAGCTTCCAAAAAGAGGATAAGAGATGATGTTCCCTCCTCCTCTTCCTCTCAAGTGGTTGCCAAGTAGTAGAAGTTCTGGCTACCGCCTCCTCCAGTGCTCCGTCCTCCAAGTCAGAACAAGCACTCAAGTGGTCGTGGATTCTCCCACCCACCCAATCCAAGCAACCAGTCCAAGTCTTAGTTCCAAGCTCCAAGACCAAGCGGTCCTTATCATCGGCCACTTTCAGAAGTTACGTGCAACAAGTGTTCTCAGAAGGGTCACTATGCTAACAAGTGCCCCAACAAAAGGCGCCTTCCGCCTCCTCCACTTGTCGGCAATGCTATTGTCAAGCATAATCCCAGGCATGCAAGAGTGAACCTGATGAATGCAGCTCAAGCAAAGAATTCTTCTGATGTGATATTGGGTAATCTTTCAGTTAACTCAATTCATGCAAAAGTATTGTTTGATTCTGGTGCATCACTTTCTTTCTTGTCACACCCATTTGCATCGAAGCATAATGTTCACACAGAAGTGATGCCAAGAGTTTTGGGTGTTGTTTCTCCTGCTAAGAGATTGAGTTCTAATGTGATGGCTCTGGATATCACTATTCACATGGGCGACTATAGTTTTTTGGTCTCTCCAGTTGTTCTCGGTAACTCCGACATTAATCTTATTCTTGAGATGGATTGGATCTCCAAGCATGATGCAAATATTGATTGTCCAAACAAGGAGGTCAAGCTAACTCATCCTGACGAAGACATGATTATCTTCGCAGCTCGAGATAACACAATCAGGCTATTCTCTCTCAATGACAAGGGCGAGATTAATGCCATTTCCCAGATTCCGGTGGTTTGTGAATATGAGGATGTGTTCCCTGAAGAGCTTCCAGGCATGCCTCCCAACCGTCCAGTTGAATTCGTCATTTAACTTGAGACTGGTACCGAGCCAGCCTGTCGGCGTCCGTACAAGCTTTCTCCTGATGAGTTGAAGGAATTGAAGAAGCAACTTGATGAGCACGAACGAATGGGTCTAATCAGACCAAGTACTTCTCCTTGGGGTTGTGGTGTTCTTTTTGTCAAGAAAAAGGATGGTACGGAATGATTGTGCGTTGATTACCGACCATTGAACAAGAAGACAATAAAGAATAAGTACCCGCTCCCTAATATCAATGAATTGTTCGAGCAGCTCAAAGGAGCCAAGGTTTTCTCGAAGCTCAATCTCCGGATGGGTTACCATCAGATTCGTACCCGTGAAGAGGATATTCCCAAGACCGCATTCAGAACGAGTTATGGCTCATATGAATACACGGTCATGTCTTTCGGGCTTGCAAATGCCCCACCCACTTTCTCTCGGGTGATGCACTTCATATTCAACCCCTAAACCAATGAATTCGTGCTCGTGTACCTTGATGATATCTTGGTATTCTCCAAGAATGAAGAAGACCATGCCAAGCATGATACGGTGTATCCTAGGGTCATCCCCATGGACCCCTCATCGCCTCATCAAGTGCCCAAAGGACCCATGACTAGAGCCCGTGCAAGAGCTTTCGAGACCGAGGTGACCTCGCTCCTCTCTTTACATCTTTCGGATTCACTTGAGACATGGCTTCTACCTTCATCAGAGACTCTATGCATACTCAGGTGCTTGGACGAAGGCCACGGGACAGTTCTACATGATGCTCAAGATGACAGGCCCGACAAGTGCACGAGACAAGAAGAAGGAAGGCTGAAGATGCTACAGGCACCGGACGTCCGGCCAGCACCGGACGACCGGCGACTTCCAGGCACCGGACGACCGGAAGACACCGGACGTCCGGCCTCTCCCAGACGACCGGACGACCGGAAGCCGCCGGACGTCCGTGACATCAGCAACAGAAGCTAAATAGCGGAAATCCAAGGATTACCGGACGTCCGGTCCCTCCGGAACCACCGGACGTCCGGTAACCAGCGGACGTCTGCTCCGACTGCGTCCCTCCATGTACTATATATACTGTTGACTTCCCTCCTTTCGAGGTAGCTGTGGTTTAGCTCATTTCTCAGACTTGTGTGGATTTCTCCCACGAGACGGTGCGCCTCTACGGAGAAGATCCACTACGGATTCAGGACCTCCTTCGCGGAGAAGATCCTACGGGATTCCAAGACCTCCTCACGGAGAAGACTATCCTTGTATCACCATCGTTGACTATGGATCATGTATCGCACTTTGTATCGTGGATCTAGCGCTTGTGTGATTACTTTCGTGTTGATTTGAGTGTTTCCTCTTGTGTTTTTCCCGCCTATCTCCTTGTGTTCTCCGTGCTCATCGTGTGACACCCTCCAAAACGTGAAAGATCCGCTGATTAGGGTTCCACCCTATACCATCTTGGTATCAAGAGCAAGGTTGATCACGATTTTGGAGCCCCACACCCGGTCTTCTAGCTTGTTTTTGTCGTGTTCTTCCCAATTTCGAAAAATTCCCCACAAAAAGAGCCCCAAATTTTTTTTGTGATCTGTTGATTTGGCAAGATTTTGTTGACTTTGTTCCATGGATTTGCTGTGCCACGTGTCGATCTAGCATTTACCCACCTGTTCCCCTTTTTCCACCGCAAATCCGACCACGTTTGACCATTTTCGCCACGGATCCCACCAACCACATCCCAGACCTACCGGACGACCGACGTTTACCGGACGTCCGGCACCCCTCGAGACACCGGACGTCCGCTACACACCGGACGACCGACACCCCGTTACAGAAGCTTCTACCGGATTTCCGACAACTTCCGGACGTCCGACCCCATCCGACCGACCGGACGACCGGTAACTTCCGGACGTTCGACATAACCTGACGACGCTGATTTTGTTCAGTGCCGTACCACCTTTCCGCTACCACCTACCTTCCACCTCACCTTCCGCAACCACCATCGCTTACCCGATTCGAGTTTGGAAAGTGTGTCTCCCTTTGCCTTGTATACATGAGTTGTGGTTTCACCGTTTCCTTGGATGTTTAGGCTACCCTGGAACGGCAAGACTTCGACAACACCACCGCTCAACTTCGGCAAGGACGGTAACATCGACGACACTTCGCTCATTCTACCTTGCACTTGCATTGTCACCCTATGAACCATCTTTGCGTAGCTTTCCCATTGAGACTAGCCATTTGAGTATTGCCGGGCCACGACACTTGTGCACATTAGTGATAGCCATAGATATTGCATACTACATCATTGTGAGTAACACCACATCATCTTGGTATCTTGCATATCCCCGTGTGCCGCAAGAGTGCTCCGCATACACAATAGCTACCTTGATCCGAGAAGCATGCATAAGTACCCAAAGAAAGAGCTCACAAGCTTTTAAGCAAAAGAGCCATCAAAGCAAAACACAATAGCATCATACGCCTTGCATCAAAGGAGATCATACATCATAGCAACATCATCTTGTGCTCAAGCATCGGCACATCATACACTCATCGCATACTTGTGATAGATAGTCGTTACGTTTTGCCTCTTATAGGTCGTGCACAAGTGCGTATCCGCCTATTAAGCAATCGGTTAGCGTCTCTCTAGTGTTGTGCAACACGAGCATTTTCCGTGGTTTACCACATTTTCGCTCATCCTTGGTTGCACAACCACATTTATCTATCCGTGCGTGTGTTCCGTGTGCTACTCTTTGCTAGTGATCTACTTGTTGCATGAGCAAATTTGTGAACCATTTTCAACATCATTGAGTCACTTTGACGATTGCATTGAATTTGTGCCACATCCTAACCAAGCTCCTCTCAAAGCTTTACTTGTGTAGGTGTGAGAATCGACACGAAGTGATACCAATAGTGCTATTTCCGGGTTACATTATTGCGTGATCATTGATCCATTTTCAACCTCGGTTAAGGTACATTGATATTGTCTTCTCCTTTCTCCCACTCACATACTTGCTTGTGATGATGGATAGGCCAAGTTCATCTTCCAACACGATCTTCGACTATCCTCAAGAAGCGAACAACTACGTCACCAAACTACATCTATTCGGTGTCCAACGAGCTCTACATCAAGAGAGTGAAGCTATGCGTGAGTACATTGGTCAAGTCGCCGAGGACGCGCGCCAATTTGAAGCAAGGACAAAAGAACAATTTGACCTCATCAACACCAACATGACTACCCAATACAACGAGCTCCGGACATTGATAATCAACCGACGTTCTTCCTCAACATCTTCTCAAAGACGAAGCCGCTCAAGTCGACACACCGACTCTACGCAAGACTCAAGTACACCTACGTCAAATACTCTTCGTCAAGCCGCACGTCAAGCTCGACATGACCATCGGCATCCTCTACATGACAAGAGTTCACAAGAGCTATGCGACGAGCAAGAAAACCGACGTCGCCAAAACCAAGCTACACTTGAGCAAGCACAAGAACGACAACGACTACGCCAACAACAACAAGAGCGAGCACGTCAATGTCAATAAGAACAAGATGCCGAGGCTAACCCAAGCACAACAACGTCGAGAAGCTCAAGCTATGGAGGCGCAACGAGCATTACAAGATACACATCGCAATGTGGCCGCCCGCAACCGACACACTCGTCAACAAGAGGATCTCCTTCGTGATGAGGTGCAACATGGACGACATCAAGCAAGAATGCAAGAAGAAGCTCCTCCTCAAGAACGGCATGAGCAACAATACCAACAAGAACATCAACTCCAACAAGAACATCTACATCACCAAGAGCAACAAGATATGGCCAACCGCCAAAATCGAGATCGCCCTCCCAATAGGCAAGGAAACAATGACGAGCATCGCTATGGCAAGCTCAAGTTCACCATGCCAAAGTTTTCCGGAAGCATTGATCCCGAAGACTATCTCTCATGGGCATTGAAAGTTGACAAGATCTTTCGCCTTCACAACTTCGATGAAGAGAAGAAGATCGCAATGGCATCCCTTGAGTTCCAATACTATGTTCTCATTTGGTGGGAGAAAATCATAGAGAGAAGAGAAGCCAAAGGCGAACCTCCTATCACCACTTGGGCTCAAATGAAGGAAGTGATGAGAGCACGCTTTGTGCCTACACACTACAACCGTGACTTGTTCAAGAAGCTACAACTCCTCAAGCAAGGTACCAAGTCCGTTGAAGAGTACTACAAGGAGATGGAGATTGCCATGATACGAGCAAACATCACGGAAGATGATGAGCAAACTATGGCGAGATTCTTGAATGGACTCAACTACCCCATCAAGAAGATTGCGGACTTCCAACCATACAACAATCTCCTCGAGCTAGTACACCAAGCAACCAAAGCGGAGCGACAAGTTCAAGAGGACTACAAGTACTCAAAGGTCAACTCCAAGAACTTCGGCTCCTACAACCAAGCTTCAACGACTTCGGCTACTCCTCCTACCTCTACCAAGCCATCTACAAACTTCGGTGACAAGTCAAGCTACAAGAATGCGACCACATCGAGTCGTCCACCTTCTACCAACAACTTCAAGCCAAGAGCTTCCTCAACTACAACTCCTACCGAAGACAATAACAAGACGAGCTCCATCAAATGCTTCAAGTGCCAAGGACGAGGCCACAAGTCATTTGAGTGCAAGACCGTTCGCACCATGATCATCAACGACGACGGATCCTATGACTCCATGAGCGATGATGAGATGGAAGCACTTGAGCATGTCGCTATGCATCGCCAAGTCAATGAAGAAGAAGACAATCAAGTGTTTTGCGACAATGACTCAAGCCCCAACCTTGTTGTCTCCAAAGTCTTGACACTCCAACATCAACAAGATGACGGCCAACGATGTCATATTTTCCATACGAAGGCCGGCATCAATGGACGCTCCGTCAAGGTTATCATCGATGGAGGAAGTTGCCACAACTTGGCAAGCGAAGAGCTATGCGACAAGCTTCATTTGGTCAAGACGAAGCATCCTCACCCCTACAAGGTCCAGTGGCTCAACGACGCCGGACTTCTTCGAGTCGACCACACCGTGCAAGTCTCTTTCAAGATTGGCGCCTACGAGGACACTCTCGAATGTGATGTGATACCCATGTCCGTGTGCCACCTTATTCTTGGACGTCCATGGCAATATGATCGTGGAGTCACACACAATGGACGGACAAATCACTATCATTTCAAGATGAAGGGCAAGGAATTCGTGCTCCGACCTATGACTCCAAGTCAAGTAGCCGCCGACAAGCTTTTACCTACCACCCATCATGGAGAGAATGGTGAGAGAGCGAGCAACCAAAAAGAGAGCGAGAGCCACAAGCCAAACATGAGCGCCTCCACGATGAGCGACAAGAAGCAACTAGTTCTATTTGCCACCAAACGTGAGATGAGAGAAGTGTGTGAGAACCCATCGAGTGTCTTCCACCTTGTGCTTTTATGCAAAGGGGAAGCCAAGCCTACTAACACTTCACCACCTCCACCTTTTGTGTTGTCTCAATTGTTGCAGGAATTCTCGGACGTCTTTCCCGATGAGCTACCACCGGGTCTACCTCCACTTCGCGGAATCGAACCCCGCATCGACCTCGTACCCGGTGCTCCACTTCCAAACAAGGCCCCCTACCGCGTCAACCCCGAGGAAACAAAGGAGATACAACGGCAAGTGCAAAAACTCATCGACAAAGGTCATGTACGTGAAAGCTTAAGCCCTTGTGCCGTTCCCGTTATCCTCGTGCCTAAGAAAGATGGAAGTTTCCGCATGTGTTCCGATTGTCGTCCGATAAATGCTATCACCGTTAGATACCGTCACCCTATTCCTCGCTTAGACGATATGCTTGATGAATTATGTGGTGCCACCATCTTTTCAAAAATTGATCTTAAAAGTGGCTACTACCAAATTCGCATTCAAGAGGGTGATGAGTGGAAAACTGCTTTCAAAACCAAGTTCAGGTTATACGAGTGGCTTGTTATGCCAATGGGCTTATCGGAAGCACCCGGCACTTTTGTGCGTCTTATGCACTTTGTTCTTAGACCCTACATAGGTGTCT
Organism: Secale cereale; assembly: GCA_902687465.1. NCBI lineage: Eukaryota > Viridiplantae > Streptophyta > Magnoliopsida > Poales > Poaceae > Secale > Secale cereale. The sequence goes on along the minus strand of LR738712.1, from coordinate 392,657,276 downwards.
TTGTTGTGGTTTACTTTGATGACATTCTCATATTTAGCAAGTCGCTTGAAGAACATGTTGACCATGTCCAATTAGTTTTGCAAGCACTTCACAAACAACAATTATATGCTAATATGGAGAAATGCACTTTTGGCATTGACAAGGTTGTCTTTCTAGGATTTGTCGTGTCTTCTCAAGGTGTTCACGTTGATGAAACTAAAATTGAAGCAATTAAAACTTGGCCTCAACCAAAGAATCTCATGCAAGTGCATAGTTTCCTTGGTTTAGCCGGTTTCTATCAACGTTTTGTGAAGGACTTTAGCACCATTGCTATGCCTCTACACGCTTTGAGCAAGAAGAACGCACCCTTCATTTGGGGTCCTTCGCAAGACACCGCGTTCAATGAGCTTAAGAGCTTGCTCACGCACGCACCACTTCTAGCCCTACCAAACTTTGACAAACCGTTTGAGATTCATTGTGATGCTAGTGGTACCGGCATAGGTGGCGTGCTAATGCAAGAAAAGCGCCCAATTGCGTACTTTAGCGAAAAGCTATCGGGAGCGCAACTTAACTATCCTATCTATGATAAACAGCTTTATGCCTTGGTAAGAGTTCTACGTGTTTGGGAACACTATCTTAGACCTCTTGAATTCATTCTTCATACGGACCACGAGACACTCAAGTATCTCAAAGGTCAAACTAAGTTGAACAAGCGTCATGCTAAATGGAGTGAGTTCATTGAGTCTTTTCCCTATGTCATCAAATACATCAAGGGCAAAGAAAATGTTGTGGCGGACGCGCTTTCCCGCAAATGCATGCTTGTAACACAACTTGAGTTGAATGTGATTGGCTTTCAGCATATTAAAGACTTATATGAGCATGATCCTTTCTTTGCAAATGCTTATGCTAAGTGCTTGACTCACACTTCTTGGGAACATTACTACATCAAGGATGGATACCTTATGAGAGCTAACAAACTTTGTATTCCCGAGTCTTTGCTTCGTTTGCTCCTTTTGCAGGAATCTCATGGAGGAGGACTCATGGGACACTTTGGACGCGACAAGACGTTTGCTACACTCTCTAAGAACTATTTTTGGCCCAAGATGCTTCATGACGTCTCACGCCTCACCAACCGATGTTCGACATGCTGCAAAGCTAAGTCCAAAGCTCAATCTCATGGTCTTTACATGCCTCTTCCTATTCCATATCATCCATGGGAAGACATAAGCATGGATTTCATACTTGGCTTGCCTAGAACTCAAAATGGAAAAGATTCTGTGCTTGTCGTGGTAGATAGATTCTCTAAAATGGCTCATTTCATTCCTTGTAACAAGATCGACTATGCTTCACATGTTGCAACTCTCTTTTGTAGGGAGATACTTCGTCTACACGACGTGCCCAAAACGATCGTGTCGGACCGGGACGTCAAGTTCTTGAGTTACTTTTGGAAAACACTATGTGCCAAGCTCGGAATCAAGCTTCTCTTTTCTTCGGCGTACCATCCACAAACGGACGGCCAGACGGAGGTGACGAACCGCACGCTCTCCACTTTTCTTCGTGTGTTGATCAAGAGGAACATCCGAGAATGGGAGCATTGCCTGCCCATCGCCGAGTTCGCCTACAACCGCGCACAACACTCCACAACCGGCAAGTCCCCCTTCGAGATTGTCTACGGCTTCAATCCGTTGTCGCCTCTGGACATCCTACCTCTTCCTCTCCAAGAGCGCACGAACATGGACGCAAGGGCACGAGCAACCTATCTCAAGAAGGTGCACGAAGATACAAGGGCAATGATCGAGCGACAAGTCCTTCGTCTCGCCAACAAGCGCAACGTCAACAAGGCACCAATGATGTTCAGCCCGGGAGATCTTGTTTGGCTACATCTTCGCAAGGACCGTTTCCCGCACGTTCGCAAGTCCAAACTTCTACACCGCGCCGACGGACCATTCAAGGTGCTCGCACGCTACAACATCAACGCCTACAAGCTCGACATCCCACGCGACAAGTACTCCGTGAGCGACACTTTCAACATCAAGGACCTCTCTCCTTTCCATGGTGATGAAGATTTCGATCCGAGGTCGGATCTTTCCCAAGGGAGGGGAGATGATACGGTGTATCCTAGGGTCATCCCCATGGACCCCTCATCGCCTCATCAAGTGCCCAAAGGACCCATGACTAGAGCCCGTGCAAGAGCTTTCGAGACCGAGGTGACCTCGCTCCTCTCTTTACATCTTTCGGATTCACTTGAGACATGGCTTCTACCTTCATCAAAGACTCTATGCATACTCAGGTGCTTGGACGAAGGCCACAGGACAGCTCTACATGATGCTCAAGATGACAGGCCCGACAAGTGCACGAGACAAGAAGAAGGAAGGCTGAAGATGCTACAGGCACCGGACGTCCGACCAGCACCGGACGACCGGCGACTTCCAGGCACCGGACGACCGGAAGACACCGGACGTCCGGCCTCTCCCAGACGATCGGACGACCGGAAGCCGCCGGACGTCCGTGACATTGGCAACATAAGCTAAATAGCGGAAATCCGAGGATTACCGGACGTCTGGTCCCTCCGGAACCACCGGACGTCCGGTAACCAGCGGACGTCCGCTCCGACTGCGTCCCTCCATGTACTATATATACTGTTGACTTCCCTCCTTTCGAGGTAGCTGTGGTTTAGCTCATTTCTCAGACTTGTGTGGATTTCTCCCACGAGACGGTGCGCCTCTACAGAGAAGATCCACTACGGATTCAGGACCTCCTTCGCGGAGAAGATCCTACGGGATTCCAAGACCTCCTCACGGAGAAGACTATCCTTGTATCACCATCGTTGACTATGGATCATGTATCGCACTTTGTATCGTGGATCTAGCGCTTGTGTGATTACTTTCGTGTTGATTTGAGTGTTTCCTCTTGTGTTTTTCCCGCCTATCTCCTTGTGTTCTCCGTGCTCATCGTGTGACACCCTCCAAAACGTGAAAGATCCGCTGATTAGGGTTCCACCCTATACCAAAGCACCTCCGTTTGGTCCTTGACAAGCCCCGTGAGCACCGTTTCTATGCAAAGTTCTCCAAGTGTGAATTCTGGCTTCATAAAGTCTTCTATCTTGACAATATTATCTCTGCCGAGGGCATTTCTGTTAACCCCGAGAAGGTTGAAGCTATTGCCAACTGGGAACCTCCTCAGAATGTCAAACAACTCCGAAGTTTCCTCGGTCTCGCAAGCTATTCCAGAAGGTTCGTTGAGAACTTCTCCAAGATTGCCAAGCCTCTTTCCAACTTGCTGCAGAACAATGTCAAGTACTTGTGGACTCCTGATTGTGATGTGGCATTCAATACCCTCAAAGAGAAGCTCATTTCTGATCCAGTTCTTACTCCTCCGGATGAGTCCAAGCCTTATGAAGTCTTTTGTGATGCTTCATTGCAAGGTCTTGGCGGTGTTCTCATGCAAGACAAGAAGATCATTGCATACACTTCACGTCAGCTGAAACCAAATGAGAAGAATTACCCCACACATGATCTTGAGCTAGCAGCAGTTGTTCATGCCTTGATCACGTGGAGACACCTTCTGTTGGGCAGAAAAGTGGACATCTTCACCGATCACAAGAGCTTGAAGTACATCTTCAGCCAGCCAAACCTTAACCTTCGCCAGACTCGTTGGGTTGAAATGATTCAAGAGTACGATCCAAGCATTGACTATACTCCTGGCAAGGCCTATGTCATTGCAGATGCCTTGAGCAGAAAGGCTTACTGCAACAGTCTCCTCCTCAAACCGTTCCAACCTGAACTTTGTGAATCATTAAGGAAGCTCAACCTCCAAGTTGTTCCACAATGATTTCTTGCCAACATTCAAGTTGCTCCTACCTTGGAAGATCAGATCTGTGAGGCCCAACTCAGTGATGCTATGGTGCAGAAGGTGAAACATGGTATTGCAAAGGGTACTCCCAAGTACAAGTGTTATTGCATTGATGAGAGAGACACTTTGTTCTTTGAGGACAAAATTGTGGTCCCCAAAGGTGATCTCAGAAAGCTCATAATGAACGAAACATATGACTCACTCCTCTCGATACATCCAGGAAGCTCCAAGATGTACCATGACCTCAAGCAATCATATTGGTGGACTCGCATGAAAAGGGAGATTGCCCAATTCGTGAACGAGTGTGATGTCTGCAGAAGAGTGAAGGCACAGCACCAACGTCCAGCCGGACTCCTTCAAACCCTATCTATTCCCGAGTGGAAATTCGATCACATTGAGATGGATTTCGTCACCGGCTTTCCCAAGGCCAAGAGAGGAAATGATGCTATCTTTGTGGTGATTGACAAGCTAACTAAAGTGGCTCATTTTCTTCCAGTCAAATAATCCATCAACGCAGCTCAGCTGGCAGATCTGTACACCTCCAGAATTGTTTCTTTGCATGGCATCCCTCAAGTGATCTCCTCAGACCGTGGAAGCTTGTTCACTTCCAAGTTCTGGGATTCCTTTCAGTCAATGATGGGCACCAAGATTCGCTTCAGCACAGCTTTTCACCCTCACACTAGTGGTCAAGTCGAAAGAGTGAACCAAATTCTCGAAGATATGCTCAGAGATTGTGTAATCTCCTTCGGTATGAAATGGGAAGATTGCCTTCCATTTGCTGAATTCTCCTACAACAACAACTTCCAAGCAAGTGCAGGCAAAGCACCATTTGAAATTCTCTATGGCAGAAAGTGTCGTACCCCTCTCAACTAGTCCGAGACTGGTGAAAGTCAACTCCTTGGAAATGATTTGATCTCGGAGGCTGAAGAAATGTGCAAAGTCATACGTGAGAATATCAAAGTCGTGCAATCGCGCCAAAAGAGCTACTATGACGGCAAGCATCATGACTTGGCTTTCGACATTGGAGATCATGTCTATCTCCGTGTTTCTCCCATGAAGGGCACTCAGAGGTTCGGTATCAAGGGCAAGCTTGCTCCAAGATACGTGGGCCCTTTCAAGATTTTTGGCAAGAGAGGCGATCTAGCCTACCAACTCGAGCTTCCCTCCAACTTTGCAAATGTGCATGATGTGTTTCACGTGTCTCAACTCCGCAAGTGCTTCAAGACGCCTGAACACACCATTCCTTTCGAAGAGATTGATCTTCAGCAAGACTTGTCTTATCGTGAGCACCCCGTTGCTATCCTTGAAGAAACTGAGCGCAAGACCCGCAACAAGTCCATCAAATTCTTGAAGGTGACGTGGTCACACCATACCGACCGAGAAGCTACATGGGAACGATAAGATCATCCCCGTTCCGAGTATCCCGCTTTCTTTCAGTCCTAGATCTCGGGACGAGATCTTTTTTTAGTGGAGGAGAGTTTGTAACGCGCCGGATGTAACAATTCCATAAACGGCAATATATGCATCGTTGACTTAATCAATTCCATTTTGGGCTCTTCCTTCATTTCGGGTTTCTTCGTTTTTGTCTTGTGCATGTGTTGCATGTCACCATGTCATTTTAATTATGTGCATTTCATTGGCATAGTCTCACTTGCATCTTTGTGTAGTTGCATCATCTCTGTTCTCTCCGTTGTCCGTTTCGAGCTCCGACACTCACACACGTGCTCGTGGCACCTCCGAGTCCTTCTTTCGTATGTGGCTGTAGAACGTCCTCGGAATGAGGTGAGACTTGTCGTACGTTGTTGTTTTAGTAGGTGGAGACTGCCTGTCAAGTTTCGTCGCGTTTGGGTCGTTTCATACTCCAACGGTTAACCTCGTGGGCTAAAAGCTCCTCTTTGTTTTGGCCCAACGCCCCTCCACAACATCCCACTAAGCCAGCACAACCACTTCCATTCTCTCGGTCGTCGGACCGTGATCGTGTGGGCGAAAACCGCACCTCATTTGGACACTCCTAGCTCCCTCTACCTATGAAAAGGCCCCATCCCCTCCATTTTCGGGCGAAACCCTAGCCCGAGCTCCTCCTCGCGCCACCGGACAAGTCTGGGCCACGCCGGACACGTCCGCCGGACGCGCCCGGTGAACCGCGAGCCGCCACGTGGCACTCAGCCGCCAGCCTCCTCCCTCCTCCTCGCGCTGGGCCCGCCGGCCTGGCTCGGGCCCCCGCAGCCCGAGTCACCTCCGTCGCTAGCCCGACTCACCCCGCCTCCTGGCCGCGTCGCCTCTTCCGCCGGCTGCGACCCGACGCGCCGCCGGTGCCGACCACCCCTCCGCCACTGGGCTCCCTCGCCCCGTCACTCCGGCGCCTCGGGTGCCCTATCCGCCGCCGCCTCAGGTGCCCCGACCGCCGCCGCCTCGGAGGTCCTTGCCGCCCGCCGGCGCCTGCTCCGGCCGCGCAGCCGTCGTCATCTTCCCCGGCCGGATCTGGATCGGGACCGGGATCAGATCCACCGGTCCCCGATCCAAACGCCTCCGCTCATCCGGATCTCTCCGTCCCGGAACATCTCCATCCCGCGTTGACTTTTCGCGGAGGTATATTTTCACTAAGTCCCACATCCGTGTAAATTTCTTGCCCTCTTTTACATGTGGTAACTTTGTGCTCGGTGCTCCATTTGGCATGTATGATATATCAAATTATTCGTCTCGACATGATCTACATGTTAGCATCAGTTTCATTCATGTTAGAGTTCATCTAGATGACTTAATATTCATGGCAAGAGTGCTTCGTGATGTAACTGTTTCAGCACTTGTTGTCTTTGTAAATTTGTTGGCATGTTGGTGAGCTAGTAACTTTGTGCATGTTGGTCCAAATGGAGTGTATGATATGTCCAGATGTTCGTCTTGTGATGCTCTTTATGATGGATGCATTTGAAAGCATGATAGATTGCATTATGCCATGTTTATCTCTGTTGCAGAAGTGCATGTGGCTGATAAGTTTCTAGAATTGTTATGAGATGATGTTTTGTCTTGTTTGTGTATATTGATCCATGTGTCATATGAGCTAGGTGTCAACATGAGTTTTGCTCATTGGGATGTGCTCTACATGATAGATTCATTTTCATGCCATGATATGTATTGAGATGAGTGAAACAAACTTGTTAACATGCAATCCTGATGTTAAATTTCTGCTAAGTGTGAATCTGTTAATTTTTATGCCATGTTTCCATGATGCCACCATCGTTGTTGTGCATGGTTAGAGTTGTCCAGTGGGTGTTCCTTGATGTATATGTTATGCTCTAGCTACCCAAGCTCTTGTTTGCCATGATGAGTGGTTGTAGCTTATTGTTTTCATGCTCTTAAGATGTTATAAAATGTTTCTGTCTGCATGTTATCAACAAGTTCAGTTTTGCCACGTGAATAGCTAGTGTTCCATGCATCCTATGACCATATTCTTGCCATGAGTAGCTTCACAAACGTGTATTCTTGTTGTTGGTTATATTCACATGTCATGCTATGCTTTGAGTTGAGTTGCACAAGCTTGCAAACATGCCTACTTGTCGTCGTTTCTGCCATGCCTTGTGATTTTCACTAAGTCTGAGAAATCCGTAAACTTATTGAATCTTGCCATGCTTATTTAATTGTGTTCCAGTAAGTTTTTGGGTGTGCTCTAAGTTCATGCTTGTTAAGTATCATGTCTATTTCACATCCATGCCTTTTGTCTTCATGGTTGGGTGCTGTAGCATATTATTTTCTTGCTCCAAAGATGTTATGTTGCCGATAACTGCAGTTTTGCATTGCATCTTATTTTGCTTGTCATTTGCAAACCGTGCATCTGTTTCCCATGATATTTATATCGCTTTCGACCGAAATCTTCCAATCTATCGAGTGGTTTGCTTGGTTACCCAAGATGAAGCCATTTCCATCATCTTCTCCTTAGGCTCGAGAGCATCCTCAATGCATGCGCACATCATAGTTACATCCCATGACATGTCTTGCATCATGTTGATTGTGCATTGCACCGTGTTTGATATTGTGCCGCTGTTGTGCTCTTGTGTTGGGTAGAGCCGGGAGCCGATACCGAGTTCGAGGATCTTGTCGAGACCAAGTTTGAGGAACCGTCTTGCCATCCCACCGACGACTTACCAGGCAAGATGATCGTTCCCCGATATCACATCTATCTTTGCCTATGCTAGTTGTCTCTCTCTTTAGCTATACCTCGATGCCTATTCATGTTTGTCAGCCTCCTATTGTTACCATGAAACACTCTAACCGCCTTCCTAGCAAACTGTTGATTGGCTAAGTACGCTTTTGCTCAGCCCCTCTTATAGCGTTGTTAGCTGCAGGTAAAGTTTGAAGATTGATCCATGATGAACTTGTTTATTGGGATAACACAATATATATATCTATGTTACTTAATGCACATATATATTGGCAATGGGTGGAAGGCTTGGCCTTCTGCTTGGTGTTTTGTTCCACTCATGCCACCTTAGGACCCGATAAACAGGTGTTATGTTCCTTGATTTTGCGTTCCTAACACGGTTGGGGTTTATGGGCCCCCATTGATAACTCGCACTGCTTAAAGCTTTTCCAGCAAGGACTAACTTTGGTTTTACCATTTTCCATAACTAAATAACTTGCATAGGGACTTTCCGGACCCCGAGGACTTAATTTTACAACCCGGGCCTGTGCTCCTCATGAGTGTTGGTCCAAACTGGGCAACCTGCGGGGCCACCTTGGGAGAACCCGAGGTCTTGTATATACCTGTAGCTTGACCCATCCGGTTGTGGCCTGAGACGAGATACGCGTGGCTACTATCAGGGTGTCGGCACGCCGGGAGGTCTTGCTGGATTAGTTTTACCTTTGTCGAAATATCTTGAGCACGGGATTCCGAGAATACTCGGGTCTTCCCACCTTGGAGTTGCGACTTCGCAGATCGTGAGCTTGTGATGGGCTAAGTTGGGACACCCCTGCAGGGTTTTGAACTTTCGAAAGCCGTGCCCGCGGTTATGTGGCAGATGGGAATTTGTTAATATCCGGTTGTAGATAACTTGACACCATATCCTTAAGAATACACTACCTGTGTGAGTAACCGCAATGGTCTTTTTCCAAAGGGCTTCGGGAAGTGAACACGGTGGGGTTATGTATGAACGTGAGTAGCTAGGATCACTTCTTGATCAACTTGGCGACCGTTGGCACATGTTCTCATCTCGCTCTAAACTTGTAAGGTAGTTGCTTAGTGCTTGCTAGAAACACTTTATTACCTTTTCACACCTAAGGCTTTGGTAGTTTTGATACCCGGGAATGGGATTGCTGAGTCCTTGTGGCTCATAGATTACAACACACACCAGATGCAGGTACATCCGAGTACGATGCAGGAGATGGATCCGAACTTCACTAGGAGTTCGATGAAGAGCGTGGTCGTTACTATGTATCATATCTCGACGATCAGTAGTGGTTCCTACTAGGGGCGATCAGGGCTTGTGTTTATGTTATCTTTCTCGTTTGGATTTCGTCCGTAGTCGGACCCTGTGTTATTTGGATGATTGTATGATATTGTATTCATTGTGTGACGTGGCGAGTGTAAGCTAACTATCTTTTACACTTTCATCCCTGAACTTTTACATGAGATGTGTAAAGATACCATGCTTGAGATCAATCCAGAATGCGCTTATGTCTCTAAGTCGTGCCTCGACACGTAGGAGACATAGTCGCATCCTGGGCATTACATCTTCGGTGTTGACATGTATGATTTCAATGTCCTTCTTGATCACATGATCCCTGAGAAAGTGATGACGAATCTCAATGTGCTTTGTCTTTGAGTGCTGAACGGGATTGTGAGCAATCTTTATGGCACTCTCGTTATCGCAAAAGAGAGGCACCTTTTCCATGTTGATGCCGTAATCCTTGAGAGTTTGCTTCATCCAGAGAAGATGAGTGCAACAAGATCTAGCAGCAATGTATTCAGCTTCAGCTGTGGAGAGAGATACTGAGTTCTGCTTCTTTGAAGACCAACAGACAAGAGATCATCCAAGAAAGTGATATGTGCCTGAGGTGGACTTGCGATCAACTTTGTCACCGGAATAATCAGCATCTGAAATCCAACAAGATCAAACATAGAGCCCTTGGGATACCATAATCCTAGTTTGGGGGTGTGAGCTAAGTATCGAAGAATTCGCTTCACAGCGAGGTGATGCGGTTCCTTTGGTGCCACTTGGAATCGGGCACACATGCAAACGCTAAGCATTATATCCGGCCTAGATGCACATAAATAGAGTAAAGAACCAATCATGGAGCGGTATACCTTTTGATCGAACTCTTTGCCTTTGTCGTCGGAGCCCAATTGTCCTTTGGTTGGCATTGGCGTCGTGTACCCTTTGCAATCTTGCATTCCAAACCTATTCAGGCAATCTTTGAGGTATATCTCTTGACATATGAAGATGCCATTTTTCTATTGGCGAATTTGAAGACCAAGGAAGAACTTCAGTTCACCCATCATGGACATCTGATATTGCTCTTGCATCATGTATCCAAACTCATCACTGTATAATTTGTCAGCGCATCTGAAGATAATGTCATCCACATAAATCTGACATACGAACAGCTCTCCATCATATGTCTTCATGAAGAGTGTGGGATCCAGTGATCCAGGATTGAAGCCTTTGCTATTCAAAAAGTCTTTGAGTGTGTCAAACCATGCACGAGGAGCTTGTTTGAAGCCATACAGTTCCTTGTTGAGCTTGTAAACCATGTCAGGGCGCTTTGGGTCTTCAAAGCCTGGAGGTTGTGCAACATACACTTCTTCTTCAATTTCCCATTTAGAAAGGCGCTCTTCACATCCATTTGATACAGAAATATGTTATGATGGTTGGCGTATGCTAGCAGTATACGAATGGCTTCAAGTCTAGCAACAGGAGCAAAGGTTCGATCGAAGTCAATTCCTTCTACTTTAGTATAGCCTTGAGCAACGAGACGAGCCTTGTTTCTGACGACTTGACCATGCTCATCTTGTTTGTTGCGATAGATCCATTTGGTTCCAATGATGTTATGCTTCCGTGGATCAGGACGCTTTACAAGTTCCCATACATTATTCAGATCAAATTTATGAAGCTCTTCTTGCATTGCTTGAATCCATTCAGATTCCATAAAGGCTTCATCAACTTTCTTGGGTTCAGATATTGAGACAAATCAGAGTGACCACAGAAGTTGGCTAGCTGAGTTGCTTTTGAGCGAGTAAGTGGACCAGTTGCATTAAGGCCATCAAGAATCTTTTCAATTTGGACTTCATTAGCAACACGAGGATGAGTTGGGCGAAGACTTTGCTCAAGCTATTGATTATCTTCTTGTTCAGGATTGGCTTCAGGCTGAGAATTGTCTTGAGGATGACTAGGTGGAGAGATGATGATTTCCTCTTCAGTTGGTTCCTCGGTGGGTATAATTTCTCCTATACCCATTTGTTTGATAGATTCACTTGGAGAAGCTTCATCTAGCACATTTGACATGTGCTCTCTTTGCGAGCCATTAGTTTCATCGAACCGCACATCTACGATTTCAACCACTTTATAGTGAAAGAGATTGAAGACCCAGTAGATGTGTGAATCCTTTCCGTAATCGAGCATAAAACCTTCATGTGCTTTGGGTGCAAACTTGGAAGTGTGATGCGGATCCTTGATCCAGCACTTAGCACCAAAGACTTTGAAATAGCTGACGTTTGGCTTCTTACTACTACTTCTCGAGCTTGCGTTGTATTCCCTCGAAGAGGAAAGGGAGATGCAGCACAGTAGCGTAAGTATTTCCCTCAGTTTTTGAGAACCAAGGTATCAATCCAGTAGGAGACCACGGGTGAGTCCCTCGCACCTGCACAAACAAATAAGAACTTCGCAGCCAGCGCGATAAGGGGTTTTCAATCCCTTTACGGTCACTTACGAAAGTGAGATCTGATAGAGATGATAGTTTATATTTTTAGTATTTTTGTTTATAAGAACAGAAAATAAAAGCGATAAAAGTAAAGTAGATGTAGATTGATATGTTGAGAATAGACCCGGGGCCATAGTGTTCTCTAGTGGCTTCTCTCATGATAGCGATATTCTACGATGGGTAAACAAATTACTGTCGAGCAATTGATAGAAAAGTGAATAATTATGAGACTATCTAGGCATGATCATTGTATATAGGCATCACGTCCGAGACAAGTAGACCAAAACAATTCTGCATCTACTACTATTACTCCACACATCGACGGCTATCCAGCATGCATCTAATGTATTGAGTTCATAAGAACAGAGTAACGCCTTAAGCAAGATGAACTGATGTACAGGGATAAACTCAAGCAATATGATGTAAACCCCATCTTTTTATCCTCGATGGCAACAATACAATACGTGCCTTGCTGCCCCTACTGTCACTTGGAAAGGACACCACAAGATTGAACCCAAAGCCAAGCACTTCTCCCATTGCAAGAACTATAGATCAAGTAGGCCAAACCAAACCAATAATGCAAAGTGACTTGCAAGGATATTATGAGCACACATAAAAAGTTCAGAGAACAACCAAATATTTCTCATAGATAATCTTGATCATAAACCCACAATTCACCGGATCTCGACAAACACACCGCAAAAGGAGATTTAGCCTTATAGATTTAACCTTTTTTTTTTGCGGAGGGGCTTTATAGATTTAGCCTTTCCTCCCATGGGACAATGCTCTAATAATGATGATCGTCACACTTTCATTACAACTCGATATTACAACTCGATACTACAACAAAGTATGACTCTATATGAATGCCTCCGGCGGTGTACCGGTGTGTGCAATGAAACAAGAGTGACATATATGAAAAGTTATGCATGGTGGCTTTGCCACAAATACGATATCAACTACATGATCATGCATGGCAATATAACAATATGATGCGTGTCATATGAACGGAACGGTGGAAAGTTGCATGGCAATATATCTCGGAATGGCTATGGAAATGCCATGGTAGGTAGGTATGGTGGCTGTTTTGAGGAATAATATGGTGGCTGTTTTGAGGAAGGATATATAGTGGGTTTATGGTACCGGCGAAAGTTGCGCGGTACAAGAGAGGCTAGCAATGGTGGAAGGGTGAGAGTGTGTATAATCCATGGACTCAACATTAGTCATAAGAACTCATATACTTATTGCAAAAATCTATGAGTCATCAAAACAAAGCAATCAATGCATGCTCCTAGGGGGGAGGTTGGTAGGAGTTAACCATCGCGCGCCCCCGACCTCCACACAAAGGTTGGCACTCTACAAATACCTCATGCTCTAACTTCGTCACATAGCGGTTCACCATATGTGCATGCTACGGGAATCACTAACCTTAACACAAGTATTTCTCAATTTCATAATAACTGCACTAGCATGACTCTAATATCACTATCCTCATATCTCAAAACAATTATCAAGCATCCAACATCTCATTCTATTCAATGCACTTAGTGTGAATTTTTTTACTACATTGACATTGGATGTCTATCATGTGAAGACTAGTTTTATTAGCCTAAACACATTACCATGCTGTTTTAATAGACTCTCAAATAGATATAAGTGAAGCATGAGAGTTCAACAATTTCTACAAAATATAACCACCACCGTGCTCTAAAAGATATAAGTGAAGCACTAGAGCAAAAACTATTCAACTCAAAAGATATAAGTGAAGCACATAGAGTGTTCTAACAATTCCTAGGCCATTTTAACTCTCTAAAATAGGTGTGTCCAGCAAGGATGATTGTGACAAACTAACAAGCAAAGACTCAAATTATACAAGACGCTCCAAGCAAAACACATATCATGTGGTGAATAAAAATATAGCTCCAAGTATAGTTACCGATGGATGAAGACGAAAGAGGGGATGCCTTCCCGGGGCATCCCCAAGCTTAGGCTTTTGATTATCCTTTAATTTTACATGGGCATGCCCAAGATTAGGCCTTTGCTACTCTTTGTTCCATAGTCCATCAAAGAAATACTCAAAACTTGAAAACTTCACAACACAAAACTTAGACAAAAATTCTCGTGAGCTCCGTTAGTATAAGAAAACAAACCACTACTCAAAGGTACTGCAATGAATTCATTATATGTTTATATTGGTGTTAAACCTACTGTATTCCAACTTCTCTATGGTTCATACCTCCAAATATTTCTCATAGATGCATTGAAATAAGCAAACAACACACGAAAAACAGAATCTGTCAAAAACAGAACATTCTGTAGTAATCTGCAGGTTTCGCATACTTCTGTAACACCAAAAAATTCAAAATAAATTGGTAAATTTGAGAAATTTGTCTATTAATCAGCTGCAAAAAGAATCAACTAATTAGCATGCTCCAGTAAAATCTGACGACCATTCTAGTGAGCGCTAACGATTCTGTTTTTCACAGCAAGATCACATAAACTTCACACACACCTTCCCAAAGGTTCTACTTGGCACAAACACTAAACAAAACATGAAACCACATCTAAACAGAGTACAGATGCAATATTTATTCCCTAACAGCAACAAAAATAAAAAGTATAAAATTGGGTTGCCTCCCAACAAGCGCTATCATTTTACGCACCTAGTTAGGCACGATACAAGATAAATCTAGGTATTGCCATCTTTGGAAGGCAATCCATAAGTGGCTCTCATGATAGATTCATATGGTAATTTGATTTTCTTTCTAGGAAAGTGTTCCATGCCTTTCCTTAACGGAAATTGGAATCTAATATTTCCTTCCTTCATATCAATAATTGCACCAATCGTTCTAAGGAAAGGTCTACCAAGAATAATAGGACATTAAGGATTGCAATCTATATCAAGAACAATGAAATCTACGGGCACATAATTACTATTGGCAGCAATAATAACATCATTAATCCTTCCCATAGGTTTCTTAATAGTGGAATCCGCAAGATGCAAATTTAAAGAACAATCATCAAGTTCATGGAACCCTAGCAAATCACACAGAGTTTTTGGGATAGTGGAGACGCTTGCACCCAAATCACACAAAGCATAGCATTCATGATCTTTTATTTTTATTTTGATAGTAGGTTCCCACTCATCGTAAAGCTTTCTAGGGATAGAAACTCCTAACTCAAGTTTTTCTTCATAAGATTGCATTAAAGCATCAACTATGTGTTTGGTGAAAGCATTATTTTGACTATAAGCATGCGGAGAATTTAGTACGGATTGCAACAAGGAAATACAATCAGTCAAAGAGCAATTATAATAATTGAATCCCATGAAATCCAAGGTAGTGGGTTCATCACTATGCAAAGTTTTAATTTCTTCACTCCCACTTTTAGCAAGTTTAGCATCAAGATCTAAAAACTCCGAATCATTGTGACACTTTAAAGCAGAATCACCTCCAATCCTATCTTCATCAAAATTTATACTATAAAACAAGGATGTAATAGGAGAAACATCAATAACTTTCAGATCTTCATCTTTATTTTCATGATAACTAGAAGAACAAGCTTTAATATAATCCTCTCTTTTAGCACGCATCCTAGCGGTTCTTTCTTTGCATTAGTCAATGGAAATTCTCGTGGCTTTGAGAGACTCGTTGATATCATGCTTAGGTGGGATAGATCTAAGTTTCAAAGAATCAACATCAAGAGTAATAATATCCACACTTCTAGCCAATTCATCAACCTTAAGCAATTTCTCTTCAAGCATGGCATTGAAATTCTTTTGTGAGATCATAAACTCCTTAACACTAGTTTCAAATTCAGAAGGCATCTTTCCATAAGAGTTGTTGGAGGAATTACCATAATTATTAGAGGAATTACTAGGAAAAGCCCTAGGATTAAAATTACCTCTATAAGCATTGTTACCAAAAATATTCCTACCAACAAAATTCACATCCAAAGATTCATTGTTATTCCCGATCAAAGTGGACAAAGGCATATCATTAGGATCAGAAGAAGCACTCCTAGCAGCAAAAAAATTCATAAGTTCATCCATCTTTCCACTCAAAACACTAATTTATTTGATAGAATGCACTTTTTAACTAGTAGATCTTTCGGTGTGCCATTGAGAATAATTAACCATAATATTATCTAGGAGTTTGGTAGCTTCTCCTAAGGTAGTTTCCATGAAAGTGCCTCCTGCGGCCGAATCTAAAAGATTTCTAGAAGAAAAATTCATGCCAGCATAAAAGTTCTGAATAATCATCCATAGATTCAAACCATGTGTAGGGCAATTATGTATCATCAATTTCATTCTCTCCCAAGCCTGTGCAACATGCTCATGATCTAGTTGCTTAAAATTCATAATATCGTTTCTAAGAGAGATGATCTTAGCACGAGGGAAATACTTAGAGATAAAAGCATCTTTGCACTTATTCCACGAATCAATACTATTTCTAGGCTAAGAGGAAAACCAAGTTTTAGCACGATCTCTAAGTGAAAACGGAAATAACTTCAATTTAACAATATCGTTATCCGTATCCCTTTTCTTTTGCATATCACACAAATCAACAAAGTTGTTCAGATGGGTAGCGACATCTTCACTAGGAAGGCCGGAGAATTGATCTTTCATTACAAGATTCAACAAAGCAGCATTGATCTCACAAGATTCAACATCGGTAATAGGAGCAATCGGAGTGCTAATAAAATCATTGTTGTTGGTATTGGAGAAGTCACACAATTTGGTATTGTTCTGAGCCATAGTGACAAGCAAGCAATCCAAGACACACAAGCAAACAAGAAGTAAGCGAACGATAAACACACGACGGAAGAAGGGCAAATAAAACGGCAAGGTGAAGTGTGGGAGAGGAAAACGAGAGGCAAATAAATGTAATGCGAAGGATAAGGGTTTGTGATAGGTACTTGGTATATGACTTTTGCGTAAGCCTCCCCGGCAACGGCGCTAGAAATTCTTCTTCCTACTTCTCGAGCTTGCGTTGTATTCCCTCGAAGAGGAAAGGGAGATGCAGCGCAGTAGCGTAAGTATTTCCCTCAGTTTTTGAGAACCAATGTATCAATCTAGTAGGAGACCACGCGCGAGTCCCTCGCACCTGCACAAACAAATAAGAACTTCGCAGCCAACGCGATAAGGGGTTGTCAATCCCTTTACGATCACTTACGAAAGTGAGATATGATAGAGATGATAGTTTATATTTTTGGTATTTTTGTTTATAAGAACAGAAAATAAAAGTGATAAAAGTAAAGTAGATGTGGAATGATATGTTGAGAATAGACCCGGGGGCCGTAGTGTTCTCTAGTGGCTTCTCGATATTCTACGGCGGTAAACAAATTACTGTCGAGCAATTGATAGAAAAGTGAATAATTATGAGACTATCTAGGCATGATCATTGTATATAGGCATCATGTCCGAGACAAGTAGACCGAAACGATTCTGCATCTACTACTATTACTCCACACATCGACTGCTATCCAGCATGCATCTAGTGTATTGAGTTCATAAGAACAGAGTAATGCCTTAAGCAAGATGACATGATGTAGAGGGATAAACTCAAGCAATATGATGTAAACCCCATCTTTTTATCCTCGATGGCAACAATACAATACGTGCCTTGCTGCCCCTACTGTCACTGGGAAAGGACACCGCAAGATTGAACCCAAAGCCAATCACTTCTCCCATTGCAAGAACTATATATCTAGTAGGCCAAACCAAACCAATAATTCGAAGAGACTTGCAAGGATATTATGAGCACACATAAAAAGTTCAGAGAAGAACCAAATATTTCTCATAGATAATCTTGATCATAAACCCACAATTCATCGGATCTCGACAAACACACCGCAAAAATAGATTACATCGAATAGATCTCCTCGAAGACCGAGGAGAACTTTGTATTGAGATCTAGAGAGAGAGAATAAGCCATCTAGATACTAGCTATGGACCCGAAGGTCTGTGGTAAACTACTCACAACTCATGGTGAGGGCGATGATGATGATGATGAAGAACTCTGTGATGGATCCCCCTCCGATGGAGCTCCGGAACAGGCTCCAAGATGGGATATCACGGGAACAGAAGGTTACGGCGGTGGAATTAGGGTTTTCTCTCTGTTGTCAAAGGTTTCGGGGTACGTACACTTATATAGGAGGAAGGAGGACACCGAAGGTGCTTGGGACGCCCACGAGGCAACCCCCCACCCTCGTGGACACCCCGAGGCTCCCCGAACGTGGTTCTCAAGTCCCCCGTGTGTGATTTTCTCCAAAAATATCTCTCGCGAAGGTTTCATTCCTTTTGGACTCCGTTTGATATTCTTTTTCTGCAAA
Organism: Secale cereale; assembly: GCA_902687465.1. Classification (NCBI taxonomy): domain Eukaryota; kingdom Viridiplantae; phylum Streptophyta; class Magnoliopsida; order Poales; family Poaceae; genus Secale; species Secale cereale. The sequence goes on along the minus strand of LR738712.1, from coordinate 392,639,201 downwards.
ACCCTGAAACAGGCAAAAAACAACAATCTGGACTGGGCCTTTGGGTTAGTAGGTTAGTCCCAAAAATGATATAAAAGTGAAAGATAAAGCCCATTAAACATCCAAGACTTCATAAATAATAGCATGGAACAATACAAATTATAGATACGTTGGAGACGTATCACTTACCAGTCAGAAGTTCATATGATGTTTTCTTGAAGAACTTGTGAAGATAAACTTTGTTGATGATGTGACAAGCAGTATCAATGGCTTCAGGCTAGAACCTTCTTGGTGTCTTGTATTCATCAAGCATAGTACGTGCCATCTCAATAAGAGTCCGGTTCTTGCGCTCGACGATGCCATTCTGTTGAGGTGTGTATGGAGCGGAGAACTCATGCGTGATGCCCAATGTATCAAGATAGGTGTCCAGCCCAGCATTCTTTAATTTAGTTCCGTTGTCACTTCTGATGTGCTTGATCTTGATGTCATAGTTGTTCAGGGCTCGATTTGCGAAGCTTCTGAAGACATCCTGCACTTCAGTCTTAAATAGGATTATATCCACCCAAGTGTATCTAGAGTAGTCATCAACAATCACGAAACCATATAAGCAAGTAGTGGTAGTAAGAGTAGAGTAGTGAGTAGGGCCAAATAAGTCCATGTGAAGCAGCTCGAAGGGACGAGATGTAGTCATGATTGTCTTCGAGGGATGCTTGGCTCTAGTCATCTTTCCAGCTTCACAAGCACCACACAGATGATCTTTCTTGAACTTGACGCTCTCGATGCCTATGACGTGCTTCTTCTTGACGAGAGTGTGTAGGTTCCTCATGCTAGCTTGACCAAGTCTCCGATGCCAAAGCCAGCACTTTGAAGCTTTTTCGAGAAGACAAACGGCGAGTTGTGGTCCTATAGAGAAATCTACCTTATACAGATCACCTTTTCGATGTCCTTCGAAGACTAGAGATTTTTCAGATTCCATAAGCACAAGGCAACGAAATTTTCCAAATATCACAATCATGTTTAGATCACATAGCATGGAGACTGACATTAAGTTGTATCCAAGGGATTCAACAAGCATTACTTTGTCCATGTGTTGATCCTTTGAGATAGCAACTCTGCCAAGTCCCAATACCTTGCTTTTACTAGTGTCAGCGAATGTGATGTGACTTTTGGGAGAAGGACGTAGAGTTGAGTCCATGAGAACACGTCGATCACCAGTCATGTGGTTGGTACATCCATTGTCAATTATCCATTCAGTGGCTTCCGAAGCAGTACCCTACATATCAGTTAGCGGTATAGTCTTCACAAAGAGAAGTGTGAAGCATAAGCATTTGACAAACAAGCGGGTTATTGAAGTTTAGGTCCTTGTTAGGCAAGATAGGAAGCTTGTCAAGAAACCATGGAACGAAATGCATGGTTAGACCATTTGGACATTTGATCTTGCGTCCCACAAGATGTTTAAGGTCTCCATCATTGGCGCCAGAAGATGATTTTCGGCTGGAGACCCTTCCCTGCAAGAGAAGTTAATTCTTCTTAACCACCCACATCTTTAGGGGTGGCTTAGAAGCAATAAGTCTAAGTGCAGCATCTGAGAATTTTGGCTTAGGAGCCCTAGCAAATAGCCTTGCAGGAGGTGAATAATACTCATATGAATAAGCAGAAAAGTTCTTAGTTTTATGAACATAGCGGTTTGAGGAAACACACTCATATTCATAGGTCTGAGTATGATTTCCGTGCAAAACATTGGCGTTGGGGTGACTCTGTTGAGTCCTCTGTCTGTATGAAGCCTTTGGACCATATGAAGCCTTTGGTCTGAGGTTTGTCTTCTTCCTAGGTGGTGTCATGATGACATTCACATGAAGATTCTCAAGACAAGTTTTGGGCACCCAGATCTTCTTCATAGGTGGCCCATTCATGCAGTTAGTACCAATATACCTGGCAAACACTTCACCATTCTGATTCTTAAACAGCTTACAGTTTGCATCAAAGGATTCATCAATGATAATCGGGTTAGCACAAGTGAAACCAGATAAAGTGGATGGATCTACTGGTGGACCCTTTGCATCAGCCCATGTGGTTTTGGGATACTGTTCGGGCTTCCAGTAAGAACCATCAACGTTCATTTTCCTTTCGAACCCAACACCCTCTTTCCTAGGGTTTCGGTTCAGAATCTGTTTCTTTAGGACATCACAAAGTGTCTAATGCCCTTTGAGACTTTTGAACATTCATGTTTCAAGCAATGTCTTCAACCTGGCATTCTCATCAACAGTAGTAGTGGTATCCTCATTAGAGGGGTTAGTTACCACATCAGAAGTTGAAGATATTGCAACAGTAGCAGCAGTAGAACATTCAGCAACGGAGGTAGCGTTATCGCGCTCAAGGCATTTTAGACACGGGGGTTCAAATCCATCCTGAGCGGGACTGATCTATTGAGCACGAAGTGACTCGTTCTCCTTTTGAAGATCTTCATGAGCCGCTCTCAATTTCTCAAGTTCTTGCTTCCTTTGAAAATAATCATATGAAAGCTTTTCATGAGTTGTTGAGAGCGTTTCATGACGACTTTCAAGTTCCTCGTACTTAACATGAAGATTTTTGATATCTTCATAAAGGACTGAGATCGGGTCATTTCCGCGTCCAACAGATCATCGCCTTTGTCTAACAGTTTTTGGATATGTTCCATAGCTCTCTGTTGTTCAGTTGCAATTTTAGCAAGTGTTTTGTAGCTAGGTTTGGATTCACAATCAGAGTCATCTTCACTTGATGTTTGAAAGTAAGCATCTCGTGAGTTTACCTTGGCACCACGTGCCATGAAGCAGTAGGTGGGAGTAGCTCATCCTTGGCACTTGTGTTGGTGACGAGGCCAGGGTCTTCAGTGCTGAAGATGGACTTGGCGACATATGCTGAAGCCAGAGCTAGGCTTGCCACGCCTGAATCAGACTCCTCCTCAGACTCCACCTCTGCCTCCTCAGAAGCAGACTCCTCCTCTGAATCCATCTCTTTGCCAACAAAAGCACGAGCCTTGCCAGATGAACTCTTCTTGTATGATGAAGACTTTGGCGAAGACTTAGAGGAAGACTTTGAGGATTTCTTCTTCTTCTTGTCATCAGAATCATATTCCTTGCTCTTCTTCTTCGTCTTGTTCTTATTGTCCCATTGTGGACACTCAGAGATGTAGTGACCAGGTTTCTTGCATTTGTTACATGTTCTCTTCTTGTGGTCATAGGCTTCATCACTTCTCGAGCTACATGAAGATTTCCTGAAGCCTTTCTTCTTCTTCTTGCCATTGTTGTTTGATTGCATCCTCTTGAAACCTCCCGGCAAATGTGTCGGATCACCTTCAACACTTTGACTTCTTTCGAGATGTTAACTGTGTTCATGATGAGAAATACCCTCCTTGCCCTTGATGATTTTTATTATCATCGACAACATCCTTGACTGACTCCCTTTCATCGTGAACTTGTCCACATTATGAATACAACTTGCTCTCCAGCTAGTGTTGTGTTCTGCCTTAAAGTATTATTGTCTTTTATGTCGAGAATGTTGTGGGGATTGCTCCACCTCTTAGAAATTCTCGGTATGATCATACTTCTCACCATCACCATTCTTCCTTGGTCCCCGTGTTGTTTTTAACCGGGATACCAATATACTAACGATGTTGTTTGAGTTCTATACTTCTAGCAACCCTATTGCTATGAAGTTAATGATCAACCGTTCATTCTTAGACTGTTGGTTATTGAATCATCACTCTATCATTTATATGGCTGCCTAAGGTCATATTTCGGGCACACCTTTCAACTAATGATTACTGGTGTATGTTTTCCTCGAGCATACAACATTATATCATTTGAATTGACAATTGTCATCTTCTTGTTCATATTATTATGGAAATCCATCCATTTGGAATTCTCGATGAATTGTCGCTGAGCCCATCAGCCACCTCCTCATCCTCTCCTTGGTATAATGATGAACTATTGTTTCGGGAACCCGCTCCCATAGTTCATTTCCCGAGAATCTTGCAATGACATTTCATCGATTTGTGTTGCACCTTTTCTTCTCGAACATCCTGAGTCTAAGGTATCATGACACCAATCGGATCTGAATCTCGGTCAGATATGATGGTTGGGACAACTTTCCAAGAGTTATAATGTTGGTCCTTTGATGACCCGGTAATATGATGTCATGCCTAGCACCCTGGCTGGAGGACCCATCATTATAATTTCTTTTGCAAGGATAGCCATTCTTCTAGGAGGAAATTGTAAGACTTATTTTATAAAGTTACTTCTGATGGATCATTTGTGTATCCAAAGTCCGGCCCTTGATTGGAACACCATATCATTGCTACCTTGAAGCATGGCTATGATACCCCGCTCATCAACAAGAACATTGGAGGCATGATGCTAAATGTTTCTTGGTCAATTATCCAAACACCGTAGTATGGGTAACATCTAGATTAATCCTTGCCTCTTTATCTGAATGGTTGGGTACTTGCTCTCCTACCCTGTATGCCGTGTTCTGCTTATCCGTGGGAATGATATACTCCTAATAATTGTGTGTAATCACAATTTTCCTTTCCATTTGTTTGTTTAACCTTTCTTTGATCTACATATAATCTAAGCAGTAATAATTTTCTGCTTAGTGTGACGCCCGGATAGTTAAGCTACACTAACCCTCTACTAATGACGACACGTCACCACAATTACTGTTGATAATCTCGTGTTAGTTCGAAAATGATCCAAATTAAAATTTGAATTAAAAGAAAACACAAAAGTTTTCAAACATTAAAACTAAAATGTTCGGGACGTATCAAATAAATCATAAGGAATTATGGTGGAGAATCCTTATTTTTATAACATATTTAAATGCACCAAAATGATTGAAACAGCAGACAAAACAATTAAGTAAATGCCTTTGGTATTTTATAAAATATTAAACTATTTTATTTTGTTGCCCAAACTTATGTGGGAGTGGCATACTTATTAACACTAAAATTGGAACTGCATTTATAATTTACAAAACTAAAATAAATGGGGAACTAAAATAAACAGAAAAGAAATTGAAAAGAAAATAGAAAAACAAAGCAAATAATAATAATAAAAAAAAACAGACCCCCCCCCTGCTGGACGGCGGCCCAGATGGCCATCGGGCCAACCAGGCCGGCCCAGCCGGCCCACCCCGCCCGCCTATTAGGTCACCCCCGGACCTTCCCACCCGCACGATCCCCCCCCACTCCCTCGTCTCTCCCTTCCCTCCCGATCCAGATCGGATCGGGGCTCACCCCTCGCCCATCGACCAGCGCGGCCTCGCGCCCCCGTCCCGTCTGCATCGGCACCCCGCCGCCTACCGCCGGCGAGCACCAGCAGGCCGCCGGCCATCGAGGCCCCGACGTGGAACGGAGCATCGCCGCCGCCCTGGTTCTGCAGGGCGCCGTGCTCGGGCCCCATGCCGCCCGACGAGCCTCTGTCGTGGGCGAGCCTCTCGACGGCGATGACCCCCCTCGACTCGCGCCGGCCCCACCTCCTCCAGGCGTTTCATCCTCCTCCTCGCCCCATGCCGAAGCCGACGCGCCCGCACCGTTCCGTGTCTGCTGCATCCACCGGTCGCCGCCGCTCGGTCGGCCGCCTTGCTGCAACCCCGGCCTCCCCGAGCCTTCATGAGCCCCTATGTGAGCTCCCGGTCCTATGTGGCCTCTCCGATTTCCCCCCTCGCCCCGCAGCTCGGATGCAGCCGAGGCCGTGTCGTCACCACTGTCCGACGTCGTCACCGTGTCCATCTCCGGTCGTCACCGCACGAACGCCTTGTACCACTACCTGCGCAGGGCCCCGCTGGTTCTCTGGGTGGTCGCCGAGGACCATTTGGTCACCGAAGTCAGGATCCGGCGTCCTGTCGCCGCCCTGCAAATCGCCACCGGCGCCAGCTCTGTTTAGCCCGGCCCTGTGTAAATGACAGGTGGTCCCATCCATTTACTGTTAGCAGCTAATTAAAACAGAACAGTAGACACTGACGCGTGGGTCCCCCAGTTCATAATTTACTAAATATGCCCCTAATGCTAACTATGTTTATGACACGTGGGGCCACCTCGTTAATTAATTAGTTTGGTTAAATAAAACTTTGTTAATAAAATTGACTCACTGACAGTGTGGCCCCACCTTTAAGTTAATCTAATTAAATGTTAAAACTCTGTTAAATTAGACTCTGTCACTTACAGCAGGTCCCCACCTACCAGTTTGACTTGTCAAACGTTGACTCGGTCAATGCTGACTGGGTTGCTGACTAAGCAGCCCTTGGACCCACATGCCAGCCTCTGCTGACTGGGTGCTGACTAGGCAGTTGACCTAGTCAACTGGGTCCACATGTCATCCTCTGTTGCACATTTCTGGGTACACTTATGTATACCCACACATTTAGTATTTAATATAATTTCGAATTAAATTAATATTAATAATTTATAAAATGATTTAAAACTTTAAAAACTAATATAAAATAATCCGTAACTCGGATGAAAATACTTTGTACATGAAAGTTGCTCAGAATTTCGATACGAATTCGAATACGTGGTCCGTTTGTCAACCACACGTCCCTAGCATAGCGAACCTGCAACTTTTCACCTCCGGTTCATCTGTCCGAAAACGTCAAACACAGGGATACTTTCCCGGATGTTTCCCTCCTTCGCCGGTATCACCTCCCACCGCGTTAGGCCACCCCTAGCACCGTGTATTGCTCTGTTATGATTTGTTATGCTTTTGATTGCTATGTTATTTATTGTGTTCCCCCTCCGTTACTTCCTTTCCGGTAGACCGTGAGACGATGACGATGCCTTTGTGTTCGACTACGTCGATGACGACCGCTCCTTCTTGCCAAAGCAACCAGGCAAGCCCCCCCCCTTGATCACCAGATATCGCCTACTCTGCTCTCTACTGCTTGCATTAGAGTAGTGTAGCATGTTACCGCTTTCGATAATCCTATTTTGCTGCATAGCCTGTCATTGTTGCTACCACTGTTGATACTTTACCTGCAATCCTAAATGCCTAGTATAGGATGCTAGTATACCATCAGTGGCCCTACACCCTTGTCCGTCTGCCCTGCTATTCTATCGGGCCGTGATCGCTTGGGGGTGATCACGGGTATATACTATATACATACTTTACATACACATGATGATGGTTCGGAGATGGGGGCTGAAGGGGCAGGTGGTTCCACACAGGTAGTGGTGGGCCTGGGTTCCCGACAGTCCCCTGATGGTTACTTTGTGGCGGAGCGACAGGGCAGGTTGCGACCACCTAGGAGACAGGTGGGCCTGGCCCTGGTCGTTGTCCGCGGTTATTTCATAATAACACGTTTAACGGGATCTTGGTATTTGATCTGAGTCTGGCCATTTGGTCTATACTCACTAACCAGCTACGTGGGAATAGTTATGGGTACTCGACGTCGTGGTATCAGCCGAAGCCTTCTTGACGTCAGCGGTTTAGCGGCGCGCGCCGGATTGGACTGGAAGCCTGCTCTGGTATTAGGAGAGGCTAGGTCTGCTTACCGGCCGCGTACGCAACATGCAGGTGTGCGTTGGGCGATGGGCCCGGACCCCTGCGCGCTTAGGACTTAGACCGACGTGCTGACCTCTCTGCTGTGCTTAGGTAGGGCTGCGACGTGTTGATCTTCCGAGGCCGGGCATGACCCTGGAAAGTGTGTCCGGCCAAATGGGATCAAGCGTGCTGGGTTATGTGGTGCACCCCTGCAGGGAAGTTAATCTATTCGAATAGCCGTGTCCCTCGGTAAAAGGACGACCCAGAGTTGTACTCGGACCTCATGACAACTAGAACTGGATACTTAATAAAACACACCCAGACAAGTTCCAGATATAACTCGGTGGTTGCTCTCTCACAGGGTGATGTGCGGGAGGATCGCCGGGTAGGATTATGCTTTACGATGTTACTTGGTGAACTCTTCTGCTACTCAAGACGGAGGCTGCCAGAAGCTTTGATAGTTGTTACTATTCCATCTACTCCCTTCTACTGCTGCAAGATGGAGGCTGCGAGACGCAAGGATACTTGTTACTTCCTTATATTCTCTTCTACTGCTGCAAGATGGAGGTGGTCAGAAGCGTAGTCTTCGCTTGGATTAGCTATCCCCCTCTTATTCTGCTTTCTGCAGTTCAGTCCACATATATTACCCCTTTACACAGATACCATTGCATATGTACTGTAGATCCTTGCTTGCGAGTACTTTGGATGAGTACTCACAGTTGCTTTTCTCCCCCTTTTCCCCTTTTGTTCCTTCTTCTCGGATGATGCAACCAGGTGGTGGAGTCCAGAAGCTAGAGGATCCCGAGGATGTTTCTACATGGAGTTCGGCTTCGAGGAGTAGTTAGGAGGTCCCAGGCAGGAGGCCTTGCCTTTTCGATCGTTGCTACTTTTGTGCTAGCCTTCTTAAGGCAATCTTGTTTAACTTATGTCTGTACTCAGATATTGTTGCTTCCGCTGACTCTTGTGTTTTCGAGCTTATGTATTCGAGCCCTCGAGGCCCCTGGCTTGTAATATAAAGCTTGTATTATTTTAATTTGTGTCTAGAGTTGTGTTGTGATATCTTCCAGTGAGTCCTTGATCTTGGTCGTACACATTTGCGTGCATGATTAGTGTACGGTCAAATCGGGGGCGTCACACTTAGGTAAAAAACTTGGTGTTCAAGTCTGTCAGTAAGAACCCGTTACTATTGTTCTTAACATTCCGGTAACCACCGATGGACGAGAACCTTGCCTATTGGTCCGCCTCGTTTCAACGAGTGGGAAAATGGTTCTCTTCGTTCCCCGTCCTTGGTACCGACATCGTTGACAACTAGCTGACAAGCTATCCACTCACATGCCTCCCTATCGCGGCTGTGCAAGATGTCACCACCCTTCCTATTTTCAACCCACATGGTAGGCCCATAACCCACAGGTCCACGGGATCGAAACCTGACTCTCTTATACAACCCTAATTCTAATGTATTCTTTGCACTTGGCTTCGTGTGTAAGTCACGAGCTAAATTCTACCATGTTTCATCCTGATATCAAACACCTTGTTATTCTCGTTGTTCAAGCCTCCATTCTAGCTTCTGTCTAGGCATCGAATGATTGCCTACCCATTTGAAACTTTGGTACCATCGTATTTTGCACTCAACGAATTCACTAAAATACAACTCGTGGGGTGCCTCGTGTATTTCCCATTGAGTTTACCGTCAGATGCCCAGCTTTGTGGAGATGCGTTCTTCCGGAGTTTTTCCCCCTGGTCACGCTCGTAGGACGATGGAGATTCCGAAGAAAGGATGACGACATGATCACGATGACTTGAAGCAGAGAAATGAAGACATCACGAAAGGGATCAACCTCTTCGAAAGGGCAGCCAAGACCGAGAAGACTCGTTAGGTTTTCGCTACCAACACTTTCCCCCGTGCTCCACCGCTTAAATCTCGGGACGAGATTTCTTGTAGTGGAGGAGAATTGTGACGCCCGGATAATTAAGCAACAGTAATTCCCTACTAATGATGCCACGTCACCACGATTACTGTTATTAATCTCGCATTGATTCAATCTAGTTCAAATTCAAGTCTAAAGTAAAGTCAAATGATAAAAGTTTTCAATTATCAAAACTAAAATGTTAAAGTTGTAGCAAATAAATCATAAGTAATATTGGTGTAGAAACCACATTTTTGTAAAATGTTTAAATGCACTGAAGTAATTTAAACAACAACAAAACATTTAGTTAAATACCTTTTTGGAATTAATAAAAAATTAAACTATTTTATTTAGCTGTCCAAATTAGGGTGGCAGTGTTGAAGCTCTAAACACTCATTTAGGTGTTGAAATTATATTTTACAAAACTAAAATAAATTAATTACTAAAAGAAACAGAAAGGAAACAATTAAACAAAGGAAAATAAAATAAAACCCCTCTGGCCAACTGGGCCTTGTCCCAGCCGGCCCACTTACCTTCCTCACCCCCTTCCTCTGTTCACCGCTGCTCGGTGGACGCCCGTGCGCCGTCCACGGCGCGGATGGACCACAGGGCGGCCATCCGGCGACTCCCCGTCGACCTCAAGTCGCCTGCGACGCCCTCGACGGAACCCTAACCCTAGTCGCCGCTACCTCCCTCTCTCCCTCCATGCAGCTCTCCCCTCAGATCCACCTCATTGCTTCCCCTTCCCCACCGCGTCCGGACGCCTCCATGGACCCGCCGCGGTGAAACGCGCGGCCACAGCCATCGCCTCGCCGCACCTGCGTGTCCGCCGTCTCCGCCGTCGTCCTCCTCATCGACCGGTGGCCGCAGCTGGAGCTCGGAGACACTGCTGCAATTCCCCCCTCCCTTCTCCCACATCTCCGATCGCCGCCGTTCTTCACCAACTCCGGCAACGCCCCCCTGCTGCTACTAAACCACCACGGGCCATCTTGTGTGCCGCACGGTGAGATTCCCCGCCTCCTGCTCCTCCTCGTTAAGCCCCTCGCACACCGTAGATACCTCGTCGTCGTTGTCGTGAGCACGTCGCCGCGGATCGCCTCGCCGCCATGGCCATGCTCTCCGTCGTGCTCGCCTGAGCACGGCATCATGTTCCTGGTGCTTCGAGGAACCCAACGCGCCCACGCACGCGCTTCCCCGTGGCCCCTAGCCCCTAGCTCATTGGGCGCCCGAACGCGCCTCCGCACGCGCTCGTCGCCGGCGGCCGTCCGGTGACCCATTTGGTCCTGGGCTTGTGTCGTCGTGCTCACGCGCGCACGTAGGCCTCGCCCCGCCCATTCTGTTGCCCAAAAGTGTGTCGCGTCGCCGTTGCCGTTGCTCGCCCGAAACACCCCACCGCCGGCGACGTCGTACTGCTCGTCTCCGGCCACCGCAGCCCGCGAGACCACCGCCAACCGACGCGTCGTCGTCTTGCCGTTCTAACGCGCCCGGTCGCGACCAAAATGGCGCCCTGTGGGCGATTTCTGACGGTGCCCGAGGACACACCGCCGCGAACGAGCTCGCCGGCGTGATTTCGACGAGTCGCCGGCCGTCGCTGAGCTGGCCTGACGCGTGGGCCCCCTTGTGTCGCTGACGGGTGGGCCCCGTTAACCCATTGACTCGGTCTGCACTGACGTGGCTCCTTTGTGTCTATGACATGCGGGCCCCACGACATAAACGAATAAAATAAATAGATAAATTGCTAATTAATTAATTAATTAATTAAAACCTTAATCTCTCACTGACTACTGGGCCCCCCGCTAATTAACCCTTTTAGTTAGTCTAAACCCTCCCTGTTAGTGTCCCTGACAATGACATGTGGGTCCCACTGGACCCACCTGTCTGGTTTGACTGGTCAACTGACTAGTTGAGCTGATGACATCAGTCTGATGTCATGCTTGCGTCATCGTTCACTGTTCTGGATAATGTTGGATTTAAGTAAATAATAAATATTAGATAATGATTAAAAACTTTGAAAATTCATAGAAAATAAATCGTAACTCTGATGAAAATAATTTATATATGAAAGTTGCTCAGAACGACGAGACGAATCCGAATACGCGGTCCGTTCGTCCGCCACACATCTCTATCATACCGAACCCGCAACTTTCCCCCTCCATTTCATCCGCCCGAAAACGCGAAACACCGGGAATACTTTCCCGGATGTTTTTCATCCTTGCCAGTATCACCTCCTATTGCGTTAGGTCACACGTAGCACCGCGTATTTCCATGTTATGCTTTGTGATGATATTGTTTGCTCTGTTATTTATTTGTTTCCCCCTTCGTTGCTTATTTTTGGTAGACTCCGATACTGTGATAGACCCCGAGACCATTGATGCTTCGGTGTTCGACTATGACTACGCTTCCGAAGATTCCTTTCGTCTGCAGAGCTTCCAGGCAAGCCCCCCCCCCCCCTTGATCACCAGATATCGCCTATTCTTCTTTCTACTGCTTGCATTAGAGTAGTGTAGCATGTTACTGTTCGGTTACTCCTATTCTGTTGCACAGCCTGTCATTGCTGCTACAATTGTTGATACCTGTACCTGCCATCCTAATGCTTAGTATAGGATGCTAGTATTCCATCACTGGCCCTTCATTCTTGTTCGTCTGCCATGCTATACCATCGGGCCGTGATCACTCGGGTGGTGATCACGGGTATATACTATATACATACTTTACATACACATGATGATGATTCGGAGATGGGGGCTGAAGGGGCAGGTGGTTCCACCCAGGTAGTGGTGGACCTGGGTTCCCGACAGCCCCCTGATGGTTACTTTGTGGCGGAGCGATAGGGCGGGTTGCGACCACCTAGGAGACAGGTGGGCCTGGCCCTGGTCGTTGTCCGTGGTTATTTCATAATAACACGTTTAACGGGATCTTGGTATTTGATCTGAGTCTGGCCATTTGGTCTATACGCACTAACCAGCTACGTGGGAATAGTTATGGGTACTCGACGTCGTGGTATCAGTCGAAGCCTTTTTGACGCCAGCGACTTAGCGGCGCGCGCCGGATTGGACTGGAAGCCTACTCTGGTATTAGGAGAGGCTAGGTCTGCTTACCGGCCGCCCTCGCAACGTGCAGGTGTGCATTGGGCGATGGGCCTAGACCCCTGTGTGCTTAGGACTTAGACCGACGTGCTGACCTCTCTGCTGTGCTTAGGTAGGGCTGCGACGTGTTGATCTTCCGAGGCCGGGCATGACCCTGGAAAGTGTGTCCGGCCAAATGGGATCAAGCGTGCTGGGTTATGTGGTGCACCCCTGCAGGGAAGTTAATCTATTCGAATAGCCGTGTCCCTCGGTAAAAGGACGACCCGGAGTTGTACTCTTACCTCATGACAACTAGAACTGGATACTTAATAAAACACACCCAGATAAGTTCCAGATATAACTCGGTGGTTGCTCTCTCACAGGGTGATGTGCGGGAGGATCGCCGGGTAAGATTTATGCTATACGATGTTACTTGGTGAACTCTTCTGCTACTCAAGACGGAGGCTGCCAGAAGCTTTGATAGTTGTTACTATACCATCTACTCCCTTCTACTGCTGCAAGATGGAGGCTGCGAGAAGCGAGGATGCTTGTTACTTACCATCTACTCTCTTCTACTGCTGCAAGATGGAGGTTACTAGAAGCGTAGTCTTGAATTGGATTAGCTATCCCCCTCTTACTCTGGCATTCTGCAGTTTAACCCACATATATTACCCTTTTACACAGACACCATTGCATATGTAGTGTAGATCCTTGCTTGCGAGTACTTTGGATGAGTACTCACGGTTGCTTTTCTCCCCCTTTTCCCCTCTTGTTCCTTCTTCTCGGATGATGCAACCAGATTGAAGGAGTCCAGGAGCCAGAGGATCCCGATGATGTTCCTTCATGGAGTTCGGCTTCGAGGAGTAGTGAGGAGGTCCCAGGCAGGAGGCCTTGCCTTTTCGATCGTTGTTAATTTTGTGCTAGCCTTCTTAAGGCAAACTTGTTTAACTTATGTCTGTACTCAAATATTATTGCTTCCGCTGACTCTTGTGTTTTCGAGCTTATGTATTCGAGCCCTCGAGGCCCCTGGCTTGTAATATAAAGCTTGTATTATTTTAATTTGTGTCTAGAGTTGTGTTGTGATATCTTCCAGTGAGTCCCTGATCTTGGTCGTACACATTTGCGTGCATGATTAGTGTATGGACAAATCGGGGGCGTCACAACTGGACAGATCAATGATATCATCATCATTGCGCAGTATGCTACCAGGAGTGAGTCCTTGGCCAGATGGCTTCACAAGCTGCTTTGACCTCTGAGAGATGCGAGAGTGATCCTCGGACTACACACTAGGTTCAGGAGGTACAGTTTTCAGGGGCTTCGCACTTGAAGCTTTTGGGGTAGCAGCAGGTTTAGAAGCCTTTGATTTCTTCTTGGGCTTCACAGACTTAGGAACAGCTTCAGGTTCCATGTCTTCAGCAACATCTTCCATAGTTGCTCGTTGAGCAGCAATGTGGGATATCAATCCATCAAGGCCATTGAAGGGGCCGACGTGATTTTCATTGGCTTTGCGTGTTCCATCAGACCGGGAGCGAGATGGGCCAGGATTGAAGTTAATGCCCAATTCCTTCCTGTTCTGGGTTGCAGAGGTCTTGGAAAATTTGTAGTTTTCCTCAAACAATTCATCATCATGACACCATAGCAGACTAGATGGGTCAGCATTTGAAGGCATTGGTCCTCTAGCCATGCATGGATAGAAGCTCTTGGCAATGGCTTCAGACATAGTGTCAGGGATATTACTAGCAGGTATAAACCGGCTAGTGTAAACCGGATTATGGTAATTTAGTTGTATAATTATAATACCCAATAGAGGTTACGGCCCATGAAGGCTTAGGGCCCATGTGTAGAGTTACGGTTTGTAAACCGCCTGATCATGTAACTTGAGAGATAAGGAAGAAAGAGCAGAGACCGAGGCGGACACAAGTATGAACCGGCCTCGGGACTCTGTAAACCGGACTAGGCGTCGCCTCTATATAAAGGGACGACCCGGCGATGGTTCAGGGACAAGAAACAACCCGCCGAGACACAGGCAAGCGATCGGCTCCCTGTTCATCGATGCCCAAGCAATACCAAACCAAACTAGACATAGGCTTTTACCTTCATCGAAGGGGCCAAACTAGTATAAATCCTTTGTGTCCTTTGTGTGATTTTAACCCCTTCAAGCTAACCCGTGCGATTGTTCCATCACTAAGTCCGTTAAACCGGACATCTGCCGTGTTAATTCCACGATAGTTGGCGCCCACCGTGGGGCCTCCGCACGATGGTTTCGAGTTCTTGAAAGGCAGCTTTGAAGGGCTCAAGGGTTACGCGGTCGGCCGGATGACCAAGAGTCGTCGCGGCCGGATCTACATCGACGACGCAAGCTGGGGACCGGAAGCCGATTCAATCGAATACGGGTACCGGGTTCCCTTCGGCGGCATCCACGTCTTCATCGGCAAGATTGGTGAACCGGGACCTGAGCGTGACGTCTTCCCCAACATCGTCGAGCCGGCTCAGCGTGCGAGATCAGCCCGGATTCAGCCTGCCATGAAGCGCGTTTTTGTTGGAGCAATTCACGGGGTTCAAGCCGAGGACGGATCAGATTCCGGTGGCGACACAGTTATCTATTCCGACGATGAATCTTTATCCGGAGAGACTGAGTCTTTGTATCAGTTGCGGGACGGCCGGTCTGAGGGTATGTCCGACGGAGACAGTATTCCGGACTCCTTTGATCCGCCAAACCGAGTGGCTGTCTTTATGGCCGGTTCACAACCTACGCAGCAGTCCATGGTGAATGGGGCGATGACAGCAGAAGCTGGTGCAGGAGGGAGCGGCCAGGCCCTTTCGCCCTCTGACGCTCTATCCACCTTAATCGAGGAGTTCACAACCCGAGCCATGGCAGAGGTGGCTCCAGCAGATAAAGCGCAACACGATGCAGAGCTCCTTCAGCTGAAGGGCCGGATCGATCAAGCAAAAGAAAATCTGAAGGCGGAGAAGGCTATGATAGCAATGAGGCAAGCAGAGTTGGATGATCAGGCTTTTCAGCTAAGGATGGAACAGGCCTCCGCACAGGGAGTAAGGAGTCGGAAGTACCAGTCTCGTCTACCGCCGGTTTACGAGGCAACAGATCTTTTCAGGACGCCAGGAGCAGGAACCAGCAATGATCCGGCGGTAAACCGGAGGGCGGCCCCGGCGAGGGACGAGCCGGTTCGGCAGCCCGCTACGGAACAAGATCGGCGGATTATGTCTATGCCTCACGTTCCTACCCCTCCGGGTCATTACTCAAATCCTTTGGACAACATTGTTGTTGCCGCTTCACGCCTGGCCGCTTTACCCATTGAGGGGACATCCCCCGTGGCGATGGAAGCACGCAGGGTCAAGGATCTGCTTAACACGGCATTAACACAACAGCAAGCGTATTCTTATAGCAGGGAGAGGCTTCATTCAACACCACAACACAGCCGGAGTTACACTAGGCATTGGGAGGAGCCAGAGGTGTCTAGTAGTGAACGCAGGCGACACCGTCACAGACAAGATAATCCGGCAGGCGCAGATGCACAAGCTCAGAATGCAAACCGGGTTAGGTCTGCGGCCCGTGAGGAGGTCCGCCAAACGACGTCAGTTCACACAACCACAGCAGAGACAGGAGTCACGATGAGTTCTTTTGGGGTGCAGTGTCTTATCCCTGCTCTACGGAGTGTCAAGTTACCCAAGGATTTCAAGGGTACGCGGAAGGTGCCTAATTACACAGCAGATTTAGCCCCAGAGGCTTGGGTGGAGAGTTACGAGATGGCTATGGAGATGCTGGACGTGGATGAAGCGGCTTGTGCGAAATACTTTACCATGATGCTTGAGGGTACAGCCCGGACCTGGCTAAAAGGCTTACCACCTAACTCCATCGGATCATGGGGAGAACTGCGTCGCCAGTTTATCAAAAATTTCAAAGATACGTGCAAGCAGCCAATGTCAGTGGTGGATCTGGCAGCCTGTATACAAGGAGAACAGGAGTCTACAAGCGCATGGGTGCGGCGAGTATCAGAAATCTTGCACTCTTCAAACGGTATCAATCCCAGTACGGCAATAGTGACGCTAGAAAACAATTGCCGGTTTGAGTCTCTGAAGTTAAAACTGGGACTGCTCAAGCGGGATTGTAATGATATGGGAACTCTCATGAGCGCTCTGGTGAAGTATGGAGATTCAGACAACACTAAGTATCCAGAAGCGGATGGAGATAAAACGGGAAAGGCAAATAAATTGGGTAAACCGGCGCAGGCTAATCCGGTCGGTACAAGCTTCTTAGGCAAGCGAAAGGCGGAAGGTGGCTCCGATTTCGTGGCCAATACCCAAGTTCAAGGGGGCTTCCAGCGCAATAAGGGTAAGCCGCCTCCACAAACCGGCGGAGGGCCCGTTAGCTGGGAGCAAGAGTTAAATGAGCCTTGTCCGAAACATAGCTCAAGGGAACGTCCAGCAAAACACACTATAGGAGAATGCAAGGCCATGATGGAAGCCATGATGAGCCGATTCAGCTCTAACAGCGGGCCTCCAAGCGGCGGTTCAGGCCCGGGGTTTTACAGTCCGGGTCACCAGGGGAACAGCTCCGGATCAGGATATCATGGCAACAACCATGGTTATAATAACCGAGGCAATAACCAATATGGTCAAAGCGGTTATAATGACCAAGGCAATCAGCAGCATGGTCAAGGTGGTTACAATAACCTAAACAACCAACAGCAGGGCCAGGGTAATCACAATAACCAAGGCAATCAGTAGCAGCAGCAGCAATCCGGATATCAGAGTAATCCGAAGGAGTTGAGTAGTGGGCAGTATCATGTGTTCACTACGAGTTTGTGTAAATGGGATCAAAAAGTTTTGAAGCGGGCGGTCCACGCGGTTGAACCGACGACGCCGCAATTCCTACGCTGGTCAGAGCAGCCCATTGTGTGGAGCAGGGAAGATCACCCGCTGCGAGTTGATAATCCGGGCCACCTGGCCTTGGTAGTAGCACCACAGGTGGGTGGCTACAAGTTCACCAAAGTCCTTATGGACGGCGGCAGTAGCATCAATATCGTGTATTATGAAACTTTCCGTCGCATGGGGCTGACGGATAAGAAGCTGAGACAGTCCAACACGGTGTTTCATGGAGTGGTGCCAGGTAAATCAGCTTACCCAGTTGGGAAAATTGACCTAGAAGTTACCTTTGGAGATGAACAGGATTCCAGGTCAGAGATGATAACCTTTGAAGTTGTCAAGATCCGGAGCCCTTACCACGCTCTGTTTGGAAGGACGGTTTATGCCAAGTTTATGGCCAGACCGTGTTATGTTTATTTATAGCTCAAGATGCCGGGTCACAAAGGAACCATCACGGTTCATGGAAGTCGCAAGATTGCATTGGAATGTGAAGAAGGAGACGCTGCCTACGCGGAAGCAGTATGTGCTACGGAGGAGTTAAAATTTTATAAGGACAATGTTGATCCGGCGGATATGTCCCCGTTAAAGAAGCCAACTACAGAGCATGATCCAGCGTTGAAGTTTAAATCGGCAGAGCAGACCAAGCAAGTTGACTTTGTGCCGGGCGATTCATCCAAGCAGTTCACTATTAGCACTAACCTTGATCCTAAATAGGAAAGCGCGCTCATCGAGTTCATCCGTGAGAACCGGGATATCTTTGCATGGAAACCTTCTGACATGCCAGGTATACCGAGGGAACTCGCTGAGCACAGTCTTAACATTGATCCGAAGTTTAAACCGGTCAAGCAGTATCTACGCCGCTTCAATGAAGAAAGGCGCAAGGCTATAGGAGAAGAAGTGGCCAGGCTTTTGGCCGCAGGGTTCATAGTTGAAGTTTTTCACCCGGAGTGGTTGGCTAATCCGGTGCTGGTGTTAAAGAAGAATGGAAAGTGGAGAATGTGTGTGGATTACACGGACCTAAACAAAGCTTGTCCAACTGATCCTTTTGCTCTCCCTCGCATTGATCAGATCATTGATGCTACAGCGGGATGTGAGCGGCTAAGTTTTTTGGATGCATATTCAGGGTATCACCAGATCAAGATGGCAGTTAAAGACCAGGAGAAGACGTCCTTCATAACGCCTTTTGGTGCTTTTTTCTATGTTTCTATGCCCTTTGGGCTCAAGAGTGCCCAAGCAACTTATCAGCGTTGCGTGCAGAATTGCCTTAAGGGGCAGATAGGGAGGAATGTTCATGCCTACGTGGATGACATTGTGGTGAAGTCAAGGAGCGAGGAGACGCTGATAGAGGACCTCAAGCAGACCTTTGACAATCTTCGAGCCTATAAGATGATGCTTAATCCGGAGAAGTGCGCTTTTGGTGTTCCGGCAGGCAAGCTCCTTGGATTCTTGGTGTCAAACAGAGGAATAGAAGCTAATCCGGAGAAGATCAAGGCAATCACATCTTTGACTAAACCGGCTTGCATCAATGATGTTCAGCGTATCGCCGGCCGGATCACAGCATTGAGCCGGTTCATCAGCCGTTTGTGAGAGAAGGCAATTCCGCTTTATCAAATGCTGCGAAAGACAGACCGGTTTATATGGAGTGATGAAGCAAATGCTGCGTTTGAGGATTTGAAGCGGCAGCTGGCAAAGCCACCGGTCCTGGCCGCCCCTGTTGATAATGAGCCGTTGCTGTTATACGTCGCCGCCAATGCACGGGCAGTCAGCGTGGCAATCGTGGTTGAGCGCAAGGAGGCAGGGAAGGAATACCCGGCTCAGCGTCCAGTCTATTACATCAGTGAAGTTCTCATTGAGTCCAAGCAAAGGTACCCACATTGGCAGAAGTTAGTATATGGTGTGTTCATGGTAAACCGGAAGTTGAAGCATTATTTCAAAGGCCACCCAATAACTGTCGTTAGTTCAGCACCGTTGGGGGATATAATCCAGAACAGGGAAGCTACTGGCAGAGTGGCGAAGTGGCCCATTGAGCTTAGTCCACATGAATTGAAGTATGTGCCACGCACCGCTATCAAATCCCAAGCATTGGTGGATTTTATCAATGATTGGACAGAACTGTAAACACCAGAGGAGAAGCCGGATCTTACATACTGGACGATTCACTTTGACAGTTCAAGGCAGCTAGAAGGCTCGGGGGATGGAGTTGTTTTAACTTCCCCGCGAGGAGACAAGTTTTGTTATGTCCTCCGTTTATTGTTTCCTTGTACTAATAATGCAGCAGAGTATGAAGCGTTGCTTCATGGCTTGCGGATGGCCAAGGAGATGAACTTGAGCCGGGTCAAGTGCTTCGGCGATTCAGATTTAGTGGCACAGCAAGTATCTGGCAAGTGGGATTCAAGAGATCCTCTCATGGCAGCTTATAGACGAGAAGTTGAAGCAGTTGCAGGATGTTCAAAGGGTATCAGGTGGATCACATAGACCGGCGAAGGAATGAAGCGGCCGATGCTCTAAGCCGGCTGGATTCTCAACGTAAACCGGTACCACCGAATACTTTTTTGGATGAGCTGCACAGTCCATCAGTTCAAGTACCATCGGAGGAAGACCTGGCCGTTCCTGATCCAGAGGCACAGTTGGTTGCAACACTTTATGTTATTCCGGATTGGACGCTCCCATACTTGGCGTATTTAAGCCGGGGAGAGCTGCCGGACGATGAGATCGAAGCAAGACAGATAATCCGGCGCTCTAAGTCCATGACAATTGCAAATGGAGAACTTCATCATCGTAGCGTTTCTGGAGCGTTTCAGCGGTGTGTGTCAGCTAAGGAAGGTTGTGATATTCTTCGCGAGATCCACGAAGGGGATTGTGGCCATCACGCCGGTTCAAAATCTTTGGTGGCTAAAGCTTTTCGACATGGGTTCTATTGGTTGACAGCCCATGCTGATGCGGCGGATTTAGTCCGGAAGTGTGATGCTTGTCAGAAGTTTTCACGCCGTGCTCTTGTTCCGGCACAGGAGCTCCAGATGATACTGATAACCTGCCCATTTGCGACTTGGGGGCTTGATATGGTTGGGCCCTTCAAATGCTCCCAAGATCAGAAAACTCATCTACTGGTGGCTGTGGATAAGTTTACAAAATGGATTGAGGCAGAGCCTGTGAGCAAGTGTGATGCGGCAACAGCGGTGAAATTCATCAAAAAAGTAATCTTCCGGTTTGGTTTTCCACACAGCATCATCACAGAGAACGGCACCAATTTATCTAAAGGAGAGATGGAAGAGTTTTGTCAACGGGAGCATATTCGCCTCGACGTGTCTTTTGTAGCTCACCCTCAATCCAATGGGCAAGCTGAAAGAGCAAAGCAGGAGATTTTGCGAGGTATCAATCCCCGACTTATGACTCCCTTGCAAAGAACGCCAGGGTGCTGGGTTGAAGAGTTACCTTCTGTCCTTTGGACTATCAACACTACACCAAACCGATCCACATGTTATACACCTTTCTTTATGGTGTATGGTGCTGAAGCGGTCCTTCCAAGTGATATCCGTCATGATTCGCCACGGGTGACGGCTTACGTGGAAGCAGCCAATGAACAAGCAAGACAGGACAGTTTGGACCGACTGGATGAAGAACGTGACATAGCAGCAGCACGGTCTGCAATTTATCAACAAGACTAGCGCAGATATCACAGTCGCCGGATCAAGAGCAGGACATTCCAGGAGGGAGATTTGGTGCTCCGGCTCATCCAAGATCAAACAGATATGCACAAGCTATCCCCGCCTTGGGAAGGGCCCTTTGTGGTCAGCAAAAATCTGCACAACGGTTCATATTACGTGGTGGACGTTCGAGAACACAAGGACTCACGGACATCGGAATAAGAGACAAAGAGGCCGTGGAACATCGCCCTCTTGCGGCCCTACTATACCTGAGCCAGGAGCTCTGCTGTATCCTATGTATATATTATGATTAATGAATAAACCGGCACCCTCGGTAAACCGGGGGCTCAGCCTTTTTTCTAATATAATTATCTTATGGTGATGGCAATATACAACTTATGTTTCTTATTATATGTCATACATTACAATGCTTTGATCAGTCTATCAGGATGTGCACGACAATTGTCTTAGATATACTCTGGAGCTGTGATCACTAATAGGCTTCCTGCTCAAACATAGGTCGTGTCCGAACCAAAGAGAGCACAGTCGTCCCGCTCAAACATAGGTCATATTCGAACCAAAGAGAGCATAGGGCTTCCTGTTCAAACATAGGTCGTATTCGAACCAAAGAGAACATAGCCAAATCCATTGAAGGGATCCCTGTTCAAACATAGGTCGTATTCGAACCAAAGAGAACATACCCAAACCTAATAATGCCATTCTGTTCAAACATAGGTCGTATCCGAACCAAAGAGAACATGGCATAAGCTCAATGGATCGTATCCGAATCCATTGCTTGGCTAAGTTTTATATGGCCAGCAGGGGGCAGGATTGTATCCGAATCCTAGCTTAGCCCCTGTGGTTGTATCCGGTTCTTATGGTCGTATCCGAACCATAAAGCTCAATGGATTGTACCCGAATCCATTGCTTGGCTGAACCTTGCTTTGAGCCTGGCAGCTCACAAAAAGCCTCGACTACGTGGGTTTATTTGCAAACTTGCATTTCTGGTATTTATGTTTTATGGTTCTTTGATCCGGAGTGGGACAACTCCAGAGTTGACCACATATCTTCAAAAAGTCTGGACAGAGCTCCAGCATGATCTAAACTGGTAGCTTCTATAAAACCCGGGATTATTATTGGGTCTATCAAAGGCTCCCTCAGAAAATTGCAAATTTCGCCGGATTAAGAGTATCAAGCATACTTGATATCAGGTATGAAGTTATTTTTTGTACAAACAAACACTTGTTTGATGTATTTTATGAGCAATTTAATTGGTCCAGCGGTAAACCGCTAGGACATCTTTTAAATGTTATCCATGCAGAAGCAGACAGTATGCAAGATCAATCACATCAGGTCAGATTTAAATTGACAAACGTCAAAGCAAGAAGTTGGAACATCCGGATCAAGACAAATAATGTTTTATGCTATCCTATTACAAGGCATAGCAAGCCTGAACGGATTAAAAACTGTCCAGCAAAATTAGACTGCAACTACAAAGATACACTATGGCCTATGCCTCCTCCTGCTGCGACGGCTGGGGATCAACTTGTTCCGGAGTCTCTTCCTCTTCTTGAAGCGGATGGAAGTCAGGGACGCACCAATCAATTTTCGTTAAAGCGCGGAAGTACATATCTTTCGTGATAAGTTCAGACGGATCAATATCTAGGGCGAAAGTATGAGGGCGCACTGGTGGGATTAGATTCACGGTATTATAAACCGGCCGATCCACCCGCTCGTTCTGTAAATCATATCCCGGATGATACCTGGACAAATCTGATTTGGCAGCAAGCTTGCTAGCGAGAGGACGCATCTCCTTGGTCAAAGCGTGAAGGTCTTTGGCAGTGAAAGCTGATCCGTCTTCTTTAGTGCTGGGATACCCATTCAAGGCTTCTTCCAGATCAAAATCTGGAACCCATTCTTTAGCTCTGGTAAGCGCCATGAGAGAACCGGCTCGAGCAGCAGACTTCTTCGTTTCCTCCAAGCGCGCTGGCAAGACAGAGAGTTTCTCTAGTGTGCCTTGGATAGTCGTGGGGGCCGGTTTATTGAAAGACATTGCACTTATGATCCTTTGAGCGCCGGAATACAGCTGCTCGACCAGAGTATAAGACGCTTTGAGCTTCTTCCGTAAATCGTCCCTGAGATGGGAAACACGGCGCCCTACATAAAGATCATTACAGTTAAACCAGGCCAGAATACAGATTGCAAGGATGAAAAGCATGAGCACAGATTAAGTACTTACCGAAGACAGCAGAAGTCATCAGTTCTATTTGCCGCTTTAAACCGGTTAACTCTTCAGTCACCGGATTAAGGGCTTCCTCAGCATCCTTTGCTCTTTTTTCCAGATCATTCTTTTGCACTTCAAAGGCGGTCCGCTCCTCTTCAAAAAAATTCTTCAGCTGTTCAGCAGTAGTTAAGCTCACCGCCAAGTCCTTCTTGGCCTTAGCAGTAGCAGATTCAGTTTCGGCAAGTCTGTTCCGGAGTTCAGTGATTTCTTCAGCCCTCCGGTTCAAATCAGCCTGCAAGGAAAATCAAGTGGAATAAAGGCAAAATTCAGACAAGTCTCAAGCACATAACCAAGTTATCCACTTGACACTTGGGGGCTAATGGGCAGTTGAAGCGTCAAGAGTAGCAATTCAAAACAAGTCTCAAGCACACAAACAAGTTGTCTACTTGACACTTGGGGGCTAATGTACAGTTGAAACATCAAAGGGAAAATTTAGACAAGTCCCAGACGCATAAACCAAATTATGCCCCTGGCACTTGGGGGCTAATGTAAGATCATTTGCTCAAATTGGAAGTACCGGTTCACCTTCTCAGCACAGCTAAACCGGAACTTGGGGGCTACCGTGAGACCGACAAAAACGCAATAAAGGTAAAAACAAAGACAAGGGAATTACCTCGTATTTTTCCTTCATCATGCTGATTAAGCCCGCTTCATAGTCCCGACCAGTGTGAAGCCAGTTCAAATACCCGGAATACAGCTCTTGGGCACTCAGCTCGGCAAAACCAGACAACTCTGTGCTCCATTTGCCCTTCTCTTGATGGATTTTCTCCGCTTTAGTTGTATGCTTAGCAAAAACAGTGGGCTCAGCAGGAGCGGTGTAAGCTGTACCAGTTACTTGAACCTATGGAGAAGGAGCAGTTGCTGGTGGTGGAGTAGTAGTTTGAACCGGGCTAGCAGGAGCCGGGTTAGTCTGAGGAGGATTGGCCCGGGCAGGACTCGCCGGTTCATGGATGTTTTCAATATTGGGATTTTCAGGAGCGGTGGTATAAGTGTGATCCATGGGAGCAGGATCTTCAAGCGGAACTGTAGGCTCGTTCTCAGGAGGGATGGTGGTGTTCGGATCAGCCGCCGGATCATCAGTGGCAGTCTCAGCGGCCGTTTTGTTGGCTTTGGCCCTTTTGCTGGGTTTAGGCTTGCTGAAAGAAATTGGAAAAGAGGTCAGAACTGTAAAGCAAATGCAAAGATAAACCGGATAAGGTGAAGGATTTACCCAGGGACAGTCTTCAGAACCGGGACTTGTGTGGCAGTGGATTCACCAGAAGAAGATAAAGGAGTCTCCTGATAACTAGGGTCAGATGGTTTAAGTGGTTTGCGTATAAGCCCGGCCTTGGGATGAAGAAGAGTTGGAGAGAGTATAACCTCAGAGCGGCGCCTCCGAGCCGGAGTAAGAGATATTCCGGACAATTCAACTACGAGGCCGCTGTGGCGTGTAGCCCGGCGAGCTTCATGTTGTTGTTTCTTCAAAAGAAAATTGGGGTCCAATTGAGCATAAGGGTAAGAAAACTGATATTTCCGGACTGTCCGACGAATTTTTGGTGGAGGTGGTTCTGAATCTGAAGAAAGAATAGTTACCTCAATTTCTGCCGGTTTATCTCCTTCAGCCAAATCCTGCGAAAAGACACCGTTAACAAAAGTCTGGATAAAAGTGAACAAATTATAGCCGGATTAACTCATACCTCAGAGTCCGGATCGTCATCTTCAGCATGTGAACCGGAGCCAGTAGCCGCCTTTTTCTTCTTGATAGCGTAAGTTTTCCGGCATGGTTGTTTGCCTGCTTTCTCCTGAGGTTTCCTTTTCCAGAAATGATCGTCGGCCTGTTCAAAAAAGAGAGTTAATTGGAAAACGGTTTATATGAACGGATTAAAAACATACAGAAGAAAGTGAGACTTACTGCAGGCAGCTTGTTCTGCTTATAATACGGAGCCAGTCCGGTTTTGCTACATTCTTCCAAGGAGACATTGAGCATTTTCTTAGCAGACTCAATAACTTCTGATTCAGAAAGTTTTTCTTTGGAAAACCGTTGAGGATCATCCGGTTTACCAGAATATTTGCACATCAGACTCGGGCGCGGACTCAGAGGAAGGATGCTCCAAGAAAGCCAGCAGCGCATAAAATCAATTCCGGTTAAACCGTTGGCCATAAAGGCTTTCAGCCTGGCGAGTTGAGAAGCAAACCGGGGCCGTTCTGAGGAGCTGAGACGCTGCGGCAAAGGGTGATCCTCAGGAAGACGATGCTCGCGATAACCCGGCAGTGGGTTTTCCCCTTCAGGTGAAGTGTCAACGCAGTAAAACCAAGACTTGTTCCACTCTTTCGGGTGTGTATGGAGAGCGGCATGGGGAAAGACTGCGTCTCTTCTCTTTTGTATGCTGACCCCGCCTAACTCTTGATGAGGACC
Source organism: Secale cereale (assembly GCA_902687465.1). Lineage (NCBI taxonomy): Eukaryota > Viridiplantae > Streptophyta > Magnoliopsida > Poales > Poaceae > Secale > Secale cereale. The sequence goes on along the minus strand of LR738712.1, from coordinate 392,613,529 downwards.
GCCAGTAAACTCAATTCGCCGGTTCAAGTAGAAGAAATCCCGGAACAGGTCGACTGATGGCTCTTCTTGCAGATACACCTCAGAGAAAACTTGAAAGTCACAGATGTTTGAAATGGAGTTTGGACCTATATCCTGAGGATGAATCTGAAAAGCGGCAAGCACGTCCCGAAAGAACTTTGAACCGGGAGGAGAAAAACCTCGGGCCATGTGATCAAAGAAGACAATAACCTCCCCTTCTTTAGGAGCAGGGGGCATTCGTTTCCTAGGGCCCGCCATTTCAAAACTGACCGAGGGCCCAGAGTGCCGACTGATGCAGCATTGATTAAATCTTCTTCCGTAACGACGGAACGGACCCAGTCACAAGCAACAAACTGTTTGGCAGACATAGTAGCAGAATGGAAGTGCTGAAAGGATAAAATATAAACTCCGGATTATTCAAGTACAGATATATAAACCGGATAGCATATGTGAAGTCACACCGACGGTTTAGACAAGGGACTAATGACATAGTTAACCCGGCAGTAAGCAGGAAATGCACTACCGCCGGTTCAGAAATAACAAAAGAGAGGAGCTAAACCGTCGTATTCATTGTCGATGCATTGCAGAATCAATATTTGACTGACTAAACCGGCGAGTTTATTACGTATCTACAAGGATGAAGAAACAAGTTTCTACCGAAAGCTAAGGTAAAACAGATCTGAGCAGTAAGAAAAAAAAGAAAAAATTATACAGGTCTATTACAGGGAGAACTACAAGGATCATATACAGAGCGGACAAATCTAAAGGTTGAATCTAAAGGACGAGATCTAAGCATAAGGCAGCGGAGCAGAAACAGATTTCAAAAACAAGTCTAAAGGATTGAAACCACTATGAGCCTGACGTCTAGGACGAACAGATGAAGCTTTCTCTAGGTTCAATGGCGGAGGCGTAAGAAGAACCCTAAAAGCTACAGATCTACAGCAAAGGAGAAAGGTTACCTGAGGCAGCGGGAGATGGCGGCGGAGTTATCTGGTCACATTTAGGTTGATGCGGCGGCCGGACTTGCTGGCGACGGCGAGCTTGACGGACGACGGCGGAGGTTTGAGCTTGGGCGACGGAGGAAGAAGAACGAACGGAAGGAGATGAGGAAGAGAGGCGGCAGTATTTATAAAGGGGCAGAGACGAAACGGCAGGCGCGAGATTTGAGGAGGCAAGAGATTGGATAAAGATTCCATGTCGCCTCGATTCTCGGGATGGCCTTTAAACAAAAGTGATAGACAGCTGCGCGCGTTAATTGCGGAAGTGATGTCACGGTTGAATTAAATGATTTCCAAGGATGACGTCATCGCCGGTTTACAAGAATGAGAAGACACAAGAAAAGAAGATCGTGCAAGACTGAGAAGATTGATGTGAACAAGTTCAAATCATTCTGGGGCCTAATGTCAGGGATATTATTAGCAGGTATAAACCGGCTAGTGTAAACCGGATTATGGTAATTTAGTTGTATAATTATAATACCCAATAGAGGTTACGACCCATGAAGGCTTAGGGCCCATGTGTAGGGTTACGGTTTGTAAACCGCCTGGTCATGTAACTTGAGAGATAAGGAAGAAAGAGCAGAGACCGAGGCGGACACAAGTATGAACCGGCCTCGGGACTCTGTAAACCGGACCGGGCGTCGCCTCTATATAAAGGGACGACCCGGCGACGGTTCAGGGACAAGAAACAACCCGCCGAGACACAGGCAAGCGATCGGCTCCCTGTTCATCGACGCCCAAGCAATACCAAACCAAACTAGACGTAGGCTTTTACCTTCATCGAAGGGGCCGAACTAGTATAAATCCTTTGTGTCCTTTGTGTGCTTTTAACCCCTTCAAGCTAACCCGTGCGATGGTTCCATCACTAAGTCCGTTAAACCGGACATCTGCCGTGTTAATTCCATGACACATAGTCTTGGGTTGGAGCTTCTTGTAGACAATATCACCCCATGGAGGGCGAATGACATTCTTTGAAGCATACTCAGGAGTCACAAATTTGTACAGAAACCATTGCTCTGCCCAATATCTTCGTATCCATTGGATTTGAGATTTGCGTTCTCCATAGGTCTCTTCTGGGTCGGACTTGTACATGGTGAACAGATCTGGGGAAGATCTTTGGCAGTGTCAGTACATCTCAGCCTGCCACCCTTCTTGGACTGTTTTCAGAAGCCATTGGGTTCAGACAGAAAGGCTTCACAAAGTAGTTTATCTTCTGAGGACTGGTCAGACGGGAACTAGCTTCAGGAGATTCAATGTGACGCTGTAAGAATTTTGCAAATGAATGCAGACTATGAGAACCAAGGGATTCTCCCACAGACATGCACCTATGACAACAATAGAGATGCGAGGGAAGGGGAAGAGGTCATATGCATTCTCAGAAGATTTTGAAGATTAAATACGGTTTGAAGACATTGACATCATCGTGCGAAGACATTCACTTATATGGAGTGAGTTGGTTCCAGATTTGTACGAATCCAAGAATAGGTACAGGTGAGGAATCTAACTAGCAGTTTAATCATAAGTGAATATATTTGCATCATATGAGATAAGGTGTAATGCCCAGTATGCGGCTATGTCCCCCACGTGTCTAGGCACGACTTAAGGACATAAACGCATACTAGAATGATCTCAAGTATGGTATCTTGCGCATCTCATGTAAAATTCAGGAATGAAAGTGTAAAATTATAGTTGTCTTACACTTGCCACATCACACAATGAAATACAATAACATACATCATCCAAAGAACACCAGGGTCCGACTACGGACGAAATCTAAACGAGAAAGATACCATAAATAACACAAGCCTGGATCCTCCTAGTAAGAACCACTACTGATCGTCGGGATAAGACACATAGTAACGACCACGTTCTTCATCGAACTCCCAGTGAAGCTCCGAATCATCTCCTGCATAGTTCTCAACAGTACCTGCATCTGGTGTGTTGAATCTATGAGCCACAGAGGACTTAGCAATCCCTTTCCCGGGTATCAAAACTACCAAAGCCTTAGGTGTGGAAAGGCTATAAACAAGGTTTGCAGCAAGCACTAAGCACTATTTTACGAGTTTAGAGCGAGAAGAGAACAAGTGCCAACGATCGCCAAGTTGATCACGAAGTGATCCTAGCTACTCACGATCAAACATAACCCCACTGTATTCACTTCCCGAAGCCCTTCGAAAAGAGACCATCACGGATACTCATACACGTAGTGTATTCTTGAATAAGGTGTCAAGTTATCTACAACCGGATATTAACAAATTCCCATTTGCCACATAACCGCGGGCACGGCTTTCGAAAGATCAAACCCTGCAGGGGTGTCCCAACTTAGCCCATCACAAGCTCACGATCCGCGGAGTCGCAACTCCAAAGTGGGAAGACCCGAGTATTCTCGGAATCCCATGCTCAAGATGTTTCGACAAAGGTAAAACTAATCCAGCAAGACCTCCCAGCGTGCCAACACCCTAATAGTAGCCGCGCATATCTCGTCTAAAGCCACGACCGGATAGGCCAGCCTCAAGGTATATACCAGACCTCGGGTTTCCCCGTGGTGGCCCCGCAGTCTGCCCAGTTTGGACCAACACTCATGAGGAGCACTTGCCCGGGATCGTTAATTAAGAACTTGGGTTTTCAACGCCCTATGCAAGTTTTAGTTATTAGGCAAATGTAAAACCAATGTTGGGCCTTGCTGGAAAAGCTTTAAATAGAGCGAATTATCAAGGAGGGCCCATAAACCCCAACCATATTAGGAACGCAAAATCAAGGAACATAACACCGGTTTATCGGTTCCTAGGGTGGCATGAATGGAACAAAACAACAAGCAGAAAGGCTTAGCCTTCCACCCATTACCAATATATAGGTGAATTAGTTTAACAGATATTATATATTGTGTTATCCCAACAACAACTTCATCATAGAGCAAAATCTTCAAAACTTCACCTGCAACTAACAACGCTATAAGAACGGCTGAGCGATGTGTACTTAGCCAAACAACGGTTTGCTAGGAAGGCGGTTAGAGTGTTTCCTAGCAATAATAGGAGGGCTGACAAACAGGAATAGGCATCGAGGCAATATCTAAAGAACAAGACATCTAGCATACGCAAAGATAGAAGTGATATCTGGGAATGGTCATCTTGCATGTTGATTCCACGGAGGGATCGTAACCTTGCTCCTCAAACTCAGCCTTGAAAGGAACCTCGAACTCCGAATCGTGACCGGGCTCTAACCAACACAACAATGCAACACCGGAACACAATCAATCATCATGCAATGCTCAAACACATGATGCATGAATATGATGCATATGGACATGGGTAGGACATGATGCAACTCCTAGGGACAAGAAGAGTGCACAAGCAACATGGCAATATCAAGATCACAACATATGAGAAACACAAGCAAAAGGAACAAAACTAGCATGGCCACAAGTGGTTATGTAGATTATTTATACAAGCACCCAACAAGTTTTAAGAGTTGTTTAACATGGCAAGGGGTGCATCGAGGACTAACAGCAACATGCTAGCATTTTAAATGGGCCGGAAAGAACAAACAACAATTTTCGGAAACTCCCATATTCATATAAATACAATTAGGGCAGATCTGAGATAGTCATATTTTAAAGTTGTTAAACATGCAGAGTAACAGCACCACATTAGTCTACACATTTTTCCACCCCAAATGCATATAAAGTTTGTTAAATTTGGAGTTGTAGATATTTAGTTATGATTTTTACAAGTTTGAGCATATTTTAAACACAAATTAATTCAAACAACATTTTAAATGTTTTAAACATGGCAACAAACATCATATTAATATTCTACATGAAAAACTAAGCAATTTTCATATATAACTTGTTTTCATCAGATGCATATTTTAAAAGATATTAAATATGCAAAGTTAATGCAGAAAAAGAAAAAGAAAAAGAAAACAGAAAAGAAAAACAAAAGAAAAGGTCAAATTGACACAGGCTGGATCTAGCAACAGCCACTGACCCGTGGGTCCAGAGGCGCTGAGGTGGGAGCGGCGGGTGCGTGTGTGGGTGGAAAAGCGCTGTGAGGCTGGCAGGTAGGGCCGCCCTGTCAGCGTCACAGGGAAATGCCAAAAGGGGGGAAATATCCCCTGCCCCCGGCGGGGTCGATTCCGCGACCTCTTGGTTAACTGACAAAGAGACTAGCCACCGGGCTAGGCGTGTATTGCTGACAGAGAAGGCGAACATTGCCTTATGTGTTAACTGAGAAGTAGACAGCGGGGGGGGGGGACACAGAGCACGTCGGAGCTGCTCGTCGGAGCTGCTCCGGCGACCCAAACTAGCGGCGGAGTGGTGCGGTCTGTTCCTGGGGGAACTCCGCATCCACGACGCGCACTTGCAGCACCTAGCGTCAACTACAACGATGGCGGCGAGCAACAAACAGAGCGGCGGCGGCGGATCTCCACGAGACAAAACAGGGGCCTAAACGGAGCGGTGACAGCACTAGCAGCATCTACGCGACACGGCGAACACTACGGGCAACGACGGAGGAACTAAAGTGGCCGGAACACTCGCCGGAGACGAGGCCCGATGGCGACGAGCTCGGGTGCACGGAGAACTACGAGCTAGACGGCGCGACAGGAGGGGAAAAGGGCACGGGGAGGTGCGCGCACGTACCACAAGCACGGAGGTGTGCTTGGTTAGCCTGGAGGTGGACGGAGTCGATGGCGGCGTGGATTGAACACCCGCGGTTGCCGGAGTTGAAGAAGAGGAAGAAGAAGTCACAGGCGAGGCAATAGGCTTCGTGTAGTGGACGTAGTCGACGTAGACGACATCGAGGAAGAATACCGGCAAGGTTGGCGAGGTAGAGGAGAACGGGAAGCACGCTGGCGACGAGCTCGTGCTCTCAGATGCGCTCGGGATAGCTGCGGAGCGGCGGATCTGGTGGCTCTCAGCTCACCAGGCGGTGGGAGGAGGAAGAGGGAACCCTAGAGAATGGGTTTGACACGGTGAGGGGTTAAAAGGAGGGCCAGAGCCATGATGGTGCGGCGACGGCGTCGGGCTCGCGGTCCCCATGGCGTCGCGGGAGGAGGAAGAAAAGGTGGGTGAGCTTTCTGGCGCAGTCGCTGACGAGCGGGCCCTACCTAGCCACGTGGGAGCGAACCAGCGGGGGTGCGGGTGAGAAAGGGAGAGAGGGACGCGCTGCGGGCTGTGCTGGGCTGCGGGCGCGCGCTGGAGCTGGGCCGAGGGGGAAAAGGAGGCCCGGGTTGGCTGGGCTGCACTGTTGCGGCTGCAGCTGTTTAATTCTTTTCTTTTTCCATTTTCCTCAGACAGGAAATAAAAGAAAAAGCACAGGCTCAGGGAAAAGGAATTAGGAGATAAATAAAATATCCCCATGCTCCTGGATTTATGCCCTATTTTATAAAAATGACTTGGGCATTTTTAGAGGTAGAAAAATAAAATAAGTTTGAATATGGTTCAAACTTCTGTCATTTTTGTACCTAACAAAATCAATTTAAAATAAGGCAAGGCTTTGCAATGTGACTCATGTCAAGGCAACAAAGAAGTGGGGAGGAGATGAACATTATTGGAAGAGGCTAAGTCACTTGCAAAAATACTTAAAGAATAAGGAAAGAAAAGGGAAGGAAAGGAGAAAAAGTGCTAGAAGAGGAAGAAGGGGCTGGTTAGGGTTTAGCATGGCCAAGGTCTCTATCACCACCAACATGCAAACAAGATGCACTCACTTGGCATGCTAGGACAAGGATCACCACATATGCAAGTAAAAGAATGCTAAGATGAACATGATGCCATGGAGATGATGAAGCAATGCATGGATGCAAAAGGAAAAGAAACATGACAATGCAATACAATAAGAAAGCATAAATGACAAGAACCCCCAAGGAAAGGAAAAGGATCAAATTGATAATTGCTTTATTGCCATATATGGAAGGTATCACATATGGGGTGTTACATAAGGATAGAAGGAAACAACTCTCGGATGTACAGAAACCACTTGTGGTGAAGTTGTATGATTTTAACGGATCAAAACGACGGTAAAAAGAGAGATCTATTTATCATGATGAAGAACTGCTAGACGGGAAGAGAAGGATGCCGAGCAGATCGATCTTCCATGCCCTAACTTGGCGGCGGAAGACACCTATGGCGGCGGCGGAGAGACGAGGTCCACGGCCGGCGGAAGACGGCGTCGAAGAAGTCGCGACAGCTAAGCGCTTCGTCTCCGACGTCGACTGGAGCTAGCGGAGATGCTAGGGTTGAGCGAGGTGGCGAGAGGTGGGAGAGGAAATAATGACCGCGAGGGTGGAGTATTTATAAGGATGGTTGACGGCGCAGTGCAATTACGCAGGTGCCCCTGGTCACATCTGAACGACACGTGGCTGGCATGCAACTTATGGAGAGTTGAGCCACGATCCCACGCACGCCTGATATGTCGGATGGACGTTTCGGTTTCTCCGGGCAAAAGAGATATAGCATTGAAAACAGTTGTAAATGATTGTCTCTATATCTTCAGCTGACAAGGACACAGTGAAGACATTCAACAAGTGTCAATAGAATCCATATGAAGAGATTGAGAGAGTTGGAGAGAACAGCATAGAGAGGATCAAGGTCCGATCACATTCACTTAGATTAAAAAGTTTGAAGACATAGCTATTAGTGAATGTTGTAGAGGACAGAAGAGATATATAGGGTGGGTCTATTATGATAACACCTCTTAAGACCTTATTATGATAACACCCGTGCTTATTCTGCTAACACCTCCCGCCCACTCCGTAGCTACAGACTAACCGTGCTAAATAGCCGACCGAACTGCCTGGGTGAGAAATAAGTCTTCCACCTCCCCACCTTATCTTGTGCTCGACCTCCACCTCCCACTCCCGCACGACCTCGACCTCCCCTCCCGTGCCGTCGGGCAACCCCCCTCATGCGCCGCTGGGCCGCCCCCTCTCCCGCGCCGCAGCACCGCCTCCTTCCTCGCGCCACAGCGCCGCCTCCCTTCTCCGCCATGTCGCCTCCCTCCGAGCGCCTCCTCTTCCTCCCCAAATCGCCGCCACTCCTGGATCCACTTCCTTCATCCCCGCCAACCGGCTGCCCCACCCTCCCCACCTTCTTCGGTGTGTGCTAGCCTCCCCTACCCCTCCACCAACCTCGTCTGCTGGATCTAGCAGCCCCCGTCCCCCTCCCTCCGGGGCCGCGGCGACACCTCCTCTTCTACTCCGGTCGGGTCCGCCGACGCCCCTGACTGTCGCTGCATCGCAGGATTTTGATGTAGTCCTGGGCAACAGCCACTTCTCCCACCTCCCCTTCATCTATGGTGAAAGGCCAACCAAGCCGGCCTCCTCATCTTCGGTGCAAGGTTAACATCTTGCCCCGTCCTCCCCCCACGTCGGCCAGCCACCGGATCCGCGTCGCCGTCCTCCCTTCCTCCCGCACCTATGCGTCCCCGCCGAGCCCCATGTCAGCTAGCCGCTGGATCCGCCTCGCCGCCCTCCACCGACCACCATACACCGAATCCGGCGAGCTAGGGGAGGTTACCGGCGACTCTTGCCTCCCCGTTCCTCCACCACCTCCCGATTCGGTGCTGCTCCTTGGTCCCAACGCAACTACCTCCTCTTCTCTAGCTTGGATCCACTGGAAACACGCCCAATCCGAGATCAGCCATCTCTTCCTTCACTGGCGACATCTTGCAGTTCGCTGATCTGATGCATGGTGTTTGATTTTTTTTCAGTCTTGTAGTTCACCAGTTCCCGCTAGGAGGACCACGACAACTCTTGATGCAGTCCTCAACCCTCACTGGTGGTCGCCGATGCACGAATTTGTTTGTTACGGTTCGTATGAATTATAGTGCAGTTTGGAGCATGTGAGCATGAAGTGCAAAATGGTGAATTTTACGTTTGAGTAGTTTATGTATAAAAATTACAGGGGCTAATCTGAATAAAGTTTGTGGGGAGGCATGTGTTCAGAAAATGCAGTTTGGAGTATTTGCACATGCAGTGCAAATGCTGCTTTTGTGTTTGCGGATTTTTTGTATAAAGATTACACGGACTCATTTGATTTGCAGCGAAACATGGTGATATTCAGACATGAGCATGCAGTTTGGACCATGTGGACATGCAGTGCAAAAATGGTGTTTTTCCGTGTTTGATGATTTTAAGTATAAAAGTTAAATGGACTCGTTTGAAAATTGTTTACAAAGGAAGTTCATTTGGAATTGTGTTGCGGCTCATTTCCCTTGACCATATGGTTCGCTTCTTCGCACATGTATAGCTCGCCAATGTGGAAACCCAAAATTCCAAACAGAAAAAAGAAAGAAGGAAATGCAGTGCAAAAGATGTGTTAAATGAAAAATGGTACAGAAACAGCAAAAAAAGTAATGCTGCTCACTTGACCATTTGAAGCAGTGCGGTCGGCCGTGTGATGATGTACATCTTGTAAGTGCAAAGAATAAATTGTTACCGAAACAACAACAAAAAAGTAATGCGGTTCACTTCTCCATACTTTTGCTTTTCACTTACACCCGACGTGAAGTCCGGTCCACTTACTCGTCTGAGAAAAATTTACATGTAAATAAAAGAAATCATGCAGTTCGCTTGACCATCTAATGCAGTGCGGTTTTCAGTCTCAAGAAGTGCGTCCTTCTGTGTGATGCAGTACACGCGTCGATTTTTGTGTCACGAAAAAACAGTGTCCGCATTTTGGTAAAATCAAAACCGCTCTTAAACCGTAAGGAATTAGAGAGGGTGTTCTACATGAAAAAGTTGCGTCTCGTCGATATCTTTCCAACGACGTATGATTTGAATCATTTTGACCAACGGTTTGAAAAAAATCGCGAAAAATGGCCTCTGCTTCTCGTAGTCAGCCGCACGATTTTCAAAATTAACTAAAAACCGTAAGGAATCTCGAAAACATTTCAACGTATGAAAGTTACGCCTCGTTCGTACCTTTACAACGGCGTATCATACGTCTTGTTTCGACAAACGGTACAAAAACTGGAGCGAAAACAGTACGAAAGCTGCAAAAAATTCAAAAAAATAGAATTTCGCGATTTACTAAATTTAAAATTGCTTTTAAACGGTGATGAATTAGAGAAAATAATATATATGAAAAAGATGTGTCTCGACGATATCTTTCCAACTGTATATCATTTGCTTCATTCCGACGAGCGGTTTAGAAAACAACGCAAAAAACGCTCGCTGCCACTCGTCGTGCGCCGCACCATTTTTAAAACTGCTCTTAAACCGCGAGGAATCTCGAAAAATGTTCAACATGGCAAAGTTGCGCTTAATCCATAGCTTCTCAACGGTATATTACAAGCCTCGTTCCAACAAACGGTTAAAAAACTAGAGCGAAAAAGGTAACAAAAAACACCGCGTGCAGTTTTTTCCGACACGAAGTTCACTAGTCTCTGTGTTGCAGTACCCCTTCTACTGAAAATGCAGTGCCCTCGCATTGAGCGTGCAGTGCGAAAGTGTTATGAGAATAGTTATTCTGCTAATATTAGCATAATAGACCGGCTATATACATATATATATATATATGTGTGTGTGTGTGTGTGTGTGTGTGTGTGTGTGTGTGAGAGAGAGAGAGAGAGAGAGAGAGAGAAACCAAACGAATCAACATCGAGACAGGAGTCTTGAAGACAAACAATGTTGAAGACAAACCAAGTATGATGATAAAGCAGTCATGACGCCAAATGAAAACTTCAGAAAATTTTGGTGGTGGCGTTACCCACGTATAGGAAGTATTAGACCAGGACACGAAGCACAATTATCGTGGCGCTCCAAAGTCAAATTCCACATTAATGTATTCACACTGAGAGTGTATGTCTTTATGAATTGAAGGCATACGTTGCTTAGTGTGTTGCACATCTAAGTCGTCAAAATGCATAAGCGTTAGGATGTGTGTCCAATCACATGACATTTGAGGATTCTAGGATATTTAGCTCACACCGCAGCTTGCAAAACATTTACTCATCCAAGGGCTTAGTGAAGATATCTGCCAGTTGCTCTACTATAACGCCCCAGATGTAACAATTCCATAAACATCAATATATGCATCGTTGACTTAATCAATCCATTCTGGGCTCTTCCTTCATTTCGGGTTTCTTCGTTTTTGTCTTGTGCGTGTGTTGCATGTCACCAAGTCATTTTAATTATGTGCATTGCATTGGAATAGTCTCACTTGCATCCGTGTGTAGTTGCATCGTCTCCGTTCTCTCCGTTGTCCGTTTCGAGCTCCGACACTCACACACGTGCCCGTGGCACCTGCGAGTCCTTCTTTCGTATGTGGCCGTAGAACATTCTCGGAATGAGGTGAGACTTGTCGTACGTTGTTGTTTTAGTACGTGGAGACCGTCTATCAAGTTTCGTCGCGTTTGGAGGTCATTTGATACTCCAACGGTTAACCTCGTGTGCTAAAAGCTCCTCTTTCTTTTGGCCCAACACCCCTCCACAACAGCCTACTAACCCAGCACAACCACTTCCATCCTCTCGGTCGTCAGATCATGAGCGTGTGGGCGAAAGCCGCACCTCATTTGGACACTCCTAGCTCCCTCTACCTATAAAAGGTCCCATCCCCTCCATTTTCAGGCAAAACCCTAGCCCGAGCTCCTCCTCGCGCCGCCGGACACGTCCGGGCCGCGCCGGACACATCCGCCGGACGCGCCCGCGAACCGCGAGCCGCCATGTGGCACTTAGCCGCCGGCCTCCTCCCTCCTCCGCGCGCCGGGCCCGCCGGCCCGGATCGGGCCCACGCGGCTCGAGTCGCCTCCACCGCCAGCCCGACTCACCCCGCCTCCCGGCCCGCGTCGCCTCTTCCGCCGTCTGCGCTCGCCATCGCCGGCGCCGACCACCCCTCCGCCGCCGGGCTCCCTCGCCTCATCGCTCCATGCTCTCGACCGAAATCTTCCAATCTATCCAGTGTCTTGATTGGTTACCCAAGATGAAGCCATTTCCATCATCTTCTCCTTAGGCTCGAGAGCATCCTCATTGCATACGCACATCATACTTACATCCCATGACATGTCTTGCATCATGTTGATTGTGCATTGCACTGTGTTTGATATTGTGCCGTTGTTGTGCTCTTATGTTGGGTACAGCCGGGAGCCGATACGGAGTTCGAGGATCTTCTCGAGACCGAGCTTGAGGAGCCATCTTACCATCCCACCGACGACTTACCAGGCAAGATGATCATTCCCCGATATCACATCTATCTTTGCCTATGCTAGTTGTCTCGCTCTTTAGCTATGCCTCGATGCCTATTCCTGTTTGTCAGCCTCTTATTGTTGCCATGAAACACTCGAACCGCCTTCCTAGCAAACTGTTGATTGGCTAAGTACGCTTTTGCTCAGCCCCTCTTATAGCGTTGTTAGCTGCAGGTGAAGTTTGAAGATTGCTCCATGATGAACTGGCTATCGGAACCGTTTGTATGCATCATGATTCGCACCCTTGAGTGGATAAGGTTCCGAATTATTGATTTGCTGATTTTTGCCATGACCAAAGCGGATATGTCAGATGAACCTTTACGCATAGAGCCTCCTGAAATGGCAGCCTAGCTAGGCTTGGTCAGAGCAAGGTTGCAGAAAACTTTTGAAGGTAATGGGCATTGCCAGTAGCTACTTCGGGCAACCATTAAAGTATATGCTGGGGTGTCATCTACTAAAGGTTCCATCAACAAGCTTGCTAGTTTGGGTATGGAAAATCTGGCACTTCCATCTTGCATTAGATACGATTCAGCACTGTTTGCCATCTGATGCATTAACTATAACTTGGCGCCCGAATCAACAGTTTTGATTAACTGTCGTCGTTTATTAGGATGCTTGAATCCAAGTACATTCAGGCAATGTGCCAATTCGTACAGTCGGGTAAATGGTGTTGTAGCAGCTATGTTCATTTGTTTGCCCTGAATCAAAATCACTTCAAAACACACGTAGGGATGTTGACTAGTACATTTTAGTGAATGGCTCTATACAGAGGCAGAATTCTGTCATGCGAATTGCGTAGGTAGAACTAAAACATGCTTCCATGTCTTGTGTTTGCAGTATTGTGACAAACTACAACGACATCATTCACTGTTTTCTCTAGTGAATATATGCTACAATCTTGGATCTTCATAAAAAAAATAGCGCGCTATATCACCGTAATAGCATGCTATAGGGTGTAGAGAATTGTCTCGTTAAATTAATTATTGTATAATGCCTCGCTAATAGCACGCTATAGCGCGCTATAGCATGCTAGTAGCATATTTTCAGAGGCCATGCTATTTTGTGTAGCGCACTATTTTTTTCATCGTTAACAATAACCATGCCATGTTTTTTTATTGACCCCGACTACAAATGGCGACAGTACAAGGCAAGCCAAGCGACGATGCATCGGAGAAACCTGGCTGTAGACGCCCATGATAGCTTAGTTTCAGTACAAACTGGCACCAACACTTTGTTTGATGATGTGTTAGTATCAGTTTCCAAACAAAATAGTTTGATGAATTAGATGTCGGTCAACTTATGCTGAACGGCTAATGGCAGGTCAAAAACGGCGACGATTATAGACATATGACACTGTCTCGTTATTATGATTTTTTTTCCGTATCAAATCTTGCACGACCGCCAACCTTCATAAATCTGTGTAACTGATTATGTATGTTCACCATGATGATACCAATCTCCCCGGGAGAATGTAGAATCATGTGTGTTGCACTACTTTCTGTATCAAAAACACGCATACAAACAAAAAAACCATGGAATGTTTTTTTAGCACTTAGGACAATTGAGGAGAGTAGTATCGAGCCACCACCCCTCCTCCCGCGATGCTTACTCGAGAATCCGGGAGGCTAACCCTAGCACCACCGTCGAGCCTCTCCTCCTCCTCCTCCCCATCCTCCCTCACCGCCGCCAGGGGCGCGAGTGTGCGGCGCGGGCTGCTTCTCGTGTCCTGGATGCGGCGCTAGATGCCGGGCGTGGCAGCGCTCCAGAGCAGGCCGACGACGGTGGTACGGCGACGGTGCGACGGGCGGCATGGTGGTGGTGGTGCGGGCGGGAGGGTGGTCACGGCTGCAGTTGCTTCGCAATGGCCCGTCCGGGTCCATCTTTGGCGCTGCGGGTCGCGGGCGGCCTCTCTCGTCGTGGCTCGCTGAGGGGGGAGGGGATGCGGCGCGACAGGGGTGGAGATGTGCTTGATACTTTTTAGGGTTGTGTGTCGGTGTCCAGTGTACTTGTATCTTGTCTTGGGTGCGTTGATGATGTGCGTTCATATCGGTTTGCTTGGATGTAAGTGATGCTCTCTTTATAATATAAGACGGTGACAACCTTTTTTTGTCGAATGTTTCTTTAAATAAATATAATTATTACATCCCAGTCTCTGTGTCTTCAATCTCTGAATGATTGAAAACGCGTCGCAGTACAAATACCCAGTTTAAGCATACATAGCTGATCATTTGATATATAGGTGCATATTACATAAAAAAAGATGGTCCGTAGAGAGGTTTCTCTTATGAGCATTCACTTTATGCCACATGAGTGGGATAACGGACCGCCCTTGCTGTATGCCGAACAAGTTCAAGGGAGAGCAGACAAAAAACGTCAGGCAATATCTCATCCCCATATTCAAGGAGCCATGACGCAGGCGTTTAGTTTCGGGGGATGAGCATTGACTTTTCTCCAGTAAAATCAAGGTATAGCGCAGTAAGATCATGCTATAGCGCAGTAGCGCACTGCCCACGAACAGAGTCACGGATTCATATGATCTCCATGATGCGTTTTAAAAAGGGACACTACAACAGATAAGAGCAGCACAACCCGCTAGACAATTTTTCACACAAAATAAAAGAAAACGCTTATGAGCGGTGCGCCGGTCAAATTTTCAGCCGGACGCGAGCCACGCTGGCACCGCAGCCACTAAAGCCACACCCCGCGCGAGATGCATTTTTTTCTTGGGCCCACGTGAGCCACCCCTCTTCCCTTATCTTTTTCCCAACCGCACCCTTCATCCACTACTCACGGTGGACACGGTCCACGCCGGTCCGGTCCCGGTCCGAGCCGTCGTTTGGACCGGCCACCGGCGGTCCGGTCCGGACCGGACCGAGCAGTGCAGCGGTCCAGATTTCAGGGACCGGACCGGCGGATGTGAAGCTCGGTGCGGACCGGCGGTCCTCACGGTCCCAGCGATGTCCAATCACTACCATGTGGTCCCAGGATGTCGGAGAAGCAGCATGGTCGCTGGAGTCGGAGAAGATGCACATGATACGCGGCGGTGCGAGGGAGAGGCGTGGGGGGAGAGGGAGAGGCGTGGCCGCGCAGGGAGAGAGTGTCGCGAGGAAGAAGCGGTTGTTGTGGAGAGGTGGAAGACGTGCGTGAGAGCCGGCGGGTATAGGTAGACGACCTGCGATGTATTTTACTTAGTAGTTTTCGCTGTTGCATGGAAGCTATCTATCACGTGGATGTGCCCATGATTATGCGTGTACAGCCTTGCCGTGATGTGTGGATCAAATTGGACGTGGAATTAATTGCGGATCGCATGGTGATTCTCGAATCGAACATGTTCCTTTCGTTAGTCGAGATTAAAAGGAAACAATGGGTAGAGTCCATATACAAAACAAATAAAGAGATTTAGGAGAAACCACCAGCTCCACCAAATCCAAGTATCCAGGGAGTACCTGTTTCCCCGCTCCAGCCTTTTGAACTGCGGCTCCGGCTACTCCGGAGCGGAGTCACGGAGCGGAGTCACGGAGCGGGAGGGAATCCGAACAGGGCCTTAGACTGAAAAGTAAAAGGAAACAACAACGTGAATCCTAGATGGCTGTTATTAGATGAGATTGAAAAAAAAAACCGAGAGATTTTCGTAGTCTCCTGTGAGCAGTTATTTGTAGAAACAAATAATCGTGGGATGGCGCCGTGGCAGCGTAGATATCGTTCTTTCTATTTTCAGCCTTGCTCAGATCGGAGTGGAGCTCACGGAGAAGTTTACGCACCCAGCAGCATTCAGCAACGGCATTGGCCACGGCTTGATATTCAGCTTTGGCACTCCACCGAGAAACCGTAGGCTGCCGCTTGTTGGACCAAGAAATGAGTGTGTTACCGAGGAAGACACAATATCCAGAGGTCGAACGACGGGTGTCCGGGCAGCCGACCCAATCGGCGTTGGTGTAGGCGACGAGCTTGGTTGGCGAGGAGGCACCAATGGAGATGTCGTGGGAAGTAGTGTCGCGGACATAGTGCAATATGCAGTTGACCATGAGAAGAGGACATAGCGCAATATGTGGTCCCCACAATTCAGTGTGGCTGAGATTCCGACAAATATGAAAGAAGGGTTCTCACTCATCAAGATGGCGGGGACTGCCGAAGGGTATGGGAATGCATATAGGAGGTCCAATGTTATTTACATATGGTTTTGACCGTGAGAAGAGGAAGTCTCACCTATCATGTTGATGTTGCGATGAGTGATGAGTTTACAAATCTATTTGTGACACCATATGCGTGTCAATTTGTTTCGTAGTTGTATACATATGGTCATGTAAGGTTCCTCACGCGCCACAGAGGGTTCCCCAAACGGTGTGCGTGAGGTTCCTACAAAATAAAAGGAGGGTTCTCGCTCATTCGAGATGGCGGGGGACTGACGGTTTATTGGAATGCATATGGGAGGACAATTTGTTCTATGCATGTTGTCATGAATTCACAAACCTTTTTTGTGACACCATGTATGCGCCCCGATTGTTTCGTCATTGTACACATATGGTCATGTAAGGTTCCTCGCGCGTCACAGAGCGTCCCCCCATCGGTGTGGGTGAGGTCCTGACAATATAAAAGGAGGGTTCTCACTCATCGGTATGGGGTGGGGGCTGTTAGGGATATGGGAATGCATATAAGAGGTCCCACGTTGTATACACATGGTTCCGATCGTGCGAGGAAAGAAGACTCATTTATTATGTAAATACAAAAATGGTGCGTTTGCGACCAACTTCAACAACATGGAACTGGTTAACAAGTGTCGCTGCATATATTGAAAGAACGTTTCATGAACGCACAACATACAAGTGCCCCATGGCGCATGGAACGGGGATCGTTATGACAAAACAAATGTCATGACAGGGATCGTTTCGGTGGTAGGGGGGTGAATGTTTTATGAAACGGACGCTCGTTTCTATAGTGTTGCCCGCGAAGGTTCCTCACGCGTCTCAGAGGGTTCATCGATCAGTGTGCGTGAGGTTCTGACAAATATAAAAGGAGGGTTCTCACTCGACAAGATAGGTGGCCTGCTTGGTCCTTTCGTGCGGTGCCTAAGCTATGATGAGTCCACATACCTTCTTGTGAGCATATGTGTGCCGTTTGTTTCGTCGCTATGTACGTATGGTCCTAGAAGGTTCCTCGCACGTCACAGAGGGTTCCCCCATCGATGTGGGTGAGGCTCCGACAAAATAAAGGAGGGCTCTCACTGCATGGAGGATCAATTACATTGTGTTGTAATTTTCTGGCATTGCTGTTAGAAACTATAATTTCACTTCGACTTGAGTTATATTATCCTACATCCTTGTGTGTGAACAAATGGTGATTAACTTGTAATCCCTTCCCAAATGTCAAAGAGAACACCCGTTTTTCTTTTATGCCTTTTTTTCTTATGCATTTGTTGAACGGAGAATTGTGAGCTGAGAATTGTAATTTTTTTGCATGGTAATATGTGTCTCATTTATATCATAAGGATCATACTACATGCCACATACATCACCCTCTGCCCCTGCCTCACCCACCGTCGCGTCCTGCTCATCGCGCCTGGAACTCCTCCTCGTCGCCGTCCTGCTCATCGCGCGTCGTGCGTCGCCGTCTGGTTCGGCTGCCCGCAAGATGCAGAGGAAGGGGATGGCGACCTCGCCCTCCGCTTGCTCGCCTCCGTGGCCGAGGCGCACCACCGTGTGGCTGGAGCCTCCTTGACATCGTCACCGGCCCGGCCGCTTCCTCGCTGTGTGCCACACGCTCGTGGATCTCCGAGCTATCGCCACACGTCCTCCTCATCGATGTGTAGAGATGCTTGGGGGTGGAGATAGCTGGAAAATCCCCCCCCCAGCCCAGCCCAAAATTTGAGCTGGCGCAGCCCAGTCGGACGAAAAAACGTCCCTGGAGGCACAACGGCTAGAGATACTCTAAGTAGATGGGACTTGTGGATGCCATTTTTTGTCACTTGCATCCCTAGCCATTACTTGGTCAAGTTTTTGCATGACCGTCGGCAGTATGTAGCGGGGAGTGGCGGGGCAGTGATGACATTTGGGCCGGTTTATCGGCTTTTGAAAATCTGACCGGACAAGCCCAATGATTCGAAAACCGTACAATGTACAAAACCAAAGACATAAAAAAACTGCTAAAAAAGCAAAGACAAGAAAAATGCCATGTCATCAGGAGAAAACACGTCCACCCCAAACCAACTACCACTCCTCCCGCGGGTCGAGCATGCAGGATTTTATTGTGCGCTCCCGTGAAAAACGATGTAAGTGATTTTTGTCTTGTACTGTCCGCTCATATGCATCTTTCTGCGCATTGGCCCATGCTTTCAACTTTTGGTCTTGTTGATCACGAGCATGTGGTTGTCTGCTAGCTTTTGACTCTGGCGATACGCAGATCGTACGGCGCACCACGAGCTGTCTTAAGCAGCTTGCAGCCATGTCCAGCAATAGCTCAGCCGTGCCTCGGTCGGCGAGCGGTAGAAGAACGCCTCTGCCGTACGCCGGGAACCCGCGGGAGTACGAGCCAGTTGTTTTCTGCAGCTGCGGCGTCAAGGGGCTGCGTAAACGTGACCTGCAATGTCTCGACAGACAACTAAAAACAAAAGGCATGAGAAAAAAAAGGCTCGAACCCTTAGAAAAAGGTTCTGCGTGGAATTCCTGGAACCGCATGGGCCAAAGCCGGTGGTCCAAGCCTACTGGGCTGCGTGCTTGACAGCCTAGTACTGCCACCTTGTAGCCCGTGATGGTCCACTTTCTCTATAAGAGGAAATAAGCATCAAATGAACAAAGAAGTGAAAATGCAAATGAGGTAAGAGGAGGGACCAGATCCCCACGCGAATGAACGCATGTGATTGCAGCCGCGCGAGCGAAACTTTATATCTTTGCTTTTTCATATATATATATATATATATATATATATATATATATATATATATATATATATATATGTTACTTAATGCACATATATATTGGCAATGGGTGAAAGGCTTGGCCTTCTGCTTGGTGTTTTATTCCACTCATGCCACCTTAGGACCCGATAAACCGGTGTTATGTTCCTTGATTTTGCGTTCCTAACACGGTTGGGGTTTATGCCCCCCCCCTCCTTGATTATTCGCACTGCTTAAAGCTTTTCTAGCAAGGCCCAACTTTGGTTTTACCATTTGCCATAACTAAATAACTTGCACAGGGACTTTCCGGACCCCGAGGACTTAATTTTACAACCCGAGCCAGTGCTCCTCATGAGTGTTGGTTCAAACCGGGCAACCTGCGGGGCCACCTTGGGGAACTCGAGGTCTGGTATATACCTGTAGCTTGACCCATCCGGTAGTGGCCTGAGACGAGATACGCGCGGCTACTATCAGGGTGTCGGCACGCCGGGAGGTCTTGCTGGATTAGTTTTACCTTTGTTGAAATATCTTGAGCACGGGATTCCGAGAATACTTCGGTCTTCCCACCTTGGAGTTGCGACTCCGCAGATCGTGAGCTTGTGATGGGCTAAGTTGGGACACCCCTGCAGGGTTTTGAACTTTCGAAAGTCGTGCCCGCTGTTATGTGGCAGAAGGGAATTTGTTAATATCCGGTTGTAGATAACTTGACACCATATCCTTAAGAATACACTACCTGTGTGAGTAACCGTGATGGTCTCTTTCAGAAGGGCTTCGGGAAGTGAACACAGTGGGGTTATATATGAACGTGAGTAGCTAGGATCACTTCTTGATCAACTTGGCGACCGTTGGCACATGTTCTCATCTCGCTCTAAACTTGTAAGCTAGTTGCTTAGTGCTTGCTAGAAACACTTTATTACCTTTCCACACCTAAGGCTTTGGTAGTTTTGATACCCGGGAATGGGATTGCTGAGTCCTTGTGGCTCACAGATTATAACACACACCAGATGCAGGTACAGCCAAGTACGATGCAGGAGATGGACCTGAACTTCACTGGGAGTACGATGAAGAGCGTGGTCATTACTATGTATCGTATCTCGACGATCAGTAGTGGTTCCTACTAGGGGTGATCAGGGCTTGTGTTTATGGTATCTTTCTCATTTGGATTTTGTCCGTAGTCGGACCCTGTGTTATTTGGATGATTGTATGATATTGTATTCATTGTGTGACGTGGCGAGTGTAATCCAACTATCTCTTACACTTTCATCCTGAACTTTTACATGAGATGTGCAAAGATACCATGCTTGAGATCAATCCAGAATGTGCTTATGTCTCTAAGTCGTGCCTCGACATGTAGGAGACATAGTCACATCCTAGGCATTACAAATTGGTATCAGAGCCTTCTCCGAAGAGCCCCCTGTTTGATCGAACCGCTCACGGTTGAGTCTAGGCACACACACACACAAAATGTTTTGAGTCCTATATATATCGGAGAGTAGGATTTCTTTTACCCCTCATCCCCTTCATCGCTCTGGTGAGGACTCCTCATGTTGTTCTATCTCCTCTACTCTCAAAATTTCACAAAAAAAAATTAGGATCACGCGGGTATTGTTTGGATTGTTCCGATATCTTTTTGACGAGAACATCGTTCTCGATGCCTCCTGTCATTTAGGTGTTGTGGCAGTGTCCCGGGGAGTTGAGCTCCGAGGTGTTGTCGTCACAAATATATCGTAGCGGTTCTAGAATACCAGAGGCGGCCGACATCGAAAACTCTTCTATGCATGTCTGGTGGTGAGATAACCCCGACGTTACCGAGTACTGGGGAGATAGTTCGGGAGTATTGCCACAGCTAGTATAGCGGATGAATTTCGAAGGTCCGAGGTAAACAGTTTTCGAAGATGACTGGTTATGTGTTGACAGATGGATACAGCTGGATGTAGGGTTAGAGTTGAGTGCGTGGTGCTTCCCCTGTAACCCCAATACCAGATTGCATAACCGGAAAGCTTCGGGAATTATTAGGTGGGTTTCAAGTAGCTCTTTGGTAATCTTCCAACGGGTGCATGGTATGAAGTTTGGGGTTCAATATATAGTGAAGAGGTTTCATGAGCGCTATTCCAATTGGGAGTTGCATCTTAAAGGATCCTTGGCTATGCTGATCCAGGGATTGCAAGACCCTTTGTAACACGTGCCATGGGGCATTCAACACGAACATGTGGGACGAAACTACTATTATGTATTTGTTCCATCTGTACCTTATTGTTTTATTCTATCATTTTGTGCTCCCAAGTGGCTTCTCGACAAGTTGTTGTACCATTTAAGCTCTGGAATTCATTCGTTCATTTTGTTCGAATGTTCATTGTGAAGACTATATGTTGCAAATATCTAGTCGTTGATTCAGCTTATCTATTTTGCATCAATGGCTAACGGTTGTCATCATCTTCAGGATGGCACCTAAGAAGGTTCCCAACCCAAACCAAGAGGGTGAAGAAGAGCGTCCTCCTGAGCGTCCTCCTTCCCCTCCTCCTCCGTCTAAGGCATGGAGAGCGATTATGCAGGCAACCAACCAGAACACTCATATGCTCATGCAAATGGTGCAGAGTTTCCAAGCAAATCAAGGCAATCAAGGGAACCAAGGCCAAGGAAATCTATTCAATCAACCTCACTTTGCGACACTGAACCAATTCTTGGCAAACCAACCAAAGTCTTTCAATTACTGTGTGGACCCGGTAGATGCTGAAGATTGGATCACACGCATCAAGAAGCATTTTGAATGCAGTAACGTCAGACCTGAGGATTATGTCAAGTTTGCCGCCTTCCAACTCAAAGATCAAGCTGCAGATTGGTGGCAACAGTACAAAGACTCTAGAGGTGGTCGTGAGATCTCGTGGACTGATTTCTGCAGAGATTTCCGTTCTCATCACATTCCAACCAGTGTCATTGAAGGCATGTGTGAGCAATTCCTCAACCTGAAGCAAGGCACCATGTCCGTCTATCAATACAATGTCAAGTTCCAGAATCTTGCCCGTTATGCGAAGCAATACATCCCCGATGCCAAGAGCAAAATCTACCAGTTCCGAGGTGGTCTGAAAGATGAACTCCAACTTGCTCTCACCTTGTTCCAGCCGGATGAATTTGACCAATTCTACAACATGGCTCTCAAGCAAGAGGCAGCTCAGCTCAAGTGTGAAGCTTCTAAAAAGAGGATAAGAGATGATGTTCCCTCCTCCTCTTCCTCTCAAGTGGTTGCCAAGTAGCAGAAGTTCTGGCTACCGCCTCCTCCAGTGCTCCGTCCTCCAAGTCAGAACAAGCACTCAAGTGGTCGTGGATTCTCCCACCCACCCAATCCAAGCAACCAGTCCAAGTCTTAGTTCCAAGCTCCAAGACCAAGCGGTCCTTATCATCGGCCACTTTCAGAAGTTACGTGCAACAAGTGTTCTCAGAAGGGTCACTATGCTAACAAGTGCCCCAACAAAAGGCGCCTTCCGCCTCCTCCACTTGTCGGCAATGCTATTATCAAGCATAATCCGAGGCATGCAAGAGTGAACCTGATGAATGCAGCTCAAGCAAAGAATTCTTCTGATGTGATATTGGGTAATCTTTCAGTTAACTCAATTCCTGCAAAAGTATTGTTTGATTCTGGTGCATCACTTTCTTTCTTGTCACACCCATTTGCATCGAAGCATAATGTTCACACAGAAGTGATGCCAAGAGTTTTGGGTGTTGTTTCTCCTGCTAAGAGATTGAGTTCTAATGTGATGGCTCTGGATATCACTATTCACATGGGCGACTATAGTTTTTTGGTCTCTCCAGTTGTTCTCGGTAACTCCGACATTGATCTTATTCTTGAGATGGATTGGCTCTCCAAGCATGATGCAAATATTGATTGTCCAAACAAGGAGGTCAAGCTAACTCATCCTGACGAAGACGTGATTATCTTCGCAGCTCGAGATAACACAATCAGGCTATTCTCTCTCAATGACAAGGGCGAGATTAATGCCATTTCCCAGATTCCGGTGGTTTGTGAATATGAGGATGTGTTCCCTGAAGAGCTTCCAGGCATGCCTCCCAACCGTCCAGTTGAATTCGTCATTTAACTTGAGACTGGTACCGAGCCAGCCTGTCGGCGTCCGTACAAGCTTTCTCCTGATGAGTTGAAGGAATTGAAGAAGCAACTTGATGAACAAGAACGAATGGGTCTAATCAGACCAAGTACTTCTCCTTGGGGTTGTGGTGTTCTTTTTGTCAAGAAAAAGGATGGTACGGAATGATTGTGCGTTGATTACCGACCATTGAACAAGAAGACAATAAAGAATAAGTACCCGCTCCCCAATATCAATGAATTGTTCGAGCAGCTCAAAGGAGCCAAGGTTTTCTCGAAGCTCAATCTCCGGATGGGTTACCATCAGATTCGTATCCGTGAAGAGGATATTCCCAAGATCGCATTCAGAATGAGTTATGGCTCGTATGAATACACGGTCATGTCTTTCGGGCTTGCAAATGCCCCACCCACTTTCTCTCGGGTGATGCACTTCATATTCAACCCCTAAACCAATGAATTCGTGCTCGTGTACCTTGATGATATCTTGGTATTCTCCAAGAATGAAGAAGACCATGCCAAGCACCTCCGTTTGGTCCTTGACAGGCCCCGTGAGCACCGTTTCTATGCAAAGTTCTCCAAGTGTGAATTCTGGCTTCATAAAGTCTTCTATCTTGACAATATTATCTCTGCCGAGGGCATTTCTGTTAACCCCGAGAAGGTTGAAGCTATTGTCAACTGGGAACCTCCTCAGAATGTCAAACAACTCCGAAGTTTCCTCGGTCTCGCAAGCTATTCCAGAAGGTTCGTTGAGAACATCTCCAAGATTGCCAAGCCTCTTTCCAACTTGCTGCAGAACAATGTCAAGTACTTGTGGACTCCTGATTGTGATGTGGCATTCAATACCCTCAAAGAGAAGCTCATTTCTGATCCAGTTCTTACTCCTCCGGATGAGTCCAAGCCTTATGAAGTCTTTTGTGATGCTTCATTGCAAGGTCTTGGTGGTGTTCTCATGCAAGACAAGAAGATCATTGCATACAATTCACGTCACCTGAAACCAAATGAGAAGAATTACCCCACAGATGATCTTGAGCTAGCAGCAGTTGTTCATGCCTTGATCACGTGGAGACACCTTCTGTTGGGCAGAAAAGTGGACATCTTCACCGATCACAAGAGCTTGAAGTACATCTTCAGCCAGCCAAACCTTAACCTTCGCCAGACTCGTTGGGTTGAAATGACTCAAGAGTACGATCCAAGCATTGACTATACTCCTGGCAAGGCCAGTGTCATTGCAGATGCCTTGAGCAGAAAGGCTTACTGCAACAGTCTCCTCCTCAAACCGTTCCAACCTGAACTTTGTGAATCATTCAGGAAGCTCAACCTCCAAGTTGTTCCACAATGATTTCTTGCCAACATTCAAGTTACTCCTACCTTGGAAGATCAGATCTGTGAGGCCCAACTCAGTGATGCTATGGTGCAGAAGGTGAAACATGGTATTGCAAAGGGTACTCCCAAGTACAAGTGTTATTGCATTGATGAGAGAGACACTTTGTTCTTTGAGGACAGAATTGTGGTCCCCAAAGGTGATCTCAGAAAGCTCATAATGAACGAAACATATGACTCACTCCTCTCGATACATCCAGGAAGCTCCAAGATGTACCATGACCTCAAGCAATCATATTGGTGGACTCGCATGAAAAGGGAGATTGCCCAATTCGTGAACGAGTGTGATGTCTGCAGAAGAGTGAAGGCACACCACCAACGTCCAGCCGGACTCCTTCAAACCCTATCTATTCCCGAGTGGAAATTCGATCACATTGAGATGGATTTCGTCACCGGCTTTCCCAAGTCCAAGAGAGGAAATGATGCTATCTTTGTGGTGATTGACAAGCTAACTAAAGTGGCTCATTTTCTTACAGTCAAATAATCCATCAACACAGCTCAGCTGGCAGAGCTGTACACCTCCAGAATTGTTTCTTTGCATGGCATCCCTCAAGTGATCTCCTCGGACCGTGGAAGCTTGTTCACTTCCAAGTTCTGGGATTCCTTTCAGTCAACGATGGGCACCAAGATTCGCTTCAGCACAGCTTTTCACCCTCACACTAGTGGTCAAGTCGAAAGAGTGAACCAAATTCTCGAAGATATGCTCAGAGATTGTGTAATCTCCTTCGGTATGAAATGGGAAGATTGCCTTCCATTTGCTGAATTCTCCTACAACAACAGCTTCCAAGCAAGTGCAGGCAAAGCACCATTTGAAATTCTCTATGGCAGAAAGTGTCGTACCCCTCTCAACTAGTCCGAGACTGGTGAAAGTCAACTCCTTGGAAATGATTTGATCTCAGAGGCTGAAGAAATGTGCAAAGTCATACGTGAGAATATCAAAGTCGTGCAATCGCGCCAAAAGAGCTACTATGACGGCAAGCATCGTGACTTGGCTTTCGACATTGGAGATCATGTCTATCTCCGTGTTTCTCCCATGAAGGGCACTTAGAGGTTCGGTATCAAGGGCAAGCTTGCTCCAAGATACGTGGGCCCTTTCAAGATTTTTGGCAAGAGAGGCGATCTAGCCTACCAACTCGAGCTTCCCTCCAACTTTGCAAAAGTGCATGATGTGTTTCACGTGTCTCAACTCCGCAAGTGCTTCAAGACGCCTGAACACATAATTCCTTTCGAAGATATTGATCTTCAGCAAGACTTGTCTTATCGTGAGCACCCCGTTGCTATCCTTGAAGAAACTGAGCGCAAGACCCGCAACAAGTCCATCAAATTCTTGAAGGTGACGTGGTCACACCATACCGACCGAGAAGCTACATGGGAACGATAAGATCATCCCCGTTCCGAGTATCCTGCTTTCTTTCAGTCCTAGATCTCGGGACGAGATCTTTTTTTAGTGGAGGAGAGTTTGTAACGCGCCGGATGTAACAATTCCATAAACGGCAATATATGCATCGTTGACTTAATCAATTCCATTTTGGGCTCTTCCTTAATTTCGGGTTTCTTCGTTTTTGTCTTGTGCATGTGTTGCATGTCACCATGTCATTTTAATTATGTGCATTTCATTGGCATAGTCTCACTTGCATCTATGTGTAGTTGCATCATCTCTGTTCTCTCCGTTGTCCGTTTCGAGCTCCGACACTCACACACGTGCTCGTGGCACCTCTGAGTCCTTCTTTCGTATTTTGCTGTAGAACGTCCTCGGAATGAGGTGAGACTTGTCGTACGTTGTTGTTTTAGTAGGTGGAGACTGCGTGTCAAGTTTCGTCGCGTTTGGGTCGTTTCATACTCCAACGGTTAACCTCGTGGGCTAAAAGCTCCTCTTTCTTTTGGCCCAACGCCCCTCCACAACATCCCACTAAGCCAGCACAACCACTTCCATTCTCTCGGTCGTCGGACCGTGATCGTGTGGGCGAAAACCGCACCTCATTTGGACACTCCTAGCTCCCTCTACCTATGAAAAGGCCCCATCCCCTCCATTTTCGGGCGAAACCCTAGCCCGAGCTCCTCCTCGCGCCACCGGACAAGTCTGGGCCACGCCGGACACGTCCGCCGGACGCGCCCGGTGAACCGCGAGCCGCCACGTGGCACTCAGCCGCCAGCCTCCTCCCTCCTCCTCGCGCTGGGCCCGTCGGCCTGGCTCGGGCCCCCGCAGCCCGAGTCACCTCCGTCGCTAGCCCGACTCACCCCGCCTCCTGGCCCGCGTCGTCTCTTCCGCCGGCTGCGACCCGACGCGCCGCCGGTGCCGACCACCCCTCCGCCACTGGGCTCCCTCGCCCCGTCACTCCGGCGCCTCGGGTGCCCTATCCGCCGCCGCCTCAGGTGCCCCGACCGCCGCCGCCTCGGAGGTCCTTGCCGCCCGCCGGCGCCTGCTCCGGCCGCGCAGCCGTCGTCATCTTCCCCGGCCGGATCTGGATCGGGACCGGGATCAGATCCACCGGTCCCCGATCCAAACGCCTTCGCTCATCCGGATCTCTCCGTCCCGGAACATCTCCATCCCGCGTTGACTTTTCGCGGAGGTATATTTTCACTAAGTCCCACATCCGTGTAAATTTCTTGCCCTCTTTTACATGTGGTAACTTTGTGCTCGGTGCTCCGTTTTGCATGTATGATATATCAAATTATTCGTCTCGACATGCTCTACATGTTAGCATCAGTTTCATGCATGTTAGAGTTCATCTAGATGACTTAATATTCGTGGCAAGAGTGCTTCGTGATGTAACTGTTTCAGCACTTGTTGTCTTTGTAAATTTGTTGGCATGTTGGTGAGCTAGTAACTTTGTGCATGTTGGTCCAAATGGAGTGTATGATATGTCCAGATGTTCGTCTTGTGATGCTCTTTATGATGGATGCATTTGAAAGCATGATAGATTGCATTATGCCATGTTTATCTCTGTTGCAGAAGTGCATGTGGCTGATAAGTTTCTAGAATTGTTATGAGATGATGTTTTGTCTTGTTTGTGTATATTGATCCATGTGTCATATGAGCTAGGTGTCAACATGAGTTTTGCTCATTGGGATGTGCTCTACATGATAGATTCATTTTCATGCCATGATATGTATTGAGATGAGTGAAACAAACTTGTTAACATGCAATCCTGATGTTAAATTTCTGCTAAGTGTGAATCTGTTAATTTTTATGCCATGTTTCCATGATGACACCATCGTTGTTGTGCATGGTTAGAGTTGTCCAATGGGTGTTCCTTGATGTATATGTTATGCTCTAGCTACCCAAGCTCTTGTTTGCCATGATGAGTGGTTGTAGCTTATTGTTTTCATGCTCTCAAGATGTTATAAAATGTTTCTGTCTGCATGTTATCAACAAGTTCAGTTTTGCCACGTGAATAGCTAGTGTTCTATGCATCCTATGACCATGTTCTTGCCATGAGTAGCTTCACAAACGTGTATTCTTGTTGTTGGTTATATTCACATGTCATGCTATGCTTTGAGTTAAGTTGCACAAGCTTGCAAACATGCCTACTTGTCGTCGTTTCTGCCATGCCTTGTGATTTTCACTAAGTGTGAGAAATCTGTAAACTTATTGAATCTTGCCATGCTTATTTAATTGTGTTCCAGTAAGTTTTTGGGTGTGCTCTAAGTTCATGCTTGTTAAGTATCATGTCTATTTCACATCCATGCCTTTTGTCTTCATGGTTGGGTGCTGTAGCATATTATTTTCTTGCTCCAAAGATGTTATGTTGCCGATAACTGCAGTTTTGCATTGCATCTTGTTTTGCTTGTCATTTGCAAACCATGCATCTGTTTCCCATGATCTTTATATCGCTTTCGACCGAAATCTTCCAATCTATCGAGTGGCTTGCTTGGTAACCCAAGATGAAGCCATTTCCATCATCTTCTTCTTAGGCTCGAGAGCATCCTCAATGCATGCGCACATCATAGTTACACCCCATGACATGTCTTGCATCATGTTGGTTGTGCATTGCACCGTGTTTGATATTGTGCCGCTGTTGTGCTCTTGTGTTGGGTAGAGCCGGGAGCCGATACCGAGTTCGAGGATCTTGTCGAGACCAAGTTTGAGGAACCGTCTTGCCATCCCACCGACGACTTACCAGGCAAGATGATCGTTCCCCGATATCACATCTATCTTTGCCTATGCTAGTTGTCTCTCTCTTTAGCTATACCTCGATGCCTATTCATGTTTGTCAGCCTCCTATTGTTGCCATGAAACACTCTAAACGCCTTCCTAGCAAACTGTTGATTGGCTAAGTACGCTTTTGCTCAGCCCCTCTTATAGCGTTGTTAGCTGCATGTGAAGTTTGAAGATTGCTCCATGATGAACTTGTTTATTGGGATAACACAATATATATATCTATGTTACTTAATGCACATATATATTGGCAATGGGTGGAAGGCTTGGCCTTCTGCTTGGTGTTTTGTTCCACTCATGCCACCTTAGGACCCGATAAACCGGTGTTATGTTCCTTGATTTTGCGTTCCTAACACGGTTGGGGTTTATGGGCCCCCCTTGATAACTCGCACTGCTTAAAGCTTTTCCAGCAAGGACTAACTTTGGTTTTACCATTTGCCATAACTAAATAACTTGCATAGGGACTTTCCGGACCCCGAGGACTTAATTTTACAACCCGGGCATGTGCTCCTCATGAGTGTTGGTCCAAACTGGGCAACCTGCGGGGCCACCTTGGGAGAACCCGAGGTCTGGTATATACCTGTAGCTTGACCCATCCGGTTGTGGCCTGAGACGAGATACGCGTGGCTACTATCAGGGTGTCGGCACGCCGGGAGGTCTTGCTGGATTAGTTTTACCTTTGTCGAAATATCTTGAGCACGGGATTCCGAGAATACTCGGGTCTTCCCACCTTGGAGTTGCGACTCCGCAGATCGTGAGCTTGTGATGGGCTAAGTTGGGACACCCCTGCAGGGTTTTGAACTTTCGAAAGCCGTGCCCACGGTTATGTGGCAGATGGGAATTTGTTAATATCCGGTTGTAGATAACTTGACACCATATCCTTAAGAATACACTACCTGTGTGAGTAACCGCGATGGTCTTTTTCCAAAGGGCTTCGGGAAGTGAACACGGTGGGGTTATGTATGAACGTGAGTATCTAGGATCACTTCTTGATCAACTTGGCGACCGTTGGCACATGTTCTCATCTCGCTCTAAACTTGTAAGGTAGTTGCTTAGTGCTTGCTAGAAACACTTTATTACCTTTTCACACCTAAGGCTTTGGTAGTTTTGATACCCGGGAATGGGATTGCTGAGTCCTTGTGGCTCATAGATTACAACACACACCAGATGCAGGTACATCCGAGTACGATGCAGGAGATGGGTCTGAACTTCACTGGGAGTTCGATGAAGAGCGTGGTCGTTACTATGTATCATATCTCGACGATCAGTAGTGGTTCCTACTAGGGGCGATCAGGGCTTGTGTTTATGTTATCTTTCTCGTTTGGATTTCGTCCGTAGTCGGACCTTGTGTTATTTGGATGATTGTATGATATTGTATTCATTGTGTGACGTGGCGAGTGTAAGCTAACTATCTTTTACACTTTCATCCCTGAACTTTTACATGAGATGTGTAAAGATACCATGCTTGAGATCAATCCAGAATGCGCTTATGTCTCTAAGTCGTGCCTCGACACGTAGGAGACATAGCCGCATCCTGGGCATTACATCTTCGGTGTTGACATGTATGATTTCAATGTCCTTCTTGATCACATGATCCCCGAGAAAGTGATGACGAATCTCAACGTGCTTTGTCTTTGAGTGCTGAACGGGATTGTGAGCAATCTTTATGGCACTCTCGTTATCGCAGAAGAGAGGCACCTTTTCCATGTTGATGCCTTAATCCTTGAGAGTTTGCTTCATCCAGAGAAGATGAGTGCAACAAGATCTAGCAGCAATGTATTCAGCTTCAGCTGTGGAGAGAGATACTGAGTTCTGCTTCTTTGAAGACCAACAGACAAGAGATCATCCAAGAAAGTGATATGTGCCTGAGGTGGACTTGCGATCAACTTTGTCACCAGAATAATCAGCATCTGAGAATCCAACAAGATCAAACATAGAGCCCTTGGGATACCATAATCCTAGTTTGGGGGTGTGAGCTAAGTATCGAAGAATTCGCTTCACAGCGAGGTGATGCGGTCCCTTTGGTGCCACTTGGAATCGGGCACACATGCAAACGCTAAGCATTATATCCGGCCTAGATGCACATAAATAGAGTAAAAAACCAATCATGGAGCGGTATACCTTTTGATCGAACTCTTTGCCATTGTCGTCGGAGCCCAATTGTCCTTTGGTTGGCATTGGCGTCGTGTACCCTTTGCAATCTTGCATTCCAAACCTATTCAGGCAATCTTTGAGGTATATCTCTTGAGATATGAAGATGCCATTTTTCTATTGGCGAATTTGAAGACCAAGGAAGAACTTCAGTTCACCCATCATGGACATCTGATATTGCTCTTGCATCATGTATCCAAACTCATCACTGTATAATTTGTCAGCGCATCTGAAGATAATGTCATCCACATAAATCTGACATACGAACAGCTCTCCATCATATGTCTTCATGAAGAGTGTGGGATCCAGTGATCCAGGATTGAAGCCTTTGCTCTTTAAGAAGTCTTTGAGTGTGTCAAACCATGCACGAGGAGCTTGTTTGAGGCCATACAGTTCCTTGTTGAGCTTGTAAACCATGTCAGGGCGCTTTGGGTCTTCAAAGCCTGGAGGTTGTGCAACATACACTTCTTCTTCAATTTCCCATTTAGAAAGGCGCTCTTCACATCCATTTGATACAGAAATATGTTATGATGGTTGGCGTATGCTAGCAGGAGACGAATGGCTTCAAGTCTAGCAACAGGAGCAAAGGTTCGATCGAAGTCAATTCCTTCTACTTTAGTATAGCCTTGAGCAACGAGACGAGCCTTGTTTTTGACGACTTGACCATGCTCATCTTGTTTGTTGCGATAGATCCATTTGGTGCCAATGATGTTATGCTTCTGTGGATCAGGACGCTTTACAAGTTCCCATACATTATTTAGATCAAATTTATGAAGCTCTTCTTGCATTGCTTGAATCCATTCAGATTCCATAAAGGCTTCATCAACTTTCTTGGGTTCAGATATTGAGACAAATCAGAGTGACCACAGAAGTTGGCTAGCTGAGTTGCTTTTGAGCGAGTAAGTGGACCAGTTGCATTAAGGCCATCAAGAATCTTTTCAATTTGGACTTCATTAGCAACACGAGGATGAGTTGGGCGAAGACTTTGCTCAAGCTGTTGATTATCTCCTTGTTCAGGATTGGCTTCAGGCTGAGAATTGTCTTGAGGATGACTAGGTGGAGAGATGATGATTTCCTCTTCAGTTGGTTCCTCGGTGGGTATAATTTCTCCTGTACCCATTTGTTTGATAGATTCACTTGGAGAAGCTTCATCTAGCACATTTGACATGTGCTCTCTTTGCGAGCCATTAGTTTCATCGAACCGCACATCTACGATTTCAACCACTTTATAGTGAAAGAGATTGAAGACCCAGTAGATGTGTGAATCCTTTCCGTAATCGAGCATAAAACCTTCATGTGCTTTGGGTGCAAATTTGGAAGTGTGATGCGGATCCTTGATCCAGCACTTAGCACCAAAGACTTTGAAATAGCTGACGTTTGGCTTCTTACTGCTACTTCTCGAGCTTGCGTTGTATTCCCTCGAAGAGGAAAGGGAGATGCAGCACAGTAGCGTAAGTATTTCCCTCAGTTTTTGAGAACCAAGGTATCAATCCAGTAGGAGACCACGCGTGAGTCCCTCGCACCTGCACAAACAAATAAGAACTTTGCAGCCAGCGCGATAAGGGGTTGTCAATCCCTTTACGGTCACTTACGAAAGTGAGATCTGATTGAGATGATAGTTTATATTTTTAGTATTTTTGTTTATAAGAACAGAAAATAAAAGCGATAAAAGTAAAGTAGATGTAGATTGATATGTTGAGAATAGACCCGGGGCCATAGTGTTCTCTAGTGGCTTCTCTCATGATAGCGATATTCTACGACGGGTAAACAAATTACTGTCGAGCAATTGATAGAAAAGTGAATAATTATGAGACTATCTAGGCATGATCATTGTATATAGGCATCACGTCCGAGACAAGTAGACCAAAACGATTCTGCATCTACTACTATTACTCCACACATCGACCGCTATCCAGCATGCATCTAATGTATTGAGTTCATAAGAACAGAGTAACGCCTTAAGCAAGATGAACTGATGTACAGGGATAAACTCAAGCAATATGATGTAAACCCCATCTTTTTATCCTCGATGGCAACAATACAATACGTGCCTTGCTGCCCCTACTGTCACTGGGAAAGGACACCACAAGATTGAACCCAAAGCCAAGCACTTCTCCCATTGCAAGAACTATAGATCTAGTAGGCCAAACCAAACCAATAATGCAAATTGACTTGCAAGGATATTATGAGCACACATAAAAAGTTCAGAGAACAACCAAATATTTCTCATAGATAATCTTGATCATAAACCCACAATTCACCGGATCTCGACAAACATACCGCAAAAGGAGATTTAGCCTTATAGATTTAACCTTTTTTTTGCGGAGGGGCTTTATAGATTTAGCCTTTCCTCCCATGGGACAATGCTCTAATAATGATGATCGTCACACTTTCATTACAACTCGATATTACAACTCGATACTGCAACAAAGTATGACTCTATATGAATGCCTCTGGCGGTGTACCGGTGTGTGCAATGAAACAAGAGTGACATATATGAAAAGTTATGCATGGTGGCTTTGCCACAAATACGATATCAACTACATGATCATGCATGGCAATATGACAATATGATGCGTGTCATATGAACGGAACGGTGGAAAGTTGCATGGCAATATATCTCGGAATGGCTATGGAAATGCCATGGTAGGTAGGTATGGTGGCTGTTTTGAGGAATAATATGGTGGCTGTTTTGAGGAAGGATATATAGTGGGCTTATGGTACCGGCGAAAGTTGCGCGGTACAAGAGAGGCTAGCAATGGTGGAAGGGTGAGAGTGTGTATAATCCATGGACTCAACATTAGTCATAAGAACTCATATACTTATTGCAAAAATCAATGAGTCATCAAAACAAAGCAATCAATGCATGCTCCTAGGGGGGAGGTTGGTAGGAGTTAACCATCGCGCGCCCCCGACCTCCACAAAAAGGTTGGCACTCTACAAATACCTCATGCTCTAACTTCGTCACATAGCGGTTCACCATACGTGCATGCTACGGGAATCACTAACCATAACACAAGTATTTCTCAATTTCATAATAACTGCACTAGCATGACTCTAATATCACTATCCTCATATCTCAAAACAATTATCAAGCATCCAACATCTCATTCTATTCAATGCACTTAGTGTGAATTTTTTTACTACATTGACATTGGATGTCTATCATGTGAAGACTAGTTTTATTAGCCTAAACACATTACCATGCTGTTTTAATAGACTCTCAAATAGATATAAGTGAATCATGAGAGTTCAACAATTTCTACAAAATATAACCACCACCGTGCTCTAAAAGATATAAGTGAAGCACTAGAGCAAAAACTATTCAACTCAAAAGATATAAGTGAAGCACATAGAGTGTTCTAACAATTCCTAGGCCATTTTAACTCTCTCAAATAGGTGTGTCCAGCAAGGATGATTGTGACAAACTAACAAGCAAAGACTCAAATTATACAAGACGCTCCAGGCAAAACACATATCATGTGGTGAATAAAAATATAGCTCCAAGTATAGTTACCGATGGATGAAGACGAAAGAGGGGATGCCTTCCCGGGGCATCCCCAAGCTTAGGATTTTGATTATCCTTTAATTTTACTTGGGGTGCCATGGGCATGCCCAAGATTAGGCCTTTGCTACTCTTTGTTCCATAGTCCATCAAAGCAATACTCAAAACTTGAAAACTTCACAACACAAAACTTAGACAAAAATTCTCGTGAGCTCCGTTAGTATAAGAAAACAAACCACTACTCAAAGGTACTGCAATGAATTCATTATATGTTTATATTGGTGTTAAACCTACTGTATTCCAACTTCTCTATGGTTCATACCTCCAAATATTTCTCATAGATGCATTGAAATAAGCAAACAACACACGAAAAACAGAATCTGTCAAAAACAGAACATTCTGTAGTAATCTGCAGGTTTCGCATACTTCTGTAACTCCAAAAAATTCAAAATAAATTGGTAAATTTGAGAAATTTGTCTATTAATCATCTTCAAAAAGAATCAACTAAATATCATGCTCCAGTAAAATCTGACGACCATTCTAGTGAGCGCTAATGATTCTGTTTTTCACAGCAAGATCACATAAACTTCACACACATCTTCCCAAAGGTTCTACTTGGCACAAACACTAAACAAAACATGAAACCACATCTAAACAGAGTCCAGATGCAATATTTATTCCCTAACAGCAACAAAAACAAAAAGTATAAAATCGGGTTGCCTCCCAACAAGCGCTATCGTTTTACGCCCCTAGTTAGGCACGATACAAGATAAATCTAGGTATTGCCATCTTTGGAAGGCAATCCATAAGTGGCTCTCATGATAGATTCATATGGTAATTTGATTTTCTTTCTAGGAAAGTGTTCCATGCCTTTCCTTAACGGAAATTGGAATCTAATATTTCCTTCCTTCATATCAATAATTGCACCAATCGTTCTAAGGAAAGGTCTACCAAGAATAATAGGACATTAAGGATTGCAATCTATATCAAGAACAATGAAATCTACGGGCACATAATTCCTATTGGCAGCAATAATAACATCATTAATCCTTCCCATAGGTTTCTTAATAGTGGAATCCGCAAGATGCAAATTTAAAGAACAATCATCAAGTTCATGGAACCCTAGCAAATCACACAAAGTTTTTGGGATAGTGGAGACGCTTGCACCCAAATCACACAAAGCATAGCATTCATGATCTTTTATTTTTATTTTGATAGTAGGTTCCCACTCATCATAAAGCTTTCTAGGGATAGAAACTTCTAACTCAAGTTTTTCTTCATAAGATTGCATCAAAGCATCAACTATGTGTTTGGTGAAAGCTTTATTTTGACTATAAGCATGCGGAGAATTTAGTACGGATTGCAACAAGGAAATACAATCAGTCAAAGAGCAATTATCATAATTGAATCCCTTGAAATCCAAGGTAGTGGGTTCATCATTATGCAAAGTTTTAATTTCTTCACTCCCACTTTTAGCAAGTTTAGCATCAAGATCTAAAAACTCCGAATCATTGGGACACTTTAAAGCAGAATCATCTCCAATCCTATCTTCATCAAAATTTATACTATAAAACAAGGATGTAATAGGAGAAACATCAATAACTTTCAGATCTTCATCTTTATTTTCATGATAACTAGAAGAACACGCTTTAATATAATCCTCTCTTTTAGCACGCATCCTAGCGGTTCTTTCTTTGCATTCGTCAATGGAAATTCTCGTGGCTTTGAGAGACTCGTTGATATCATGCTTAGGTGGGATAGATCTAAGTTTCAAAGAATCAACATCAAGAGTAATTATATCCACACTTCTAGCCAATTCATCAACCTTAAGCAATTTCTCTTCAAGCATAGCATTGAAATTCTTTTGTGAGATCATAAACTCCTTAACACTAGTTTCAAATTCAGAAGGCATCTTTCCATAAGAGTTGTTGGAGGAATTACCATAATTATTATAGGAATTACTAGGAAAAGCCCTAGGATTAAAATTACCTCTATAAGCATTGTTACCAAAATTATTCCTACCAACAAAATTCACATCCAAAGATTCATTGTTATTCCCGATCAAAGTGGACAAAGGCATATCATTAGGATCAGAAGAAGCACTCCTAGCAGCAAAAAAATTCATAAGTTCATCCATCTTTCCACTCAAAACACTAATTTATTTGATAGAATGCACTTTTTTACTAGTAGATCTTTCGGTGTGCCATTGAGAATAATTAACCATAATATTATCTAGGAGTTTGGTAGCTTCTCCTAAGGTAGTTTCCATGAAAGTGCCTCCTGCGGCCGAATCTAAAAGATTTCTAGAAGCAAAATTCATGCCAGCATAAAAGTTCTGAATAATCATCCATAGCTTCAAACCATGTGTAGGGCAATTATGTATCATCAATTTCATTCTCTCCCAAGCCTGTGCAACATGCTCATGATCTAGTTGCTTAAAATTCATAATATCGTTTCTAAGAGAGATGATCTTAGCAGGAGGGAAATACTTAGAGATAAAAGCATCTTTGCACTTATTCCACAAATCAATACTATTTCTAGGCTACGAGGAAAACCAAGTTTTAGCACGATCTCTAAGTGAAAACGGAAATAACTTCAATTTAACAATATTGTTATCCGTATCCCTTTTCTTTTGCATATCACACAAATCAACAAAGTTGTTCAGATGGGTAGCGACATCTTCACTAGGAAGGCCGGAGAATTGATCTTTCATTACAAGATTCAACAAAGCAGCATTGATCTCACAAGATTCAACATCGGTAATAGGAGCAATCGGAGTGCTAATAAAATCATTGTTGTTGGTATTGGAGAAGTCACACAATTTGGTATTGTTCTGAGCCATAGTGACAAGCAAGCAGTCCAAGACACACAAGCAAACAAGAAGTAAGCGAACGATAAACACACGACGGAAGAAGGGCAAATAAAACGGCAAGGTGAAGTGTGGGAGAGGAAAACGAGAGGCAAATAAATGTAATGCGAAGGATAAGGGTTTGTGATAGGTACTTGGTATATGACTTTTGCGTAAGCCTCCCCGGCAACGGCGCTAGAAATTCTTCTTCCTACTTATCGAGCTTGCGTTGTATTCCCTCGAAGAGGAAAGGGAGATGCAGCATAGTAGCGTAAGTATTTCCCTCAGTTTTTGAGAACCAAGGTATCAATACAGTAGGAGACCACGCGCGAGTCCCTCGCACCTGCACAAACAAATAAGAACTTCGCAGCCAACGCGATAAGGGGTTGTCAATCCCTTTACGATCACTTACGAAAGTGAGATATGATAGAGATGATAGTTTATATTTTTGGTATTTTTGTTTATAAGAACAGAAAATAAGAGCGATAAAAGTAAAGTAGATGTAGAATGATATGTTGAGAATAGACCCGGGGGCCGTAGTGTTCTCTAGTGGCTTCTCTCATGATAGCGATATTCTACGGCGGGTAAACAAATTACTGTCGAGCAATTGATAGAAAAGCGAATAATTATGAGACTATCTAGGCATGATCATTGTATATAGGCATCATGTCCGAGACAAGTAGACCGAAACGATTCTGCATCTACTACTATTACTCCACACATCGACTGCTATCCAGCATGCATCTAGTGTATTGAGTTCATAAGAACAGAGTAATGCCTTAAGCAAGATGACATGATGTAGAGGGATAAACTCAAGCAATATGATGTAAACCCCATCTTTTTATCCTCGATGGCAACAATACAATACGTGCCTTGCTGCCCCTACTGTCACTGGGAAAGGACACCGCAAGATTGAACCCAAAGCCAATCACTTCTCCCATTGCAAGAACTATATATCTAGTAGGCCAAACCAAACCAATAATTCGAAGAGACTTGCAAGGATATTATGAGCACACATAAAAAGTTCAGAGAAGAACCAAATATTTCTCATAGATAATCTTGATCATAAACCCACAATTCATCGGATCTCGACAAACACACCGCAAAAATAGATTACATCGAATAGATCTCCTCGAAGACCGAATAGAACTTTGTATTGAGATCTAGAGAGAGAGAATAAGCCATCTAGATACTAGCTATGGACCCGAAGGTCTGTTGTAAACTACTCACAACTCATGGTGAGGGCGATGATGATGATGATGATGAACTCTGTGATGGATCCCCCTCCGATGGAGCTCCGGAACAGGCTCCAAGATGGGATATCACGGGAACAGAAGGTTACGGCGGTGGAATTAGGGTTTTCTCTCTGTTGTCGAAGGTTTCGGGGTACATAGACTTATATAGGAGGAAGGAGGACACCGAGGGTGCTCGGGAGGCCCACGAGGCAGCCCCCCACCCTCGTGGACACCCCGAGGCTCCCCGAACGTGGTTCTCAAGTCCCCCGTGTGTGATTTTCTCCAAAAATATCTCTCGCGAAGGTTTCATTCCTTTTGGACTCCGTTTGATATTCTTTTTCTGCAAAACCCTGAAACAGGCAAAAAACAACTGTAATGCCCCGGATGTAATACTTTCCCTTTTGGGTATATAATATATCTCCGGCTTCATCTATTTCCATTCCGGGTTCCTTGTCTTTCGGGTTTTCGTCGTTTTGTTGTGTGAGTGTGTGGCATTCATTCATATCATGTAGACATGTGCATCGCATTGCATTTGTGTTGTCGGTTGCATCCGGTTCCGCGTGTTTCTTCCCGTTGTCCGTTTCGCGTTCCAGAGCTCCCTCACGTGTCCGTGACGTCCCGTAGGCCTACTTTGTTGTTCGGGCGTTTAACGTTACCGGTGTGCCGCGAGGTTGTTGTGTGTGTTGTTGTTTTGTTGTGTGCAACCCGCCTCTCAAGTCTCGTCTCGTTTGGACTCCGTTGGTTTTTCCATCCGTTGTTCGTGTGGGTCCGAAGTGCCTTCGCTTCGTGTCCTGGAAACACCCCTACTGCAGTCTTTTGTCTCTCCTAGGCCCTTCTAAATCTATACCCGCGATCGGATCCGTCGGATTGCGATCGGAGGGCTCCTGACGCCCCTAAATCCCCTCAAACCCTACAAAACTGCTATATATAGACCCCTCTAGGTCTATTTTGGCTTCCCTACCTTCTTCCCCCTTCCCCTCTATTTTTTTTCCTTTTCTTTCAGATCACCAGATCCACAATCCTCCCGCAGGAACCAGCGTTCGAGCCAGTCCCTTCGATCCCGCAGGCGCCAGGCGCTAGGGTCAGCGCCGGCCTTCCCGACCGAGGCCTCCCGCGACCGCGAGCGCCAGGGGACCACATCCCCCGCGGCTGGGCCGAATCAGCTGCGCGAGCGCCTCGCCTCGCCTCGCCTTTTCCCGACCGCAACGGGCCGTACACCCCGATCCCACGGGACCACTTCGCTGGCGTCGCTCCGCGCCGTTCGCGCGCAGGCCGGCATCGCCACCCCGAGCGGCCCGCATCGCCACTACTCCAGCGCTTCCTCCCGCTCGCCCCGCGCTGGGCCGGCGCCAAGGCCCACTTCGCCGCATCGCACGCCCCCGCGGGCTCCCCTCAGCACCAGGCCGGGCGCCTTCCCCCGCCGCCGAGCGGACGCCAGCCACCTTCGAGCCAGGCCGCCTCAGTGGGCCGCCGCCACTGCTGCAGCTCCCCGCGGCCCGCACCAGATCCGGGCCGCCGGACCCCCAGATCCCCACCGGCCCACTCCGTTTCCTCAGATCTGATCTGTTTGAGGTTGTTCCCCACTCCTAAGTCCCTGTTCTTTTGATCTGTAATGCTATGTTTGACCTGCTGTAACTTTTAGTGTGGTGCTCCGTTTTGCGCGTGTAATATGTCCAGACGTTCGTGGAGATGTGCTCTACGTTTTACCTGTTGTTGTCATGCATGTTAGAGATCGTCTAGGTGCTTGTTTTGCTTTTGCAAGAGTGCATCATGATATAAACTGTTGTTATGTGTTATTTTCATGCCACCTTTGCCATGTGATATCTTTTAGCTCATTTGTCCAAATGATGCAAATGACATGTCCACGTGTTCGTCTTGCCACGAACTACGTGTTGCTTGTGATAGGTTGCATGGTAGATTTATTATTGCCTTGTTATCATCGTTGCAAAGTGCCATGTGGCTGTAATGTGTTTTCACTTGTTATGAAATGCCATCTTGTTGAGCTCGTTGCAATCGTTGTGTTCACCTCTATGAAGCATGCTTGTGTGTTTCGGGATCACCTTCATGTGCATTTTAATGAGGTGCTTACCCTTTGTCATGTTTAGTTTCGAGGTGACTTAAACATGCTCTCTTATATGCTATGATGATATTGTTGTTTTAGGACTTAGTGGATTTTCACTAAGTCTGAAATCTGTAACGTTCCGATGCCATGTTCGTGTGATGTTCTAGGACAAAGCATGTTAGTTTTGGAGTGGATTTTGATTGTTCCTTGTAGTATATATTGTTGTCTTTCCATTCATGTCCTCACATGTCCATTTAAGTGGCTGTAGCATGTTTATCTTTTGCTCTAAAGTTTCAATAAAAATTCTGCTGCCAGAATTTTATTGTCAAGTTCAATATGTCCAAGATCATTGCTATTGATCCGTGACTCCGTTGGGGGTGCACCTTGGACATAGTTGTTGTACTATATGT
This sequence comes from Secale cereale, assembly GCA_902687465.1. Lineage (NCBI taxonomy): Eukaryota > Viridiplantae > Streptophyta > Magnoliopsida > Poales > Poaceae > Secale > Secale cereale. Next base: position 392,572,598 of record LR738712.1, on the reverse strand, counting down.
CTAGTTTGTGTTCATGTCCTTTGCCATGCTTTTTGGGTGCTGTAGCTTAATTATTTTGAGCTCCGAAGTTGCTATGTTGCTGTAATTTTCAGCTTTCGCTCAAATCTTGTTTCGGGCATAACTTTTAGCCCGTAACTCCGATTTCAGCGAATCTTATATCAAACTTGATTGTTTTTCTGTGTAGATTATTAATATCAGATTGTTATCATGTTTTGAGGTGTTTTGCTTGAGTGATATTTTCCGTGCTCCATGTGCATCCTTAGTGCATCCATCATGCATTCATTTTTTTCGAGTGCGCATTGCATCTTGTTGATTGGTGCTTGGTGTGATTGTTTTGTTTAGAGCCAGAAGCTGAGACCGGGTACGAGGTTGAGCACGAGGTTTCCAACGAGGTTGAGCACGAGGACCCTTCTTACGATCCGAACGACTTCTCTTCAGGCAAGATGGCCAAACCCAGATAACATTACTATCTTTGCCTATTGCTAGTAGTCTCGATCTATAGTTTTGCCTCGATGCCCATGATCTTCTTGTCAGCCTCCTATTTGTAACCAATTGCCATGTTTAACCAACCTACCTATGCAAACCGTTGCTTGGCTAAGTACGCTTCGCTCAGCCCTTCTTATAGCATTGCTAGTTGCAGGTGAAGATCGAAGATGCTTGCTTCATGTTGAAGTTTGGTTGGGTTATATCACACTATATAAATGCTTAAAATGAAATCATCTATATATTGGCAAGGGTGGAAGGCTAAGCCTTTTGCTTGGTGTTTTGTTCCACTCATGCCGTTAGGAACCGTATAAACCGGTGTTATGTTCCTTGATTTTGCGTTCCTAACACGGTTGGGGTGTATGGGACCCCCTCGATAAACCGCTAAGTGCTAAGTCTTTTCCAGCAAGTCCCAACATTGGTACTATCCGCCTAACACAACTAAAACTTTCCGAGGGAGTAATTAACCCGAGGCTTAATTAATTCAACCCCCCTGGGCCAGTGCTCGATTTGAGTGTTGGTCCAAACTAGAGTCGTGTGCGGGGCCCCCCTTGGCAACTTGGGTATTTCGGCCACTGTACGCTGTGCTCATCCGGTCATGGCCTGAGACTAGATACGCGCGGCTACTATCAGGGTGTCGGCACGCCGGGAGGATTTGCTGGATTAGCCTTACCTTAGCTCGGTATATCTTGAGCACGGGATTCCGAGGATACTCGGGTCTTCCCACTTTGGAGTTGCGACTCCGCGGATCGTGGGCTTGTAATGGGTCAAGTTGGAACACCCCTGCAGGGTTTGAACTTTCGAAAGCCGTGCCCGCGGTTATGTGGCAGATGGGAGCTTGTTAATTCCGGTTGTAGAAAACTTGACACAATGTTACCAATACACTACCAGCGTGTGTTCCGTGACTGTCAATTTCCGAATAGGGATTCGGGAGTTGAACACGGAGGGGTTATGATTGTGGAGCTTGTTAGCTAGGATCACTTCGTGATCACTTCTCGCCGAGGCCTTTCTCTTCTCGCTCTCACTCACGTAAGCTAGATGCTAGTTGCTGCTGCAGACTTATTCTTTTCTTCAGCCTTTTCCTCACCCAAAGGCTTTGATAGTCTTGTTACCCGGAGACGGGATTGCTGAGTCCTCTGTGGCTCACAGTTACTTCACACACCAGATGCAGGTCCAGCTGTGAGCTATCCAGGTGATGGCACCGAGCTGGATTGGGAGTACGACGAGGAGCGTAGTCGGTACTACATGCGCTACCCGGACGATCAGTAGTGGAGTCTCTTACTAGGATTCGATCCGCCTGTGGTTTATTTATCTGAGTTCGGTACTTTGACATTTGGCTTTTGCCCTTAGAGGGTTGTGATGTTCTTAATGTATGATGTTTGAGACTTGTACTGTAATTCTGTGACGTGGCGAGTGTAAGCCAACTATTTTCAGTTTACTATCCCCTCTTTTACATGAGTTGTGCAAAGATTACCGAACTTGAGATCATTCTAGGATGGATTTATGCCTTTAAGTCGTGCCTCGACACGTAGGAGGTATAACTCCATCCTGGGCATTACAAGTTGGTATTCAGAGCCTTCTCCGACCTAGGAGCCCCCACTGTTTGATCGAATCGTTGACGGTCGAGTCTAGGCACACACTGAAAACTTTTTGAGTCCTATATTATATCGGAGAGTAGGATTTCTTTGCTTCTCATCCTCTTTCTCTCTGGTGAGGACTCCTGACGTCTACTCTTGTCTCTCCTATCTTCAAAATTTGCACAATTTTTTTTTAGGAATCCCGCGAGTATTCTGGGATTGTTTCGATGTTCTCGTGACAAGGATATTGTTCCCGATGTCTCCTGTTACCGAGGAGTTGAGCTTCGGGATATCATTGACACAAGCATATCGCGGCAGTACTAAATACTTAAGAAGGCCGACATCGAAAATCTCCCCTATACGGCCAGTGGCAAGATAACCCCGACATCACCCAGTACTGGGGAGGTAGTTCGGGAGTATTGCCATAGCTTGTTATAGTGGATGCTTTTCGAAGGTCCGAGGTACACAGTTTCCGAGAAAGACTGGTTATGTGTTGAAGGATGGATACACCTGGATGTAGGTTAGAGTTGATTGCGCGGTGCTTCCCGTGTATCCCCAACACCTGATTGCATAACTGGAATCTTTCGGAAAACTATAGGTGGGTTTTATCCAGTAGATCGTAGGCATTCTTCCAACGAATGCAGGTTAGTGAGTTCGGGGTTCGACATTGAGTGAAGGGGTTATATGACCGATGTTACTATCAGGAGTTGCATCTTAAAGGGTCCTTGGCTATGCTGATCCGGGGATTGCAAAACCTTTTCGTAACGCGTTCATATGCTTTCAGCACAAAGATGTTAGAACGAAACTCCTCTCTTGTGTTTGTTCCTTTCCGTACCTTGTTGTTTTTCTTATTTTATCCTTTTGATCCCTATGTGGCTTCTCGTGAAGACTGATGTTATCATTTAACTGAGAATATCATTTGTTCCTCTTGTTCGGATGATTTCATTCGTTCTTATTGTTCGAATGATTATTGTGAAGACTTGTTGCAATTCATTCCATTGATTCAGCTTATTCCTTTTGTCAATCAATTGCTGATTCGTGGTCATCTCTTACAGGATGGCTCCGAAAAAGGTTCCAAACGCTAACCCAGAGGTGGAAGAGGTCCCAGAACATCCTCCTTCCCCTCCTCCTCCGCCTGAGGCTTGGAGAGCAATTATGGAGACTACAGCTCAGAACACTCAGTTGATGATGCAGATGATGCAGATGATGCAAGGGTGTTCCAGTGAATCAAGGCAACTTCTTCCAGCAGCACCATGCTACTCTTAATCAGTTCTTGGCCAACAATCCTAAAGCTTTCAGTTACTGTGTCGACCCTCTTGATGCTGAGGATTGGTTGACCGACATAAAGAAGCATTTTGAGTGCAGTAACGTGAAAGAAGATGACTATGTGAAGTTTGCAGCCTTCCAACTGAAAGATCAAGCAGCTGACTGGTGGCAGCAGTACAAAGACTCCAGGCCGGGTCAAGTGATCTCTTGGGAGAATTTCTGCAAGGATTTCCGCTCGCACCACATTCCTACAAGTGTCATCGAGGGTATGCGTGAGCAATTCCGCAACCTCAAGCAGGGCTCCATGACAGTCTATCAGTATAATGTCAAGTTCCAAAACCTCGCTCGCTATGCTAAGCAAGATATTCCTGATGCCAAGAGTAAAATCTATCAGTTCCGTGGAGGTCTCAAAGATGAACTTCAGCTTGCTCTCACTTTGTTCGAGCCCGATGAATTCGACAAGTTCTATAACATGGCTTTGAAACAAGAAGCAGCTCAGCTCAAGATGGAGGCTTCTAAGAAGAGAATTCGAGATGCTGTTCACTCTTCCTCATCGTCTCAGTTGGCTGCGAAACAACAGAAATTCTGGCTTCCTCCTCCTCCAGTGATTCGAGCTCCATACAACAACTTCAACAACTCCAACAACAAGAACTCTAGTGGTCGTGGTTTCTTCCACCCACCCAACCCGAGCAACCAGTCGAAGAAGCAGTTTCAGTCTCAAGGCTCCAAGTCCAGTGGCTCTCATTTCCGTCCTCTCTCTGAAGTGGTGTGCAACAAATGTGGCCAGAAGGGTCATTATGCCAACAGATGTCCGAATCCGAAGCGCCTTCCTCCTCCTCTGCCTGTCAGTACAGCGATTGTCAAGCATGATCCAAAGTCTGCTAGAGTCAATCTGATGAATGCAGCTGAAGCGGAGAACTCTTCTGATGTCATTTTGGGTAACCTCTCAGTGAACTCTATCCCTGCTAAAGTTTTGTTCGATTCAGGTGCTTCACATTCTTTCATGTCAAGACCTTTTGCATTGTCACATGATATGCCATTGCAAGCTTTGCCGAGTCCGATGTCTGTGCTTTCTCCGGGTTTGCTCATGAACTCCAACAACTTTGTTCCGAATGTTTCTATCCGCATGGGTGATTATCGATTTCTGGCTAATCCGGTGGTTCTTGGTAATTCTGACATCGACCTCATCCTCGGAATGGATTGGCTTTCTCAGCACGATGCTCACATTGATTGTGCTCAAAAGGAAGTCAAGTTGACTCATTCTGATGAAGATGTGATTATCTTCGCCTCCAGGGATAATACTATTCGGCTTTTCTCTCTTAATGATAAGGGCGAAATTAATGCCATAAATCAAATTCCGGTGGTGAACGAATATCAAGACGTCTTTCCAGAAGAACTTCCAGGCATGCCTCCACACCGTCAGGTGGAGTTTGTCATTGAACTCGAGCCGGGCACTGAGCCAGCGTGCCGGCGTCCGTACAAGCTCTCTCCGGATGAATTGAAGGAATTGAAGAAGCAGCTTGATAAGCAGGAGAGTATGGGTCTCATCAGACCGAGTACATCTCCGTGGGGCTGTGGTGTCTTATTTGTCAAGAAGAAAGATGGCACGGAGCGTCTCTGTGTTGACTACCGGCCATTGAACAAGAAGACGATTAAGAACAAGTATCTGCTCCCCAACATCAACGAACTCTTTGAGCAGCTCAAAGGAGCAAACGTGTTCTCTAAGCTTGACCTCCGAATGGGCTATCATCAAATTCGCATTCGCGAGGAAGACATTCCCAAGACGGCCTTCAGAACGAGCTACGGTTCATACGAGTATACCGTCATGTCCTTCGGTCTCGCCAATGCTCCTCCTACCTTTTCAAGATGATGCATTACATCTTCAACCCCTATACTGGCGAGTTCGTGCTTGTGTATCTGGATGATATTCTGGTGTTTTCCAAGAATGAAGAAGATCACGAAAAGCACTTGCGTCTGGTTCTTGATCGACTCCGAGAACATAAATTCTATGCCAAGTTCTCAAAGTGCGAGTTTTGGCTTGATAAGGTTTTGTACCTGGGCCACATTATCTCAGCTGACGGTATTGCGGTTAATCCCGAGAAAGTTGAAGCAATTGTCAACTGGGAAGCTCCTCAGAACGTCAAGCAGCTCCGCAGTTTTCTAGGTCTTGCCAGCTATTGCAGAAGGTTTGTTGAAAACTTCTCCAAGATTGCCAAGCCTCTTTCCAACTTGCTTCAGAAGAATGTCAAATACTTTTGGTCTCCCGAATGTGAATTGGCATTCAAAACCCTCAAAGAGAAGCTTGTTTCTGCTCCAGTTCTGACTCCTCCGGATGAATCCAAGCCCTATGAAGTATTCTGTGATGCTTCTCTTCAAGGTCTTGGTGGTGTGGTTATGCAAGATAAGAGAATTGTGGCATACACTTCTCGTCAGCTCAAGCCAAGTGAGAAGAACTATCCCACACATGATCTCGAGCTAGCAGCTGTGGTACATGCTCTGATTACGTGGAGACATCTGTTGTTGGGCAGAAAGGTCGACATCTTCACTGATCACAAGAGCTTGAAGTACATCTTCACACAGCCGCATCTGAACCTTCGCCAGACTTGTTGGGTTGAAATGATCCAAGAGTACAACCCCAGCATTGAATACACTCCAGGCAAGGCGAATGTGATTGCAGATGCTTTGAGCAGAAAGGCATATTGCAACAGCCTTCTTATCAAGCCGTACCAGCCTGAGCTTTGTGAAGCATTCAGGAAACTCAACCTTCAAGTTGTTCCGCAGGGTTTTCTTGCAAATCTCCAAATTGCTCCTACCTTGGAAGATCAAGTCCGTGAGGCCCAGCTCAGTGATACCATGGTGAAGAAAGTGAAACATGGGATTGCAAAGGGCACTCCAAAATACAAGTGCTTCCGTGTTGATGAGAGAGATACCTTGTTCTTCGAGGACAGACTCGTTGTTCCGAAAGGTGATCTCAGGAAGCTCATAATGGAAGAAGCTCATGATTCTCTCCTTTCCATTCATCCCGGCAGTTCCAAGATGTACCAAGACCTCAAGCACTCTTACTGGTGGACACGCATGAAAAGGGAGATTGCCCAATTCGTGAATGAATGTGATGTTTGCAGAAGAGTGAAAGCAGAACATCAACGTCCAGCCGGTCTTCTCCAACCTCTTCCTATTCCCGAGTGGAAGTTCGACCACATTGAAATGGACTTCGTCACTGGCTTTCCTAAATCCAAGCGAGGCAATGATGCTATCTTTGTGGTGATTGACAAGCTTACCAAAGTCGCTCACTTTCTTCTAGTCAAAGAATCAATCAATGCAGCTCAACTTGCAGAGTTGTACACTTCCAGAATTGTGTCCCTACACGGCATTCCTCAAGTGATATCCTCAGACCGTGGCAGCTTGTTCACATCAAGGTTCTGGGACTCCTTTCAGTCCGCCATGGGCACTATGATCAGGTTCAGCATTGCCTTTCACCCTCAGACTAGTGGTCAAGTCGAGCGTGTGAATCAGATTCTAGAAGACATGCTCAGAGCCTGTGTCATCTCCTTCGGCATGAAATGGGAAGACTGCCTTCCATTTGCCGAGTTCTCTTACAACAACAGCTTTCAAGCAAGTGCAGGCAAAGCACCGTTTGAAATTCTCTATGGCAGAAAGTGTCGTACCCCTCTCAACTGGTCTGAAACAGGCGAACGCCAACTCCTTGGCAATGACTTGATCTCTGAAGCCGAAGAAATGTGCAAAGTCATACGTGAGAATCTCAAGGCCGCTCAGTCGCGTCAGAAGAGCTACTATGACGGCAAGCATCGTGATTTGGCTTTCGACATCGGTGATCATGTCTATCTCCGAGTTTCTCCGATGAAAGGAACCCAAAGATTCGGTATCAAAGGAAAACTTGCTCCTAGATACGACGGGCCTTTCAAGATTCTTGGCAAAAGAGGCGATCTAGCCTATCAGCTCGAGCTCCCTTCCAACTTTGCAAATGTTCATGATGTCTTCCATGTGTCTCAGCTTCGCAAATGCTTCAAGGCACCTGAGCGCATGATTCCGTTTGAGGAGATTGATCTCCAACAAGACTTGTCCTACCGAGAGCATCCTGTTGCAATTCTCGAAGAAACCGAACGCAAGACTCGCAACAAGTCCATCAAGTTTCTGAAAGTCAAGTGGTCACATCACACCGACCGAGAAGCTACCTGGTAACGAGAAGATCATCTTCGTTCCGAGTACCCTTCCTTTTTCCAGTCCTAGATCTCAGGACGAGATCTTTTTGTAGTAGAGGAGAGTTTGTAATGCCCCGGATGTAATACTTTCCCTTTTGGGTATATAATATATCTCCGGCTTCATCTATTTCCATTCCGGGTTCATTGTCTTTCGGGTTTTCGTCGTTTTGTTGTGTGAGTGTGTGGCATTCATTCATATCATGTAGACATGTGCATCGCATTGCATTTGTGTTGTCGGTTGCATCCGGTTCCGCGTGTTTCTTCACGTTGTCCGTTTCACGTTCCGGAGCTCCCTCACGTGTCCGTGACGTCCCGTAGGCCTACTTTGTTGTTCGGGCGTTTAACGTTACCGGTGTGCCGCGAGGTTGTTGTGTGTGTTGTTGTTTTGTTGTGTGCAACCCGCCTCTCAAGTCTCGTCTCGTTTGGACTCCGTTGGTTTTTCCATCCGTTGTTCGTGTGGGTCCGAAGTGCCTTCGCTTCGTGTCCCAGAAACACCCCTACTGCAGTCTTTTGTCTCTCCTAGGCCCTTCTAAATCTATCCCCGCGATCGGATCCGTCGGATCGCGATCGGAGGGCTCCTGACGCCCCTAAATCCCCTCAAACCCTACAAAACTGCTATATATAGACCCCTCTAGGTCTATTTTGGCTTCCCTACCTTCTTCCCCCTTCCCCTCTATTTTTTTTTCCTTTTCTTTCAGATCACCAGATCCACAATCCTCCCGCACGAACCAGCGTTCGAGCCAGTCCCTTCGATCCCGCAGGCGCCGGGCGCCAGGGTCAGCGCCGGCCTTCCCGACCGAGGCCTCCCGCGACCGCGAGCGCCAGGGGACCACATCCCCCGCAGCTGGGCCGAATCAGCTGCGCGAGCGCCTCGCCTCGCCTCGCCTTTTCCCGACCGCAACGGGTCGTACACCCCGATCCCACTGGACCACTTCGCTGGCGTCGCTCCGCGCCGTTTGCGCGCAGGCCGGCATCGCCACCCCGAGCGGCCCGCATCGCCACTACTCCAGCGCTTCCTCCCACTCGCCCCGCGCTGGGCCGGCGCCAAGGCCCACTTCGCCGCATCGCGCGCCCCCGCGGGCTCCCCTCAGCACCAGGCCGGGCGCCTTCCCCCGCCGCCGAGCGGACGCCAGCCACCTTCGAGCCAGGCCGCCTCAGTGGGCCGCCGCCACTGCTGCAGCTCCCCGCGGCCCGCACCAGATCCGGGCCGCCAGACCCCCAGATCCCCACCGGCCCACTCCGTTTCCTCAGATCTGATCTGTTTGAGGTTGTTCCCCACTCCTAAGTCCCTGTTCTTTTGATCTGTAATGCTATGTTTGACCTGCTGTAACTTTTAGTGTGGTGCTCCGTTTTGCGCGTGTAATATGTCCAGACGTTCGTGGAGATGTGCTCTACGTTTTACCTGTTGTTGTCATGCATGTTAGAGATCGTCTAGGTGCTTTTTTTGCTGTTGCAAGAGTGCATCATGATATAAACTGCTGTTATGTGTTATTTTCATGCCACCTTTGCCATGTGATATCTTTTAGCTCGTTTGTCCAAATGATGCAAATGACATGTCCACGTGTTCGTCTTGCCACGAACTACGTGTTGCTTGTGATAGGTTGCATGGTAGATTTATTATTGCCTTGTTATCATCGTTGCAAAGTGCCATGTGGCTGTAATGTGTTTTCACTTGTTATGAAATGCCATCTTGTTGAGCTCGTTGCAATCGTTGTGTTCACCTCTATGAAGCATGCTTGTGTGTTTCGGGATCACCTTCATGTGCATTTTAATGAGGTGCTTACCCTTTGTCATGTTTAGTTTCGAGGTGACTTAAACATGCTCTCTTATATGCTATGATGATATTGCTGTTTTAGGACTTAGTGGATTTTCACTAAGTCTGAAATCTGTAACGTTCCGATGCCATGTTCGTGTGATGTTCTAGGACAAAGCATGTTAGTTTTGGAGTGGATTTTGATTGTTCCTTGTAGTATATATTGTTGTCTTTCCATTCATGTCCTCACATGTCCATTTAAGTGGCTGTAGCATGTTTATCTTTTGCTCTAAAGTTTCAATAAAAATTCTGCTGCCAGAATTTTATTGTCAAGTTCAATATGTCCAAGATCATTGCTATTGATCCGTGACTCCGTTGGGGGTGCACCTTGGACATAGTTGCTGTACTATATGTCTAGTTTGTGTTCATGTCCTTTGCCATGCTTTTTGGGTGCTGTAGCTTAATTATTTTGAGCTCCGAAGTTGCTATGTTGCTGTAATTTTCAGCTTTCGCTCAAATCTTGTTTCGGGCATAACTTTTAGCCCGTAACTCCGATTTCAGCGAATCTTATATCAAACTTGATTGTTTTTCTGTGTAGATTATTAATATAAGATTGTTATCATGTTTTGAGGTGTTTTGCTTGAGTGATATTTTCCGTGCTCCATGTGCATCCTTAGTGCATCCATCATGCATTCATTTTTGTCGAGTGCGCATTGCATCTTGTTGATTGGTGCTTGGTGTGATTGTTTTGTTTAGAGCCGGAAGCTGAGACCGGGTACGAGGTTGAGCACGAGGTTTCCAACGAGGTTGAGCACGAGGACCCTTCTTACGATCCGAACGACTTCTCTTCAGGCAAGATGACCGAACCCCGATAACATTACTATCTTTGCCTATTGCTAGTAGTCTCGATCTATAGTTTTGCCTCGATGCCCATGATCTTCTTGTCAGCCTCCTATTTGTAACCAATTGCCATGTTTAACCAACCTACCTATGCAAATCGTTGCTTGGCTAAGTACGCTTCGCTCAGCCCTTCTTATAGCATTGCTAGTTGCAGGTGAAGATCGAAGATGCTTGCTTCATGTTGAAGTTTGGTTGGGTTATATCACACTATATAAATGCTTAAAATGAAATCATCTATATATTGGCAAGGGTGGAAGGCTAAGCATTTTGCTTGGTGTTTTGTTCCACTCATGCCGTTAGGAACCGTATAAACCGGTGTTATGTTCCTTAATTTTGCGTTCCTAACACGGTTGGGGTGTATGGGACCCCCTCGATAAACCGCTAAGTGCTAAGTCTTTTCCAGCAAGTCCCAACATTGGTACTATTCGCCTAACACAACTAAAACTTTCAGAGGGAGTAATTAACCCGAGGCTTAATTAATTCAACCCCCCTGGGCCAGTGCTCGATTTGAGTGTTGGTCCAAACTAGAGTCGTGTGCGGGGCCCCCCTTGGCAACTTGGGTATTTCGGCCACTGTACGCTGTGCTCATCCGGTCGTGGCCTGAGACTAGATACGCGCGGCTACTATCAGGGTGTCGGCACGCCGGGAGGATTTGCTGGATTAGCCTTACCTTAGCTCGGTATATCTTGAGCACGGGATTCCGAGGATACTCGGGTCTTCCCACTTTGGAGTTGCGACTCCGCGGATCGTGGGCTTGTAATGGGTCAAGTTGGAACACCCCTGCAGTGTTTGAACTTTCGAAAGCCGTGCTCGCGGTTATGTGGCAGATGGGAGCTTGTTAATTCCGGTTGTAGAAAACTTGACACAATGTTACCAATACACTACCAGCGTGTGTTCCGTGACTGTCAATTTCCGAATAGGGATTCGGGAGTTGAACACGGAGGGGTTATGATTGTGGAGCTTGTTAGCTAGGATCACTTCGTGATCACTTCTCGCCGAGACCTTTCTCTTCTCGATCTCACTCACGTAAGCTAGATGCTAGTTGCTGCTGCAGACTTATTCTTTTCTTCAGCCTTTTCCTCACCCAAAGGCTTTGATAGTCTTGTTACCCGGAGACGGGATTGCTGAGTCCTCTGTGGCTCACAGTTACTTCACACACCAGATGAAGGTCTAGCTGTGAGCTATCCAGGTGATGGCACCGAGCTGGATTGGGAGTACGACGAGGAGCGTAGTCGGTACTATGTGCGCTACCCGGACGATCAGTAGTGGAGTCTCTTACTAGGATTCGATCCGCCCGTGGTTTATTTATCTGAGTTCGGTACTTTGACATTTTGCTTTTGCCCTTAGAGGGTTGTGATGTTCTTAATGTATGATGTTTGAGACTTGTACTGTAATTCTGTGACGTGGCGAGTGTAAGCCAACTATTTTCAGTTTACTATCCCCTCTTTTACATGAGTTGTGCAAAGATTACCGAACTTGAGATCATTCTAGGATGGATTTATGCCTTTAAGTCGTGCCTCGACACGTAGGAGGTATAACTCCATCCTGGGCATTACAACAACAATCTGGACTGGGCCTTTGGGTTAGTAGGTTAGTCCCAAAAATGATATAAAAGTGAAAGATAAAGCCCATTAAACATCCAAGACTTCATAAATAATAGCATGGAACAATACAAATTATAGATACGTTGGAGACATATCACTTACCAGTCAGAAGTTCATATGATGTTTTCTTGAAGAACTTGTGAAGATAAACTTTGTTGATGATGTGACAAGCAGTATCAATGGCTTCAGGCTAGAACCTTCTTGGTGTCTTGTATTCATCAAGCATAGTATGTGCCATCTCAATAAGAGTCCGGTTCTTGCGCTCGACGATGCCATTCTGTTGAGGTGTGTATGGAGCGGAGAACTCATGCGTGATGTCCAATGTATCAAGATAGGTGTCAAGCCCAGCATTCTTTAATTTAGTTCCGTTGTCACTTCTGATGTGCTTGATCTTGATGTCGTAGTTGTTCAGGGCTCGATTTGCGAAGCTTCTGAAGACATCCTGCACTTCAGTCTTAAATAGGATTATATCCACCCAAGTGTATCTAGAGTAGTCATCAACAATCACGAAACCATATAAGCAAGCAGTGGTAGTAAGAGTAGAGTAGTGAGTAGGGCCAAATAAGTCCATGTGAAGCAGCTCGAAGGGACGAGATGTAGTCATGATTGTCTTCGAGGGATGCTTGGCCCTAGTCATCTTTCCAGCTTCACAAGCACCACACAGATGATCTTTCTTGAACTTGACGCCCTCGATGCCTATGACGTGCTTCTTCTTGACGAGAGTGTGTAGGTTCCTCATGCTAGCGTGACCAAGTCTCCGATGCCAAAGCCAGCACTTTGAAGCTTTTTCGAGAAGACAAACGGCGAGTTGTGGTCCTACAGAGAAATCTACCTTATACAGATCACCTTTTCGATGTCCTTCGAAGACTAGAGATTTGTCAGATTCCATAAGCACAAGACAAAGAAATTTTCCAAATATCACAATCATGTTTAGATCACATAGCATGGAGACTGACATTAAGTTGTATCCAAGGGATTCAACAAGCATTACTTTGTCCATGTGTTGATCCTTTGAGATAGCAACTCTGCCAAGTCCCAGTACCTTGCTTTTACCAGTGTCAGCGAATGTGATGTGACTTTTGGGAGAAGGACGTAGAGTTGAGTCCATGAGAAGACGTCGATCACCAGTCATGTGGTTGGTACATCCATTGTCAATTATCCATTCAGTGGCTTCCAAAGCAGTACCCTACATATCAGTTAGCGGTATAGTCTTCACAAAGAGAAGTGTGAAGCATAAGCATTTGACAAACAAGCGGGTTATTGAAGTTTAGGTCCTTGTTAGGCAAGATAGGAAGCTTGTTAAGAAACCATGGAACGAAATGCATGGTTAGACCATTTGGACATTTGATCTTGCGTCCCACAAGATGTTTAAGGTCTCCATCATTGGCGCCAGAAGATGATTTTCGGCTGGAGACCCTTCCCTGCAAGAGAAGTCAATTCTTCTTAACCACCCACATCTTTAGGGGTGGTTTAGAAGCAATAAGTCTAAGTGCAGCATCTGAGAATTTTGGCTTAGGAGCCCTAGCAAATAGCCTTGCAGGAGGTGAATAATACTCATATGAATAAGCAGAAAAGTTCTTAGTTTTATGAACATAGCGGTTTGAGGAAACACACTCATATTCATAGGTCTGAGTATGATTTCCCTGCAAAACATTGGCGTTGGGGTGACTCTGTTGAGTCCTCTGTCTGTATGAATCCTTTGGACCATATGAAGCCTTTGGTCTGGGGTTTGTCTTCTTCCCAGGTGGTGTCATGATGACATTCACATGAAGATTCTCAAGACAAGTTTTGGGCACCCAGATCTTCTTCATAGGTGGCCCATTCCTGCAGTTAGTACCAATATACCTGGCAAACACTTCACCATTCTGATTCTTAAACAGCTTACAGTTTGCATCAAAGGATTCATCAATGATAATCGGGTTAGCACAAGTGAAACCAGATAAAGTGGATGGATCTACTGGTGGACCCTTTGCATCAGCCCATGTGGTTTTGGGATACTGTTCGGGCTTCCAGTAAGAACCATCAACGTTCATTTTCCTTTCGAACCCAACACCCTCTTTCCTAGGGTTTCGGTTCAGAATCTGTTTCTTTAGGACATCACAAAGTGTCTGATGCCCTTTGAGACTTTTGAACATTCCTGTTTCAAGCAATGCCTTCAACCTGACATTCTCATCAACAATAGTAGTGGTATCCTCATTAGAGGGGTTAGTTACCACATCAACAGTTGAAGATATTGCAACAGTAGCAGCACTAGAACATTCAGCAACAGAGGTAGCGTTATCGCGCTCAAGGCATTTTCGACATGGGGGTTCAAATCCATCCTGGCGGGACTGATCTATTGAGCACGAAGTGACTCGTTCTCCTTTTGAAGATCTTCATGAGCCGCTCTCAATTTCTCAAGTTCTTGCTTCCTTTGAAAATAATCATATGAAAGCTTTTCATGAGTTGTTGAGAGCGTTTCATGACGACTTTCAAGTTCCTCGTACTTAACATGAAGATTTTTGATATCTTCAATTAAGGACTGAGATCGGGTCATTTCCGCGTCCAACAGATCATCGCCTTTGTCTAACAGTTTTTGGATATGTTCCATAGCTCTCTGTTGTTCAGTTGCAATTTTAGCAAGTGTTTTGTAGCTAGGTTTGGATTCACAATCAGAGTCATCTTCACTTGATGTTTGAAAGTAAGCATCTCGTGAGTTTACCTTGGCACCACGTGCCATGAAGCAGTAGGTGGGAGTAGAGTCATCCTCATCCTTGGTACTTGTGTTGGTGACGAGGCCAGGGTCTTCAGTGCTGAAGATGGACTTGGCGACATATGCTGAAGCCAGAGCCAGGCTTGCCACGCCTGAATCAGACTCCTCCTCAGACTCCACCTCTGCCTCCTTAGAAGCAGACTCCTCCTCTGAATCCATCTCTTTGCCAACAAAAGCACGAGCCTTGCCAGATGAACTCTTCTTGTATGATGAAGACTTTGGCGAAGACTTAGAAGAAGACTTTGAGGATTTCTTCTTCTTCTTGTCATCAGAATCATATTCCTTGCTCTTCTTCTTCGTCTTGTTCTTATTGTCCCATTGTGGACACTCAGAGATGTAGTGACCAGGTTTCTTGCATTTGTGACATGTTCTCTTCTTGTGGTCATAGGCTTCATCACTTCTCGAGCTACATGAAGATTTCCTGAAGCCTTTCTTCTTAGTGAATTTCTGGAACTTCTTCACTAGCATAGCAAGCTCCTTTCCAATGTCTTCGAGATCATCAGAACTGCAGTCAGATTCTTCTTCAGATGAGGAAACAACCTTTGCCTTCAAGGCGCGAGATCGTCCATAGTTGGTCCATAGATGTCTCTTTTCTCAGATGAAACTCATGTGTGTTGAGCCTCTCAAGTATGTCAGACGGATCGAGAGTCTTGTAGTCAGGACGTTCTTGAATCATCAGGGCCAGGGTGTCAAACGAGCTGTCAAGTGATCTCAGGAGTGTCTTGATGATTTCATGCTTGGTGATCTCAGTGGCGCCGAGTGCATGAAGCTCATTTGTGATGTTAGTGAGGCGATCAAATGTGAGCTGGACATTCTCATTGTCGTTTCTCTTGAAGCGGTTGAAGAGGTTGCGAAGAACACTAATCCTTGAGTCTCTCTGGGTTGAGACGCCTTTGTTGACCTTGGAGAGCCAGTCCCAGACTAGCTTTGACGTTTCCAGAGCACTCACACGACCATACTGTTTTTTGGTCAGATGACCATAGATGCTATTCTTGGCAGTTGAATCCAGCTGAATGAACTTCTTGACATCAGCAGGGGTGACACCTTCACCGGCCTTGGGAACGCCGTTCTTGACGACATACCAGAGGTCGACATCAATTGCTTCAAGATGCATGCGCATCTTATTCTTCCAGTAGGGGTAATCAGTGCCATCGAAGACATGACACACATCGGAGACTTTGATTATCCCTGCAGTCGACATAGCTAAAACTCCAGGTGGTTAAACCGAATCACACAGAACAAGGGAGCACCCTGATACCAATTGAAAGTGCATGTTATCGACTAGAGGTGGGGTGAATAGGCGTTTTTTATGAAATTCTTCAAAACACGAGGGCTTTGAAGACAAACGATAGAAATGAACCTATAAGACAAGCATGAGAAGATAAAGGTATCCAGGAATGCATTAGTCAAGCAAGCATCATGAAGATAATATGAAGACTATTGACAGCTGGATAACATGGATCGAGATGGAAGATATAACTGAAGCTAAACAGTGAACATTCTTCACACAGTGAAGTCAAACAGATCAGACAGACACGCAAAAACTTCACGAAGACAAACTGAAAAGTAAAGGAAGATGGGGATATAACTAGTAGCTTGATGGAGACAAGGATTTGGTAGACCAGTTCCAGTTGTTGTGTCAACTGTACATCTGGTTAGGGCGGCTAGGTATTCAAACCTGAGGACACACAGTCCCGGACACACGGTCCTCACCATATTCCTCTTGAGCTAAGGACACACAGTCCTCGCCCAATCACTCTGGTAAATCTTCAAGGTAGACTCCCGAACCTTCACAGACTTCGTTCACTGGCGATCCACAATCACTCTAGGACGCTCAGAACGTGACGCCTAACCGGCTGGAGGAAGCATAGTCCTCAAGTGTAACAAGTCTTCAGATCACACAGATAGAAAGACTTCAATGATGCCTAACACTCTTTGGCTCTGGGTGTTTTGGACTTTGTCCTTGCAAGGATCTTTTCTCTCAAAGGCTTCGCAGGTGGGTTGCTCTCAAACGACAAAAGCCACACACTAACTCTGAGCAACCACCAATTTATGGTGTAGGAGGTGGGCTATTTATAGCCATGAGGCAACCCGACATGGTATGTCCGAAATGACACTTGGTCACTAAGGAACTCGCACGTGTCCAACGGTCGGATTGAGAACACACGCGACAACTTTACTTGAGCTCCAAGTAAAGCTGACTTATGCAGCTCTAGATAAGATTTGCTCTCATTTGTCTTCGCTTGAAGACATAGGTGTTTTGGTTGAGCATCACTTCAGTCATTCGACTATGTTCACTTGGACCCCACTTAACAGTACGGTGGTTCCTATGACTCAAGAAAGAATAAAAATAACTACGAAAGAAACTATGTCTTCGCGTTCTATAGTCTTCAATGAATGTCTTCATAGGTCATTATCTTCACGTGAATGTCTTCACGCGCCACCACTGTCTTCAATGTCTTCACACATTTTTATGGGTCATGTCTGGAAGTTAAACCGAATCAGTGAGGGACTATTACCTATGTTATCCTGCAATTCTCACAAACACGTTAGTCCCTCAACCACTTTTGTCGTCAATACTCCAAAACCAACTAGGGGGCACTAGATGCACTTACAAAGTGAAGCTAGTGGGGGAAAGTACCTTGGGCTGCCGAGATATATTGTGAAGTCAAAGAAGAAATGTTTTGCCTACATTAAAGATAATATTATCAGGCGGTTACTGGGAGGCTGGGACATATGTCTTTCTATGGTGGGAAAGGAGATATATGTAAAGGCTTGGCTCAAGCAATACCCACCTATGCGATGTCGTGCTTTGATCTAACAAAGACCTTGTGTGATGAGATAAGCCAGCTGATATGTCATTACTGGTCGAACATGCAGAATGAAGAAACTAGGATGCATTGGGTAGGTTGGGAAAAACTGAAGTTGTCAAAAGCTGAAGGAGGTCTTGGTTTCTGTGATCTTTACTCATTTAACATGGCGATGCTAACCAAACAAGGGTGGCGGTTGATACAAGCACTTGAGTCCCTTTGTGCACAAGTTTTGAGAACAAAGTATTTCCCTCATGGTAATGCCCTTGGTGCAGAACCTATTAATGGTATGAGCTATGTATGGCGTAGTATATTGAAAGGAATTGAGCTTCTCAAAGAAGGACTGATTTGGAGAATTGGGGACGGCACGGATGTTCGGATTTGGGATGATCCATGGATTCCTAGGGGAGTGACCAGGCAACCTTATGCACCACGTGGACATAGCCTCCTCACTAGGGTCTGTGAGTTAATCGATCCGGATACGGGATACTGGGATCGAGCTCTCGTCGAAGGTTGTTTCCATCAGGATGATGTGCCATACATTATGAGCATCCCCGTCCATGATCAAGCTCAAGATTTTTTAGCCCGGCATCTTGACAACAAAGGCGTTTTTCGGTCAAATCAGCATATAAAGCACATGTGGACATGTTGATAAGGGAGGCTAACAAACAGCGAGGTGCCAGCTCATCAAATGAAGAACCTGATTCTGAAGTTTTCAAGGCTATTTGGAAACAGAAGTGTCCTCCAAAGGTGCATCATTTTTTGTGGAGATTTGCGCATAATAGTCACCCATTGTATATGAATTTCAGTAGAAGGGGCGTAGAGCTTGATACACGATGTGCTGTTTGCGGCTGTCTGTTCGAGGATGGAGGGCACCTTTTTCTGAATTGCAAATGGGTGAAGCGAAGGTGGCGAACGTTAATGCTGGAGGAGGTGAGAGTGCAGTTGTCACAATAAAATTCGGCAAGTGAAGTAGTAGATGCAATCTTACAACTTCCAGAGGAACAAAGAATGCTTACCATTGTTCTCCTTTAGTCTTGGTGGCATGAGAGAAACCGTGGAAATCATGGTGAACGCAGAGCCATGGTAGAAGAATTCTAATATGCTGTTCGTTTTCATGTGAATGAGTGGAATGAGTTCCTAAATAAGAAGGCAACTACCCACGTAATCACACAAAGCTCTTGAAAGCCACCACCGACAGACTTTGTTAAAATTAATATTGATGGAGCTTTTTCAGAACACAATGGATATGATGGATGGGGATTAATATGCAGAGATTCTTCTCGTGAAGTACTTTCCGTTGTAGCTGGCTCATCCTAGTACATCTTCAATACTTTACAGCTGAGACAGTGGCCCTTTCTACTGCTGTTAACTGGGCTGATCAAATGGGGGTGGGCAGGGTCCAATTTGAGACTGATTGTTTAGTGCTACAACAAGCTGTGTCTTCGGATGATTACGACGTGTCTTCTTTAGGTCAAATGTTCAAAGAGATTAAGGTGAAGCTTGCCACATAATTTATTCAGGCTATGATAGTTCATACGCCATGAGAATGTAACAAGTCAGCGCATGTACTGGCTGCCGTTGGTGCGGGATTAGCTACTGGAATGTCTAACCAGTCGTTCTCTGACTGTGTTTGTTTCAGCTTTTGGAGCAGTTTTAGGATTGAAAAAAGCTGAAGCTGAAACAAACAGGTTATTTAGAACAGCTGTGGAACCACAACCCAAAACTGTTTCGGGAGATTTTCAGTGTAACAGCCTAAAGCTGGTCTCGGTGTACTTTTGGGCCAAAACTGTTTCCCTAGCCCCTCTATCTTTGGCGTTTGGTCATAATTATGTCGTAAATGCCACCGTAGGCATGACATATCTCTACGTTCGCCCCCCTCCTCCTGAAACATAGCGTTTTCACCAGCTCACAGTCGTTTCCACAGCTGCGTTGCCAAACAGCTAACCTTCACTACAGCTGTTTCCTCAGCACAGCAGTTTTGCCAGCACAGCAAGTCCAGAGCTGAAACTGCTGAAACCGAAGCTCAAACAAACACAGCCTCTAACTATCCGAGTGTTCCATCTAAAAAAAGAGACTCTCTCCCTCCCCGTCTCTGCCGCTCCCGCTCGCCACGACCACCGCCTCGCAGCTCCAAACCCTAGTACCAATTCCCAAACCCCACCGTTAATGTCCATGGATAACCCCAGGCCGCTCCCCCCTGCTATCACCCCTCCCATGGCTCCCCTCCCCGTCCACCCGCCCATCGCTCCCATCCCCGTCCCCGTCCCACCCTCCACATCCACCGGTGCCGACGATGACGAGGTCGACTACGAGGTCTCAGACGACCACCGCGCCGCGCGGGAGCGCCACGAGCGCGCCGTACAGGAGCTCCTGCAGCGCCGACGCGCCTACGCCATGGCCGTGCCCACCAACGACACCGCCGTGCGCGCGCGCCTCCGCCGTCTCGGCGAGCCCATCACGCTCTTCGGCGACCGCGAGATGGAGCGCCGCGACCGCCTACGCGCACTCATGGTCCGCCTCGAGGCCGATGGCCAGTTCGACCGCCTCCTTCGCGCGCAGGAGGACGAGCAGGGAGCTCCGGGCGACGACGACGACGACACGGAGCAGATCCAGTACCCCTTCTTCACCGAGGGGACCAGCCAACTGCTCCAGGCGCGCGTTGATATCGCTTTGAACTCACTGCCCCGCGCTAAGGCCAGGGTCGACAGGGCCAAGCGCCGCCTCACTGACCCCGACGAGGACCCGGAGGCAGAGGCCGCCCTTGTTGTCAAGCAGGCGGGGGACTTCGTGCTTGAGTGCAGCGAGATTGGAGATGACCGCCCGCTCACCGGCTGCTCCTTCTCCTGCGATGCCTCAATGCTCGCCACAAGGTACGTCTACGAAATAACAGATATCTGAAAATGCATTGTTTGCTTGTGTACGAGATGAATAGTGAGGAATGCTTGCCTAAAGCTGCACACCACATTATTATAATCTTATTTGGGCTCAGTTCTTAATTTCGGTTTGGCTTAACTGCTGGCAATCGCTATTGAGCATATATAGTCTAGTGAGTAAGATTTCTTGTATGTTAGGTTTTTAGGGGCTGTTTGGTTTTAGGAGTAGCAGTGCCACACTTTGCCATACAATGTTGCCAAACTTGCCTAAGGTTAGTTCTTCAAAATGAGAGCCACAAGTGTGCAAGCCTAAGGTTACTGGCTTGAACCAAGCACTCACCTAAGTTGATCAAACTTGTCTAACCTTAGGTGTGGTAACCCTTGACAATTTTACTCACAAACCAAACAGCTCCTTAATGGCTGAAAACAATCTGAATCGCTGCTTATCATAACAGATGCCCTGTTTCTTCAAATTTTTGTGCATTTATCCATACACGTTTGCTTGAGCACTTCATCAGTGATAACTGCGAACTGCTTTCATAGCCAGCCAGGTTTAACTTGCACACGTTTCAAAATTGCAGTTTTAACCATGAAGATATATGGGATGCATTTGATGCTGTTGCAACAAAATGTTGGTATATGATGGTTTCTGAGCTAAATTAATGCCAGTCCTTTTTTTATTAGTATAACTAGAAATTTTAGTGTTCAATATGACAGCACTGAAGAAGTCAGGACCAGAGTTTCTTCTTTTCCTGGCAAACAAAGGTTGGTATCCTGCATATCAGTTAGGCCTATTTTAGGTGGACTGTTGTCTTGGCAATGTGTGGAGCATTTATCGTAGCAGCACTGACTGCATCTCCATTACACTCAGATTATAAACATTGAATTGGATTTGACAAATTGCTAGAGTTTTTGCTCACACTCACACCAAATGAGACCGGTAAACATAAGATGCGCAACTGATTCTATGTTAGTATTTCATTGTCAGCAATGTCGATGTGCAATTAGTTGTTTGTCAGCACCTAATGCCCTTTTCTTCCTTTCTAGTAAAAATAACTATTTGTTCCTCTTGGTTCTGCAGTTCCTGGAGTGGGATCATCAAAGTATGGAGCATGCCACAGATAACTAAAATTGCAACCCTGAAAGGTCATACAGAACGTGCAACTGATGTTGCCTTCTCTCCAGTTGATAACTGCTTAGCGACAGCCTCAGCTGATAAAACTGCCAAATTATGGAAGAGTGATGGGTCACTCCTAATGTCTTTTGATGGTCACCTGGATCGTCTTGCTCGCGTTGCTTTTCATCCATCTGGAAAGTACCTTGGTACAGCTAGCTTTGACAAGACCTGGAGATTATGGGACATCAATACTGGAACTGAACTTCTACTCCAAGAGGGACATAGCAGAAGTGTATATGGTGTTAGCTTTCATCCAGACGGTTCTTTAGCTGCATCTTGTGGGCTTGATGCGAATGCTCGAGTTTGGGATCTAAGGTCAGGAAGATTGTACTGTACCCTCATTGGACATGTGAAACCTGTAAGTTAACAGTATGGATACTTCTCAAGTGCCTTACTTGCTCTGTGTTCTCATGTATCCGACTATCTGTTGTGGAATATATTTCCTTTTTGTAACTGACATGATTCTATTTTCTCTCTCAGGTCCTAGGAGTCAGCTTCTCCCCTAATGGTCATCTAGTTGCAACTGCAAGTGAAGACAATTTCTGTCGAATATGGGATTTGAGGACCAGACAAATGTTATATTCTATACCGGCACATAAGAGTCTCATCTCGCATGTGAAATTTGAACCCCAGGAGGGTTATTATTTAGCAACATCTTCCTATGACACTAGAGCAGCGGTATGCATCATATGTAATTTTGGATCAATCTACGCCCCCGCCCCCCTCCCTACTTAGCTCACTCATCTTAAATATTTTTTCCAGCTATGGTCAACTCGGGATTACAAACCAATTAAAAGTTTGGCCGGCCATGAGTCAAAGGTTACTAGTCTGGATATTAGTGGAGGTAACCATTTGCTTAAGCACTTACACTTTGTGTGCAGAATTATTTGTGTGGTGCATTCTTCGAGAATAACTAATTTAGTCCTTTCTTTATCTTGTCACACTAAGAAACAATGGATCATTCACATCTTTTACAGTTCTCTTATTTATTTATTTACAGCACAACAATTACATAGTGCACTCTAGATTGTCTTACACTAGTAGGACTTTCTTTTTTCTGAACTAGCAGCTATTATTTAGTGAAAACCGCTAAACTAAGATTCTAAGATTGACGACCATTTTTCTTTGAATAGTTAAACTGCAAGATGTACCACCTCATAAAATGCATGACACCCCTGTTCCCCCTGCCTCTTGTTTTCCCTCAATTATTATTATTTAAATATGTGACTTTTATACTTCTACTAATTTTAGTCATCCACAATATTATGGTCCTGTCATTTGATTATTTGCACTGCTCCCTTTGCCTCTGTTGAATGTGTTCCTTTCCATCGCCCCAATTCTTCTATGACATATTTGGTCAAAATATCACCTTCTGGACTGTTTATTGTTGTTACAAAAATATTCTGAACAATATTGATAGGTTCTATAGTTAATAAAGTTATTTTTGTCTACTATATACTATTCTCTATTTCCCCAAGAGATCGGGAAAATCGTACAGATTTTATGAAACCATGTGCGATTGACTTTGTAGTATTGTGTTCACTTGCCAAGCTCCAACCGAAGCATCAAACTAAACATCTAATTAATGGTGTATCTATATGATGTGTGCAGATGGACAACAGATTGTGACTGTTTCACATGATAGAACTATAAAGATCTGGTCATGCAGAGGCACAGCACGGGATAATGAGATGGAGTTGGATTAAGGCATTGATTCCACTTGCTGGAAACAGGTTGTGCTAGTCTTGTCCTTTTGCTGATCTGTCGGTCCAAGCTCGTTACATTCGATGATGCTATTTTATTGCTTCTATAACCCTTAACCCTTATGCACATTCTTGACAAATGTACCTCATACTCCCTCCGTCCCAAAATTCTTGTCTTCGATTTGTCTAAATACGGATGTATCTAGTCACATTTTAGTGTTAGATACTTCCCTATCTAGATGAATCTAAGCCAAGAATTTTGGGACGGAGGGAGTATTTCTTAAGATTCTGGACTCATAGTTCTTTAAAAACAAATGGGCTTTCTGGTAAAAACATGAAGTTCTTCAGTTTGGAAGAAGTATATGGCGCATCAATGTAATTTTCATACTTGTAAAATGTACTCCCTCCGTCCCAAAATTCCCAAAATAAGTGACGCAAAAATGACTCAACTTTGTACTAACTTTAGTACAAAGTTGAGTCATTTTTGCGTCACTTATTTTGGGACGGAGGGAGTACTATTTTCATGATGTACGCCTGCTGCAAGTAAAAATCGGAGTGCAGTTGCAACTTGCAATGTACTACTTGAAAAGTAATCCAAAATAAGTCTTTTTTTAGTAGGACACCCCCTTTATTTAACCCAAATGACACGTGCCACATGTAACCCAAATGATAAGTGCCACACGTGTGGCATGAAGCACTCCTTTGTTACAACTAAAGTTGCCTTCTGAAAAGAAAAAAAAATCTCCTCAAAAAACAAATGATAATGCTTAACAATTATAGTTATCATCCTTGTGTCACTAAACATGTCATAAAAAACGTTTGAAGTTGCTATGTGTTTGTGTCACACGTGTGGCACTTATCAAGCCCTTATTTAAAATTAATAATGTCATTCAGTGTCATTAAACTTGTCATAAAAAACGTTTGAAGTTGCTATGTGTTCGTGCCATATGTGTGACATTTATCAAGCCCTTATTTAAAATTCATCCATATATAAAAATAATGTTCAACAACGTCATCCATGTACAAATAATGTCTGGGGTTGCCAAATGCCATAGTAACATTTCAACCTAAATGTTTTGGAAATGATTGCCTTTGTCGATAAAATTGGGTTTTATGAACCACTCAAATACCAATTCAAACCCTTTTAAAAAACTCCTTAGATGCCGAATGACGTAAAGTCCCAATTTAGACCAAGAGTTATCTAACTTGTTTAACATTTATCTTTTACATATAAGTGTTAGATACAATTTCATTCACATAAAAGTTTTCAAGCTTAAAAACAACAATATATTCAAAAGAAACAGCTTCACAGGAAATTATGCCTATTGCTAAATCACAACTTGACAACATTAATCTAAATATATATGACTAAGTCATACTTCCATAATACAAAATCAAGTAACTTGTTAGGAAATTCTGCATACTACTAAACCACAACTTGACAACAATAATGTAAATATATATGACTAAGTCGTACTTCCACAATACAAAATCAAGTAACTTGATAGGAAGTTATGTCTATTACTAAACCACAACTTGACAACATTAATGTAAATTTATATGACCAAGTCATACTTCAATAATACAAAATGAAGTAACATGGATTCCACAAAAAGTTTTAGCTTCAGAGCAAAATATCTATCTTTGTCTTCGTATCCTTTTTCTTCTCTGAACTTGAGTGTGACGCCTTTCACTTATTCAAGGTCTTGACCAACAATTTTAGAACCATCATAATTAACTTTTTTATTGTATAAGAAATCTGTAATGGATCTTCACCCATATCGTCAGCAAGTTTGAGGGAAAGAAAGCGCTGTAGCTGGATTGTTGCTTGTTCAATTTCAAGTTAGCATTTCTAGACTGGTATGGTAATTAAAGCTCTTATATTGTTTCCAAAAGCAAAGCTAAGAATGACATACACAGTTCTGTGACAGGGAAAGTAGGAAAATCAAATCATATACTCTGAAACATATTGCAGAAAGAGAAGCGTGAAGCACACTTCCTTGAAATTTGAACACAAGTGTACATTCATTTTTGTCGAGCCTGCTATTTACC
>LR738712.1:392471212-392547381 GCA_902687465.1 Secale cereale | reverse complement strand
CATGGATAATAAAAGACATAAAATATATGCAAATTTACATATATTTTTCTAAAATCCCATGGAAACGTGTTGGTCCATTGGTCTATCTGGACGGTGTATTTTCATATTCCAGGGAATATGAAAAATTCATACAAAAAGAGAACATGTGACATAAATGGGGAATGTCTGTAGGACAAAGCAAGTAACTAATCAAGAAAGTAGCTTGCTATTCCATTTTCCTGGAGCAAACATTGCGATGGCACAGGACAACAAGGCAACAAATTGGAAATTTAACAGCTCTGCGCGATTTGAGTAGTCCAAACAGAACCTTCGTATATGTACATAGGTAGCCATATGGAGCATAACCATATGTAAAAAGGCAATCCTAAGAACACTTCGTTTCAGAAAAGCAAGTCAGGCAGCTAATACTTTGTATAAAACCTCTATATAGTAGAAAACAACTTCCAATGATTCAAGTGTATAGACTAAAAAGTTCACTGGGAAATAAGAAGAGCCAGTAAAATATTCTAAGTTACAGAAGAAGCACCTGAAATACAACCATGGCAGCTAGTTTGGCACGAAACCTGGTGTGAAGTGGGAGAGAGGGGATGTGATGATTGAGGTTTTAATAAGACTCCGGATGAAGAAGACGGCATCTGCTTGTCGGATCACGCCGGAGAGGAGCTCCGACTGCTTGGCCATGGCGCCGGCTTGGCGTGGAGAGGCTTACCTGGGTGGTGACGAGGGCAGGAGAAGGAGGGAATGGAAAAAGGAGGTCTAGGCAAGGCACATGACGCGCTAAATAGTGTTGAGATTAATTGACCCATGTGTTAATTATGGAGAATCTCCACTATCCCTAACCGCCATGTATGAGGGACACGACTGTTCGCTCATGTCTCTCCGGACCATCGCGTCTGTTGGATGTATCCCCTCGGGGCTATATATACTTGTAATCCCATCATCAATAAAAACAAGGATTCACTTTATCCCTCTCTCTCGATTGTTGTCTCTCGTTATTCTAACACGTTATCAGCACGCTCCCGGCGGAGCGATTCTATCGACCTACAACGAAAGAGAAGGACCATGCCCGAGACGGCGGTTACACACGCACAGAGGCGATGGCTATTCCACGAACTCAATTGCTCTTGATCGCAGCGGACTCCGACGCCAATGGCCTGGCCGCCCTACCTGCAACTCTTGACTGAACAGAAATCCAAAGAAGAGCGACATCAACTCAGGAGATCTTCAATTCCATCTTCCACACATCCCGTTCTATCCTTGGAAGCCTTGAGCCTCCAGAATACCAAGAACGAGGGAAGCAATAGGAACGAAATCAAAGATCGACAAGAAAAGGCTTGGAGCGGCTTGCATCCTCGCATGCCTCAGCGCACGCGACCTCCGCTTCTCTTGCGCGCTGTGCCGAGGCCTCGCCCTCGTGCTGCCCCCGCCCGGGCCCATCCGCGCCGAGGCCTCGTCCTCGCGCGCTGCGCCCGCCCGCGCCGAGGCCGCGCCCTTGCACGCTGCGCCGAGGCCTTGCCCTCGCGCTGCCCCCGCCCGGGCCCATCCGCGCCGAGGCCTCGTCCTCGTGCGCTGCGCCCGCCCGCGCCGAGGCCTCGCCCTCGCGCGCTGCGCCCGCCTGCGCCCGGCCGTGACGCCCACGCCTCACCATGCCCGCGCCGCTTTCTGGCTTGCATCTCATGGTGTTGCCCGCTGTGGCCTCGCCGTTGGAGACGCCCGCGAGAGCAACCGCACGGCGCTGCTCCCCACTCCTATGATTCGACACGGTCCGCGGTGGCCAACATCGCCGTGCCCCTTCGGCTTGCGTCGAACCATCCAGGCGGTGGTTCTGTGAAGCAAATCGATTGATTTGTGCCCCACGATGGAGAACCTTATCTCTTCGTCTCTTTGCACTAAGGTCCCTGCAGTTGCTAGAATTAGCAAAACAGGCTAATTCGGTGGCCCAGGCCAATATTTGCACATCATCCTTCAGTTTCGGGGATTTCGCAAATTGGTCCTGTTAACAGTATACTATTTACTAGTATTTCCTGTAGACCCTGTTAATTACTGCATTTTCTGTTGAGTATAACATTCCAGAAAATATGTGGTTATTATATGTGGCATGTTAAATGTGTTTGCTTTTTAGCAATCCCTATAACATGTTCTATTTGTACAACGACAGGGTTTTGCGATTGAGATTAAGTTTTCTCACACAACCATACTGATTTGCGACTGAGAATTTTCTTCTCTCGCAAAACAATCTCATTGCGATTGAGATCAATTTCTCTCGCAAAATATTAATTCACTTTGCTGAATTATCTTGCAACTCGATACAATATCATCTCATTTAATTTGAGATCTATACAATTCAAGTTTTCACTTGAATATCAAATTTGCAACATCATTACTATTCATTACAATAGTAGTGTATTTCTGTTGAATACGATGTATTCCGGAATGTATGTATCTCCATGTTCACTACATATCGAGAATAGTACATATATATTGCAATCGAGATTTTCAATTTCTTGCAAATACATATGCAAAATTCAAGGTGTAATCCTTAACAATTTGAGATTCACACTAATGATTTCGAGCCACCTTCTTGAAAACCATTAATTTTGCAACATTAAGATGTATTTATATTACACAATCTGTAATATAAAGAAATTACCGGTTTTTCACCGGAGATGATATGTTCTATGTGTTTACCACATTGCCATTCTTCGTGAGCATGTCACAACGGTCGAGATTGATTTCTCCCGCACAACAAAGATGTAAATTTTTGACAAACAACATCTCCCTCATTATATCAGGAAAACACTAAGTAATGAGTTGGATCTACTGCCCATGTGCAGGATATCTCTATTACTGTGAGATCTGTATGATCTTCAATGTGTTATGTTCCCACAATTGAGGTTGAGCATTTTCAAGTTATAAACTTGAGTCAAATTTTTGCATTCTTATTACAAAACCATGATGACTTTTAATTTACTTCTTGTAAATTAATTATCTCTGGTTTGCCCCTATGAGTAATCGATGACTAACAATTTGAGGCTATTGCCCTCAAATTACCACAACTTACTTAAGCGGGTTATGGACATCAAGATCAGTCTTGCATCCCATGGGATAGCGTGTGCAATTCAAGCCACACCACCAGGACGCAAAGGACCTCAAGGGTAATGGTTTGAAACTCACTTCGAACCCTCAACCTGACACCATCAAGTTGTCACGAGACCCTATGAGCATGGTGGGCATGGCGGTTGAATATGCATCAACCGACATGTTTGGAGACTACATTTAGTCCCTCAATCTCCTTAGTGATCAATTTGTTTATGTCCATTTCTCATGTTCTAATATGAACATGATTATTGTTGTCATCATATATTGTATATCATAATATATTATATCAGCACTTTGGTACAAATTCATTTGTATGTATTCTATATATATCTGACAGTGATTTTCTTGAGAATGTTCATGTCTATATATAGATTTCTACGGGGGTCAATCTGATGAAAGATGATTTGTGCCATGTGGACATATGCACCACGAACTCTATACTCGGGGAAGTGAAATGTTTCCACTCTCGTTGAGAGAAAGGAGATATTTTAAAATCGCTAGACGCGATGAGGTATTTGTTGGCTCAACTCGAGTCATATTTACTGTCCCTGTGGGTACTCGAGTAACGTCAGGATGCTTTATTGCTTCCGGGTTTAACTCGTACCCTACTAAACTATAGAGGTATCCGTCAAAATAGTTTCCATAGTGAAACTTATGATGACAACAAAGAGGAATATCTTCTCTTTACCATATGCAACGGATATGGCAAGCACATTCTCTTTGTATCATCATGGTTGTACTACACATACTACAAAACCAGTAGCACATGTTGCGTACGAGATAGTTTTCCAGAATGTCTTTTGCATGACAAACTTGGCATTTCAGTTTTGGTCATCATTGACATTGGGTTGAAACCGAAACTATCAGCAATTCCAATGGTTTATGATCATTATGATGCTAAATTCTAACAATATTTGGATTTTATGTGCACTACATGTGACACAGGGAGGCAAATTTTAAGGCTCACGCACCTTAAAGTTTACGCTGAACCACTCAGACTCATTGAATGCATCAAGTCGAGGTAAGTGGCTCTTCCCAACCATTGAGTGGACTATTCAGGTACCCCATGGTTCTAAAAGACATCTATATGATAGTCTTAACTGTGTGCTTTATTCACACGAAACCATTGCCTCATTATCCCGACACCGATTTCAAGCAAATCGGATGGATATCATTGCAGAATTCTCCTTGAGTGCCTTGTCTATGGCTCTCGGGTTGAAGTTTAGCAATTTGTCCTAATGTCTATACTCAAAATGGTTTGGTAGAATCTCATCCAAAGAATTAAGCTCATTGCATGATCTTTACTTTGAATTGCAACTTACCAACTTTACGTTGGAGTCATGTAGTTTTACACGCTCATGACCAAACTGCTATTATTCCCCTCTATCTTTGATATGTGGATATCTACCAAGTATTTCCTATCGCGGTAATTCGGTTGCAAACCGATATCACCACCCGGCATACATCATTGGCCCCTCAACATATAGTTGGGATCTATGTGAGGAATAACTGTATTACCGTCAATACCTCAAGCCCCTCACATGGGGAGTTATTCAAGGGCAGTATGCTGATTCAATGAGGAATATTTCCAGGCATTAGGGGGAGATTTCAAGTACCATAAAGAATGCCAGGAAATTAGTGGAATGTTCAACACATTTCTGCCTCAAATTCCACGTACTCAAAGATCTGAACCATGCGTTCAGAATATTTGCAACACATTGCAAATAACCTGCCAAATTCATTTACTGACTATAAAGGTGTCACGCAATCCTACAATCCTGCAATAATATGTCGGAAAGAGTGGAGGTACCAACTAAAACCACTCAACTCCCCATTCAAAGCAACAGGGGGAGAAGTACGACAATAGTACATCAGGATTCAGCTTCTTGCAAGCAAGGATATCAAGGCCTCTGAATCAGTAAATGCATGTCAACTTTACGTTGACAGACACCTAATGGGTAATATACACCCAGTGGAAGGAAAACCTCCACCAACCTAGGTCATAGTGCACACAATGACCTGGACATCGGAATACCCGACTCGATCGCATTGGGAAATCGCGAGCGGTCACCATGGGTAACGGTATTTCCATCAACTATATATTGATATATATATATTCTGGAGAAACATATAACTGGAAGTCTACAACTGTCGACATACATTTCTCAACTAGATTGAAAAAACCTTTCAAGTGATTCAGGTCCAAAGACCATGGCCATGGCAAAGTGTGTCAACACTCGGACTGAACTCAAGCAAAGGGTATAATCTAGGTAGAATTGATCTTGCTCAATAATGGGAAGGTATTTATAAGCAATACCTACACCAGTTTTCTTCTGGAAACAAAATTGAGAACAACGAGGTGGTGAAATAAAAAGCAAGTATTGTAGCACAAGGGTTCACGCAGATACTCAACTATTCTCCAGAGGTGGAATCTCTTTCCGATTACTTATATCATTGGCAGTTCAAAATCATCTATCTCTGCAGTTGATAGATGTAGTGATTACATATCCATGTGGATCACTAGATTCAGACATATATGATTGATTTCCAATGGAATCTCAATTCTGAATCGAAATACAAAATGCAACATACATTGTGTAAAATCAACAAGTCACCATATGACTTATTATTATCGTCGGTACATTTGGTACAACCGACGTAGTGAGTTCCTTATACACAAGGATTACTCCTACAATGATGATTATCCATGTTTGTGTGTCTGCAATGACGCCACATGTAATCATCTAATGACGGAGTTTAAATGAAGGATTTGGCTAAACCAAAACACCGCTCGTTACTACAACTTGAGCACCTTCATTCATGCATTATGGTATACTATGTTGTCTATATCCATGATATATTGGAGAAATTCATTGTGGACAAATCTTATCCATCCATAACTCTCATGGTAGTTCATTCTCTAGACGTAGAGAAAGATCTACATAGACCAAGAGATGATGGAAATGAGATATTGGGACTCAACGTTCCATATGCCATTGGATCGGCCAAACACAATTGGTTGGTACTCAAGAATATCTTTCGATATCTCCAAGGATGAAACATCTTGTCCTGGTTTTTCAGTTTCGGAGAAATCTGAACACCAATATCATTGGATACATCGATCAGATCCCCATTATGTCAGATCGTGGACAAGTTTAGTATTCCTACTAAGGTGTGGTAGTCCTCTCATGAAGAGTCTTCGAAATAGACCTCATGGCTACATTCACCAACGATTATCTCAACGATAATGTTTCTCGTGTTGCCCGGATGCAAACATGTTACATAATAAGCAATATCACTATATTGCATATCTTGCAAGTCAAATCATGCGACTGATTTGTTCAGCGGGTCTCTACCAATTTCTATGTTTTGGTAGGTGACGACTTCGAATTTTGCAAGAATCAGGGGGAGTATCTTCCTGAATTGTTCCTGTTCAATGCATCATATTATACTCTTTTTCCCTTCATGAGTTTACTTTATAGGTTCTCATAAAGGTTTTTAATGAGGTAATATCAACATGAGATCATATGTTATACTTTCTGTTTTCCCCATCGGGGTTTTTGGGAAAGTATATATGACATATTTATTGTGCTCTAAACTCTATGAGTTTTCTCGTATTGAGTTAAAAGAGACAATGACCATTATATGTTGTACCATTTTCTCCTTATTTTTCCCATTGGGTTTGAAGGAGTTTTAGCAACATATTAAACACTATACTCCTCACATTTTTCCCACAGGGTTTTTGAGGAGCTTTTATTTAAGATGATGATGTCTACAAGGATAGCGTAGATTAGGGGGAGTGTTGAGATTAATTAACCCATGTGTTAATTATGGAGAATCTCCACTATCCCTAACCGCCATGTATGAGGGACACGACTGTTCGCTCATGTCTCTCCGGACCATCGCGTCTGTTGGATGTATCCCCTCGGGGCTATATATACTTGTAATCCCATCATCAATAAAAACAGGGATTCACTTTATCCCTCTCTCTCGATTGTTGTCTCTCGTTATTCTAACAAATAGGGCTCTAGGGCAGTCTCCGACTGTCAAATCAACGGGTGTGCCGACGTGGCTCCTCCTGTACGAACAATGGTGGTGGGCTTCTTTCTTTTATTTTCTCCTGACAGAAAAATAAAGACCGAAAAACACAGGAATATAGGAGAGGATTTAGAGAGATATGTGAACACCATGGAGTCCTGAATTTGTGTAGAATTTGAATAAATTGCTTTGGACATTTTTAGAAAAAGAAAATTATCACAAGTTCGAAATAAATTCAAACTCGAGGCAATTTTGATTCCAACCACAACAATCCCAAATGACATTACTACAGGTTGCTGCTAACGCGACACTACGATCAGAGACCCTTTGACGAAACTGTGTGCGATGCATTAATCACAAACGGGGATGTAAAAAATCTGTCAAAAAAGGTGCAAAACTTTTGCGATGAATGATACATCAAACACGGTTCAGATTGTAGTTGCGTGTGCACACGGTTGAGCCGTTCGAACTGTTTGCGATGAGGCAGAACAATAGAAACGGGCAGCCATATCAGTGTGTGTGCGATATACGGCATACAGTTCGCTCCGATGAACGGTTTTGCCATTAGGGAGTGCAACAGAAACGGTTAGCCAGATCAAGGTGTGTGTGATATAGGGCATACGGTTCACTCGGACAAACTATTTTTGATTAGCGAACACAACAGAAACGGTTCAACTTAACAAGATGTGTGTGATATGTGGCAAACAGTCGACTCAACGGCGAGCAACCACGTGGTCAACCTTTTGCCATCAATAATCTTTGACCTTGTTTCTCGTCACATTGCAGATTACAAGGCAATAAGTAATTGCAAATCTCTTCACACCTATCAAACTAATATGTGTTCACACTTAGCACCGGACTATAAAAAGTTAAAAACTACCCGCTCGAAAATTACTTCACAGTTCCTCTTCTCATCACCCATAAAACTAGGTCTTTCCTGTCAAGTCGTCCCGCCATGACCGGTAGGAGGAGTTTAGGGTGGACATATAACCAGGCAGCAAAGACCAAGGCCGCAGAAGCACTAGAGAGGTCCCGCCGCGAAGCCGCAGCCGCAGCAGAGATGTCCCGACGCGTCGCGGAGCCCTCGAACGAGCTCTCACTGGCACACGAGGGCTCTCACAAGCGCATTCGCGGCGTCGGCCATCGCGACGAGCCGGCGTTCCTGAAGTCCTTCGCAGGCGACGACGACATTCTCGCTGGCGTCACTACGCAGCAAGAGCTGGTCGACGGCTTGATGAAGCTGCTCAAGATCAGCGATGCCTCGGTTAACAAGGCGACCGACCTCGTCGAGCAACTCATGGGTGACAATGCGAAGCTCCTCAAGGCGCTCGCCGAGAAGGAGGATGAGGCCGCCGGCTGGAACATGCTGCATGAGCAGAGCAGTGCCTCGGGGATGACACTGACTGCGGTCCTCGAGGAACTGATGGGTGACTTGAGGAAGCTCCGGATCGAGCGCGAGCAGGAGGTGGAGGAATCTGTGGCTGCTTTCAAGCAAAGTCGTGAGGAATTGAAGGAGTTGGAGGATGTCGTCGCCCGACGATCCATCGACGAGTAGCGACAGTAGTGACCTAGATCGTTGTCTGCAATTTCCTTCTTCTCTTGCCTCCGTGTCTTCCGGGCTTTGCCGCATGTGGCAATTTAAATTATCCGGAATATGTAAGATAATTATTATCTACACCATTGTAAATTTGTCGTCGTATAATACATTGCCATTTTATTTGTGGTCGTATTATCCGTTGCCCTATGTGGCTATTTAAATCAGGTCGGAATACGAGTTGAAAACACGTACAAAGCAAATGCTACCATGAGATCACAAGCAAACACCCTTCGTCCAGGTGCTTTAATTAACCCATTAATGGAGAAGTTGCGAGCGAGGCGGGCGGCGACTGGTGCATGGAGGTCAAAGGGCTCGCTTCCCGGTGAGCATGGGCGACCTTGCTGCTCACATGTGTCCCGTCGAGCCTGCGAGGTGGACATGATGCACGCGTCCTGTCGAGCCTGCGCGGCGGACTGCTCGCACGCGTTCCGTCGAGCCTGCACGACGGACTTCTCGCACTCGTCCCGTCTAATCAAACAACTGCATGCACGTCACCGAGTATGGTTAAATTTCGACACGGTTAATATAATACAACCGTTTACGACATTAACGTGTCAGCTTTTTATTTCAAAAAGGACTTCGTTGGCTACTAATGTGTGCGCCTCTTCTCGAACTGGATGTTTTTTTTACCACGACATATATGTGCCATGAAACCATGCCAAGTCTCATATTTTTTTGGGTGAGTTTTTGATTTACTTGGATTTAAAAACCGAGATTCTCAATGTTTCAGGACGACAACAAGTTTGTAATTCATTTCCATTCCTTAAATGAGACCTAAACATGCACCCAATGACAGACCTAAACATGCACCCAATGGCACATATACAGTTTCCCACCCATTTTGCTTCACTGGATCATGTGCTTGTAGTTCAAATTTGAATTATGGACTACATTAAATACATAGAAAACTTAGTAATTAGTAATATAATGGCCAAATGAACCCGGAACAGTTTTAAATTTCAGCCCGACACTCCTGTTATTCTATGTTGCCTGTAGAAAACAAAGTTCAAGGCGAGAAGAGGCAGCGATTATCGTTTCGCCCACAAGAGGGGCATGTTTCCCTAACGGAACCACGAGGGTTTCGACGGACTCCGGTTTGTAAGAGGCTTGTAATATAGCTTCGCCCAAATTGAACAATTATATGTACCATGTAGTGACACCATGCCAAGTTTCATGATTTCCTGATGAGTTTTGGGTTTACAAAGATTTAAAAACCGAGATTCGCAATGTTTGTGGCCAAGCCAGGACGGCGAGACGGTTGAATTCATTCACATTCGTTCCACGGGACCTAAACATGCACCCCAAGGAAATATGTACATTTTTTCTAGCCATTTTGGTGCACTGGAGCATGTATTTGTAGTTCAGATTTGAATTATGGACATTAAATGCCTAGAAAACTCAATTAATGAATAAAAAAGGTCCAGCGAACCCTGAATAATTTCAAAGTTCAGTGCGAATCTCTCGTTGTTCCGTGTCGCGTGTAGAAGAAAATACGAGGCTAGAAGAGGGAGTGATTATCGTTTGGCCCACAAGGGGACACGTTTCCCTATCGAAACCACGAGGGTTCTTGCGACAGGCTTCGGTTTGTAATAAAGCCTGGCCCAAATTGGCAATGTTTTTACCACGACATATATGTGCCATGACGTGACACCATGCCACCTTTGATGACTTTCTACTGAGTTTTCGATTTATGGGGACTTAAAAACCGAGATTCGAAATGTTTGAGGACGAGCCAGGACATCAATACGGTTGTAATTCGTTCCCATTCCTGGCATGGGACCTAAACATGCACCCAAGGACACACGTATAATTTTTCTAGCCATTTTGGTGAACTGGAGCATGTATTTGCAGTCTAGATTTGAATTATGGACATTAAATGCCTAAAAAACTCAATTAGTGTATAAAAAGGCCAAACAAACTCTGAATAAGTTTAAATTACAGCACGGATATCATGTCGTTCCATGTTGCCCGTGGAAGAAAATACAAGGCGAAAAGAGGCAGTGATTACGTTTCGCCCACAAGGGGAACATGTTTCCCTATCGGAACCATGAGGCTTCTTTGAGAGAAGCTCCGGTTTTTGTAAGAGATTTGTATTAAAGCTTGGCCCAAATCGGACAATGTTTTTAGCACGACATATATGTGCCATGACGTGACACCATGCCACCTTTGATGACTTTCTGGTGAGTTTTGGATTTACGAGGACTTAAAAACCGAGATTCAAAATGTTTGAGGACGAGCCAGGACGCGGGTACGGTTGTAATTCGTTCCCATTCTTGGCATGGGACCTAAACATGCACCCAATGACACATGTATAAATTTTCGAGCCATTTTGGTGAACTAGAGCATGTATTTGTAGTTCAGATTTGAATTATGGACATTAAATGCCTAGGAAACTCAATTAGTGTATAAAAAGGCCAGACGAACCTTGAATAAGTTTAAATTACAACACGGATATCATGTCGTTCCATGTTGCCCGTGGAAGAAAATACAAGGCGAAAAGAGGCAGTGATTACGTTTCGCCCACAAGGGGAACACGTTTCCCTATCGAAACCACGAGGCTTCTTTGAGAGAAGCTCCGATTTTTGTAAGAGGTTTGTAATAAAGCTTGCCCCAAATTGGACAATGTTTTTACCACGACATTATGTGCCATGACGTGACACCGTGCCACCTTTGACGACTTTCTGGTGAGTTTTGGATTTATGGGGACTTAAAAACCGAGATTTGAAATGTTTGAGGACGAGCCAAGACGCGGGTACGGTTGTAATTCGTTCTGATTCCTGGCATGGGACCTAAACATGCACCCGAGGACACATGTATAACTTTTCTAGCCATTTTGATGAACTGGAGCATGTATTTGTAGTTCAGATTTGAATTATGGACATTAAATGCCTCAGAAACCCAATTAGTGTATAGAAAGGCCAAACGAACCCTGAATAAGTTTAAATTTCAACACGGATACCCTATCGTTCCATGTTGCCCGTAGAAGAAAATACAAGGCGAAAAGAGGCAGTGATTACGTTTCGCCGATAAGGGGGACACGTTTCCCTATCGGAACCACGAGGCTTGTTTGAGAGAAGCTCCGGTTTTTAAGAGGCTTGTAATAAAACTTGCGCCACAATGGACGAAAAAAATTCCTTGACATACAAGTGCCATGTCGTGACACCATGCCAGGTTTCACGATTTTCGGCTTAGTTTTGGATTTACGGGGATTTAAAAACCGAGATTCTTCTCACGAAAATGCTTTCAAATAGCATACGGTTCACTCACGAAAGCCGATATTCAATGAAAACTTCATGAAAGCCATATTTTAAAGTTTCATAAAAATCCAAAAATATGTGGGATGTTAAGAATGTGATGTTTTATTGCGACACAAAATTTCTAGTTGAAAAACATTACGAGATGTGAGCTATGAAAAAGACAAATTCAACCCTGAATAGTGACATTACTATTTGGCACTATTCAACACTGCTTTTGTCTTTTTCATAGCTTAGCTCACATCTCGTAATGTGTTTCAACTTGAAATTTTATGTGTCAATAAAACATCATCCTCTTAACATCCTGCTTTTTTTTCGATTTTTTTGAAACATCAAAACATCCTTTTCTCGTGGTTTTCACCAGTTTCCACCGAATGTTGGTTTCCTATGATATCCCCCCCTGCTGCGCGCGCGATCTGAGTCGTGCGATCTGATTGGCCATAACCCAAACCCCACGGATTATGTGTGCACCGTTGGATGCTCCCAGATCGAACAGCAACCCTGAGCCCTTTCGACAGCACCTGCAGAGCTTCCTTCTCTACTAGGTTTTCAAAACAGGCTACCATTTATCGCCACTCCTCTCATCGGTTTCCTGCCTCTTCTCCCATCGTTTTCCCGCTACTAGTGTCAGTGCTCATTGAAGGCTAGCGGCGACACACCGACCATGTAAAATATCCCACACAGTTTCTAAAAGCACAAATGTGTGTGATAGGAGGGAGTAGGTCCCATAGGGTGACCAGCGTGAATTACCACGCTTGCGCAAACGCGAGCAAAGGTGGAGGTACAAGCTTAATCGTGTGCGATGCAAGTGCGCTGTAAAATCACCACGACTGCGCAAGCGCGAGCAAAGGGTGGAGGTACTGGCTTAACCGTGTGCGATGCAAGTGCGTTGTAAAACCACCACCTATGCAAGCTAAAGGCGGGTAAGTTTATTTGGAAATTAGGACGAATCGTGTGCGATAGACAAGCTAGCTAGAAATATAAAAAACAAACTACCTGCCTTGAGTGTTGTAAAAATCGGCTGTTACGTGCCACTTTTCCTTATTATCATACATGCATACTTGTTATTGGACCGTGCGCGATCTTGGGCACTCCGGCACTCCCGCCCCGCATCAATTCCTTTACCCAATTTTTAGTAGTCGCCGTACTTCAACCGTCGCCCACACTCCTTCAGCACCGACCTTATAGTAAAATTGCAGTAGCCGTGGCATTTGAACCGTCGCCCTCCCTCGTCCACTACCATCTCCAGCCACCATTACTAAAATTTTCAGTAGCCGTGGCGTATCCTCAAACACCAACCCCCTCCACAGTCCCCCACCCGCCCCTCCCTCCCTCGAACCCTAGCTCGCGGCCGCCGCCGCCAACCCCTGTCGGTCTGCCCGTTCCTCCTAGCTTAGATAATAAAGTTCAGGTTACCCATCGATTCCCATACCGTCGCCCCACTGCCCTGAGTTTTTAGATGAGGCCTGCGGTGTCCCTCCCCTCCAGATCCACATCCCATGCTCCAGAATGTCGCAACCTAAGCTCGACCACGTATCTCGGGGAGCCCGACGAGCATTCGACCAAGAAGAGGTTTATCATGGCCTCTTTGGTGGACGTGGCGTGGTGGCCGCCGTTCGCCCCGACCTGTCGATCCCGGAGCAACATGTCGCCGCGGAAGCCGGCGAAAATGTTGACTGCATTGCCATGCCGAAGGCTTACTATATCTCGGGAAAGCTGGCTACGACATCAAGCTCGTCCACAGCGACGGCTTCACGCGGGCCATGTCATAGGTTTAGTGGTCCATCCCCAACCCCTCTGGTTCAACCACCGTCGATCTCTTGGGCGGCCCTGCCGCTGATCTCCTCCGCCAAGCGGTCAAGGATTTGCGACCTTTATACGCCATCGAGCCCATTTTGTCATTTCTAAAGGACACGTTCTACGGTGGCGACTTGGGATCCTCAATTTCCAAGTCAGATCTCATCGACCACGACCACGACCACGAGGAGGGCACCCACGAAGGTTCTTCCAAGGTGAAACAACCCATCTGTGACATCAGAGAGCGCACCATGGGTCTGTGCTCTTCCAACCGGAAGGATCCCGTCCATGAAATGTGAGGCAACATTCTATCAGCTTTAACTGTGCCATGTTTAATTATTTCAGTTATGCAAAAATGTATTGTTCAATAGGGCTATGTGATGTTTAAGTATGAATTGTTCACTTCAGTTTCACGAATGGCTATATTTGGTTGTTTATAGTGAGTAGATGCCTTGTTTATCTGTATTTGGTTGTTAGGTTGGTTGAAGTGAGTATTTTTTCCAGTTATCGAGCAGATCCTTGTTTATATGTATTTGGTTCTTAGTTTGGTTGCAGTGAGCATTTGTCCAGTTATCAAGCAGATGTCTTGTTTATCTGTATTTGGTTGTTAGGTTGCTTTTTTTAGCATTTGTCCAGTTAACAAGTAGATGCCTTGTTTATCTGTATTTGGTTGTTAGGTTGCTTTTTTAGCATTTGTCCAGTTATCAAGCAGATGTCTTGTTTATCTTTATCTACTTGTTAGGTTGGTTGCAGTGAGCATTTGTCCAGTTTTCAAATATATGACATGTTTATCTGTATTTGCTTGTTAGGTTGGTTGCAGTGAGAGTCTGTCCAGTTTTCAATGGCTATATTTGGTTGTTATACTAGTCATTTATGCCTTGTTTATTTCAGTCATTCACAATGTGTTGTTCATTATGTGCAAGTTAACACATGCCCTTTATTTCAGTTTTACACATTTATCTAGTGTGATGTTTAAGCATTACCTATGTTCTATTCATTTTCAACAATACCAATTTGAATTGCTATATTTGATGGCTATTAAGCCTGCCGTCGGCAACACTGCCTTCCATTTTATATCTGCTTTAACAGCATGCTGAAACCAACACATTCAAGCTATCATTTGGAGATGATGTTGTTTACTGTAAGGGCATGTTTCTCCCTAAGTAGTTTTGGTGATTGATGACAATACTTTTGCGGACTAATCGTGTGCACTGAGCTTTTCAGATATATCACACCTAGGCACAAGACGATTAAGTGCCCCTCGGATCCCATTGAAGACGTTGTTTCCTGTTGTTTCTTTTCGGTGGAATTGAGTCATAGGAAAGCCATACTATTAAGAGGGGGTCCGCTTCGAAAAGGTTTGGGTGGAATCAACATGTACACATCTATTCATTCACACCACCTTTCTTTCGCCTCTCTGGAGCTCCGGCTGTTTTTTCCTTGTCTTTGCAAAAAACAGTGGCGTCCTACTACTACCACTTTTAGGCATGCGGTAGTACCGCTCAAAGGAGGCGGTAGTATCACACGGCCCCACGGTAGTACCGCTCGAGGGCTACGGTAGTACCGCACATTGCGGTAGTATCATGCCAAGGACACGGTAGTACCGTGTGACCGGCCCCAGTGTCGTAACTAGTACGGAAGTAGGAGCGGAAGTAATTTTTTACTTCCGCGTCCTACGCAGTAGTACCGCTTCCAGCAAGCGGTAGTACCGTGTCGGGTTTTTGCATCGACCATAACTCTGCGGAAGAAGCCGCGGACGTAATTTATTTAGTCCGCATTCTTCCCCGACGAGTCTGACCTTGTCTTACAGTAGTACCGTAAGGACGTGCGGTAGTACCGCTCCGGTAGTACTACCGCCCGTTGTTTTAACGCAACAGGGGCTAGATCTGGCTCATACCGCGCCAGCGGTAGTACCACACCCGGTGCGGTAGTACCACAGGGCCGTGCGGTAGTACCGTGCGTTGCGGGCAGAGTTGGTGGATAACGGTTGGATTTGTCCTTCCACTATATAAAGGGAGTCTTCTTCCTCAAGAAGACTCGCCTCTTCCTCCCCAAGCTCCATTGTTGCTCAAAGCTCCATTTTCACCCGATCTCTCTCCCTAGCCAATCAAACTTGTTGATTTCCTAGGGATTGCTTGAGAAGGCATCGATCTACACTTCCACTAAGAGAAATTTGATTCCCCCACTAATCCCTTGCGGATCTTGTTACTCTTGGGTGTTTGAGCACCCTAGACGGTTGAGGTCACCTCGGAGCCATATTCCATTGTGGTGAAGCTTCGTGGTGTCGTTGGGAGCCTCCAATTCGGT
This sequence comes from Secale cereale, assembly GCA_902687465.1. Lineage (NCBI taxonomy): Eukaryota > Viridiplantae > Streptophyta > Magnoliopsida > Poales > Poaceae > Secale > Secale cereale. Next base: position 392,531,289 of record LR738712.1, on the reverse strand, counting down.
TGTGGAGATTGCCCCAACCTTGTTTGTAAAGGTCCGGTCGCCGCCTTCAAGGGCACCACTAGTGGAATCACGACACCTTGCATTGTGTGAGGGCGTGAGGAGAATACGGTGGCCCTAGTGGCTTCTTGGGGAGCATTGTGCCTCCACACCGCTCCAATGGAGACATACTTCCTCTCAAAGGGAAGGAACTTCGGCAACATATCCTCGTCTTCATCGGCTCCACTTGTGGTTATTTCTTACCTTTACTTGTGCAAGCTTTGTTTGTATACCTTAGCTTGCTTGCTTGTGTGGTTGTTATTGTTGCGTCATATAGGTTGTCCATCTAGTTGCATATCTAGACAACTTACTTTGTTGCTAAGTTTTAATTTGGTTAAGAAAAGCTAAAAATTGTTAGTTGCCTATTCACCCCCTCTAGTCAACCATATCGATCCTTTCAATTGGTATCAGAGCCTCGTCTCTTTTTAAGGACTTTACTATCCAAAGAGTATGGGTGACAATGTAGTCGAGACGGAGGGACACTCCGGTGGAACTCCGCCCTTGCCTACGTTCGATGGGGGAACCGCGGTCTCTCGTGAGGAGTTCAATGTGGCTATGGACACATTGAAATACTCACCAGCGACCGAGGTCAAAGGCATGTTTAAGGAATTACTTGAGGGACTCAAATTATCCACCGCATCGTTGGAAGTGGCTCGTCCCACTACCAACATGTCAGATGCTATTCCCGGCAAGGGAGAAGCTAGTAGTGAGCAAGTCCTAGTTACTAAGAATGGGAGTGGGAGTTTTGCCCACTCCGCTCCTCCTACCCATTATGGAGGACCCGTTCCTACTCCGCATTTAAATTCCGTTGGTCCGCCTCCTAAGTTTGTGAAAAATTCTGATTTTGCTACTTGGATATTTCGCTTTAGACGTCACTTAAATCATTGTTCTACTAATCTTTGGAGAATCATTGAGCAAGGTTTCTACCCGCATGATCCCTACAACTTAACTCCGAGAGAAGCTGCGGATCATCAATTCAACGAGTTCGTTCTTTGCATACTTCAAGATGCTATCCCTCCCGAAGACATTGCACATCTTCGACCGTTCACCGTGGCCAAGGAAGCATGGGATCATATTGGTTCCATGTACAAGGGAAGCGCAAGCATTCAACGCTCAAACTATGAAGTTGTGCAAGATGAAGTCGATGAGTTTGCCATGATCGAAGATGTAGATCCCTGTGAAGTGTTGGATGACAATTGGATCAAGCGCAAGTTTCTCAAGGCCATGATGCTTTATCACAAGGCCATGTCCTCCGTCATTCGCCAAAGACCGGACTTCCACACTTTGTCATCAAGTGAAGTGTTGGATGAGTTCGTTGCCATGAGGATCTTGGACAAGACCGCCGACAATGCGGTATTACGAGCTCAATGATCAAAGAAGCCTAACCTTGCCTTAAAGGCCAAGGCTTGTGTGGAAGAAGAGGATGAAGATGATAGTTGCCCCGAAGACACCAAATATGCCTATCATGAGCACATGGCTCTTGCATCACAACAATTTTGGGGCAACAAGAAGAACTCAAGGCCCAACTTCAACAAGAACAATTCAAGTGGCAACAAGGGCAAGCAACGAGTGAGGACGTGCTACAACTGTGGGAATGTGAGCCACTTTGTTGTAGATTGCCCATATGAGAAAAGAGAAGACAATGGAGGCAAGCTTATCCGAAAGGACAAGGCCAAGTCTTATCCCAACAAGGACAACCTCAACAAGAAGACCCCTCCCAAAGGGTTGGTGGCCCAAGAAGAATATGTTGAGGAGGATGATGAGGGTGAAGATGATGAGATGGTCACTATGGCCACCGTTGCTATTGCAACTACTCCACGATCATCTCTCTTTGACTCACCAAATGAGAGCATCACTGCCAAGTGCCTCATGGCTAAGGCCACCAACAAGGTAACTCCCAAAATCAACTCTACCATCACCTCTAATCCTTCATTGACGAATTGTATTGATGAGAGTGAGGGGGCAGAGGAGGAAGAAAATGAATTTGAGTTGTTTATGAGTAAACTCAAGGGCAAACCCAAGAAGCACTTCGTTGCTCTCTTGGAACAACTCGGTGAGGCCAATGACATGATCGAGGCTCACGAGGAGATCATTTCTAAAATGGAGGGTCATAGTCGAGACTATGCCGATGAGATAACGAATCTCTCTAATGCTCTTGAGGAAGAGCGTGGTCTTCGTTTGGCTCTTGAGGAGTCACTCAACGATGATCATGCTAAATTAAGGAAAGATCTTGATCATGCTTTAGTTGTCTCTTGTGTGCTCAATTCCGAGAAGGCAAAGCTTGTGGTTGACCATGCTATACTCAAGGAGGAGTTTGTTACGCTTGACAAGGCTCACAAGGTCTTGAAAGGTGTACATAATAGCCTCAAGGAGTTTCATGATCAACTTCAAGTTTCGCTAACCAAGGAGAAAGCTATCTTTCCTTGCATTGTTTTGATTGATAATGCAAATGTTACTAACCCATGTTGCGAGCATGTGCATCTTGTTGAAGAGAATGCCAAGTTGAAGAAGCAACTTGAGAAAGGCCTTGTGTCATGTATACAAGGTGAGAAGAACCTCAACAATCTTTTGAGCAATCAAAAGGAAGTTGTTGCAAAGGAAAGAATTGGGTTTTCTCCCAAGCCCAAAAAGAAGAAGAACGACAAGACCAAGTAACCCCCTCCTCTCAAGCAAACATTTGTGAAAGAGGGAGTGGGTGCTCCTAAGAAGAAGAACAATGTGAAGAGTGGTGGAGTCAAGAAAAACCCCGCCATGCCATCAAACATAGCCGGCGACTTTAATCCTTCATATGTTTTGTGCCGTGCTAGTGATGGACATGTTTTTGCTAAATTTGTTGGTTCTTATTATGAGTACATTGAATGATCTATTTGGGTTCCTAAGACCCTTGTTACTAACCTCAAAGGACCCATTATCAAATGGGTACCTAAATCCAAGCATTGATCTCTTGTAGGAGTTTGCTTCCGGTGGGGGATCATGGTTGCTCGACAGTGGAGCCACAAATCATATGACCGGAAGCAAAGACTTGGCTGTGGACGTGCATCAAGGTTCATCTATGGCCACCAATGTCGAATGGGGTGATGCTTCATCTTCTAAGGTATTGGGGCTTGGCAAGGTTGTTGTTTCTCATGATCTCACGATCGAGAAAGTCATGCTTGTTGAGTCCCTTGCATACAACTTACTTTCTGTTCGTCAACTTGCACTCATGGGTTTTGCCATATTCTTTGATATTGATACCGTGGCCCTCTTGTGGAGTAAGACTCTTAAAGTAGCCTATGTTGGGCATGTCAAGAACGGTCTCTATGTGGTTAACTTCTCGGAGCAACCCACTAAGACCGCGACTTGCCTAATGGCTAAAGTTGATGTGGGATGGCTTTGGCATCGCCGGTTAGCCCATGTCAATATGAGATCTTTGCAAAGTCTTCTCAAGGGGGACCATGTCCATGGACTAACAAATGTTAGCTTTGCCAAAGATCGTGCTTGTAGTGCTTGTATTGAAGGAAGGTTACATGAGACGGCTCATCCTCCCACGACTATCATCTACTCGAAAAGACCGTTAGAGCTCCTTCACATGGATCTCTTTGGGCCTCCATCCTTTGATAGTCTTGGGGGTAGAAAATATTGCTTGGTGATTGTAGATGATTATTCAAGATACACTTGGGTATATTTCTTCAAGAAGAAGAGTGAGACCCAACAAACCGTCATCAACTTTGCAAATGAAGCTCAACATCAACATGAGGCAAAGATCTTGACGATCCAAAGTGACAACGGCACCGAGTTCAAGAACTACACCTTGGATGAGTTTCTTAGTGATGAGGGGATCAAACATCAATATGCCGCACCTTATACCCCTCAACAAAATGGTGTAGCGGAGAGAAAGAACTAGACATTGATGGACGCGGCGAGGACCATGATGGCCGAATTCAAGTCTCCATACAACTTTTGGGCCGAAGCCATCAACACCGCTTGTCATGCATCCAATCGGCTCTATCTCCGCAAAGGCTTGAACAAGACTCCGTATGAGATTCTTACCGGTAACAAGCCCAATCTCAAGTACTTCCGGGTGTTCGGGTGTAAGTGTTTCATCCTCAAGAAAGGTGCTCGTTTGGCTAAATTTGAATCTAGAGCTCATGAGGGCATATTTGTTGGTTATGCTATAAACTCTCATGCTTACCGTGTCCTCAACAAGATCAATGGACTCATTGAGGAAACGTGTAACGTAGAGTTTGATGAGAATAACGTCTCCCAAGTGGAGCAAAGTGGTACTTGTGATGTAGGTGATGAAATTCCTCCTCAAGCCATAAGAAGAATGGGTGTTGGTTATATCCTACCCATTGAGGAACCCCTTGTGGCCGAAGGAGAAGGACAATGTTCCACTCAAGTGGAACCATCATCAACCCAAGACCCACACAATTTCGAAGAACAAAGTGAAGGCCCTCAACCGGATGAACAAGGCCGAGTGCAAGATCAACCACAAGATGGTGGTGAGCCACCAAATGATGCACAAGGCCAAGTTCCCTCTTCTGAGCATGATCAAGATCAAGAGAAAGCTCAAGATCAAGATCAAGCTCGTGACGACGCTCAAGATGATCAACTCAAAGCTCCTCAATTATCACTTGAAGATCAATTGGAGCGTCGTGCTGCTAAAGTTGCTTCCATGCTCGTTTCTAGAGAGCATCACATGGAGAATATTCTTGGAAGCATCACACAGGGGGTAAGCACTCGTAGACAATTAGCAAACTATTGTGCTCATCAAGCTTTTGTCTCTTGTGTTGAACCTCAAAAGGTCTATGAGGCGCTCGAAGACCCCGATTGGCTCAATGCCATGCATGAAGAACTCCATAACTTCGAGCGCAACAAAGTGTGGCGTCTGGTGCCAAGGCCGAAGGAGAATCATAATGTCATTGGAACCAAGTGGATCTTTAAGAACAAGCAAGATGCTCACGGCATTGTCATTCGCAACAAGGCTCGTTTGGTGGCTCAAGGCTACTCCCAAGTCGAGGGTATTGACTACGGTGAAACCTTTGCCCCCGTTGCTCGCCTTGAATCTATTCGTTTGTTGCTTGCCTATGCTTCTCATCATAACTTTAAATTGCAACAAATGGATGTGAAAAGTGCGTTTCTTAATGGTCCTATTAATGAGTTAGTGTATGTCAAACAACCCCCGGGGTTTGAGGATCCTAAGTTCCCCAATCACGTGTATCAACTCGATAAGGCGCTCTATGGCCTCAAAGGGGAGTTGTTTGTCTTCCAACTATATGTTGATGATATTATCTTCGGGTCTCCTAACAAAGTTTTCAATGATGAGTTTGCCGCACTCATGACCACGCATTTTGAGATGTCCACGATGGGAGAGTTGAAGTACTTCCTTGAATTTGAGATTAAGCAAAGAAGAGAAGGAATCTTCATCAAACAAGCCAAATACACTCAAGACATGCTCAAGAGGTTTAATCTAAGTGATGTCAAGCCGACTACTACTCCAATGCCTACCAAGTGCCAACTTGACATAGATCCCAATGGTAAAGCGGTGGATCAAAATGTATATTGTCCTATGATTGGATTCTTGCTTTACCTTTGTGCATCTAGACCGGATATTATGTTGAGTGTGGGAATCTGTGCACGGTTTCAAGCCTTACCTAAGGAAAGTCACTTTGTGGCAGTCAAGCGAATCTTTCGATGTTTGGCTCATACCCCAAACTTTGGCTTATGGTACCCCAAGAGGAGCAAACTTCAACCTTGTAGGTTTCTCTGATTCGGATTGGGCGGGAGACAAAGTCGATAGGAAGTCCACTTCCGGAGGGTGCCAATTCCTTGGTTGCTCTTTGGTAAGTTGGTCTTCCAAGAAGCAAAGTTGTGTGTCTCTCTCGTCCACCGAAGCAGAGTATGTGGCAGCTGTCAGTTGTTGTGCACAAATTTTATGGATGAGGCAAACTTTAAAGGATTACGGTGTCACTTGTGACAAAGTGCCTCTTTGGTGTGACAATGAAAGTGCCATCAAGATTTCTCTCAACCCGGTGCAACACTTCAAGACGAAGCATATTGAGATTCGGTATCACTTCATTCGGGATCATATTCGGTGAGGAGAAATAGAGCTTCATTATGTCAACACTCATGATAACCTTGCAGATATCTTCACGAAGCCATTGGATGAAGCAAGATTTCACGAGTTAAGGCATGAGCTAAATATCATAGATTTGAGCAATGTGGATTGAAACCTTGCACACACTCCTTCCAGTCAACTTGATTATCTTGCCTAGGTGTAGGCATGGACATAGGGGGAGTATTGTTCTCTCAATGAACTCTTCCTCCCCCCATTATGCATAAATCGATCAAGTCTTTGTTGTTTTCCATTTTAGATGGTACAAGTGCTTCAAGACGAGTGTTGGTCATGGGCCCAAGGATAATTCTTCGCGGTGCCACACCAAGTAACTCAAACACAGGTGGCTCCGGCCACCGACCTCTTCCAAAGAGGGGTGTCTCATGTTTTGTCCTAGTGGTCTGTTGTCCTTCCTTCTTGTTGCCTTGTTTGTGTGCTCTTGTCCGTAGTTGCCATGCTTAAGCCTTCCTGGTCGAATCTTGCATTTTCTTGGGGGAGCGGTTCTACCGTGGTCAGTCACGGTACTACCGCAAGAGAGCCTACCAGTACTACCGCAACCAGCATGGCAGTAATATTTTACTGCCGCTGGCAAGCGGTACTTCCGCCCGGGCGGTACTACTGCAATGATACGCGGTACTACCTTGTCGTGTTGAATGGGTGGCGGTTATAAGCGGGCAGGGGAGTTCTAAGTCCCCCATACCCATTCAACTCGTTTCCCCCACGTCGTCTCTCTCTCTCTCTCTCTCTCTCTCTCTCTCTCTCTCTCTCTCTCTCAAGAACGGCGCCGGAGGACCTCGCCGGATCTCCGTCTCCGGCCACTCTCCTCGCATTCCGACCAGTGGGATCGTTCCCCACCTCGACCTCTTGCCATGGAACAAGGTTTCTTCCCAAAATCCCTTCTTCTTTTGCCCTTTTGTTGTCTCTAGTTTTTGGGGAGATGCATGTTGTTCTTGTGTTCTTGTAGACCTTATCCATGGAAGATTAGGGTGTAGGAGAGTAGTTGTGCAGTAGAAATGCTAGTCAGTATGTTGCTACAAAGGAGTTGTGATCAACCGTAGTACCGTTCATTTGCCTTACGCGTTCATAGATCGGATCCGCATTCAGATCTGACGCCGAGCGGTACTACCGCAGGTTGCCCGCGGTACTATCGCTCCCCTAACGCGGTACTACCGCGCTAGACGCGGAAGTAAATTTTTAGTACCGCTCCTGATGCGGTACTACTGCACCACTCCGGTGCGGTACTACCGCCCCCGGAGCGGCACTAAAATTTTACTTCTGCATCTTTGAGCAGTACTACCGTTCACTCCACACCTTCTTCGTAGCCCATACTTATTATCATTTTTACATGTTTCTTGTGCTTTGTTGTGGCTTTTGCATTGATTCTCTCTGTTTCTCTTTCGTGTTCTTGTGTTTGTGTCATAGGTGGTGGCTCTAGTTCCAATGTCCGTCGCTCGAATCCCAGCCGTGACACAGGGTCAAAGCGTTTGTGCACCCAAGATGATGTTCCTAAGGGCTCCAATGCCCCCCAACGCAGAACCAAGTCCACTGCCACCAAGAACAAGGACCCAATGGGCATAGATGAGATCCCATCGCAAGAGTTCATCACTAGGAGGAAGATCAATCCCTATGTGAATCCCCGGGCTCAGTTCCATGGAGATGATCTGTTCTGGACCAAGCAGTAGTATCTTATCTTCACAGAAGTACTCAAGAGCAAACATAACTTATATGCGGATGCACACTGGATTGACATGAATCACATGAGGAAGGAGGAGCACCGGGTCTATTTTTCTGAGGCTCTAGATCTTGTGGAGCAGTTTGGCATTGAGCATATCATGTCTTTTCATATGGACTTTGACCCAGAGATTGTGGCCCAGTTCTTTGCTTCGGTTCACTTCCATCCTAAGGAGGAACGCAACATGACTTGGATGACCAATGGACAGAAGATGACTGCTACGTGCAAGGATTTCATGGATCTGCTTCAGGTTGCTGATGAGGAGCTCCACACTCCTGTTGGAGTTCACCCTCATGCCAATGAAGAGTCTGCCAACAAGGACCGGCTGCTGCCCTACTATGTGGAGAAGACGCTCGCAAGTGGCAAGAAGACTTGGGTGATGAACCCTTTTCTGGATATTATGCATATGATCTTCCGCAACTCACTGTTTCCTCACATTGGGGACAAGGACAAGGTACATTCATACCTCGTGGACATGATGCTTATGTGTGAGGAGGCCCGTAGTGCTCAAACTCAACCACTTGATATCTCACATGTCGTGTGGTCTGAGCTCCGCTTTGCGATATTCACCCGCAAAGTGCCTATCTATGGTCCATATCTGTTTCTGCTCATCACCAAGACTTGGGAGAAGCTCTATCCTGATGAAGAGTTTGAGGCCCCTCACTGGATTCGTCATGAGCGTGTCAAACTTCACATCAAGAGTCGATGGGCTAACACCACTACCCGTGCGGAGGCTGCTGCAACTAAGATGGATGTGGACGAGGAGGAAGTTGCAGAGGAGGCAGCTGATGAGGACAGTTCTCGAGGGTATGCTCCCCCATCATCTGAGCCCTCGTGGGCTAAAAGGCTGAAGAGAAAGATGAAGGCTCTGTTCTCTATGCAGGCCAAGGGACAATACAAGGCACATGTTGCTCAGAAGCAGGTTTGCCGGCGCGACAAGAAGATCCTAAGGACTTTTGGAGATGATGTGTCTAGTGGGTCCGAGAAGAACATTACTCCAAAGGCTAAGTGGATTGCCAAGCAGGGATACAAGTGGTTAGATTCCGAGGAGGAGCAGCAGGAGTCTGACGAGGCGCGTGATGACTGATCTCTTCCGCCTGAGCTACCACTTATGTCTTAGGTGTCCTCTTTTCCCTCTGTGGTGCCTCGATGCCAAAGGGGGAGAAAGTGTAGGATTTGCGTGTGTGTGTCTTGTGCCGTGGTTTATTTGCTTTCGTTAGTCGAACCTTGTTTGCTTTCGTTGGTTTGTGTCGTGTGTGTGTGAGATCTATCATATGGTGTGAGACATATGCACTCTGCTCCTTATCTCGTTATTATGTCTGTGCTGTTTGCTAGGTTGTGAGCGTTTGCTTCACTTGCCCTGTTATTATGTGCTCACAATATCCTCCTTGCATCCATGCGTAGGGTCATATTCTTAGTTGCAGGGAGTATGTTGTTTATAAAATATATGGGGAGCATTGATCCTAGTATGTGTGCTGTGCAGTCCAAAGCATCTTCATAAGTATGCACACATCTGGGGGGAGCTTACCTATATTTTATAATCATGCTGGGTTGCTTACTATTTTGTTATATATATCTTTGTGCAAATCCCGTATTGTCATCAATCCGCCAAAAAGGGGGAGATTGTAAGGTTATGTTTCTCCCTAAGTAGTTTTGGTGATTGATGACAATACTTTTGCGGACTAATCGTGTGCACTGAGCTTTTCAGATATATCACACCTAGGCACAAGATGATTAAGTGCCCCTCGGATCCTATTGAAGACGGTGTTTCCTGTTATTTCTTTTCGGTGGAATTGAGTCATAGGAAAGCCGTACTATTAAGAGGGGGTCCGCTTCGGAAAGGTTTGCGTGGAATCAACATGTACACATCTATTCATTCATACCACCTTTCTTTCGCCTCTCTGGAGCTTCGGCTGTTTTTTCCTTGTCTTTGTAAAAACAGTAGTGTCCTACTACTACCACTCTTAGGCATGCGGTAGTACCTCTCAAAGGAGGCGGTAGTACCGCACGGCCCCACGGTAGTACCGCTCTAGGGCTACGGTAGTACCGCACATTGCGGTAGTACCGTGCCAAGGACACGGTAGTACCGTGTGACCAACCCCAGCGTTGTAACTAGTACAGTAGTAGGAGCGGAAGTAATTTTTTACTTCTGCGTCCTACGCGGTAGTACCGCTTCCAGCAAGCGGTAGTATCGTGTCGGGTTTTTGCATCGACTGTAACTCTGCGAAAGAAGCCGCAGACGTAATTTATTTAGTCCGCATTCTTCCCCGACCAGTCTGACCCTGTCTTATGGTAGTACCGTAAGGACGTGCGGTAGTACCGCTCCGGCAGTACTACCGCCCATTGTTTTAACGCAACAGGGGCTAGATCTGGCTCATATCACGCCAGCGGTAGTACCGCAGGGCCGTGCGGTAGTACCGCGCGTTGCGGGCAGAGTTGGTGGATAACGGTTGGATTTGTCCTTCCACTATATAAAGGGAGTCTTCTTCCTCAAGAAGACTCACCTCTTCCTCCCCAAGCTCCATTGTTGCTCAAAGCTCCATTTCCGCCCGATATCTCTCCCTAGCCGATCAAACTTGTTGATTTCCTAGGGATTGCTTGAGAAGGCATCGATCTACACTTCCACCAAGAGAAATTTGATTCCCCCCACTAATCCCTTGCGGATCTTGTTACTCTTGGGTGTTTGAGCACCCTAGACGGTTGAGGTCACCTCGGAGCCATATTCCATTGTGGTGAAGCTTTGTGGTGTCGTTGGGAGCCTCCAATTCGGTTGTGGAGATTGCCCCAACCTTGTTTGTAAAGGTCCGGTCGCCGCCTTCAAGGGCACCACTAGTGGAATCACGGCACCTTGCATTGTGTGAGGGCGCGAGGAGAATACGGTGGCCCTAGTGGCTTCTCGGGGAGCATTGTGCCTCCACACCGCTCCAACGGAGACATACTTCCTCTCAAAGGGAAGGAACTCCGGTAACACATCCTCGTCTTCACCGGCTCCACTTGTGGTTATTTCTTACCTTTACTTGTGCAAGCTTTCTTTGTATACCTTAGCTTGCTTGCTTGTGTGGTTGTTATTCTTGCATCATATAGGTTGTCCATCTAGTTGCATATCTAGACAACTTACTTTGGTGCTAAGTTTTAATTTGGTTAAGAAAAGTTAAAAATTGTTAGTTGCCTATTCACCCCCCTCTAGTCAACCATATCGATCCTTTCATTTACCTTTGCTATATTTGTTTCATGTGAAGGTTGTTGTACTTATCATGCCTTTCCACTACTTATGCAGGACAACAACGGGAGTGGCCACCATTTTCCGCCGAGGTTAGCTTCACCCCTCAGCTTGTACTCCCCCCGTCGTTCCATAATGTAGTGCATATAGATCCAGGCCTCGACACTTGTTAGCTTCTAACATTGACTTGTTGCTTGTAGGTACATATGCCCTTGGCAAGGATCCACACATCGACCCTTTTTGCGTATGGGGCAATGAGATATTCATGAACAAGCATCAAGTGAGGAAACTGATAAGGATTATTAGCAAAAAGATACGAATGGTGGCAAGCAAATTATTTGTTTATGCTCTATCCAACACAACAGTGAGCTGTAGGATGGTAACTACAAACTCTCCAGCCTTCTTTTTTTACTGCCCATAGTGAGTTGTTAGACAACAATGTCTGAATATTTTTCGTTCCTAGTGGTCCCCGAAGCAGTTCACTCAAGATTACCTCGCAACGTACATGATTGGTGGACACACAATCAAGGTTAAAGTATTTCATCCAGACTACAATGAGCATCGAGAAGTCGTAATGAAGACAGTGAAGAATGGACGGGCATCCATCACAAGGGGTTGGCCTAGAGTCGTGCGCGCATTACACATGGAGGAGGGCACAATATGGGCATTCCTCTTCACCTTCTGCAGCAACCAGAATGTCTCTCGCCTCTCCCTTTAATTTCTTCAGTACAACTGCGGTTCATCATTCTTTACTTGGTGCTTCTCTAGTTCTTCAGTATATGTACCCGCGCATCGAATTATGCATTCGTGGTTGAACCTATATTTGTAATAAACATGGTTGGATATGAAATAAGTGATTGCCTACTTTCAAATTCAGAACATGTGATTTTTAAATTAGGGATTAATTACAGATTAATTAGGGATTACACTGCACAAGGTTTGCGAAAGCGAAACATCTGCGATCGACGTGGAGATCAGAAACATTTCTAGGATTCACTACGTGTGCGATCAATCTCCACTGCACACACGACAACCTCATAAAAACTATGTGTGATGGACAACCTTTGCCACACAGTTTCTTCTATGCACCGTTTGTGATGCATTCAATAACGCAAACGATAAAATTGTTAATATCGTGTGCAATGGCAATGCTATCACAAACGATTTAACGAGGAAAATTGTGTGTGATGTACCTGTGAACAGAAACATTTTTCTTGGAGTGACTGTGTGGGATGTACATACGAATGAAAACATTTAGCGGGGACTGACTATGTGGGATGTACTTGCGATCGGAAACAATTTTGCATGTATAATTGTTTTTTAGCTCTACTGTACGTATTTCCGTATTTGAGCGCTCGCCGGTCGCACACGACCTCATTTTGCCGAGCGTGTGTGTGCCAGGAGGACATATCCCGGACGGTTTCTGGGTCATGTGGGAAGGACCCCTTATCGCCCACACTCACTAGGCGACGGTTCCAACCGTTTGTATAGCACCGACGCGTACTAGTGTGAACTAAGATTTGGCAAAGAGGGTGGCTATTTTTTATTAATTTTCAGAAATATTATGCTAGATACAACATTTTCAAAAATAATACACCGTCGGCTCGCTGCTGGCAAATTGGGCCTAGTCGGCTCACAGCAGGCCGGCCGGGAGTCTGTCAGCTTGTTGCTGGCCGATTGGCCTATCGGCCGCTAACTTACATGTAGTCGGCCAATAGCTGGCCGACAGAAGCTAATTGGCCATCTATTGGCCGATTAGTACTAATTGGCCACTTGTTGGCCAACTGGTGCACTCAGCCATCTGTTGGCCGACTGGTGCATCCTCCCCCCAGCCATATTTTCCCGCTTTGCTCGTTCCCGCCATATTTTCCCGCTTTGCTCGTTCCCGCCATATTTTCCCGCTCTCTAGTTTCCATCAGTATCTCCCGCTACCGAGTTCCCGCCTTTCTTTGTGTTCCAAGCCTATAAACACCCTCGGCACTAACGTTGGTAAGAATTCAAGTGTAGTCTTGTAGTCTCGCCAAGATGTTCGGATATCCTTTTGATCGTAGTTTTCACCCTAGTACCAAATGTCTTTTGGATTTAGCCGCCGATTTCAGGGTCGACACCATATTAGTTCTGTGGGAGAAGCTCATCAGTACTGACACCCTACTGAATGAGCTGGCTCACGCATTAAGTAGGTGCGGGTGGCCTTCCAGGACCTTTGAGGAGATACAGGAAGAACTTCTGAGGTTGAAGGGAAGATGGATGAAGCAACAATCGAAGAGTGAAGCATACCTAAAGTGTGCAGTAAAACATACTTTTCTATGGACTGACGACAGCGAGGATGAAGACAATATCTTCATGCCGCCACTTTCGGGTTCTGCATTGTCGAAGGGTAAGAGTTCTGCATCGTCAAAGGGCATGAGTTCTTCATCGTCGAAGGGTAAGAGTTCTACATCGTCGAAGGGCAAGAGTTGTTCATCATCGAAGGGCAAGCGTTGTTCATCGTCGAACGACAAGAGTTTTACATCGATGGAGGATGACGATGATGACTTCATGTAGTTTTTATACTATATGTTCTAAGTTAAGACGTACATACCGTTTAATTTAGATGTAGTTCTATCTAGTTGTTTGTACTGTCTTGTTGTAGGAGCATTATGTTCTATCTAAATAACAGAGTACTAAAATAGAGTAGGCATATGTCTCATACATAAATACATAGCCATTTTTCTCATACATAGAATAGACATAAGTCTCTTACAGAAGTAGATGGTCATGTCTCTACTGATATATAGAAGCGTCATTGACGACCTTTTTCCCGGCGCGCATGCGGATCTTGAGGCGTCGTCCATCCCCGCTTATGTACTGGCCTAATGATGCGAGGAGGAATCTCATACTCACCCTGGCCATACTGTGTATCTTGTCTGGGGCCAGGTGGAGGAGTCGAAAACATGTTTGGCCACTGGGCGCTCCAACATCTGACCCTGTATGTTGTCCTCAGGACGTTGATCACTCCCCCACATATCTTGTGATGCCGACATAGACGCATGATATCCGTAGGCTCCTGCATGATGGAACATTAGGTCATGCAGAATGAGGCCGCCTCAATTAATATTGAAAACAATAAATATAAAGAGACATACCTGCTGGCTGTGATGGCTGCTCTGGCTGAAACACGAAGCTCGACGAGGGACCCTGCTGCCGTGGCTGTGGAGAAAACATGAAAATCGACGTGGGACCAAAGTGCTCTGGGTGTGCCATGTCAAATTGCGAGGTTGGTCAGGATGGGGTGCCCTCATAGTCGGCTGATGTGGTAGACATGGACGTGGCTGATGTCGGTGTGTCGAGGGACGCGGCTGCTGCTGCTGGTGCTGAACAACGTCGCTTCTCCGGGTGCATGTGATAGCCTCGTAGATAGCCCATATCTTGTTCTGCATTCCTTCCAAGAAGGGTCGTAGCACATGACGGTGCTGAAGAAGAGGTCCAGACGACAATGATCGTCCAAAGGTGGTCACGTCGTTGTAGTGTTCGTGTGTCAAGCTAGCCTGCAAATTCTCACCATGGTTATTAAGTATGCACATCAAAATATGTGAAAACTTTACTTTAGGAAAATATATCTTACCGCGTACTGCCTAGAGCGCGAAGTATCATAGCTCGGGTACATATCCGACGGAGTAGGGTCATGTATCTCCTCTAGGTGAGAGTGCTCAACGATGCGTAACCATGTTCCAGTCATGTAGTGCCGCAAATAGAGATTGAATTCATTGAGATCAAAATCGTGATTCTCGTGCCATAGATGTGTGTTTGCTCTCTCCCATTCTATAACATATGGCTCTAGTCTAACTAGCTAGTCAGCAGTGGTCCTAGTCATGCCCTTCCTTATCGTCCTAAAATTGTGGTGTATGTTCAACAATTACCTAATGCTTGAAATGGAGTACTATGAAAGATAATGCAATATTGAAAAGTTGGTAAATACATGTGGATGTGTGCTGGCACTGGGTTCTCTGTAGGGGGCGGCTGCTCCAGCTGCAGATGACCAAATTGCCTCATAACCCTCTGTTGTGCCATCTCCTCGATGAAGACATCGAAGATGATCTTTGATTTCGTCATCCAGTAATCTCGGTCCCTTGTGCATATCACAGACATACCACCGGGGTATCTCGCTTGTATGGCTGCTTCCGTGTAGGGCTGCTAGATGACCCCAGTGTACGCATCGAACTGCTCGTTCAATGCTGTGTATGCCTTCCTGGTCATATCACTAGCAAAGCGACTCTGCAGAAAACAAAAGTTAGTAGCCTCTAGCACATATCTTGGTACGTAGCCTCTAAGACCGCCGAACCCCAACTCCTCTATCTGATCTAATCAGCCGTTTGAGCGCTCGCTATCTCGAGTGCCATAGGGAGGTAGAGCATGCTAATAGTGGTGACATGGTTCTCTGTGAACATCACCTTACCGAAAAGCCACATTAAGTAGGCCTCCAGGCTTCGAGTGATCTGTTCCGCACTCAATGACACCGGGAACTTTTGGATATGCATTAAGCAAAGAGAAAGTTTTAGTAAGCCGCAGGTATTTTCCATAAAACCATATGCACGATAACTTGAGATAATAGGTAGGGAAATTAACCTGGAAATTGAGCAACCAATCATACTTAGGCCAGTGATGCTCCCATACTGGATCCAAAGCATCCGGAAAAACACCATGAAAACGTTGTGTAAGACCTAGCTCCGAACCAGCCGGTGCGTCCAACG
Organism: Secale cereale; assembly: GCA_902687465.1. NCBI lineage: Eukaryota > Viridiplantae > Streptophyta > Magnoliopsida > Poales > Poaceae > Secale > Secale cereale. Next base: position 392,515,477 of record LR738712.1, on the reverse strand, counting down.
GTCCTATGGCATGACCTGCCAACAACAATCCAAGCAAAAGTGACACATCCTCTAGAGTAGGAGCCATCTCTCCCCATCATAAGTGAAACGTGTTGGTCTCTGGCCTCCAACGGTCCACTAAGCAGCTCAACAAGGAGGAGTCGATGGCGAGGCGTTTGCAGCCCGGGATAGACTCAACCAGATGCGCGAAAGGTAAAAGGCCGGCCCATTTCAACCTTCATCATAGAACATTTCTGTAAGTGCATCTAGTGCCCCTTAGTGATTTTGGTGTATTGAAGACTTATAGGTTAAGGGACTAATGTGTTTGTGAGTGTACACATGTCTTATAAGTCTATGCGGAGTTTGATATTTACGAAGAAAGTCGACCCCTAAAAATGTATGTCTTCAGTTGAAGACTTTGAAAGTGAGGAAATTGGTGTGACCTTGAAGACTTGGATATTCATGCGAGGATTATGAAGCGTGAAGACTTTTGTTTTCATAGTTTCATTTTCTCTTTCTTGAGTCATAGGAAACACCATACTGTTAAACGGGGTCGAGGTAAAACTAAGGAAACATATTTCCAAGTGATTCTGAACTCAAAGACTACACTACCCAATCCTTTCGAGTGAAGCCATTGGAAATCTCATATAGTTCAGTCAATTTCTTCAGTGACAGAGACGAAGCTCTTCTGGTCTCTGAGGAATTTGTTCTGACTGAGGAGTTAGGAATTCGCGAGTACGGATTGCCTACAAGTGAGGAACATGATAGCCCTGAGGAATTTGAGAGCTCAATTTGCGACCGTTGCTGTGCTATGCGCCACCTACCCCAAAATATCTTATCCACCTAATGGTCATATCATTTAAGGGCATATATGTCTTATCACGTCGGGCTGCTCCCTAGGCTATAAATAGCTGCCCCTTGCAACCATTAGCTGGTTGGCTGCTCTGAGAGAAACTTGTTGGGGATCGTTGCAGAAAATCAAAATTTTTCCTACGCATCACCAAGATCTATCTATGGAGTTTACTAGCAGCGAGAGGGGAGTGCATCTTCATACCTTTGAAGATCGCGATGCGGAAGCGTTGCAAGAACGCGGTCGGTGGAGTCGTACACGAAGCGATTCAGATCGCGGCCGAATCCGATCTAAGCACCGAACAATGGTGCCTCCGCGTGCAACACACGTGCAACCCAGTGACGTCTCCCGTGCCTTGATCCAGCAAGGAGAGAATGAGAGGTTGGGGAAGACTCCGTCCAGCAGCAACACGATGGCATGGTGGTGGTGGAGGAGCGGGGCAATCCGGTAGGGCTTCACCAAGCACCGCAGGAGAGGAGGAGGACTTGGGAGAGGGGGAGGGCTGCGCCAGAACTTGGGGTACGGCTGCCCTCCGACCCCCACTTATATATAGGGGCAAGGGAGAGGGGGGCCGCCCCCCTCAGATCTGATCTGAGGAGGGGGCGGCGGCCAGAGGGGGGTGGCTTTCCCCCCAAGGCAAGGGGGGGCGCCCCCTTAGGGTTTCCCCCAAACCCTAGGCGCATGGGCCCTAGGGGGGAGACGCACAACCCACTTAGGGGCCGATCCCTCTCCACATATAGCCCATAGCCCCCCCCCGGGGCAGCTGGACCCTCCCGGTGGACCCCCGGAACCCCTTTGGTGGCCCTGGTACAATACCAGCATACCCCCAAACACTTCCGCCGACCGTATAATGACTTCCCATATATAAATCTTTACCTCCGGACCATTCCGGAACTCCTCGTGACGTCCGGGATCTCATACGGGACTCCGAACAACATTCGGTAAGCACGTACATCTATTCCCTATAACCCTAGCGTCATCGAACCTTAAGTGTTTAGACCCTACGGGTTCGGGAACCATGCAGACATGATTGAGACATCTCTCTGGCCAATAACCAACAGCAGGTTCTGGATACCCATGTTGGCTCCCGCATGTTCCACGATGATCTCATCGAATGAACCACGATGTCAAGGATTCAATCAATCCCATATATGATTCCCTTTGTTTACCGGTATAGCACTTGCCCGAGATTCGATCGTCGATACACCGATACCTTGTTCAATCTCGTAACGTCAAGTCTCTTTACTCGTTCCGTAACACATCATCCCGTGACCAATCCCTTAGTCATATTGAGCTCATTACGATGATGTCTTACCGAGTGGGCCCAGAGATACCTCTCCGTTATACGGAGTGACAAATCCCAGTCTCGATTCGTGCCAACCCAACAAATACTTTCGGGGATACCCGTAGTGTACCTTTATAGCCACCCAGTTACGTTGTGACGTTTGGCACACCCAAAGTATTCCTACGGTATCCGGGAGTTGCACAATCTCATGGTCTAAGAAAAGGATACTTGACATTGGAAAGCTTTAGCATACGAACTACACGATCTTGTGCTAGGCTTAGGATTGGGTCTTGTCCATCACATCATTCTCCTAATGATGTGATCCCGTTATCAATGACATCCATTGTCCATGGTCAGGAGACCGTAACCATCTATTGATTAACGAGCTAGTCAACTAGAGGCTCACTAGGGACATGTTGTGGTCTATGTATTCACACATGTATTATGATTCCCGGATAATACAATTATAGCATGAACACTAGACAATTATCATGAACAAGGAAATATAATAATAACCATTTTATTATTGCCTCTAGGGCATATTTCCAATAGTCCCCCACTTGCACTAGAGTCAATAATCTAGTTACATTGTGATGAATCAAACACCCATAGAGTTCTGGTGTTGATCATGCTTTGCTCGTGAAAGAGGTTTAGTCAATAGATCTGCGACATTCAGATCCGTATGCACTTTACAAATATTTATGTCTCCATCTTGAATATAATTTTGGATGAAGTTGAAACGGCACTTGATGTGCTTGGTTTTCTTGTGAAACCTGGGCGTCTTGGCAATGGCAATAGCTCCAGTGTTGTCACCGAAGAGAGTCATCGGGCCCGACGCGCTTGGAATAACCCCTAGGTCGGTGATGAACTCCTTCATCCAGACTCCTTCCTCTGCTGCTTCGGAAGCAACTATGTACTCCGCTTCACATGTAGATCCTACCACGACGCTTTGCTTGCAACTGCACCAGCTAACTGCCCCACCATTCAAAATATACACGTATCTGGTTTGTGACTTAGATTCATCCATATCTGTGTCGAAGCTAGCATCGACGTAACCCTTTACGACGAGCTCTTCGTCACCTCCATAAACGATAAACATATCCTTAGTCCTTTTCAGGTACTTCAGGATGTTCTTGACCGCTGTCCAGTGTTCCATACCGGGATCACTTTGGTACCTCCCCACCAAACTTATGGCAAGGTTCACATCAGGTCTGGTACACAACATGACATACATAATATAACCTATGGCTGATGCATAGGGGATGACACTCATCTTTTCTCTATCTTCTGCCGAGGTCGGGCATTGAGCTGTGCTCAATTTCACACCTTGCAATACAGGCAAGAACCCTTTCTTGGACTGATCCATATTGAACTTCTTCAATATCTTGTCAAGGTATGTGCTTTGTGAAAGACCAATGAGGCGTCTCGATCTATCTCTGTAGATCTTGATGCCTAATATGCAAGCAGCTTCTCCAAGGTCCTTCATTGAAAAACACTTATTCAAGTAGGCCTATATGCTTTCCAAGAGTTCTACATCATTTCCCATCAGCAATATGTCATCCACATATAATATGAGAAATGCAACAGAGCTCCCACTCACTTTCTTGTAAATACAGGCTTCTCCATAAGTCTGTATGAACCCAAACGCTTTGATCACCTCATCAAAGCGAATGTTCCAACTCCAAGATGTTTGCACCAGCCCATAGATGGAGCGCTGTAGCTTGCATACCTTGTTAGCATTCTCAGGATCGACAAAACCTTCTGGCTGCATCATATACAGTTCTTCCTTAAGGAAGCATTTAAGGAATGCCGTTTGGACTTCCATTTGCCATATCTCATAATCATAGAATGCGGCAATTGCTAACATGATTCGGACGGACTTCAACATCGCTACGGGAGGGAAAGTCTCATTGTAGTCAATTCCTTGTACTTGTCGATAACCCTTAGCGACAAGCCGAGCCTTATAGATGGTCACATTTCCATCCGCGTCAGTCTTATTAAAGATCCATTTATTTTCTATGGCTCGGTGATCATCGGGCAAGTCAACCAAAGTCCATACTTTGTTATCATACATGGATCCTATCTCGGATTTCATGGCTTCAAGCCATTTGTTGGAATCTGGGCCTGCCATCGCTTCTTCATAGTTTGAAGGTTCACCGTTGTCTAATAACATGATTTCCAGGACAGGGTTGCCGTACCACTCTGGTGCGGAACGTGTCCTCGTGGACCTACGAAGTTCAATAGTGACATGATCCGAAGCTTCATGATCATTATCATTAACTTCCTCTCTAGTCGGTGCAGGCACCACAAAAACATCTTCCTGCGCTGCACTACTTTCCGGTTCGAGAGGAGTAACAATCACCTCATCAAGTTCCACTTTCCTCCCACTTACTTCTTTCGAGAGAAACTCTTTCTCCAGAAAGGATCTATTCTTGGAAACAAAGACATTGCCTTCGGATCTGAGGTAGAAGGTATACCCAATAGTTTCCTTAGGGTATCCTATGAAGACACATTTTTCCGATTTGGGTTCGAGCTTTTCAGGTTGAAGTTTCTTGACATAAGCATCGCATCCCCAAACTTTTAGAAACGACAACTTAGGTTTCTTCCCAAACCATAGTACATACGGTGTCGTCTCAACGGATTTAGACGGTGCCCTACTTAAAGTGAATGCGACAGTCTCTAAAGCATAACCCCAAAATGATAGAGGTAAGTCGGTAAGGGACATCATAGATCACACCATGTCCAACAGAGTACGATTACGACGTTCGGACACACTGTTACGCTGAGGTGTTCCAGGCGGCATCAATTGTGAAACAATTCCACATTTCCTTAGGTGCGTGCCAAATTCGTGACTTAAATATTCTCCTCCACGATCCGATCCTAAGAACTTTATTTTTCTGTCACGTTGATTCTCAACCTCATTCTTAAATTCCTTGAACTTTTCAAAGGTCTCAGACTTGTGTTTCATCAAGTAGACATACCCATATCTACTCAAGTCATCTGTGAGGGTGAGAACATAACGATAGCCACCGCGAGCTTCAACACTCATTGGACCGCACACATCAGTATGTATGATTTCCAATAAGTTGGTTGCTTGCTCCATTGTTCTGGAGAACCGAGTCTTGGTCATGTTGCCCAAAAGGCATGGTTCGCACGTGTCAAATGATTCATAATCAAGAGACTCTAAAAGTCCATCTGCATGGAGCTTCTTCATACGTTTGACACCAATATGACCAAGGCGGCAGTGCCACAAGTATGTGGGACTATCATTATCAACCTTACATCTTTTGGCATCCATACTATGAATATGTGTAACATCACGTTCGAGATTCATTAAGAATAAACCATTGACAAGCGGGGCATGACCATAAAACATTTCTCTCGTATAAATGGAACAACCATTATTCTCAGATTTAAATGAGTAGCCATCTCGCATTAAACGAGATCCAGATACAATGTTCATGCTCAAATCTGGTACTAAATAACAATTATTGAGGTTTAAAACTAATCCCGAGGGTAGATGTAGAGGTAGCGTGCCGATGGCGATCACATCGACCTTGGAACCATTCCCGACGCGCATCGTCACCTCGTCCTTTGCCAGTCTCCGCTTATTCCACAGCTCCTGCTTTGAGTTACAAATGTGAGCAACTGCACCGCTATCAAATACCCAGGAGCTACTAGGAGTGCTGGTAAGGTACACATCAATAACATGTATATCACATATACCTTTGACGTTGCTGACCTTCTTTTCCGCTAAGTATTTGGGGGCAATTCCGCTTGGAGTGACCCGTTCCCTTGCAATAAAAGCACTCAGTCTCAGGCTTGGGTCCATTCTTTGGTTTCTTCCCGGAAACTGGCTTACTGGGCGCGACAACTCCTTTGCCGTCCTTCTTGAAGTTCTTCTTACCCTTGCCTTTCTTGAACTTAGTGGTTTTATTCACCATCAAAACTTGATGTTCTTTCTTGATTTCCACCTTCGCTGATTTCAGCATTGAATACACCTCGAGAATGGACTTCTCCATCCCTTGCATATTGAAGTTCATCACAAAGCTCTTGTAGCTAGGTGGGAGCGAGTGAAGGATTCTGCCAACGACCGCATCATCTGGGAGATTAATTCCCAACTAAGACAAGCGATTGTGCAACCCAGACATTTTGAGTATATGCTCGCTGACATAACTATTCTCCTCCATCTTGCAACTGTAGAACTTGTCGGAGACTTCATATCTCTCGACTCGGGCATGAGCTTGGAAAACCATTTCAGCTCTTGGAACATCTCATATGCTCCGTGCTGCTCAAAACGCTTTTGGAGCCCCGATTCTAAGCTGTAAAGCATGCCGCACTGAACCAGGGAGTAATCATCACTACGCGACTGCCAGGCGTTCATAACGTCTTGAGTTGCTGGGAAAATGGGTGCATCACCTAGCGGTGCTTCAAGGACATATGCTTTCTTGGCAGCTATGAGGATGATCCTCAAGTTACGAATCCAATTCGTGTAGTTGCTACCATCGATCTTCAGCTTGGTTTTCTCTAGGAACGAGTTGAAGTTGAGGGCAACATTAGAGTGGGACATTTGATCTACAAGACATATTGTAAAGATTTTAGACTATGTTCATGATAATTAAGTTCATCTAAACAAATTTAATGAACTCCCACTTAGATAGACATCCCTCTAGTCATCTAAGTGATACATGATCCGAATCGACTAGGCTGTGTCCGATCATCACGTGAGACGGACTAGTCATCAACGGTGAACATCTTCATGTTGATCGTATCTTCTATACGACTCATGTTCGACCTTTCGGTCTTCCGTGTTCCGATGCCATGTCTGTACATGCTAGGCTCGTCAAGTTAGCCCTAAGTGTATTGCGTGTGTAAATCTGGCTTACACCCATTGTATGCGAACATTAGAGCCTATCACACCCGATCATCACGTGGTGCTTCGGAACAATGAACCTTGCAATGGTGCATAGTTAGGGGGAACACAATTCTTGAAATTTTTAGTGAGAGATCATCTTATTTACTACCGTCGTTCTAAGCAAATAAGATGTAAAACATGATAAACATCACATGCAATCAAATAGTGACATGATATGGCAAATATCATTTTGCTCCTTTTGATCTTCATCTTCGGGGCTCCATGATCATCATTGTTACCGACATGACACCATGATCTCCATCATCATGATCTCCATCATTGTGTCTTCATGAAGTTGTCTCGCCAAACGTTACTTCTACTACCATGGCCAACGGTTAGCAATAAAGTAAAGTAATTACATGGCGTTTTCAATGACACGCAGGTCATACAATAAAATAATACAACTCCTATGGCTCCTGCCGGTTGTCGTACTCATCAACATGCAAGTCGTGATTCCTATTACAAGAACATGATCAATCTCACACATCACATATATATCATTCATTACATCCTTTTGGCCATATCACATCACATGGCACATGCTGCAAGAACAAGTTAGACATCCTCTAATTGTTGTTGCAAGTTTTTACGTGGCTCCTATAGGTTTCTAGAAAGAACGTTTCTTACCTACGCCAAAACCACAACGTGATATGCCAATTACTATTTACCCTTCATAAGGACCCTTTTCATTGTATCCGATCCGACTAAAGTGGGAGAGACAGACACCCGCTAGCCACCTTATGCAACTAGTGCATGTCAGTCGGTGGAACCCGTCTCACGTAAGCGTACGTGTAAGGTCGGTCCGGGCTGCTTCATCCCACGATGCCGCCGAATCAAGATAAGACTAGTAGCGGCAAGTAAATTGACAGGATCTATGCCCACAACAATCTTGTGTTCTACTCGTGCAAAGTAACTACGCATAGACCTAGCTCATGATGCCACTGTTGGGGATCGTTGCAGAAAATCAAAAAAATTCCTATGCATCACCAAGATCTATCTATGGAGTTTACTAGCAATGAGAGGGGAGTGCATCTTCATACCTTTGAAGATCGTGATGCCGAGCGTTGCAAGAACGCGGTCGGTGGAGTCGTACACGAAGCGATTCAGATCGCGGCCAAATCCGATCTAAGCACCGAATAACGGTGCCTCCGCGTTCAACACACGTGCAGCCCGGTGACGTCTCCCGCGCCTTGATCCAGCAAGGTGAGAAGGAGAGGTTGGGGAAGACTCTGTCCAGCAGCAGCACGACGGCGTGGTGGTGGTGGAGGAGCGTGGCAATCCTGCAGGGCTTCGCCAAGCACCACGGGAGAGGAGGAGGACTTGGGAGAGGGGGAGGGCTGCGCCAGGATTTGGGGTGCGTCTGCCCTCCCACCCCCACATATATATAGGGGCAAGGGAGAGGGGGGCCTCCCCCCTCAGATCTGATCTGAGGAGGGGCGGCGGCCAGAGGGGGGTGGCTTGCCCCCCAAGGCAAGGGGGCCGCCCCCCTTAGGGTTTCCCCCAAACCCTAGGCGCATGGGCCCTAGGGGGGAGGCGCCCAACCCATTTAGGGGCTGGTCCCTCTCTACATACAGCCCATAGGCCCCCCGGGGCAGGTGGACCCTCCCGGTGGACCCCCGGAACCCCTTCGGTGGCTCCGGTACAATAGCGGCATACCCCCGAACACTTCCGACGACCGTATGATGACTTCCCATATATAAATCTTTACTTCCGGACCATTCCGGAACTCCTCGTGATGTACGGGATCTCATCCGGGACTCCGAACAACATTCGGTAACCACATACATCTATTCCCTATAACCCTAGCGTCATCGAACCTTAAGTGTGTAGACTCTATGGGTTCGGGAACCATGCAGACATGACCGAGATATCTCTTTAGCCAATAACCAACTACGGGATCTGGATACCCATGTTGGTTCCCACATGTTCCATGATGATCTCATCGTATGAACCATGATGTCAAGGATTCAATCAATCCCGTATACGATTCCCTTTGTCTACCGGTATAGCACTTGCTCGAGATTCGATCGTCGGTACACCGATACCTTGTTCAATCTCGTAACGGCAAGTCTCTTTACTCATTCCGTAACACATCATCCCGTGACCAACCCCTTAGTCATATTGAGCTCATTACAATGATGTCTTATCGAGTGGGTCTAGAGATACCTCTCCGTCACACGGAGTGACAAATCCCAGTCTCGTTTCGTGCCAGCCCAACATATACTTTCAGGGATACCCGTAGTGTACCTTTATAGCCAGCCAGCTACGTTGTGACGTTTGGCACACCTAAAGTATTCCTACGGTATCCAGGAGTTGCACAATCTCATGGTCTAAGGAAAGGATACTTGATATTGGACAAATTTAGCATACGAACTACACAATCTTGTGCTAGGATTAGGATTGGGTCTTGTCCATCACATCATTCTCCTAATGATGTGATCCCGTTATCAATGACATCCAATGTCCATGGTCAGGAAACCGTTACCATCTATTGATAAACGAGCTAGTAAACTAGAGGCTCACTAGGGACATGTTGTGGTCTATGTATTCACACATGTATTATGATTTCCGGATAATACAATTATAGCATGAACACTAGACAATTATCAGCCTCTAGGGCATATTTCCAACAAAACTGACACTTGTCATTAGAGAAACCCATCCTCCAAGGACTTTGAGTGAAAATCATCAAGTGAGGAAAAACCCCAAACCCAAACACCTAAAACCCCAAAGTGATTGAGCATCACTGAAGAGAGTGTTCCTGTGTGGAGGCGATGCTTGTTACCATTGAAGACTGTGATCTTCCAGATGGTTAGGCATCAATGGTCTAGAGCATCCAAGAGGAATTGTGGATCGCCAAGTGACCAAGTTTGTGAAGGTTTGGAAGTCACCTGTGAAGACTTACCATGAGTGATTGGGCGAGGTCTGTGTGACCTTAGGTCAAGGGGAATATGGTGAGGACTTGGTGTCTTGGACCGCGTGTCTTGGACTGGGTGTCCGGGACTCTGTGTCCTCAGATTTGAATACCTAGCCGCCCTAACCAGACGTACAAATGTCATAGTAGTTGGAACTGGTCTAACAAATCATAGTCTTCACCGAGCTTACTGGTTCTATTTCCTCAACCCTTCCGTTTACCCATTCGTGTGTTGATGAACTTGATCTGTACTGTTTGAAGACTTTGACTGAAGACTTTATCAATTTCCTCAACCCAATTTCTTCAGTCCTTAGTCTTTAGCCTGCTTATCCAGTTTACACGCTACTCGTACCCTCTGTTTGCTTTCATTTCATCATGATGACCATGCTACTGTTTTGCTGTGCATGCACTTGAGTATTTATTCCGCTGCTATGTAGTTCGTTGCTTAGGAAGTTCCTTAGTGGGTATCTTTTAATGCCCAGGATGGGACTATACCTCCTACGTGTCGAGGCACGACTTAAAGGTATAAGCCCAGTCTGGAATGATCTCAAGTTTGGTATATTTGCACGACTCATGTATAAGAGGGATTAAATTGCAAAAGGAGATAGTTGGCTTACACTCGCCACTTCACACAAAACATTACATAAGCAAAACATCATTCAAAACATCACAACCCGACTACGGGTGAAGATCCAAAAGAAGATACCAAAACAACATAAAGCCACAGGTCCGAATCGCCCCTAGTAGAAACCACTACTGATCGTCGAAAACGTCACAAGCATACGACCACTCTCTTCATCGAGCTCCCAGAAGTACTGATCCATCTCCTGCTTCAAACTCGGCTGAACCTGCATCTGGTGTTGTAGTAACAGTGAGCCACGAGGACTCAGCAATCCCATAACCATGGGTATCAAGACTAGCAAAGCTTTATGGGTAGGAAGAGGTAAAGTGGTGAGGTTGCAGCAGCGGCTAAGCATAATATGGTGGCTAACTTACGAGTACCAGAATAAGAAGAGCATCTACGCAAACGGTCGCAAAAGTAGTGATCGCTAAAGATCCCGAACTACATACGAATCAAACATAACCCCACCGTGTTCTCTTCTCAAAGTGAAAAGAGACAGTCACGGTTACTCACGCGGTTGTGTGTTTTACTTCGGATCATCTGTCAAGTTTTCTACAACCGGACATTAACAAATTCCAATCTGCCACATAATCGCGGGCACGGCTTTTGAAAGATCATAACCCTGCAGGGGTGTCCCAACTTAGCCCATCACAAGCTCTCACGATTAGCTGAAGTGATAAATATAATATCATCACCCCTTATCTTAGGGAAATCCGATCAGGCTCGGCATCCCGGTGCACAAGACATTTCGACAATGGTAAAACAAGTCCAACAAGACCTCCCGGTGTGTCGACACCCTGATAGTAGCCGCGCGTATCTCGTCTCAGGCCACGACCGGATGGGTGAAGCTACGGGAGCCAATCCTCGAGTTTCCCCGTGGTGGCCCCGCAGGCTCCCCGTTTGGGACCAACACCATCAGCACTGGCCCCCCTGCTATGTAGAAAGAATCCTCGGGTAGCGCTAACTCCCTATGCAATTTAATTAATTAATTAAGTTGTTATTATGAGCAAATTAAAACCAATGTTGGGCCTTGCTGGAGGAGTTTTATTCAAAGTCGAACTGTCAAGGGGTCCCCATCCACCCATCGTGTAAGGAACGCAAAATCAAGGAACATAATGCCGGTTTATCGGCGCCTAAGGTGGCATGAGTGGAACAAAACACTGAGCAAAAGGCCAGCCTTCCACCCATGCCCAGTATATATAGGTGTGTTAATAATAATTATAGATATTGTGATATAACAACAACAAGTTCCCTCCTGGAACGAACTTCATCTTCACCTGCAACTAACAACGCTATAAGAGGGGCTGAGCAAGCGGGTAACATAGCCAAACAGTTGGTTTGCTAGGAAGGTGTCAAAGGTTAGAGGTTTCATGGCAACAAGGAGAGGCTGACATAAAAGATGGGTAGCGCGACATGTAACGATAGCATCGAGACAACTAAGCAAGGCAATGGTAGTAAAGGTATCCAAGGGTATGATCATCTTGCCTGGGATTACGCAAGGAGGAAGAACGGATCCATGAAGAAGACGAATAAGAAGCCTCACAACTCCGGAACGAACCCGAAGCTAAAGAGGGAAGCAAACCGGAAAGAAACAAGCAACACGGTAAACACAGATCATAAACATGGCATACGATGCACATCTAAGTATGATGCATGTCCGGTTTAATTATGCATGGCATGGCAAAGTGCACAAACAAGTACTACAAGTTAAGTGGAGCTCAATATGCAACGAGTTGCATATTGACGAAACACCACATTTTATTTATTTAATTAACTCTCGTTTATTTACAAGACAAGATTAAATGTTTGTTAACATGGCAAGAGGTGAAGCATAATAAAACTACACTATTTAGACATTTTAAATGAGGCCGGAAAATAACAACAACAAATCCGGAAAATCCCCATGAGCATGTTTAGCAATTTTAAGCAACAACAATTCACACATATAATGTTGTTAACCTGATGCGGATGACATGATCAAGTTTATGCAATTTTATAATTAAAGGTTAACATGAAGAGATAAGAAGATGATAAGGAGTATTTGTCACCGTGGTGGAAGGAAAGGGTGCCACGGCAATGATCCGAAAATGATGGAACGCAACATCTCGGTTCCGGTAACTCGTTGAGAGACCGGTGCAAAAGAAAGGTGGCGTGAGCGAGTTGAACAAGATGAAAAATGGGGTGATCCCGTCACCGGGTTCCCACGGGTCGGCGACGAGGCAACCGAGGAGCACGAGAAAAGATGATACGGGCACGGTGCACACAAGGGAAACATTTCATACAACACATGCATTCGTTCTCGGGGTTGTCGTCTCGGGGTTATACCTTCGGAATGTTCGGTTCGGGGTGGGATCGAGGTCGTAGAGGAAGTAGTCGTTCACGTGGTCGTCGAGGGAAGTAGTTGTACACGAGGCAACGAGGTCGTCGTGGTACACGTTCATGTAGAGGTACTTGCGGTCTCGGCGACGGTAGTTGTTCACGTTCGTAGATGTACAAGTCGTCGGTAGAGGAAGTAGTTGTTCGGGCGTCGAGGTACTTGGCGGGTCGTCGTGGTACTCGTTCACGTAGTAGTCGCACATGTATGTAGATGAACTTGACGGGTCCCATGTGTAGTCGTAGTCGGCGTCCTTGTGCACATGACGGAGAGGAACTTGACGGCGGTAGTGGTACTTGACATAGTAGCCGTTCATGAAAATGGCCATGTAGCTGCTCGGGTTCGGACCTAGTGGGTCTTGGCGCTCCTGGGTACTTGAGATAAACAACAACAGTAGCAAAAAAAAGGAAAAGGGATGCGGAGGTTGCTCGGGGCGACGCCTTGGCGCTAGTGGCGATGCGGCCTGGAGACAGAGGGGCACAGCGGCGCTGGGGCCATGGCCTTGGCGAAGGAGGGAGGCCATAGAGCGGGATCCCGGAACCGGTGGCCGCTGGCTCCGCGAGCTGCTGCCCGAGGCGGAGTGGCGGGATGCACGGCGGTGGGGCGTGGCCTCTGGTTGCGGTGAGCCAGGGCGAGGAGAGGAGGGGCGCGGCGCTGCCTGGCCGCCGCTGGGGCTCCTGGCGCGCGGAAGGACGGGGCGCAAGAGGCGCTGGAGCCGAGGAGGGGCGCGACCGCTGCGGTGCTCGGCGCACCGGTGGCCGTGGTGACCGGCGGCGGCTCGTCCCTGGACGAGGCGGATCCTGGCCGGAGGGGAAGGTGCAGGGCGCTGCGGGGCAATGGAGTATGGAGCACCTGGCCGGCTGGAGAGGAGGCGCTGAGGACCTCGCGGGGCGGGCGCACGGGAGATCGAACAGAGGACGGGCGAAGGGACAGTGTGCTCTGGGAGAGAGAGAGGGATCGGGCGAGAGAGCGCTCGCTTCTGGCGATGGCTCGAACGAGCGAGAGAAAGGGAGTGGCGGCGGACAGGGGGAGAGCGAGGGAGAGATGGTGCGGGCGCTAGGGTTCGGGAACGAGAAGCTGGAGGGGGATCGGGCTAGGGTTAGCCGCGGGATGGGCCTGGAGGCCTGGATGGGCCGCGGGGAGGGAAGGCCACTGGGCTGGCTTAGAGGGATGCTGGGCTGGAGGCTCTAAAAGACAAGAAAGAAAAACAAACAGGTCTCTCTCCTCTTAAAAAGAAAAGAAAAGAAACAAAAGGGAAGGGGATATATATTTATTTGGCAATGCAAAAATTAAGGCCAAATAAATACAAGTTGAGATGGAAGAAAAACTCGCGTGGAGCTACTTTGACTAATTCAAAGCGCCAGAACTCGAACCGAAGCAAAAGGAGAAAGATGGGGATTATAAAATTTGGAAACGAGAGAGGTTTAAATGTAAGTTTGTTTTGGTGAATTCCATAATAATGGAATAATTTAATATAGCTCTCTAAATATTGAGAGGCTTTTGATATGTTATAAAGAGAATCACTAAGTGAATTCCCTCGATTTAAATGGATCAAAGATCCACACAATTTATTTAAGTTGAGATGCAAAAGGTTAAAGACATGATGGCATGATGACATGATGCAATGCAAAAATAAATAACACAAGCACAAAGAAACACACGGGAGAACCCGGAACATCTGGAATCTTCTGGAATCTTCTGGGACGTCGGTCTTCGGGCGTCACATATTTCCTCAATGAGAAATTTATAAAAATCGCCTATTCACCTCCTCTAGTCGATATAACACACTTTCAATTGGTATCAGAGCAAGGCACTCCCTTGTTCTGTGTGATTTTGGTTTATCCGCTTGGAGTTTTAGTTATGTTGACTGCAGATATGATCAAAGTTTCGGTTGGGTGTCCTACCTTTGATGGGACGGACTACCCCTACTGGAAGAACAAGATGCGCATGCATCTTGAGGCAATTGACAACGATCTTTGGTACGTTTTGGAAACTGCTGTTCCATCCGTCACACCTGCCATGAACGCTGGTGAGGTGAAGAAATTCAAGCAACTCAATTCTCAAGTGAAGAATATCATATGTGGCCATCTGAAGAAAGGGCAATATGGCAGAGTGAGTGCTTTGGAGACTGCAAAGCTTATCTGGGACATGCTGTCCAAGGTCCACGAGGGAGTCTCAACTAAACGTGACTCTCGAGTTGATGTTCTTCACAACCTTTTCAAGCGCTTGAAGAGACTTGACAACGAAAACGTTCAGCAAACCTTCGATCACCTCACTGGCATCTCAAACGAGCTACATGCACTTGATGCTACAGACATCACAGGCCACGAGGTGGTGAAGAAACTGCTAAGATCACTTGACTCCTCATTCGACACTCTGGCATTGATGATTCAAGAGCATGGAGACTACAAGTCACTTGATCCAGCTGATATCCTTGAGAGGCTGAACACTCATGAGTTCCAACAAGCTGAGAAGAGAGATCTCTATGGTCCAAGCTATGGTAGATCACATGCACTGAAGGCCAAGGCAGTTTCTCATCCGAAGGTGAAGATTCTGATAGCAGCCTTGGCGATCCTGAAGAACTAAGTCAGGAGTTGGCAATTCTTGTGAGGAAATTTCAGAAGTTCTCAAGACGTGGTCGCTTTGGAAGATCTTCAAGAGGTGATGATGTGAGATCTGATTCTTCATCTCGCTATTCCAAGAAGAGGACTTGTCACAAATGCAAGAAACCTGGTCACTTTATCACTGATTGTCCTCAATGGGCAAAGGAATCGAAGAATAAGAAATACAAGGATCACAGCTTAGACGGTTTGAAGAAAAAGAAGAAATCTTCAAAGTCCTCATCTTCAAAATCTTCAAAGTCTTCCCCCCCACAAGAAGAGAAGTTCCAGGAAAGCTCGGGCATTCATTGGCAAGGAAATGGACTCAGATGAATCTGAAGAAAATGAGGATGAGGAGGAATCCAAGGAATCAGACTCTGGTGTGGCGAGCCTAGCTCTCGCTACCGCATTCGTCAGCAAGTCCATCTTTAACACCGAGGAAAATGACTTCACTGACACTGCTGATGATGACAACGATGACTACGCTCCCACCTATTGCTTCATGGCAAAAGGTGCCAAGGTACTCAAACGTCCCTCCTCTGATTCTAGTGAAGATGAATATGATGAAAACCTCAAACCTAGCTATTCCAAACTTGCTAAAATTGCCATAAAACAACAAAAAGCCTTTGATAAGGTTCATAATCTGCTAGAAAGAAGTGATGACCTGTTGGGTGAGGAATTGGATCGATTTAAAATCATGACTGGGAATCTTCAGAGACTTTAGTCCAAGTTTGATAACCTTCAGGATATTCATAAAACTCTCCTAACTGATCATGAGAAACTTTCTTATGAATTTCTTCAAAGAAAGCAAGATCTTGAAAAGCTTAGGGTGAGGTATGAAGATCTTCAAAAGGAAAATGATTCATTGCTTGCTCAACAGACCTGCTCTGCTCTGGAAGAATTCATTCCACCATGTCTAAAATGCATTGAATGTGAAACTACAAATTCCTCACCTAAAGTTCAAATGCTTCCACTGCTACAAATTCTTCAACTATTTCTATGGTGACAATTTCCTCACAAACACCGATGCTACTGACGAAAAGGCAGGGTTAAAGGAATTGTATGTGACATGCATGTACAAAAGCCTCAAAGGTCATCAGACTCTTTGTGATGTGCTTAAAAAGCAGGTTCTGAACAGGAACCCTAGGAAAGAGGGTATTGCCTTTGAGAGGAAACTCAATGTTGATGGGACCAACTAGAAACCTGAGCAGTATCCCAAAACCTCATGGGTTGCTGCAAAAGGACCTCCCTTAGATCCATCTACCTTATCTGGCTTTACTTGTGAATCTTCACATTCTTCTGATGAGTCATTTGACTCCAACTATAAACTGTTCAAAAATTAGAATGGTGAAGTATTTTCTAGATATGTTGGAACTAATTGCAGGAACGGCCCCCCTATGAAGAAAATCTGGGTCCCTAAGAGGCATCTTGAAAATCTTCAAGTGATTGTCCTCATGACACCACCTGTGAAGAACAGGAACCCCAGATCAAAATCTTCATATGGATCAAAATCTTCATATGGATCAAAATCTTCCTCATATGGACCAAATTCCTCAAGTGGATCAAATTCCTCATATAATCATCAACGTGCTAACACTTCTTTTTCACAGGAAAAAAAATAAGGATTATGAATATGTGCATTATTCTTCAAATCATTATGTTCACAAGTCCTCAAAGAATTTCTCTGCTTACTCATATTCATACTCTAACCCCTCTCCTGTGAAACGAAGTGCACTGGCTTCAATGCCATCGTTCTCAATTGGTTCTCACAGAATGATGAACTCTTTGCCACCCCTCCAGATGTGGGTGGTGAAGAAAAAGAACTAATCTCTTATGCAGGGTCAGGTCTCCAGACGAACTTAAATGTCTGAAGAATTTGCTGGAGACCTGAAAATGCTTGAAAGGATGCAAGCTAATCATGTAGAAATGATTTATTCATTTCTCACGTCCTCATTCTTCATATATTTCTCTTGTTGATGAAATTCATTCTGATGAAATTGATGTCATATTCTTCACTATGAAGCATATGAGTTGTAAGATGCACTAATTCTTCTACAGGATGACTCCCTCAAAGCTACTGAGTGGGTCCTCGACAGTGGATGTACAAATCACATGACCAATGACAAGAACCTAATGATGGACTCTGCTTTATCTCCATCTCACCTGGAGCATATTACCTATGCTGACAAAGGAAAACGCAAGGTATTGGGTCTAGGTAAGGTTGCAATCTCAAAAGATCGACACATGGACAAAGTCATGCTTGTCGAGTCTCTTGGATTCAACCTCATGTCTGTCTCAATGCTTTGTGATCTTGATATGGTTGTTGTCTTTGGAAAATATCGCTGTGTTGTAGTCCTAGAATATGACAATTCCAAAGTCTTCAAAGGCTTTAGGAGAGGAGACTTGTATATTGCTGATTTCTCTACAGGACCACAGCCTGCCACATGTCTACTTGCAAAAGCTTCAGAAGGATGGCTATGGCATCGACGACTTGGTCATGCTGGCATGAGGAACTTGCACACGCTTGTGAAGAAGAAGCGCATCCTTGGAATTGAGAGTGTCAAATTCCTCAAAGATCATCTTTGTGGGTCTTGCGAAGCTAGAAAGATGACCAAATCCAAGCATCCCTCGAAGACTATCATGACTATCACTCGTCCTTTTGAATTGCTTCACATGGACTTCTTCGGCCCTACACATTACTCTGCATTCAGAAATGCAACATCTCTTTATGGCTTTGTCATTGTTGATGACTATTCTCGTTATAAATGGGTGCATATCATCACAATTAAGCATGAAGTGCAGGAAATCTTCAAGCGATTTTCCTCAAGGGCCTCGACGAATTTCGGTGTGAAGATCAAGCATATTCAGAGTGACAATGGGACCGAGTTCAAGAACATTGGTCTTGATGACTATCTTGATGAACTTGGTATTACTCATGAGTTATCAGCCCCTTACACTCCTCAGCAGAACGACGTTGTGGAGCGCAAGAACAGGACTCTTGTTGAGATGGCTCGCACTATGCTTGATGAATACAAGACGCCTCTTCTGTTCTGGCCTGAGGCTATCAACACTGCGTGCCACATCATCAACAGGGTATATCTTCACAAACTCCTCAAGAAAACCTCATATGAACTCCTCACTGACAAGAAACCCGATGTGATTTATCTCAAAGTCTTCGGTGCTAAATGCTGGGTTAGAGATCCTCATCACAACTCCAAATTTGCACTGAAATCACATGAAGGTTTTATGTTTGGTTACGAAAAGGAATCACATACCTACAGAATCTTCATAAATCATCTCCAAAAGATTGTTGAGACTGTAGATGTGCGGTTTGATGAAACTAATGGCTCGCAAAGAGAGCACCTGCCTCCTGTGACAGGTGAAAATTGAAATACCTCCTGAGGAATCCATCAAGTTCAAAGCCACTGAAGATATCATCCCCACTAAAGAATATGCTGAAGAAGTCATTCCTGACAATGAAGAAAATCATTCTGGTGCTCCTGAAGAAACTGCTGGTGAAGAAAATGCTCAGCGAGACTAAAGTTGTCAGCCAACTCATCCTAGTGTTGCAAAAGAAGTGCAGATCGAGAAAATCATCAACGACATCAATGCACCAGGTCCTCTCACACGCTCAAGAGCTTCACACTTATCTAACTTTTGTGGGCACTTTGCTTTTGTCTCTATCACAAAGCCCACCAAAGTTGATGAGGCATTTCTGGAACCGAAGTGGATTCAAGCTATGCAAGAGGAATTGTATCAATTCAAGCTCAACCATGTGTGGGAACTCGTCAAGCGACCAGATCCTCGGAAGCACAAGATCACCGGCACCAAGTGGATCTATCGAAACAAGCAAGATGAAAACGGCCTTGTGGTGAGGAATAAGGTTCATCTCGTAGCTCAAGGCTACACACAGGTTGAAGGAATTGACTTCGATGAAACTTTTCCTCCTGTTGCTAGACTTGAAGCTATTCACATATTACTTGCTTATGCTAACCATCATAATATCATCTTATATCAAGTGGATGTGAAAAGTGCACTCCCCAATGGTAAGCTTGAGGAAGAAGTATATGTTGCTCAACCCCGAGGTTTTGAAGATCCTAAACATCCTGACAAAGTCTTCAAACTCAACAAGGCCCTCTATGGCCTCAAGCAGGCCCCTCGGGCGTGGTATGATACTTTGAAGGAATTCCTCAGGAAGAAAGGTTCCGAACCCGGTTCACTTGACCCAACTCTTTTCACTAAATCATATGATGAAGAATTATTTGTGTGTGAAATCTATGTGGATGATATTATCTTTGGCTGTACTGATGAACGTTACAGTGATGAATTTGGCGACATGATGCGTGAAAAATATCAAACGTCCATGATGGGAGAGCTGAAATTCTTCCTAGGCCTTCAAATTCGTCAACAACGCAATGGCATCTTCATATCTCAAGAGAAATACCTCAAGGATGTTCCGAGGAAATTCAGCATGCAAGATTACAAAGGCGTCAAAATCCCTATGCCCACAAATGGCCAAATGTGCACCGATGAAAATGGTAAAGACTTCGATCAAAAGGTATACCGCCCCATGATTGACTCTTTATTGTATCTATGTGCATATAGGCCAGATATTATGCTTAGTGTTTGCATGTGTGCCCGATTCCAAGCTACACCGAACGAATCACACCATAAGGCTGTGAAGCATATTCTTTGATATCTAGCTCACACTCCAACACTTGGATTATGGTATCCCAAGGGCTCTGATTTTGGTCTCATTGGATATTCTGACTCTGACTATGCTGGTGATCGAGTGGATCGCAAGTCTACATCCGGCACATGCCATTTCCTCGGACGATCCTGAGTATGTTGGTCCTCGAAGAAGCAGAACTGTGTATCACTCTCCACTGCTGAAGTTGAGTACATTACTGCTGGTTCATGCTGTGATCAATTACTGTGGATGAAGCAAACCCTCAAGGACTATGGAGTCAACATGAAGAATGTGTCACTCTAATGTGACAATGAGAGTGCCATCAAGATTGCTCACAACCCAGTTCAACACTCGAAGACAAAGCACATCCGGATCCGTCATCATTTTCTTTGTGATCATGTATTCAAGGGCGACATCTCCATCTACCACGTGAAGACTGAAGAACAGCTGGCAGATATCTTCACTAAGCCCTTGGATGAGAAGAGATTTTGCAAGTTGCGGTGTGAGATAAATATCTTAGAATCCTCGAATATTCTTTGAAAGTACACACATCCTAATACTTATGTAAAATTGATGACTTCGACGCGCAACACACAAAGTAATGTTTTTCTTCAATCAATGAAGACTAACCCTCTAAGTGTGAAGAAATTAATGAAGAAATTGATTCTCAGAGCCCTATGACAATTGTACGTGGTGTCTGAAATCATCATTCTTATACGGTGGGTTCACGCCACCAACCAAAGTTGGAATTTGAGTTTTTCTTAAATCTATGCTTAAATCAATCCATTCTATTCACAATTTCTTCATATCGTTCTATTTGAAACTTGTTCAAAATCTTCACTGTGTCCTTGACAACTGAAGAATTTATGAACGCAACGTTAAATTTTTCATATCCAATTTTTTTGGCTTTTGCCGCTCAAACCGTTTTGCATCCCACGATGGATTAAACAACTCTCCCACGATCTCCACTATCTTTACTCCTCAGGACGTGGGTGACACATGTCTCTAGGATAGCAAAGGGCAGGGGCACGTTCGTCCAATTTCTTCGGATGAGCAGTTTTTCACAGTGGCTGAAAATACCCCTCCCCTTTCACCGTACCTCATTTACGTCGCTCGACCTCCATCTCGCTCGAGCTCTCAGACCTAGCGCCGCCGCTACTCTCCATCGACGCCGGTGAGGAAGAGCTTCGTAGCCTCGACCTCCTCGTCGTCGTACTTGTGCCGGCCGCGGAAATCTTCACTCCGCCGCCGCCATAGCTGTCTCCTTCTGCCAAGTTAGGGCATGGGAGACCTGGACCGACGAGCTTCACCAAAGTTCATCTAGTTCGTCATGTTCTTCACCAAGGGTAATTAAAATCTTATTTTGCTACACTTCCTTGATTCTCATGATTTTCACAATTTCTTCAAAAGGTGTTTATTCTTCAACTCCCCACTATCTAAATACCTAAATCTATATGTTCTCGATTTGCTTTTCTAAGCTGAGTCTTTCTTCATGATTCCTCAATTGTGTGGATTTATGATCTATACAACTCTGGAACCTAAAGCAAGAACGCTTAGTGAAAGTCTTCTAGACTCCCATGGTCAAATTCCTCAAACTTGATATTTTTGAAAAATTTCTGAGAACGCTTAGTGAACGCACCTATACTCTATTCACAGGTACAAATGTCCGCTGCTGAATCTCTAGGTTCTCATCAACTTAACTCATTTGCAGCATTCCTCGATGAAAAGTTACATACTTCTTCAGAAACCTCAATTGTTCAAAATCCTCAAGTGAGGAAAATGGCTGAAGGCAAGAGACCACAGAAGGGAGCAAAGAGACCTGAGACAAACACAGTGTTTGAAATCCCTAAAGACATCTATAATGAAGATTGCACACCAGATGAGGAAACTCATGGCAAAGAAAACAAAAATCAGCGCAAAGTGCGCATTCAGAGGATTGAGAGAAGATGGGCAAAGGAATGGAGGGAATACCGCTATGTTACTCCAAAGTACATGAAGAAATTCGCTGTAAATCCTCCTTGCACAAGACCTCCTTTGGCACCTGGCCAAGTTGCAGATCTCTCAAGCATCAGGCATGGTGAGGAATTTCCAAAGGAATGGGCCAAGCGTCAAGCAAAGCTTCAACGTGCAGCCACAGAAGCAGTGAAGAAATTCAATGAAGACTCTACTGCTGCTGCCTCTGCTGCTGAGGCCTCTGCCAGCAAGCCCAAGAAGGCCATGCTGAAGAAATCGGCCGTCAAGCCGAATTCCTCAACATCAATGCCCTAAATGCCAAGTTCCTCAAAGTCTTCCGGACACGTTCCTCAGGCAACTTCCTCAAGGGCCACCTCAATTCCCTCTGTTGCGGCACAATCTTCAGCTGCGGCTACAAAGTCCTCAACTCCTGTGCACCTTGCAACATGTCAACGTACTGCAGGGTTCTCAATCGCTTCAGGAGCCTCTGCAAGTTCATCAGCTCCACCAAAATCTTCACCTGGTCCGGACCAGCTAAAAGTGAAGACCATTGCTGGCCGTGGAAAGAGGCCAAGTCCTCAGAAGAAAGTGGCCTTTCAAGTTCCATCTGATGGTGACGAAGCTGATGATGAAGAACTTGCTGCAATCATCAGGGATAGACAGATGAAGGCCGCTCAAGCCAAGGGCAGCTCTGTGCCTCTCATGCTGGATCCTAAGAAGATCCTCGATTACATTGATCTGTGGCACAAGGATCCCAATACCCCTCTCCCTGACATGAATCTCACTCCTGTTCAAAGTCACATGTTGACTGCTTTCATAGGTGAAGAAAAATGGAAGTTTGAACAAGCCAGAAAGGCCAAGAAATATCAGTACAAGAAGGAGCGACTTCTGAAGAAAAACATTGTGAACATGTCTCCTGAGGATCTTGTGAAGCTGCAATCTAAGATCAAAGACCTCAGTGATGAATTTGACAGATACCATGCTGATTGGCTAGGAGACAAAGTCAGATTCGTCAAGCTCTCAAAGTCACTCAAACTTGGTGGTGAAAGTTCCTCACAAGAAGCAATTCATCTTGATGAGGAAACTGAAAGCGCACCTGACTATGTCACTGATGAAGAAACTGAACGTGCCAGGACTGATGAAGAAATTCCAGTCGCTGAAGAATCTGCCAGGGCAACTTCCAATGTTGCACCTGAAGAACAACCCATGGCTGCTGAAGAAACTGAAGCAGCACCTAAAGAAACTGAGAATGCCAGGGCGACTACAACAGTCGTGCCTGAAGAATCTAAACCAATGTCATCTGCACCTCCTGCAAAGTCTTTACCTGTGAAGACCATCAAACTTCCTTCTGCATCTGAAGTGAAGAAGACAAAGGCTGCAGAAAAGGCAACTGTGAAGAAAAGTAAAGTATCATCAACTGCATAATCCTCAGCTCCCAAGAAAGTGAGGACTTTGTCAAGCTCCGTCGCTAATCCCATTGATGCTGTCCGAATTTCAATTGTGCCATCAAAGGAGATAGTTCCCTTTGGTGAGGATTATGAGATTCTTGATGACACTGTTGAAGAGAATCCTTCTGCTGCTTCTTCAGAGCAGTTGGATAAAGAAATTGAAGCCGAAGCAATACCTTCAACCCCTCTGGTATCATCTCCCATGCCTTAGTTCACTGCTGAAGAGGACGGCGTTGAGGAAATGGAAGAAGTAGAGGATGTGGACATTGGGTCTACAACACCTGTGCTCAAGGGACATTATTGGGAGAAGACTCATCCAAATTCCCCATTGACCACACCACTGCAACAAGTTCCTTAGTCCCTTGCTCAAACTGAAGAAATTCACACGAGCTCTGAAGAACTTCACATTCTACTTCTGTCCTTTCCTGAACAAGCTACAGCTGCATCAGCTGAAGAAAGAGAATAACCAGTAGCTGCTGAAGAATCTGAAGCTCAAATTCCTTAGGCAGCAACTCTAGAAGTTATAACTCAAGAGGCTGCAAAATCATCATCTTCAAATCTTCAATCCATGCAGAAGAACCCTCATGCTACAAAGCAAAAATTCAAGGCTGATGATTTCTTCGCTGAACATGTATTCTTCACTGAATTCAACCCTTAGGACTCAGCAAGACTTCGTCGCAAGCGGTTCTGGACTGCCACTCAAATGAACTTCTATTCCTCACTGCTTTTCGACAAGGATAAGGTATTTGAGCATCGTCAAATTCCTCATGTTGACATGGAGTCCATACCTTGCTTTGAGATAGTGCTGAATTTGCTTCATGAAGTTGGGCTTATGAGCTTTTGTTCTGACATCTGTGATTGGAATGAAGAGCTAATTCTTCAATTATATGCAACCTTGCACCTGACTGGTAGTTCTTATGACATCAATTCATGTGTGCTTGACTGGATGACTGACAACACTCACTACAAAGCACCAACATCTGAATTGCTTCATGCCAACCCTCTTCACCCTCCTGCTGAAGGCGCAAGATTGATGTATGACGAACCTGAACTTCCAAATCATCTGATGCAAGTGCTGATGAAGCCTTTGAAGGTTGGCTAATCTCCAAGAACAACCTTCCTAGTTAAGGATTTGCTATATGTGCCAAGAACAATATACCGCATTCTCACCAGAACCCTCAGTCCAATCAAAGGCCACAACTCTGAAGAAGAAGACGTTGTTGGCATCATGAAGAATCTGCTGTTCAATATCATGCATGGGATTCTCATCAATTATCATGATTTCTTCATGAGGACTTTGGCGAATGTTGCACTGTCACCTTTTGATTTGAAGCCTTATGCTCCCTGGATTATGAGATTCATCAGAACAAGGTCTTCAATTGCATACAAGGCTAACTTTCAGAATCACCTCAGCTATTTGCCTCTGGTTAAAGTCCTGAATGGACCATATCCTCAGTTGACGGAAAAGGCAAAGCTGCTATCATTGATGAAGGTACTCATCCTTTGGATGGGCAGATTCGCAAAGCTGCATCTTACTCTACCAATGATGATTCTGCAACCCAAGACACTGCCGCAAATGCTTCAAAGCACATTCCTCAAGCAATTGTTCTGTGAGTGATGACTGACCGTGAGCTTCTTCTAAGTCTTCATCAAAAAGTTGAACGAAATCACAAGTGGATCAAGCGCGAGTTTGCTTCAATTCTTCAGAAAATGACTATCACACAAAACACTGTGAAGAAGAATCACTACTATGCGCATGAAATCTTTGATCGCACTTGGGCTATTCTTTCACATCACTTCAATGCTGAAGAACTCAAGGAGATGGAATTCCAACAGGACTTTGACTGGTCTCAGCCACCTTCGAAGAAATTCAAGAAGGTCAAAGTTCCTTAGCTGGTCAAAGGTTCATTTTCTTCATCGCGCGCAACAGATGAAGCTGAAGATTTGGACGACACTGCGACTGGCCCTACATCAATGGACGACCCCAACAACGTTGGCACTCCTCCATCAACATCATGATGATATTCTTCTGGGGCGTTAGTCCTCATTTTTCATCCCTTTTGGTCATTTGATGACAAAGGGGGAGAAATTTGAGTTAGTCTTCAAGCGGGTCTCTGTTATGGGCTATATTTTTGTTAAGTTACAACTCTCGTTCTTTTGAGGTGTTTGTCCTTATGAGTTGTAAACTTAAGTCCGATGGTGGTATCACACTTTTTGAACTGCTTTTTGCATGCTTATTTCCTCAGTACTTTAATGCACGCATGCTGAATTTCGTCGGACACAATATTTCATCACGCATTTCAAATTATTCATATCATATGTTAAATGAGTGTATGAAATACAAGATATAGGGGGATATCTCCATGATATTACTCTACAATGTGCATTTTCTAACTCAAGCAAAATCCTCAAAAGTGCACATCTTCTGGGGGAGTTCTTCTATATCTTGTTATCAAATTCCTCAATATCAGTTGTTACACTTCATATGTTTATCCCCGTTGAAAACTTAACCTATTTTTCATCAATCACCAAAAAAGGGGGAGATTGTAAGTGCATCTAGTGCCCCTTAGTGATTTTGGTGTATTGAAGACTTATAGGTAACGGGACTAATGTGTTTGTGAGTGTACATAGGTCTACGAAGAAAGTCGACCCCTAAAAATGTATGTCTTTAGTTGAAGACTTTGGTTTTCTTGAAGACTTTGAAAGTGAGGAAATTGGTGTGACCTTGAAGACTTGGATATTCATGCGAGGATTATGAAGCGTGAAGACTTTTGTTTTCGTAGTTTCATTTGCTCTTTCTTGAGTCATAGGAAACACCGTACTGTTAAAGGGGGTCGAGGTAAAACTAAGGAAACATATTTCCAAGTGATGCTCAACTCAAAGCCTACACTACCCAATCCTTTCAAGTGAAGCCATTAGAAATCTCATACAGTTCAGTTAATTTCTTCAGTGACAGAGATGAAGTTCTTCTGGTCTTTGAGGAATTTGTTCTGACTGATGAGTTAGAAATTCGCCAGTGCAGATTGCCTACAAGTGAGGAACATGATAGCCCTGAGGAATTTGAGAGCTCAATTTCCGACCGTTGCTGTGCTATGCGCCCGCTGCCCCAAAATATCTTATCCACCTAACGGTCATATCATTTAAGGGAATGTATGTCTTATCATGCAGGGCTGCTCCCTAGGCTATAACCGCCCCCTTACAACCACTAGCTAGTTGGCTGCTCCAAGAGAAACTGACACTTGTCATTAGAGCAACCCATCCTCCGAGGACTTTGAGCGAAAATCATCAAGTGAGGAAAAACCCAAAACCCAAACACCTAAAACCCCAAAGTGATTGAGCATCATTGAAGAGAGTGTTACCTTTGAAGACCGTGATCTTCCAGACGGTTAGGCATCAATGGTCTAGAGCATCCAAGAGGAATTGTGGATCGCTGAGTGACCAAGTTTGTGAATGTTTGGAAGTCACCTGTGAAGACTTACCACGAGTGATTGGGTGAGGTCTGTGTGATCTTAGCTCAAGGGGAATACGGTGAGGACTTGGTGTCTTGGACTGTGTGTCTAGGACTGGGTGTCCGAGACTGTGTGTCCTTAGGTTTGAATACCTAGCTGCCCCAACCAGACGTACAACTATCACAGCAGTTGGAGCTGGTCTAACAAATCATTGTCTTCACCGAGCTTACTGGTTCTATTTCCTCAACTCTTCCATTTACCCATTCATGTGTTGATGAACTTGATCTGTACTGTTTGAAGACTTTGACTGAAGACTTTCTCAATTTCCTCAACCCAATTTCTCCAGTCCTCAGTCTTCGGCCTGTTTATCCTGTTTACATGCTACTCGTACTTTGTGTTTGCTTCCATTTCATCATGATGACCATGCTACTATTTTGCCGTGCATGCACTTGAGTATTTATTCCGCTGCTAAGTAGTTCGTTGCTTAGGAAATTTCTCAGTGGGTATTTCCTCAATGACTAATTTATAAAAATCACCTATTCACCCCCCTCTAGTTGATATAACGCACTTTCAATTTCACTTAGTGTCTCCCATTAATATGCATGTCACTGTGCAAATTAATAAAGCACGTACCGCTGAACCCATCCTGGGTGTATCATCCAGTTCTCCGTAAGAGTGCGAGTGACCAGAGGCTCAAGCTTGCGCTCATACCATATCGCAGCACGATGACCCCTATCAATATCCCCATTCAGCAACCACATTCCTGACATTCCTGCACATACAAATTTCAAACATAGTTGCCACACTTATTACCAATTCAGAACATAATTGTCACACTTGATACAAATTTAGAACATAGTGCCACATTTAATACAAATTCAGAACATAGTGCCACACTTAATACAAATTCAGAACATAGTGCCACACTTAATACAAATTCAGAACCTAGTGCCACACTTAATACAAATTCAGAACATAGTGCCACACTTAATACAAATTTAGAACATAGTACTGCTGGCTTAGCTTCTTCCTCTCCCTCTTACTCCTCTACCTCCTCTTCGTCCCCGGTTGCCTCGTCCACGCCCAGTACCACTGGCAGTGACGAAAGTGGCACAATTAGTGTCCCTATGGCCAAATTCATTGCATAGAATGCATTGAATTGTCGGACCTCCTGCTTTAGATTCACCCATATCATTCCGGATGCGATGACACTGCCGTCTGCCTCTACTTGTACGCATATGCTCTGGGTTTGGAATGTAACGCCTTTTAGCGGGGTTGACGTTGTTGAAGTTACCCATTGATCGAAAACCCATCAGCTTACATGTCCAGGTATTCAGGACAGACTCTTTCAGAAAAAATGGCGACACAAATGATATTGCATTCATTCCAAGCTGCCCGCAAGCAGCAAGTACATGTGAGCAAGGTAGGTGAAGCAATTTTGGTTTGTTGCATGTGCACTCACACGTGGCTAGGCTTATTTCCAATTTTCACCTCATGTGTCCTCATCTCGTTTGCACATCCGAATTTGTTGTTGGCTAAGCGGACCTCAAACCTTCTTTCTTGATTACCGATGGCGACTACAGTGTGTGACCTAGCTTTTTGCATCTTGTTATCCATGTACTTCGTGACTCTTTCACAGTAACATGTATTCGGGTTGTTCAAGATATGATGCTCTGCTTTTTGACGTATATCTCTGCAAGACTTCATGGTGCCATAGAAAATATCCTCAACGATGGTTGTAAGTGGCAATGCCCGGTTTCCTCTAAGGAAAAAGTTGTATGTTTCAGCGAGGTTGGTTGTCATGACACCGTACCTTGCTCCATGTGTGTCATGTAGCAAAGACCACCTCTCCAGAGGCTCATGCTCTATCCACTGCTAGAAGGTTTTAATCAACCTCCCGAGCCTTCTCCTAGTTCCAGGTGGGTCAAAGCCTAGCATGTCACATAGCCAAACAAGATCCTCCTCCACGACTGGTGTTCCTGTTGCCAACTGTGCAACTACTGCTTCAACATGTGCCCTCACCGCTGCATCTCTTGCAGCTTTCCTATCCCTAACATGTCTCTATGTGCACACATTAAGTCTGTGACGTATCAAATTGTACTTCCATAACTGGTTCTGCTTGTAGGGTTTTTTGAATAGATTCATCAGGTTCTTATTTCTGAACTGCGAAAAGAAATTAGCCCCCAGATGGCGCATGCACCAACGGCTCTGCAAGTCCTGCCATGGAGTTTGTTCCTCAGGGCCTGGGTTTGTCAGTGTCCTTACCGCACTGAGTATACCTGCATGCGTGTCATGAAGGATGCACACATTGGGCTTCTCCTTCACAACTGATATTTTCAACTGCCTGAAGAACCGTGTCCAACTTTCAATGTTCTCACTCTCCACGAAAGCAAATGCGAGTGGGACAACTTGATTTTGGCCATCTTGACCTATGGCTGTTAGGATCTGAGCCATGTACTTGCCTATGAGAAATGTACCATCTACACATATCACCGGCCGGCAGTGCCTGAAAGCTTCGATGCATACACCAAAAGAGAAGAAGAGACAATGCAACACCCTCACAGTTGGGAACTCTGGCATGAAGAGGTCTTGGATATCGATATAGGTGCCTAGATTCTGCTGCCGCAGTGTGTGGAGGAGCTAGACAACAGAGTCATATGCTTAAAAATAAGAATGAAATCTCCTCTCAAGCACCACATGCTTAGCCCTCCAAGCCTTGCCAGAAGAAATTTTGTACTTGAACCTGGCGAAGACTTTTGTCTGGATTGCCTTCACTTCCATAGCTTTGCCCTGCACTATCTCATCGTAAAACAACCGAGCAATAAGCACCGATGAAAGGTTGGCATGATCTTGAGGGATGCAGGGAATAAGACAAGTGTGATGCACTAAGTAACTGATCACCCAACTTGTGCCATACTTAGGGAGATAGCCGTGCACCCTGGTAGGACAATCTGCATTCTTGCATACCATTGTGAGGTATTTCTGACTTGACATCCGAGCTGTGAAAACCCTTTGTGTGGACATTGCCCAATTAATTATTGCATTCTTCATAGCTTGCTTGTTCGGATACATAGCACCCATCACAATATTGTTCTGGTGATATTGCCAGGCAGAATCATGTCCATCGTTCACGGTCTTTGCAGATGAGAAGTCATGATTCCATGATGCAGGATTCAGGACCTCCTCTGCATTTTCTTCTTCATCTGACTCGTCAGAATCATCGGCATGACCCCTATCAACATCAGTGTCTTCTTATTCCATATAGTCCTACACGTGCCCATCTACCTCGTCAGCGTCCACCTCGCCACTGTAATCACCATTGGCATTTCCTCCTTCTACCTAACTACTCTGCCCTGGTTCGTAACCATCTGCATTTCCTCCTTCTACCTGACTGCTCTGTCCTGGTTCATAACCATCATCCCCAGCATTTGACATAGATAACTACCTCCCTCCACTACTCAACCCAGGATCGTAGCCACCATCGCCTTCATGTGCAGTGACCTCATTCACGACGGGAATCACTAAGGCAACAAGACTGCATCCCCTGCGTTCACAACCTTATAACCACCGCACCCACTCAGAGTCTCGCTCTATTGGCCTCAAATGGAAGTAGATTATTGAATTTGACCGTGTACACAATGCATGAACATCGACTGTGTGCATTTCATTATCAAGCCCTAAACTCGCCACAATCCATTCTTTCAAATGACTGACTGAGCATGTTTGAGGCGCGCTCATTGGCACCTCTATGTGAGAAAATTCACTCAGATCAGCTCCCATCTCAGTTGTCTGGATAGTACCAGGACCGTAGTAAAATATGAACTTCACTACATCGGACATCTCGGCTCACCTAATTTTTTTTCAACAACGACAAACAAGTAATAAGCAACAACTTCAAATGTCCGCACTACTAAATATTTGACATGTATATATTTTATGAAATATTTATGGAGCAACTATAAATATTGACAGACCTACAAGTATATTATGAATATTTGACATCTACAAATAGTACGGAATACTACCTGGAACAATTACGAGAGATAAAATGTGTGTTGAAATATACCCTTGAAGCGTGTGCACGAACGACGAACAACGACCTTCAATCAACGGAACTGGAAACTACCCCACACCGTCGGAGCTTGATCTCCACCACGTCCACCACACTGCCCGAGTTTCACCACCACCACCTCCACCTCCACCACCGCCACAACCTCCACCAATGAGCTAAAAAAATCCACCAAAATGCTCACCACAAACACCACGAGCTACCCCATAAGTAGATTGAGGTATCCCTTGGCTCCCCTAACTACGTAGAACCCATTCACGGTGCCAAATCCACAAAAAATGGCTCATTTGGGTGTACAAATTCAAGGAAGAAAGGGGAAGAAAGAGGATAAAGAAGAACATAGAAGAGCTCATGTGGGAGAAAGGAGAAGGAAGGAGAAAGGAGAAGAGCCAACTGCACCGTGGGTCCCGCACCCTGTCGGCCCGCAGCTGGCCGATCGGTCTACAGCTGGCCGATAGGGGCACCCCGTGACCAGCCAGCGCCGACAACCCCCTCGCCCCCCTCGCGATGTGGCCTAGCCAGTGCGCGGCCAACACGTGGCAGGCGGGCCAGCTGTCAGCCGACTCCTGGCTGACTAGGCCTAGTCGGCCTGCTGTGGGCTGACAAGGCCCAGTCGGCCAACAGCAGGCCGATGGTGTACTATTTTTGGAAAATATGTATCTGGGCCTCTAGGGTAATATTTCTGAAAATTTAAAAAAATGTATTATTTACAAAAAAATAGTGAGAGGGTGTAGGCAAGGTGCAAGATTTATTGGCAAAAATCGAACATTTAAGGAGAAGGGAAATTGACACTTGCAAAAAAAAGAAGTAAGAAGGAAGAAGGAGGGGTGATGCATGGGACATATGCATAGGGCAAGCAACATAACAAACATAGTGCAAGCACAAGAAGATGGATACAACAATGCACATGAGATGAACTTGGCAAAAACATAGGATGGCACAAATCAACATAACAATGATGGGCATGGCATGCAACAAATAAAGGAGCACTGCAAAACAAGATGACAATGGAAAACACACCATGACCAAGAAACAAAACACAAGGATGTCATGGCACTAACATGAACATGGAAACAAACAATTGAAACAAAAGACGACAACAAAAATAAATGGAAGGCAACTGGAGCATCGGTCTCGGGGCGTCACATAATTGAACGACCAATGTACTAAGGATTCTAACCCTTAGAAAATCCTATGAAATTCCTTTGAATCAAAGGAGACCAAAGGTCTGCATATAAAATTATGTCAAAGTCAAATTTCGTAAAGTTTTACTAACTTTGTAAAAAAGATATCACGGGGCACGCTCCGACAGTGTTCCTTGGACAAGACCTAGAACCAGGTCGAACTCGGAGCCATTCATTTGGTACACGTGGCATCTCAGATTTGGACACACGGTGACATACACTATGAAGGTCCACGGTCAAGGCGGCACATGGAGGATGCGACCTCTCACTTCGTCCGCCATTGAAGCAGCATGCTTGCCGAGGGAAGCAGAGCGCCACCTACTACATGCCTGACTGAATGAGCCTCCTGCCTCATTCAAATGCCTACATTAAACCCACGTGGAATCCGAGAAACCTACTCCGGACACACGTCCGTTTAGGAGCGGGATGCCGGCCAAGCTCCTCCTTCCTCCACCATTTTCTCCACTCTTTCGATGGGCATCCAACGAGCAAGAAGAGCAGTCTCTGGCATAAAATCCGGCTAGGTGGCCTATCGAGCCTGGCGGTTATGACCGAGACAGCTCGCTGCTCCTCCTCCCTTGCCTAGTCCGACAGAGCCAGTTGCCGCCCTAAGCCAATGCGTGGTTCCTCAACTGGCCGCTCCAATCCGCCGTGAGGAGGAGCGACGAGTTGCTCCACACTGATACGACAGGGAGCACAGCGGCACGGGCATTGTAGCTGCCATTGACGACACCGTGTCGTACCGTGCCTCCAGTGCCTGCGACTGTGCCATCCACCTTTGGCGCACGCGTAGCCGTGCCATGCAGGCAGAGAAACATGCCAGCTGCGCAGATGTTGACGAGGTTACGGACAACACATACGCGCCCACAACCATCATCGTGGAGAAGTAGAAAACGGGAGGCCGCCACCGCTTGTGTCCCATGAAGGCCATCGTTGAGGCGACGCCGGCATAAACAACTAGTGTCTTGCATGATTTTTCTTCAGCGCAGACCGTCATCGACCCCGCATGGGCTCCATGGAAGCGGAGCTACCCCCTTCTCCTCCGGCTAAAGCATTAGTCAGGGCTTCTAGTCTGGTGAGTGGTGGGGAAGAAAACCGCCCTTTGTGTTGAAGCATATAAGTCCATGGCTCCCGACAGTCTGGTGATCGGGTAGCTGGACATGAGGAAGACAACAAAATTGGCCGACGACCATTTAGATTATGTATTAATTCTACCTTTAGCCCTGGACTACCACCGCTTATTTGATGTAAATGTAATGAAATCCGTCATGTTTATATGAAATCCGCCCATGTTTGCATGAATTTGTTTACATACATTCTGAGTGGATTGCTCCACTGGTCATCACATGTTGGCCAATCTTTTTTTTGTGCACTCATCTTTTGTTGTTGATATCGCACCCTTTTGTGCACCATTTTGTCTTGTGTTAATACTTCTTCCGTCCCGGACATTGACAAGTGGGCCCCATGCTCATGTATGCCAACGTGGGAGTCAATTATTTGGTCAGGGTCAGTTGTCACACCATTCCGGTGCCACATCAACGAATCCACTAGAAACAAGTCTCAGGCCTTGTTCGGTTCAACCGCTTCCCAAGGGGTTTGGAAAGGACTAGAGGGAATTTGGTTGAAACCGGAAGAACAACTATTTTCAACTCGATCTACAACCTTAGGGATATAAAGTTGACGGTTTGTTTCTGACTAGCTCTACAACCTCAAGGTTAAAATCGGACTTCACTCTCCCCTCACGCACACGCGTGGGTACACACGGTGGAGCGCATTTGCACACAAAGAGGCAGACAAGGTGATAATTTGACACATCTAGTTGTCCACTTAATGTAGGGTTTGGAACCACATATGAACCATACAAAGTGCTACGTAAACGCAATGGCGCGGTTATTGATTGAGTTTCATTTTACTGGTATGTTAAATGAAAAGATGGCTCCGTGCGTATTCAATTTAAAACGAATGCTACGGAGAGAAAAATAATTACTCCACTTTAGGACTTGCTTGCTAGGGTTGCTCTCTTTTTCTCAATCTCTCACCCTATCCAGATGTAAACAAGATGATGGTATCCTCTCCCTCCCTCTCTCTCTCTCTCTCTCTCTCTCTCTCTCTCTCTCTCTCTCTCTCTCTCTCTGTCTCTCTCTCTCTTCTCACTAGTCGTCACATATCCAGCTGGATCCCGTCCGCTGGGTAGGGGAGGAGGTCCGACATTGATGTTGTCGTAGTTGGTGAGGGAGAAAGCTGACGCGTGCCATCTCCTCTGACCTGGCGCCAGCGTGGGAGGTCCTCCACACCCTTGCTCGCCGCCATCATGTTGGAAGATCACGCAGCCTACCTTGACACATCCAACTGACCCGAGGTATAACTTCTATTAGAACTGACCTTATTCTAATGGCCCATCTCCCCACGCCACTGCATCCTTTTTATGAAGTTAGTGTTGCTCCCCACGTCGCTGCATCCTGCATGTGGATATTCTTCTACTCCATGTAGCTAGCTCCGTCGGCTTGTCTAACACTCAAACACCATCTATTTTTTTTACTATTAGAGGAATACATGTACTACAGAGACTGGCTAACGAACCAATTTCTTGGTTGAAAAGGGAAATAAAGTGGGGTTGGGGTGAAGTACTAGTAAGATGCCAGCCTGACTGGTCTCTTGGTCGAAAAAGGAAAGAAATTGAGGATGTGTTGGGTCGACAATGCAACTGAGAATGAGCACGTCCAGATTTCCTGTGGTCACATAGGAAAAGGTCACCCACGAGAACAAAAATGGCACAAATCCGGACATGGTTGCATGTTTTCCGCTCTTGGAAACCACCTCTGTCTCACCACTTTATGCCTTGGTAGAGGTAAAACATGCTTGTGCCTCCCCTATCCCTATGCCCTTACTGTTGCTGTTAACCTAATATCACAGGTAAAATGAAACAATGCCACTGTTAATGTGATGTCATTGTTAATTAATGTTGTTGTAAATATATTTCCATTGATAAGCTGAAGCAATGTCACCACCGTTTTATGAAATTCTTCTATCTTGCTTTATTTCCCATGAAGAGTGTTTTGGGCCATTACACTTAAATCTGACACCAGTAACATAGCTGCACCTCAGTGGAACTACACACAATTTAATTGCACAATGGTTGACACGATGATGTGTTTCTCCTTTCCGTATCACCCTTTGTTAGAACGATCGTTCCTGTTAACCGTGAACATAGCTACTAATCAAGTGTTACTGTCATCACAGAGTAATAATGCAATTGTTATGCATGTTAATGTAAGCCTCTCTTAATCTAGTGCTAGTGTTGATTTGATGTGATGACACTTCTTAGTTAATGGCACTTTTTCATACTGCCAATGTAATGCCATTGATAACATATGATGTGTTGCTGTTAATCATATGCCACTATAAAAAAATCACATACTTAAATAACCCTATTGCATATTTGTGCAAACAGGGTTGGCTATCTCCATATGTTTTCTATTCATGCTAACAGAAGCACAAACCTGAATTTTAGTGGAACCTGTTGGTAACTGACCTAACGGTGCTCTAGGTATTCATACATTCTTAACTAGGTAGAACTGCTGATTATAGTGTGGAGCGAGCCTGCCATGTGTGGAGGAGCAAACAAGCACTCCAGCCGCACCGTCAACGCAAGATAAAAGAGATCGGGTCATCGATGGCCTGGCCGGCGGGTAGTGGGCGTGCAAATAGCAGTGCATTATTTTAGTTGACTGCACACCAAAAAATATTGGGTGAGTCGGACAAATTTTCTACTGCCACACGGAAGGAATTGCACTCATCAATTGGATAGAATTTCCTTCATGGCATCATGGGAGATCCCAAGGTGGAAATCAATTAACGACTTAGAAAATTATGCATAATCTTCCTCATGTATGTCAGTATCCCCATCGTCGAGATGATCTTGTTTTATCATGCCGAGCTATTGATATATGCTACTGTTTTTCCACACCGTTTAAGTACAACTATTGCTTTCCTATCTTTTCACATTTAGGACAATGGAGGTGATTTCAGTGGAATTGCACAAAATGCTTTGATGTTGAGTGACCTCTATTGCCTCCTATGTTTGCTACAATGTGTCAGCGTCAATTGCAAGATGAGTCAGCAAGCTAGCTGTGGAGTTGCCACCATGCTCAAAGGGCACGCAACATTGAGTAGAAAGAAGCATGCCTAGGAAATTAACGTGTGTGTAGGGAGGCCCTTTGCTCAGAGAAGCATCGATTGTTTTTTTCTTTATTTCTACACCTTCTCACAACTTTGTCTTGGTTATAGTGTGCTGAATCATTGAGATGCATAAACATGCTAAGCTTATGTGCTTGTGAATGGCTAGTATGCGTACCATATCTTGTGAAGCTTAGTTTAATGTGAATGATGACTAGCGTGTGAACCTTTACAATCTATATTGTGGGCCTTTTATTTGACCCCTCTTTTTCCACACTACGAACAGTGTGAGTGTCTGCATGAAGTACTGCGTCCTCTAATTTGGTGGATGCCAAGCGGGCCCGTGAAGGAGCCATAACTTTTTTAAATGTTGAAAAAGGTTACTGACGAGGAGCCATAAGCTGGAGGGCATCTATTTTATCCTTTCAAATGGGCAATAAGCTGGAGAGCTGGAGAGTGTCTCTAATGGACTACCACTAGTGTTAATGAGACCGTCTAGTACCAAATACCCCAGCCGACTAGGATGGTACAAAAGACAATTCATCTTAAAGACCAATTATTTTCTTTTTGCGAGGAAGCGCCCATATTTCTTGAAGAGGGGCGCTATGGAAAAACCTCCTTCCTCTTCGCCTCCACTTACTGCAACTCGTTGGACTCTCCCGCTTCCGCCGCCCCCAATCCCTCGCTCCCCTTCTTCCTCACTCATACATAAACCCCCGCTCACCTTCTTCCCTACTCGTAAAGAAAACACCTGCTCCCCTTCTTCCTCGTCCTACAGAAAACCCTAGCCCTCCTTCTTCCCCACCCGCACTGCCACTAGGCTCGTCTCTCGCTACTCTACTCAAACCCATGAGCTCGACACGAAGCCTTCAAGGAAAATGAAGTCAGCTGGCCCCAGTGCCAAGAAAATGAGGCTCCCGCCAGCGGCGATGCCGATTGTAGATTCCGCACCCAGCAACACAGGGAGAAGCGGTGAGCCCCCCGGATCCGAGGAACCCATAGAATCTCTGGTGGACCGCATCAGTGAACTCCCGGATGCCATCCTTGGGGAGATCATCTCCCTTCTCCAACAATGGATCGCTGCCGCACGCAAGTCCTTGCATCTCAGTGGCGCACTCTGTGGTGCACTGCGCCTCTTAATCTCGACTGTCGTCAGCTATCTGGCGTTCATGATTTTGAACTCCTCAGAGCCATCATGTCCTCCCACTAGGGCTTCGTTTAACGCCTCTGCATCCCGACATGCTACATGTTGTCCAAACCCTGCACGGTAGATGCCTGGCTGACATCCCGTGAATTCAAAAAACTCCAGCAACTTGAGTTCTACCATTACTACAAATATTACATACCAGAAACCGAACGCCATGTATTTGTGCCCACACTGTTGTCCATCTCGTGGTTTTCCTTCTCTCTCCACACCACCACCTTCGCCCGATGCCATCTACCAGACCATCTAGTACGAATGCTTCAAATCCGACTGCTAAAAAAACTTTTGCTTGTGGTGGTTGATCTGTCAGAGGCCTCACTTCACATCATCATCCACTCTAGTTACCCTACCCTAGAGCACTTGCTGCTTGTTTTGGGAATAGAAATCCATATCTGTTGTCTCCAAATAAAGTTGCTTCACCTTAAAAGCATTGGAATGTGTTTTGAAAGACAACAACTCATCATTGAAGATGCCCCATCACTTCAAAGATTTCTCGTTAATTATTGTTATGTACCTTCGCAAATAACTATCGTCTCTACGCCAAAACTGGAGACCTTGGGTCAAATTCGTGATCCGTTTAATGGTCACAAGATGGTGTTTGGCTCCACAGTTATTCATGTACGGTATATTATCATCTACACTTCTATAATCATAAGCTGCATTTTTAATTTATGCGCATAAATTTTATATCATCTTGGAGTACATTTTGGATACAAACATTATGTTATATGCTCAATGAAGAGTTCGTCCATGGATAGCCTATCAATGGTGCTGGATTCTTTCAAGATCTTATATATACGAATGTTCAGTTGTGATCTAAACACCATTATTGACTTGCTGCGATGCTTTCTATTATGGAGAATTTGTATGTTGAGGTGATGATTTCATGCATATTGAAAGCCCATATATATTGTACTAGAATTAACCATTCAGTTGTCGCTCTTTCAACATACTCGGTTTTAGACCTTAAATGTTTTCAATCTTCATGTCTACATAGGCACTAACACATGAAGAAAACATATTACCAATCAGTGGCATAATAAGCAACATGATTTTCTCAGTTCTCATGACATTAGTTTGACGACAATAACGATGGAAGGATATGCATCGAACTAGGCAAACAGAAGCTTTTTCACATTCTTCCCGTTGAATGCGTCGTTACTATTGTCCAGGGGGCTTAAGTTTTTCAATGAGAAATTTCTCACGGATGGATATGTTGAAAAGCAAAAAAAAGTTTCAGGTGGATAAATGGGCTTCTGAACGTGCTCGGCTTCTATTTATAACAACTTGTCGTCATATACCAGTAAATGTTTTGGCACGAGATGTTGATTTTATGGATCATACTAGTCCATTGTTTGTGAATATGGAAAACAGTGGTTGGGCTAGATGTTATTGCCATGTTCAATATGGGTTTTGTCTAAACCTGATGAACAATTAATATTTGTGCTTTTGTACCGTTTGTAAGCTTGAGTTAGATGTTGTTGCCCTTTCGAAATCGGTTCTGACTGTCATATTTTCTTTGAAACAAGGAAAATGGCTTGCCATTTCCTTAATTAAGAGAGAAATATTGTAACAAATCCCAACCAAGGGAAGTAACATCACTCTTGCTGGATGCTTGAGCTCATCATGCATTACAGAACCAAAGTTCTTAGCGCTCGCTAGCACTCACAAACTTATTTTGAGTTAGCACACCAAATAGGTTGTAATTCTTCATAAGAAAGGCTGCATGGCCGAACAAATTTGGATTCTGACATTTCAGACCCACAAGGAAAAAGCCTATCCAAGGTGGTGTCGACTTAGTTAACAAACGATTCTGCCTACCAGCCGTTGGATTAACATCCAACATCTGTCATGTTTCTTCTATCTCTTGTCTTGTTCCTCCAGCCGCCCAAACCAAACCATGCCACCAGTCCCGCCTCACATTGTTGGATGCACCTCTGTCGCCCTACTATACCCTCAAACATTGGTCAGTCCATCTCTCTATTCCCCCACAAGTCATATTATTCTCGGGCGACGTCAGCCCCAATCCCCACCTATACCAGAACGAGTCAACCCTTGTACTCCCCTCCGCCTGCGTAGACTACCACATCTTCCATGACTCCTATTCGTTCCCGTCCGAGGCCGCACCGTCATCCTGCACCTTGGTTCGCTCGCCACGCGCGGTGCACCGCCATCAGGCATTGTCAACATGGTCAATAAACGAGAGGAATATGTAGATGACTGTACGTGGAGAGGATGATAGTAGGGACCCACCAGAGTCAAGGAAGTACGCAAGCAAGTGCCTCGTTATTACAAGCCATAAAAAATGTTTCCACCTAATGGTTTGACATATGGGTCCCACACCATGGTCAACATATTGTCTATAAATGAGAAAATTACACAATGAGCAACTGACACCAGGGACCCAACAACCCACAATTGTTTTTTA
Source organism: Secale cereale (assembly GCA_902687465.1). NCBI lineage: Eukaryota > Viridiplantae > Streptophyta > Magnoliopsida > Poales > Poaceae > Secale > Secale cereale. The sequence continues at coordinate 392,475,337 of LR738712.1, read as the reverse complement.
GTTTTATAGAGAGCAGGGTATCAATGAGGCTGTGCGAGGGCTGTTGCCTATCTAGCCTAGGCTTTTATTTTATGTTTGTGACATGATGAGCCTAGTTTTTTCTTCTGAAAATGGCTAGCCCAGTTCTTATTTTTTTATAGAATACCCAACCGAGGCCTACTTGCTCTTCTCAGCCTTGCTGAGCTGCAAATCTTGTAAGACCATGAGGGATGTATTCGCTTGCCCAGAAAATGGGCTATAAGTAGTAAGAAATGGGCTTTTATTTATAAAAACACAATAAACCGACAATTAGTTTCAAATTTATTTTTTAGGATTTTTAGATTCTAAATTTCATTGAATTTTTTGCGGGGAAAGTTATGTTGTATTTTAAATTGATATAAATTTATTTTTCAAATTAGTTTGAATGTGACTCAAAGTTTTGAGATTAAAAACAGTTCAGACCGCACGGAAATATGCAAATTTCATTGTATTTTTTAACCATGGCTAGTATTTGGGCTCCAAAAAAACCTTAAGAATTAATGGCAGTGACTATTGGATGTCCATCCAGTGGTCGTTGTGCTTCTTCAATATTTGATCTTCCTGCTTCAGCCGCCCAAACTAGCACCAACGGGACTGCCAGCTCCGTCCTCCCATGTCCAGTTGTGCTGCCGCTAAGGCTTCACCGGCCCACCCTACTTCCACCGCTGGCTAGGGATCCCTCTACCCACCCGCACCTCTTGTTATTTTTCGGCGACGACAGCTTCACCCCACAACCAAACCAGTCAACCCTCATACTCCCCTCAGCGTGGGCATCCACTGTTGTGGCTTCGTTGGCTCCGGGTCATTCCCTTCCCGGGCCTCAATGTCGTCCACGACGTTCATGCTGTTAGCGTGGTATGGTCAACATGGTCAACAAATGACAACCACCAGAAGAGGGATGTAAGTGGAGAGGCTGACATTAGGGACCCACATGGTCCATGGCCGCACACAAGAAAGTGCCTCCTTATTACGTGAACAAAAAAGTTTCCTCCAACTGACAGCTGAGACCCACCAGCTACATCTTTGCACGCAAGTAAGTGCCTCCTTATTACGTGCAAGAAAAATGATTCCTCCCACTGCTAGCTCGGACCCAACATATTTGATGGCTGACTTATGGGACTACTAAGTTGACGTGTACGGAGGGCTTTGTCAACTTAGTTAACAAACAATTCTAGCAGCAGTGACCATTGAATGTTAATCCAATGGGCATGCTGCTTCTTCAACCTTTGATCTTCTTGCTCCAGCCATCCAAACTAGTGTTGGCCATACCGTTCGCTCCTTCCTCCTGTGGCCAATTGTGCTACTGTGCATGCCTCACCGCCCCACCCTACTCCCACCGCTGGCCATGCCTTCCCTTTACTCACCCACACCACTTGTTATTTTCAGGTGATGGCAGGCTTACACCATATCCGAACCAACCAACCCTCGTACTACCCTCCTCGTGGGCAACCACCGCCAAGTCTTCCCTGGCTCCAGGTCATTCCCTTCCTAGGCCTCATCGTCGTCCACTTCATTTGTGCTCTCGGTGCAGTTTGGTCAACGAACAACAACCATCGAAAGAGGACTATACATGGTGAGGCTGATAGCTGGACCCACTAGCAACATCTTTGCACTTAAGAAAGTGCCTCCTTATTACGTGGGACAAAATGATTCCTCCCTTGATAGCTAGGACCCACCATATATATTTTTGCACGCGTCCTTATCCTCCTTGACAGCCGGGACCCACCCGGTCAAAGCGTACGTAGTGTTGTATGTCTGGTCACAAACATGTACGTATATACTGGTCGATTGGTCTGTCTGCCACGATGAACCGTGGCCAAGTAAGGACCAGTAGTAGTTCAGGCATTCCCATCTAAATCATGCCATATACATACAACCACGCTGAAAAAGATGGCCACATACGTAGATACGGGTGTGGTCTCGAACGTGTACAATGACGGCGTCGTGTTCATCGATAGCCAACCGACTGGGTCGAAATGGATAAATAGCGGCTTGTTCACCGGGAGGTACCTGACTAGGTCGGAATGCGTCCTATTCAACAGGAGCCAACCTGCTTGGATAGAACAGCCAAAACGGGGTTTGGCATACGGTAGAACAAAGGAAACAACCTTCTATTCAACTGCTTATGGTCGAAACGGGATCCTGTTCATCCGGAGAGGTCTGGCGTACTGCAAAATGGTGGAAATGGACTGCTCTCCAACCGCCTACGGTTGAAACTGGGTCCTGTTCATCGGGAGTGGTGGGGTGTACCGCAAAATGGAGGAAACAGACTTCTCTTCGAGTGCCTACAGTTGAAATGAGGTCTTGTTCATCGAGAGGGGTGTGGCCTACCACAGAACGGGACTCCACGGGCTACTGTTCGTCCACTGTCTACTGCATGCTCCAGCCTCCACCAGCTACTATTCATCCACCATCGACTTCCTCCATCCTCCACCAGTTACTGTTCATCCAGCCTCCACGGGGTCCTGTTCACCCACCTACAACCGGCTGGGGTGTGGCGGCCTCCTCGAGGTCCTATTCATCCAGCGACAACCACGGGGTCTTATTCAACCAACCATCACCGGGAACTATTCATCCACAGCCAACCAACTGACTGGACTTGCCACGTGTCGACTCATAATACATATCGTACGCACGGGAGCAACGGGCACTACTCATCCAGAGGCAACCCAACCGGCTAGCTATGTCTCGCATGGTGGTTCGATCGGCTTCTGTAGACAACAGCAACAATGATTGATTGGGTTCAGTTAGCTGTAGAAGAGTTAGTCGGATTTAGTTAGCAGTAAAGGAGTCGCCCAGATTCAGTTAGCAATGAAGGGATCAAATAGCTTCAGTACGTAGCTAGTGCAATCGCTCAGGTTCAATAATCCAATGCCTCGCTCGGGTTCAGTTAGCGAATGCCTCGCACACACGCGCGTACGAGAGAGAAACACACAAACCGCACTTCATCGCTCGACCCCAATCACCCACCGTAACCGGGAACCTCCCCGAAAGTTTCCTCGCCCTCACTTCTACCATGATTTTTACGTCATGGACGGCCCAAATAATGTAATGCAGGTGCGTCTCGAGCCGGCCCAAGACGAAAAGCCATTTTTTTCATGATATTTTGTCACAGAAGTAGCAGCCCACCACACCTAAGACGATATGTATTTTTGTCCCAATTATCATCATAGAAATGTCATAAGCATGACAGAAAAAGTTTTTGTTTGGGCCATAATGTCATGGATGTGTCTTTTTTCGTAGTGTCGTCTTCTTTTTGTACACTTTGTTTTGAGTTGGACTTCATCTTCTTCTTTATAGATGCCAGATTGTTGGTCGTTATGGTCTTCTAGATCTTCCTTCTTGGACAAGTCTTTATCGCACTGTTCTTTCTACCTTATGTACAATAGGATTCTCACTTCTTGAACCTCTGCATGGCCTTCCTATCCGTCCAGGTGATTTTCACATCCGGACTTATTCTTCATGCCTCCTAGTGGCTCAGCATCATGTGCCACCCCTTCGTCTTCATCATCCTCGTCATCCCCACCATGACTTGTCCACCATGTGTAACCAGGCATGAAACTATATTTCAACAAGTGCATCTTCACAGGACAAGTAGAAGGGTCAATTAAAACTCCGTTTTCGCCATTCTTACATGGACATAATATCTCGGTTTCACCTTTGGGATTCATATATTCCTAGGCCACATGGAAGAACCGATTTATAGTTGATCCGCATATATATAGGAATCATCCAGTTCATACAATTGCTTAAAAAAGGGTCACAAAATATTTCAGCACTACTACATTTTGCTAGAAAATGTAACAAAAATTGGGTATATTACCTAGATTAAATCGTCATCGATAGATCAACTAATCGAGGGTAGAGGTCGGCCACATATGTTAATTAGGATCTGCAGAGGGACACAAGATTAACAAAAATTAGAAGAGATAATGTTGAGAGCTTGGGCTAGTGAAACGTCTCCAACATATCTATAATTTTTATTATTCCATGCTATTAATGTATCAATCTTGGATGTTGTATATGCAATTATATATCATTTCTTAGGACTAACCAACTAACCCAGTCGAAAGTGCAAGTTATCGACTAGAGGGGGGGGGGAGGGGG
>LR738712.1:392425936-392471184 GCA_902687465.1 Secale cereale | reverse complement strand
AAAGCACGAGTGTTTTGAAGACAATCGATAGAAATGAACCTATATGCTACACAGCGGAAGACAAAACTAACATGGATCGAGATGGAAGATATAACTGAAGCTAAACATATAGTGGTCTTCACAAAGTGAAGACAAACAGAGCAGGCAGACGAGTAATGGCTTCACGAAGACAAACTGAAATGTAAAAGAGAATAGGGATAGAACCAGTTGCTTGAAGGAGACAGGGATTTGGTAGACCAGTTCTAGTTGCTGTCTCAACTATACATCTGGTTAGGGCGGCTAGGTATTCAAACCTAAGGACACACAGTCCCGGACACACAGTCCTCATCGTATTCCCCTTGAGCTAAGGACACAGAGTCCTCGCCCAATCACTCTGGTAAGTCTTCAAGGTAGACTTCCGAACCTTCAGAGACTTCGTTCACTGGTGGTCCACAATCACTCTAGGACACTCTGAATGTGACGCCTAACCGGCTGGAGGAAGCACAGTCCTCAAGTGTAATAAGTCTTCAGGTCACACAGACAGAAAGACTTCTGTGATGCTTGACTCTCTTTGGCTTTGGGTGTTTTGGGTTTTGTCCTGAAAAGGATCTTTTCTCTCAAAGGCTTCAGAGGTGGGTTGCTCTCAAATGACAAAAGCCGTGCACTAACTCTAAGCAGCCACAAATTTATGGTGTAGGGGGTGGGCTATTTATAGCCATGAGGCAACCCGAGATGATATGTCCGAAATGACCCTTGGTCTCTAAGGAACTGACACGTGTCCAACAGTCATAATTTGAACACACGCGACAACTTTACTTGAGCTCCAAGTAAAGCTGACTTATCTGTAATGCCCATGATGGGACTATACCTCCTACGTGTCGAGGCACGACTTAAAGGTATAAGCCCATCCTAGAATGATCTCAAGTTTGGTATCTTTGCACGACTCATGTAAAAGAGGGATTAAATTGCAAAAGAGGATAGTTGGCTTACACTCGCCACTTTACACAATACATTACATAAGCAAAACATCATTCAAAACATCACAACCCATCTAAGGGTAAGATCCAAGAGACAAGATACCAAACAACATAACGCCACAGGTCAGGATCGAATCCTAGTAGAAACCACTACTGATCGTCGAACACGTCACAAGCATACGGTCACTCTCTTCATCGAGCTCCCAGTGAAGAACTCGAACCAGCTCCTGCGTCAAACTCGGCTGAACCTGCATCTGGTGTTGTAGTATCCGTGAGCCACGAGGACTCAGCAATCCCATAACCATGGGTATCAAGACTAGCAAAGCTTATGGGTAGGAAGAGGTAAAGTGGTGAGGTTGCAGCAGCGGCTAAGCAATATATGGTGGCTAACTTACGAGTACCAGAATAAGATGAGCATCTACGCAAACGGTCGCAAAAGTAGTGATCGCTAAAGATCCTAACTACATACGAGTCAAACATAACCCCACCGTGTTCTCTTCTCAAAGTGAAAAGAGACAGTCACGGTTACTCACACGGTTGTGTGTTTTACTTCGGATCATCTGTCAAGTTTTCTACAACCGGACATTAACAAATTCCAATCTGCCACATAACCGCGGGCACGGCTTTCGAAAGATCATAACCCTGCAGGGGTGTTCCAACTTAGCCCATCACAAGCTCTCACGATTAGCTGAAGTGATAAATATAATATCATCACTCCTTATCTTAGGGAAAATCCGATAAGGCTCGGCTTCCCGGTAGCACAAGTCATTTCGACAATTGTAAAACAAGTCCAGCAAGACCTCCCGGCGTGCCGACACCCTGATAGTAGCCGCGCGTATCTCGTCTCAGGCCACGACCGGATGAGCACAGCGTACAACAACCGAAGACTCCAGATAACTGGGTGGCACCGCACACGACTCTATTTGGGACCAACACCATCAGCACTGCCCCCCCTGCTATGTAGAATTAAGAATCCTCGGGTAGCGCTAACTCCCTATGCAATTTAATTAATTAATTAAGTTGTTATTATGAGCAAATTAAAACCAATGTTGGGCCTTGCTGGAGGAGTTTTATTCAAAGTAGAACTGTCAAGGGGTCCCCATCCACCCATCGTGTAAGGAACGCAAAATCAAGGAACAAAATGCCGGTTTATCGGCGCCTAAGGTGGCATGAGTGGAACAAAACACCGAGCAAAAGGCCAAGCCTTCCACCCATGCCCAGTATATGGGTGTGTTAATAATAATTATAGATATTGTGATATTACAACAACAAGTTCCCTCCTGGAACGAACTTCATCTTTACCTGCAACTAACAACGCTATAAGAGGGGCTGAGCAAGCGGGTAACATAGCCAAACAGTGGTTTTGCTAGGAAGGTTTCAAGGTTAGAGGTTTCATGGCAACAAGGAGAGGCTGACATAAAAGATGGGTAGCGCGACATGTAACGATAGCATCGAGACAACTAAGCATGGCAATGGTAGTAAAGGTATCCAAGGGTATGATCATCTTGCCTGGAATTCCGCAAAGGAAGAAGAACGGGTCCATGAAGTAGACGGAGCAACAGTCGAGCGAATCCTCACAACTCCGGAACGAAACCGAAGCTAACAAGAGAAGCAACCGGAAAGAAGGAAACAACACGGTAAACACACAAGCATAGACATGGCATACGATGCACAAGCAAGCATGATGCATGTCCGGTTTAAATATGCATGGCATGGCAAGGTGCACAAACAACACTACAATTTAAGTGGAGCTCAATATGCAACGAGTTGCATATTGACGAAACACCACATTAATTATTTAATTGACTCTCGATTATTTACAAGACAAGATTAAATGTTTTAACATGGCAAGAGGTGAAGCATAAAGAAACTACACTATTGGCATTTTTAAATGAGGCCGGAAATAACAACAACAATTCCGGAAAAACCCCATGAGCATGTTTAGTAATTAAGAAACAATAATTAAACATTTAATGTTGTTAACATGATGCGGATGACATGATCAAGTTTATGCAATTAATTAATTAAAGGTTGACAAGAAGATGATATGAAGCATCGTCACCGTGGTGGAAGGAAAAGGGTGCCACGGTAACAATTCCGAAAATGATGCCACGGCAACATATCGGTTCCGGTAACTCGTTGAGAGTCCGGTGCAAAAAGGAAAGATGGCGTGAGCGAGTCAAACGAGATGAAAGGTGGGGCGATCCCGTCACCGGGTTCCCACGAGTCGGCGACGAGGCAACCGAGGAACATGACAAAAGATCGAAATGGGCACGGTGCACACAAGGGAAACATTTCATACAACCACATCACACGCATTCCACGGGTCATCGTCTCGGGGTTATACCTTCGAAGCGTGCATTTCGGGGCGGCTCGAGAGCGTAGAGGAAGAAGTCGTTCTCGCGATTTGTAGGGGAAGTAGGCGTTCACGTCATCGTGTCGTGGTACTTGGCGAATTCCTCGTTTCCTGGCGACGGTAGTGGTACATGCCGTAGAGGGAAGTAGGTGTTCTCGTTCATCGGAGAGGTACTCGCCGCGTCGTCTTGTGTCGTCGAGTAGGCGTTCCCGTTCGTAGATGTACTTGCGGTCTCGGCGACGGTAGGGGTACTTGGTGTTTCCGGGCGTCGGTAGTCGTAGACGGGGGTCGTCGAGCGTAGTGGTACACATTTCCGTAGATGTTCGGGTGCATACGTAGAGGTACTTGTTCATGTCGTAGTTGTGTTCTTGGTGCTCGTCCATGCTGACACTTGGCGAAAAGCAACAGTAACAAACAACAAAAAAAAGAACATAGCAACAGGGCAGAGTGCAGCAGCAAGGGGGCGACGGGTCGGCTGCCCCTGGCGCGCGGGAACCGTTCGGGGCGAGGCACGGAGCTCGGGGCTGGAGGCGTCGGCCTTGGCAGAGGACGGGCGGCGTCGGGGCCTTGCCGCTGGAGGAAGCGAAGGGAGGCTGGACGAGGCAGGGGCGGTCGCCGGCTCCCATGGCGAGGCGGCACACTGGAGGCGGCCGCGGCCTTGGGTGAGGGGAGGCCGGAGGACGAAGGTGCGGCGCGGTGGCCTCCCTGGCCCGGCGGTGGGTGGCGGCTCGCCCTCGGGGCGCCAGGGGGCGAGGCAGAGGCGCGCGGCAACCGAGCCTGGCGAGGGCGCGCTCGGGGCTTCTGGCCGGCCTGGAGGGCGCGGCCCGCTCGCGGGGCTGGAGAGGGATGGCAAGGCGCAGGTCTTGCGGGATCGAGGGCGAAGGAGCGAAGGCCGCAGCTCCAGGCGCTGGTGGAGGAACGGCGCTGGGGCTCTGGGGAGAGAGGGAAACGGGCGATGGAAGGGAAGGCCATCAGGGCTCGGTGCTGCGGGACGAGAGGAGGGCACGGGGTGATGCGCGAGAGTGAGGGAAGAGTGCAGCCGAACGAGAGACAGAGGACTGGCGGCGCGAGGGAGAGATGAGGGGAGCGACTGGGACGAGGGGGATCGGGCTAGGGTTAGTGCGAGGCTGGGCCTCGGGCTGGAGTGGGCCAAGGAGTAGATGCGGCTGGGAAGGAGGAGAAGTGGGCCGGCTGGGAGGGAGGCCCAAGAGGCCAGGCTGCTCTTCTTCTTCTGCTGTTTTCTAAATTAAAATAGAAAAAAAAACAACAACAAGAAAGAAAAGAAGGGAGGTGCTAGAAATAGAGTTAGGGCATGGGGAAAATTCCCTAGACTCTCAAAAATGTGAGGAATTTAATTAAAATGGCTGGAGGGTTTTTGGAGGAACCTCGATAAACGAGAAAATAAAATACATGGAAGGTTTTTGGCGGTGAAACTTGAATTAAAGAAGCATGGGGAATATGCAAGTGTGTTTGGGTTAATTCCACACAAATGGAATAATTAATATAGCTCCCTAATATATTGAGAGGCTTTTATATGTTTTAAAGAGAAGACATTCTTCCCTCGATTTAAATGGACCGAAGGTCCACACGGTTTATTTAAGTTGAGATGCAAAAATAAATATGACATGATGGCATGATGACATGATGCAATGCAAAAATAAATAACACAAGCACAAAAGAACACACGGGCAGCCCGGAACGTCTGGAACTTTGGGAATCTTCTGGAATCTTCTGGGACGTCGGTCTTCGGACGTCACATTATCCAACTTTGGATAAGATTTGCTCTCATTTGTCTTCGCTTGAAGACATATGTGTTTTGGTTGAGCATCACCTCAGTTATTCGATTGTGTTCACTTGGACCCCAATTAACAGTACGGTGGTTCCTATGACTCAAGAAGGTATAAAAAGAACTACGAAAGGAACTATGTCTTCGCATTCTATAGTCTGTAATGAATGTCTTCATAGGTCATTATCTTCACGTGAATGTCTTCACGCACCACCATTGACTTCAATGTCTTCACACATTTTTAGGGGTCATCTCTGGAAGTTGAACCAAATCTGTGAGGGACTATTACATGTGTTATCCTGCAATTATCACAAATACGTTAGTCCCTCAACCTCGTTTGTCGTTAATACTCCAAAACCAACAAGGGGGCACTAGATGCACTTACAATCTCCCCCTTTTTGGTGATTGATGACAAATAGGTTGAAATTTTCAACGGGGATAAAATATGTGAAATTATGGATAACACGATCAGTGGCTTCATAAAGTTGAGAGGGCTCCCCCTAAAGATGTGCACATAGTAATTTTGCTTTTGAATGCAATGGCACATGGCAGGTTTTGCATTGTGGAGATCTCCTTCAATTTTATGAAGACAAACCATCATGCATACAAGGATGGAGTGAAGATAATGAGATGCATAATGAAAAATGGGCGTCTGCTGAATGACTTCGTGTGCATAAGATATATATTTAACCAAGAAGAAGAAACAACAACAAATGTAGCAGACGACCATCAAGTTTTAAGTGTTACAACTCAAGGGCCAAATGTTTTAAAACGAGAGTAGTAAGAACTTAGCAAAAATAAAGCACCCGACCCATATATGGACCCGCTTGAAGACTATCAACTCATATGCTTCTCCCCCTTTTGTCAGTAAGGACCAAATAGGTTTGAAGACATAGAGTATCTATGCGTTCCCAGGCGAAGAAGATGCTGGGGCAGCTGGGTCGACGTTGGCGTTTGGTGGTGCAGAGGGGCCTGACGCAGAATCGTGATGCAGTGAAGCGATTGCTGGGGAAGTGGCGTCGTCTTCTTCATCGATGAATCGAGCAACAACAGTTGCAGCCGAAGATGAATACTCAGAATCTTCAATAGATGGAGTTGGACGCCAAGTCGCAGCTTGCGGAGGGCTTGAATCAAACTTCAAGTGCTCAGTGAAGCCATCTGCTTCAAGATCAGCTTCAGAGCATAGCAGGGTAAGGCTCTTCCAGGACCGCCGACATGCTTCATGTGCAACAAAGGAATTCTTGGTCGCCAAGTTGCGAATGCGATTAGCATCTGTGAGAAGACTTTGCATTTGGCACTTCATCCAGTCATGATGCCTATCTTTCTTCTGGTGAAGTGAAACAAGAAGCTCTCGTTCATTTAGGACATGAGTACACTTTTTCGACCGTTGAGCAATGGTGCTTCCAGTGGCATCAGTGTTGGAACGATGTGGGAGGCGTAGGTGTCCAGCCAGAGGATAAGTAGGCACATTTGCATTGGGCACATACACACTGTCATCCTGCTGTGTGAAGCTTTGGTGATCAGCATTGGGCAGGTGAAGTGGTTACTTGGCAGGCTCAGCATAGATGGCTTCATAAGATGTATCAACCTCAGGCAAGAAGACAACATGGTTTCATGCAGAGGCTTGATAGCTGATAGTTGAACGAAGCTTAATGAGCCTCATGATCCAAGGAGCGTAGAGCTTGATGCCAAACAGATCAGCGGCCGAGGCAGCCAGTTGGCAAATGAAGAAGTCATGAGTGTTGAAGAGGATGCCATTGACAATATGGAAGATCAAAGTCTTCATGATGCCAATCAGTGCAGGCTCAGATGAGTGTCCCTTGACAGGCCAAAGAGTACGCCTCAAGATATGGTATATGGTGCGAGGCAAGTACTCAAGGTCTTGGACAAAGAATTCTTTTGGAAGATCAGCATCTGGGGGCATTGGCTTCATCATGCTCAGCATTTAGCTCATGTTGGGTTCAACTTTCTTGAAGATGCTTTGAAGCTCTTTCTGATGCAGTGAACAACCTAGTTCGTATAACTCACCAGGAATGGGCAGGGAAGTAAGCTCAAGTAGTGTCTGAGCATTAGCTTCATAGTGACTGTCACCTGACATCCACTCAAGGACCCATGTCTTCGGATCCCTGTTGTATCCTCTGATATGCAAAGTGGCATAAAATTCCAGCAGAAGCTCTTCATTCCAATGTTCCTTGGCAGTGACAAAGGGAAGCAGACCAACTTCTCTGAACCAATCAAGAGCTTCTTCAAGGCAGGGCAGTCCAGCAATGGCATCACAATCAAGTCGTTGATGCGGAAAAATCCGGTCATGATTGTACATAATGCATGAGTAATAGCTTCATTGCTGAAATCTCCAGAACCTACCAGAAGAAATCTTGGGCTTCTTGTATGGGTTCTTAGCTGAATCAAAGAATGTGTTGTTGGCCCTGAAGCTATGCACACTGAATGACCCTTGTATAGTTGCAGTGCTCGGAAGGCGTGGCAATCTGAGCTTTGGCTTCAGTGTCTGAGGCCTCCTTGCCACATGATAATCATATTGTGGTCCTGGAGCAGTGGGAAGCTTCAGAAGTGACCATTTCACTGTGACAAGCGCATCATCTTTATTGATGGCTTGGGCCATGGTGTAGGGCACAGATGAAGTAGAAGGTACGTCAGGAGCAATGACTTCAGGCGCAATCACTTCAGGGGTAGCAGTGACTTCTTGCTGCACATTGGCTTCAGTCATGACATTATCATGTGCTTCAGCAGTCATAGATGTATCAGCCACATTTGCTTCAGGTTCAGTGGCTTCAGGCTGAGTGGCTTCATGCACAACAGTTTCTTGGTGGACAGGTTCTTGTATGATGGGCACTTCTTCTTGGGCAATAGAGTCTTGCGGAGGGGGAGTGACTTCACGAGTGTCGTCTTTTGCTTCATCGGCTGATGTAGCCGGAATGTCTTCAGCCAGCTTGGCTTTAGGTTCATGAGCAAACTCTAAAGGAATGTCGTCAGGAAACACTTGACATGCCACTGAGCTAGAGTTTTGCTCTCCATCTTCAGGAATGCTTGACATGAAGGCATGATGCCTTTGCGAAGCTTGCGGAATTTTGGCGACACAATTTGTGAAGCATTTGCGTTGATCTTCTCCATGTCATCTTCTAGTGTTGCTGTCGGAGTTTCAACTACCGGAGTGGTAGCTGGAGACGGCGGAGTGCGAGGAATAACTTCATGTAGGGGGGTGTTTGGGTGTTGCTCTTCCCAGTATTCATCTTGAGTCATTGGCGTCATAGGACCGCCAATGCTTATAAGTTCACTGCTCGTAGGAGCAGGTGATTGAACAGGTTGGGGTTCAAGTTGAGGAAGAACTTCATCATCATGCACATTGTCATCATGACCAATGTCTTCAGCTGCAGGTGAGTCAGCAGCTGGGATCTCTTCAGTCCGATGAGCCTCTATGGGAGTAGGCTCATGTACAACCAGACATCGTTCTCGGTTGGAGGAGGCAGGAAGGGCTACAGAGATGGCTTCGACCACCAATGGCTCTGTGGAGGAAAGGTGAGGCTGCAGTGAAGCCTTTGAAGCCTTGAGCTTTTGCTTCTTCTTGGAGGGAGCAGCAGCAGAGGCATCATGATGCTTGCGTTTCTTGGCTTCAGCTTCAGCGTGCCTCGTCTTCTTTTGAGCAGAAGCTACTGAAGGGACCTTTGGCTTCACGCCAGTCATGCTGTCAGGGAAGACAATGCTTGGTCTTTCCTGTCTTGGAGGTTCAGTGTCTTCTGCAACAGGCTTCCTATTCTTCTTGGGTTTCTTGGCAGCCAGGGATCAATGACAGGACGGCCAAGAGCTTTTCTCTTCAGAGCTTCATTGTGGGCTTGGACACATTTCTCTGCATAGTGCTTGAGACGGTCTCTTGAGCCCTTTTCCAGTTCACGGTGCTTGGCAAATTCAGCCTTGAGGTCAGTCATCATGGTCTTGAAGCCTTGGACTTCTTTGGCGCTGAGGCTTGCCATGTGCTTCTTGAACATGGCCTTTTCATGATCAATTTTGTTCTTTTGCTCAATCACCTTCTGTGCAACAGTTAGTTCTTGAGCAATGTACCTTGAAAGGTCACACTGATGTCAATTGGAAGCTGAAGATCATCAAGTGAAAGAGAGGTATCTTCAAGCCACTCATCAATGAAGTTGTTGATGATTTCAGCGTCAAAGAGAGGCAAAGCATTGAAGATTTTGTCCTCTTGCTTGCTCTTAATCAGCATCTCCAAAGCATCATCAGCAAAATCTTCATCACTGGATAGATCTATGATGTCATCATCATTGCAGGATGCTTGCAGGAGTGAGTCCTTGGCCAAATGGCTTCGCAAGCTGCTTGGAGCGCTAAGAGATGTGAGAGAGATCTTCAGACTGCACACTGGATTCAGGAGGTACAATCTTCAGAGGCTTCACATTTGAAGCTTTTGGGGACGCAGCAGATTTGGAAGCCTTTGATTTCTTCTTTGGCTTTACATACTCTGGAACAACTTCAGGTTCCATGTCTTCAGCTGCATCTTCCACAGTTGCCCTTTGAGCAGCAATGTGGGAAGGCAATCCATCGAGGTCATTGAAGGGGCCAACAAGATTTTCGTTGGCTTCACGTGAGCCATCAGACCGTGGCCGAGATGGGCCAGGATTGAAGTTGATGCCCAGTTCTTTCCTGTTCTGAGTGGCAAAGTTCTTGGCAAATTTGTAGTTCTCTTCAAACAGTTCATCATCACGACACCATCGACGACTGGATGGGTCAGCATTTGAAGACATAGGTCCTCTGACCATGCATGGGAATAAGCTCTTGGCAATAGCTTCATACTTAGTCTTGGGCTGAAGCTTCTTGTAGACGATATCACCCCATGGAGGACGAATGACATTCTTGGAAGCATACTCGGGGGTAACAAACTTGTACTGAAACCATTGCTCTGCCCAATATCTTCAAATCCATTGGATTCAAGACTTGCGTTCTCCGTAGGATTCTTCTGGGTCAGATTTGTACATTTGGAATAGATCAGGAGGAAGATCTTTGGCTGTGTCAGTACGTCTCTGCCTGTCACCCTTCTTGGATTGTTTCTCTAAAGCCATAGGGTTCAGACTGAAAGGCTTCACACTGCAATTTGTCTTCCTGCGGCTGGTCAGACAAGATCTGGCTTTAGGTGATTCAATGTGACGCTGTAAGAATTCTGCAAATGAATGCAGACTATGAGAACCAAGGGACTTCCCCATGGACATGTACTTGTGACAGAATTAGAGATGCGAGGAAAGGGGAAGAGGTCATATGCATTCTCAGAAGATTTTGAAGATTAAAGAGGATTGAAGACATTGACCTCATAGTGCAAAGACATTCACTTATATGGAGTGGGTTGGTTCCAGATTTGTACGAATCCGGGAATAAGTACAAGTGAGGAATCTAACTAGTAGTGTAGCATAAGTGAATATGTTTGCAGCATATGAGAGAAGAATAGATAAAAACGGATCTCAACAGAACAGAAACCACTTGTGGCGAAGATTTATGAATTTGATGGATCAAAACAATGGTAAAAATAGAGATCTATTTACCGCAATGAAGAACTGCTTGACGGGAAAAGTGGGATGCCGAGCAGATCGATCTCCTGTGCCCTAACTTGGCGGCAGAAGACACCTACTGCGGCGGCGAAGAGACGAGGTCCACGGCCGACGTGAAGACGGCGTCTAAGAGGTCGCGGCAGCTAAGCGCTTCGTCTCTGGCGTCGACTGGAGCTAGCGGTGGCGCTAGGGTTGAGCGAGGTGGCGAGAGGTGGGAGAAGGAAATAATGACCGCGAGGGGTGGAATATTTATAAGGAGGGGCGACGGCACAGTGCAATTACGCAGGTGCCCCTGGTGGTTCACATTTGGACGACACGTGGCTGGCATGCATCTTATGGAGAGTTGAGACATGATCCCACGCGCGCCAGATATGTCGGATGGACGTTTTGGTTCCTCCAGATTTCGGGCAAAAAGAGACACAACTTTAAAAACGTTTTTAAAGTTTGTCTCTATATCTCCAGCTGACAAGGACACAGTGAAGGCATTCAACAAGTGTCAATAGAATGCATATGAAGATATAGAGAGAGTTGGAGAGATAAAGCATAGAGGGGAATAGGGTCCGATCACATTCACTTAGATCAAAATTTTTGAAGACATAACTATAAGTGAACGCTGTAGAGGACAGAATATATATATATATATATATATATATATATATATATATATATATATATATATATATATATATACATAGAAAAACAAATCAAACCAAAATTGTGAAGATGAGTTTGAAGACAAACAAAGTTGAAGACAAACACGGTGTGAAGATAAAGCAGTTATGACGCCAAATGAAATCTTCAGAAAAGTTTGGTGGTGTGGTGGTGGCGTTACCCACCGTATATGAAGTATTAGACCAGGACACAACGCACAATTATCATGGCGCTCCAGAGTCAATTTCCAAATTAATGTGTTAACACTCAGATTGTAAGTCTTCATGAATTGAAGACATACATTACTTAGTGTGTTGCACATCTAAGTCATGAAAATGCATCAGCGTTAGGATGTGTGTCCAATCACATGACATTTGACGATTCTAAGATATTTAGCTCACACCGCAGCTTGCAAAACTTTTTCTCATCCAAGGGCTTAGTAAAGATATCTGCTAGTTGCTCTTCAGTGTTGACATGAATGATTTCAATATCCTTTTTGATCACATGATCCCTGAGAAAGTGCTGACGAATTTCAATGTGCTTTGTCTTCGAGTGCTGAACTGGGTTGTGAGCAATCTTGATGACGCTCTCATTATCGCTGTAGAGAGGCACCTTTTTCATGTTGAAGCCATAATCCTTGAGAGTTTGCTTCATCCAGAGAAGCTGAGCACAACAAGATCCAACAACAATGTATTCAGCTTCAGCTGTGGAAAGGGACACTGAGTTCTGCTTCTTTGAAGACCAACAAACAAGAGATCGTCCAAGAAAGTGACATGTGCCTGAGGTGGACTTGCGAGCAACTATGTCACCAGCATAATCAACATCTGAGAATCCGACTAGATCAAATATAGAGCCCTTGGGATACCATAATCCTAGTGTGGGAGTGTGAGCCAAATATCGAAGAATTCGCCTCACAGCGAGGTGATGCGATTCCTTCGGTGCCGCTTGGAATCGGGCACACATGCAAACACTAAGCATTATATCAGGCATAGATGCACATGAATAGAGTAAAGAACCAATCATGGAGCGGTATACCTTTTGATCGAACTCTTTACCATTGTCGTCGGAGCCCAATTGACCTTTAGTTGGCATTGGCGTCGTGTACCCTTTGCAATCATGCATTCCAAACTTCTTCAGGCAACCTTTGAGGTATTTCTCTTGAGATATGAAAATGCCATTCCTCTATTGGCGAATTTGGAGACCAAGGAAAAACTTCAGTTCACCCATCATAGACATCTGATATTGCTTTTGCATCATGTATCCAAACTCATCGTTGTATCTTTTGTCAGTGCATCCAAAGATTATGTCATCCACATAAATCTAACATACGGACAGTTCTCCATCATATGTCTTCATGAAGAGTGTGGGATCCAATGATCCAGGTTTGAAGCCTTTGCTCTTCAAGAAGTCTTTGAGTGTGTCATACCATGCACGAGGAGCTTGTTTGAGTCCATACAATGCCTTGTTTAGCTTGTAAACCATGTCACGAGACTTTGGGTCTTCAAAGCCTGGAGGTTGTGCAAAATACACTTCTTCTTCAATTTTCCCATTCAGGAATGTGCTCTTCACATCCATTTGATACAGAAATATGTTATGATGGTTGGCGTATGCTAGCAGTATGCGAATGGCTTCAAGTCTGGCAACATGAGCAAAGGTTTCATCGAAGTCAATCCCTTCTACTTGAGTATATCCTTGAGCAACTAGACGAGCCTTGTTTCTAACAACTTGACCATTTTCATCTTGTTTGTTGCGGTAGATCCATTTGGTGCCAATGATGTTATGTTTCCGTGGATCATGACACTTTACCAATTCCCAGACATTATTCAGCTCAAACTGTTGAAGCTCTACTGCTTGAATCCATTCAGATTCCTTAAAGGCTTCATCAACTTTCTTGGGTTCAGATATTGAGACAAATGCAGAGTGACCACAGAAGTTTGCTAGATGAGTTGCTTTTGAGTGAGTGAGTGGACCAGTTGCATTGATGCCATCAAGAATCTTTTCAATTTGAACTTCATTTGCGACTCGTGGATGAGCTGGGCGAAGACTTTGATCATTCTGTTGATTGTCTTCATGTTCAGTGTTGGCTTTAGGCTGAGCATAGTCTTCAGAATTGTTGGGTGGAGAGATGATAATTTCATCTTCATTTGGTTCCTAGGTGGGTATGATTTCGCATGTACCCATTTGTTTGATAGATTCACTTGGAGAGGCTTTATCTAGCACATTTGACAGGTGCTCTCTTTGCGAGCCATTAGTTTCATCGAACTGCACATCTACGGTTTCAACCACTTTATAGTGAAAGAGATTGAAGACCCGATAGGTGTGAGAGTCCTTTCCGTAACCAACCATAAAACCTTCTTGTGCTTTCGGTGCAAATTTGGAAGTGTGATGTGGATCCTTGATCCAGCACTTAGCACCGAAGACTCTGAAATAGCTTACGTTTGGCTTCTTACCAGTCAGTAGTTCATATGATGTTTTCTTGAAGAACTTGTGAAGATAAACTCGGTTGATGATATGACATGTAGTATCAATGGCTTCAGGACAGAATATTCTTGGTGTCTTGTATTCATCAAGCATAGTGCGTGCCATCTCAATGAGAGTTCTGTTCTTGCACTCGAAGATGCCATTCTGCTGAGGTGTGTATGCAGTTGAGAACTCATGCGTAATGCCCAATGTATCAAGATAGGTGTCGAACCCAGTGTTCTTGAATTCAGTTCCGTTGTCACTTCTGATGTGCTTGATCTTGATGCCATAGTTGTTCATGGCACTATTTGCGAAGCGTCTGAGGACATCCTGCACTTCAGTCTTAAACAGGATTATGTGCACCCAAGTGTATCTAGAGTAGTCATCAACGATCACGAAACCATATAAGCAAGTAGTAGTAGTGAGAGTAGAGTAGTGAGTGGGGCCAAATAGGTCCATGTGAAGCAGCTCGAAGGGACGGGTTGTGGTCATGATTATCTTCGAGGGATGCTTGGCCCTAGTCATTTTTCCAGCTTCACAGGCACCACATAGATGATCTTTCTTGAACTTGACGCCCTCAATGCCTATGACATGCTTCATGACGAGAGTGTGTAGGTTCCTCATACCAGCGTGGCCAAGTCTTCGATGCCAAAGCCAACACTCTAAAGCTTTTGCAAGAAGACATACCGCGAGTTCTGGTCCTGCAGAGAAATCTACCATATACAGATCACCTTTTCGATGTCCTTCAAAGACTAGAGATTTGTCAGATTCCATAAGCACAAGGCAACAATATTTTGCAAATATCACAATCATATTTAGATCACACAACATGGAGACTGACATTAAGTTGTATCCAAGTGATTCAACAAGCATTACTTTGTCCATGTGTTGATCCTTTGAGATAGCAACTCTGCCAAGTCCCAGTACCTTGCTTTTACAAGTGTCCGGGAAAGTGATGTGACTTTTGGGAGAAGGACGTAGAGTTGAGTCCATGAGAAGACGTCGGTCACCAGTCATGCGGTTGGTACATCCACTGTCAATTATCCATTCAGTGGCTTCCGAAGCAGTACCCTACAGATCAGTTAGCGACATAGTCTTCACAAAAAGAAGTGTGAAGCATAAACATTTGACGAACAAGTGGGTTATGGAAGTTTAGATCTTGGTCAGTCATGATAGGAAACTTGTCAAGAAACCATGGGACAAAATACATGGTTAAACCATTTGGACATTTGATCCTGCATCCCAAAAGATGTTTAAGGTCCCCAGCATTGGTGTCAGAAGATGATTTTCGGCTGGAGACCCTTCCCTGCAAGAGAAGTTATTTTTTCTTAACCACCCACATCTTTAGGGGTGGATTAGAAGCAATAAGTCTAAGTGCAGCATCTGAGAATTTTGGATTAGGAGTCCTAGCAAATAGCCTTGCATTAGGAGAATAATACTCATATGAGTAAGCAGAAAAGTTCTTAGTTTTGTGAACATAGCGGTTTGATGAAACACACTCATATTCATAAGCCTAAGTATGATTTCCGTTCAAAACATTGGCGTTAGGGTGACTCTGTTGAGTCCTCTGTCTGTATGAAGCCTTTGGACCATATGAAGCCTTTCAACTGGGGTTTGTCTTCTTCCCAGGTGGTGTCATGATGATATTCACAGGAAGATTCTCAAGACAACTTTTGGGCACCCATATCTTCTTCATTGGTGGCCCATTCCTGCAGTTAGTACCAATATACCTGGCAAACACTTCACCATTTTGATTCTTAAACAGTTTATAGTTTGCATCAAAAGATTCATCAACAATGATTGGGTTAGCATAGGTGAAGCCAAATAAAGTGGATGGATCTACTGGTGGACCTTTTGTAGCAGCCCATGTGGTTTTGGGATACTGCTCAGGCTTCCAATAGGAACCATCAACATTCATTTTCCTTTCAAACCCAACACCCTCTTTCCTCGGGTTTTGGTTCAGAATCTGTTTCTTTAGGACATCACAAAGTGTCTGATGCCTTTTAAGACCTTTGAACATTCCTGTTTCAAGCAATGTCTTCAACCTGGCATTCTCATCAGCAATAGTAGTGGTATCCTCCTTAGAGGGGTTAGTTACCACATGAGCAGTTGAAGATATTGCGACAGTAGCAGCAGTAGAACATTCAGCAACAGAGTTAGCGTTATCACGCTCAAGGCATTTTAGACATGGTGGTTCAAATCCTTCCTGAGCGGGACTGATCTGTTTAGCACGAAGTGACTTGCTCTCCTTTGAAGATCTTCATGAGCCACTCTCAATTTCTCAAGTTTTTGCTTCCTTTGAAGATAATCATAGGAAAGCTTTTCATGAGTAGTTGAGAGTGTTTCATGACAACTTTGAAGTTCCTCGTACTTAACATGAATATTTTTTATGTCTTCAATTAAGGACTGAGATCGGGTCATTTCCACGTCCAACATATCATCGCTTTTGTCTAAAAGTTTTTGAATATGTTCCATAGCTTTCTGGTGTTCAGTTGCAATTTTTGCAATTGTTTTGTAGCTGGGTTTGGATTCACAATCAGAGTCATCTTCACTTTAGGTTTGAAAGTAAGCATCACGTGAGTTTACCTTGGCACCTCGTGCCATGAAGCAGAAGGTGGGAGTAGAGTCATCGTCATCCATGGCATTTGTGTTGGTGACGAGGCCATAGTCTTCAGTGTTGAAGCTAGACTTGGCAACATATGCTGAAGCCAGAGCCAGGCTTGCCACGCCCGAATCAGACTCCTCTTCAGACTCCACCTCTACCTCCTCGGAAGCAAACTCCTCCTCTAAATCCATCTCTTTGCCAACAAAAGCACGAGCCTTGCCAGACGAGCTCTTCTTGTGTGATGAAGACTTTGACGAAGACTTGGAAGAAGACTTTGAGAACTTCTTTTTCTTCTTGTCATCAGAATCATATTCCTTGCTCTTCTTCTTCTTCTTCTTCTTCTTCTTCTTCTTCTTCTTCTTCTTCTTCTTCTTCTTCTTCTTCTTCTTCTTCTTCTTCTTCTTCTTCTTCTTCTTCTTCTTCTTCTTCTTCTTCTTCTTCTTCTTCTTCTTCTTCTTCTTCTTCTTCTTCTTCTTCTTCTTCTTCTTCTTCTTCTTCTTCTTCTTCTTCTTCTTCTTCTTCTTCTTCTTCTTCTTCTTCTTCTTCTTCTTCTTCTTCTTCTTCTTCTTCTTCTTCTTCTTCTTCTTGTTTTTGTTGTCCCACTCAGATATGTAGTGACCAGGTTTCTTGCACTTGTGGCAAGTTCTCTTCTTGTAATCACGACAGGAAGCTTCATCTTTTCTTGAGCTGGATCTTCAAGACTTTCCGAAGCTTTTCTTCCTTGAGAACCTTTGAAACTTCTTCATAAGCATCGCAAGTTCTCTCCCAATGTCATTAGGATCGTCAAAACTGCAGTCAGATTCTTCTTCAGATGAGGAAATAGCCTTTGCCTTCAAGGCGCGAGTTCGGCCATAGTTGGGTCCATAGATGTCTCTTTTCTCAGATAGCTGAAACTCATGTGTGTTGAGCCTTTCAAGTATGTCAGACGGATCAAGAGTCTTGTAGTCAGGACGTTCTTGAATCATCAAGGCCAGGGTCAAATGAGCTGTCAAGTGATCTCAGGAGTGTCTTGATGATTTCATGCTTTGTGATCTCAGTGGCGCCAAGAGCATGAAGCTCATTGGTAATGTCAGTGAGGTGACCAAATGTGAGCTCGACGTTCTCATTGTCGTTTCTCTTGAAGCGGTTGAAGAGGTTGGGAAGAACACATATCCTTGAGTCTCTTTGGGTTGAGAAGCCTTCATTGACCTTGGAGAGCCGGTCCCTGACTAGCTTCGATGTTTCCAGAGCACTCACAAGGCCATACTGTCCTTTGGTCAGATGACCACAGATGATATTCTTAACAGTTGAGTCCAGCTAAATGAACTTGTTGACATCAGCAGGAGTGACACCTTCACCGGCCTTGGGAATGCCATTCTTGACGACATACCAGAGGTCGACGTCAATAGCTTCAAGATGCATGCACATCTTATTCTTCAAGTAGGGGTAATCAGTGCCATCGAAGACAGGAGACGCATCGGAGACTTTGATTATCCGTGCAGTCGACATAGCTAAAACTCCAGGTGGTTAAACCGAATCATACAGAACAAGGGAGCACCTTGCTATGATACCAATTGAAAGTGCAAGTTATCGACTAAAGGGGGGGGGTGAATAGGCGATTTATACGAAGTCTTCAAAGCACGAGGGTTTTGAAGACAATCGATAGAAATAAACCTATATGCTACACAGCGGAAGACAAAACTAACATGGATTGAGATGGAAGATATAACTGAAGCTAAACAGATAGTGGTCTTCACACGGTGAAGACAAACAGAGCAGGCAGACGAGTAATGGCTTCACGAAGACAAACTGAAATGTAAAAGAGAATAGGAATACAACCAGTTGCTTGATGGAGACAGGGATTTGGTAGACCAGTTCCAGTTGCTGTCTCAACTGTACATCTGGTTAGGGCGGCTGTGTATTCAAACCTGAGGACACATAGTCCCGGACACACAGTCCTCACCGTATTCCCCTTGAGCTAAAGACACACAGTCCTCGCCCAATCACTCTGGTAAGTCTTCAAGGTAGACTTCCAAACCTTCACAGACTTTGTTCACTGGCGGTCCACAGTCACTCTAGGACGCTGTGGACGTGACGCCTAACCGGCTGGAGGAAGCACATTCCTCAAGTGCAATAAGTCTTCAGGTCACACAGATAGAAATACTTCAGTGATGCTTAACTCTCTTTGGCTTTGGGTGTTTTGGGTTTTGTCCTCAAAAGAATCTTTTCTCTCAAAGGCTTCGTAGGTGGGTTGCTCTCAAACGACAAAAGCCGTGCACTAACTCTGAGCAGCCACAAATTTATGGTGTAGGGGGTGGGCTATTTATAGCCATGACGCAACCCGACATGATATGTCCGAAATGACCCTTGGCCACTAAGGAACTGAAACGTGTCCAACGGTCGGAATTTGAACACACGCGGCAACTTTACTTGAGCTCCAAGTAAAGCTGACTTATCCAGCTTTGGATAAGATTTGCGCTCATTTGTCTTCGCCTGAAGACATATGTGTTTTGGTTGAGCATCACCTCAGTATTCGACTGTGTTCACTTGGACCCCACTTAACAGTACGGTGGTTCCTATGACTCAAGAAGGAATAAAAATAACTACGAAAGGAACTATGTCTTCGCGTTCTATAGTCTTGAATGAATGTCTTCATAGGTCATTATCTTCACGCACCACCACTGACTTCAATGTTTTCACACATTTTTACGGGTCATCTCTGGAAGTTCAACCGAATCTATGAGGGACTATTACCTGTGTTATCCTGCAATTCTCACAATCACTTTAGTCCCTCAACCTCGTTTGTCGTTAATACTCCAAAACCAACTAGGGGCACTAGCTGCACTTACACCAGTATTAAGTGGTAGTTCATATTTTTTGCCTGTTTTTTTTGTGGAAATCAGTACAAAACAAAGTCCAAACGCTATGAAACTTTTCACGATTTGTTTCTGGACAAGAGAGACCCTATAAACTTCGGGAAGAGACGAGAAGGCAAACGAGGAGATGACAAGGCAACAGGCCGCGCCTACGGGGTAGGCGCACCCTGATGCCTTGTGGGCCCCTCATGGCTCTGTCTTACCTAATTCAACCTCTATAAATTCTCTAAAATCAGGAAACCAATAGAGAGCCGCCCAAAATACTTTTTTTGCTGATGCAAGTTTCTTTTCTTCCGTGATCCCATTTGGAGATTTTTTTTTGATACTCTACGAGAGGGGGAATAGATCATGGAGGTCTTCTACATCAACCTTTCTACCCTTTGATCGGTGAGTGGTACGTCTCCAATGTATCTATAATTTTTGATTGTTCCATGCTATTATATATGATGTTTTGGATGTTTAATGGCTTTATTATACACTTTTATATTATTTTTGGGACTAACCTATTAACCCAAAGGCCGAGTCTAGATTGCTGTTTTTTTTGCCTATTTCAGGGCTTTGCAGAAAAGGAATATCAAACGGAGTCCAAACGGAATGAAACCTTCGGGAGACATATTTTTGGAGCGATATCTTCACGGGAGACTTGAGAACCACGACAGAAGGCACACATGGCGTCCACGAGGGTGGGGGGGCGCGCCCACTCCCCCTTTGTGCACCCCTGCCTCGTGGGCCCCACGTTGCTTCCTCGATGCCCTCCTTCCTCCTATATATACCCATGTACCCTGAAAACATCGAAGCAACAGAGAAAACCCTAATTCCACGGCCGCAACCTTCTATTCCCGTGAGATCCCATCTTGGGGCCTGTTCAGGAGCTCCGCCGGAGGGGGGATCTTCCATGGAGTGCTTCTACGTCAACACCATCGCCTCACCATGAGTTGTGAGTAGTTTACCACAGATCTTCGGATCCATAGTTAGTACCCAGATGGCTTATTCTCTCTCTTTGGATCTCAATACCAAGTTCTCTTCGGTCTTCAAGGAGATCTCTTTGATGTAATCTTTTTGCGGAGTGTTTGTCAAGATCCGATGAATTGTTGGTTTATGATCAAGATTATCTATGAGAAATATTTGGTTCTTTTCTGAATTCTTTTATGTATGATTATAATATCCTTGCAAGTCTCTTTGAATTATTGGTTTGGTTTGGCCTACTAGATCTATAGTTCTTGCAATGGGAGAAGTGCTTGGCTTTGGGTTGAATCTTGTGGTGTCCTTTCCCAGTGATAGCAGGGGCAGCAAGGCACGTATAGTATTGTTGCCATCGTGGATAAAAAGATGGGGTTTATATCATATTGCTTGAGTTTATCCCTCTACATCATGTCATCTTGCTTAAGGCGTTACTCTGTTCTTTTGAACTTAATACTCTAGATGCATGTTGGATAGCGGTCGATGTGTGGAGTAATAGCAGTAGATGCAGAATCGTTTCGGTCTACTTGTCACAGATGTGATGGCTATATATAATGATCATGCCTAGATATTCTCATAATTATTCGCTTTTCTATGAATTGCTCAACAGTAATTCGTTCACCCACCGTAGAATTCTGCTATCATGAGAAAGGTCACTAGTGAAACCTATGGCCCCCGGGTCTATTCTCAACATATCAATCTACAATCTTCTTTACTTTGCTGTTTTTTACTTTCTATTCTTATATCCAAAAATACCAAAAATATCAAACTATCATATCTATTAGATCTCACTTTCGTAAGTGACCATAAAGGGATTGACAACCCCTTATCGCGTTGGCTTCGAAGTTCTTATTTGTTTGTGCATGTGCGAGGGACTCGCGCGTGGTCTCCTACTGGATTGATACCTTGGTTCTCAAAAACCAAGGGAAATACTTACGCTACTGTGCTGCATCACCGTTTCCTCTTTGAGGGAATACAACGCAAGCTCGAGAAGTAGCAAGAAGAATTTCTAGCGCAGTTGCCGGGGAGGCTTACGGAAAAGTCATATACCAAGTACCTATCACAAACCCTTATCCTTTGCATTACATTTATTTGCCTCTCGTTTTCCTCTCCCCCACTTCACCCTTGCCGCTTTATTTTCCCATCTTTTTGCCGTGTGTTTACCGTTCGCTTGCTTCTTGTTTGCTTGTGTGTTGGATTGCCTGCTTGTCACTATGGCTCAAAACAATACCAAATTGTGTGACTTCTCCAATACCAACAATAATGATTTTACTAGCACTCCAATTGCTCCTATTACCGATGCTGAATCTTGTGAGATCAATGCTGCTTTGTTGAATCTTGTTATGAAAGATCAATTTTCCGGCCTTCCTAGTGAAGATGCCGCTACCCATCTAAACAACTTTGTTGATTTGTGTGATATGCAAAAGAAGAGGGATACGGATAATGATATTGTTCAATTGAAGCTATTTCCATTTTCTCTTAGAGATCGTGCTAAAACTTAGTTTTCCTCTTTGCCTAGAAATAGTATTGATTCGTGGAATAAGTGCAAAGATGTTTTTATCTCTAAGTATTTTCCTCCTGCTAAGATCAACTCTCTTAGAAACGATATTATGAATTTTAAGCAACTAGATCATGAGCATGTTCCCAAGCTTGGGAGAGAATGAAATTAATGATACGTAATTGCACTACACATGGTTTGAACTTATAGATGATTATACAAAACTTTTATGCTGGCTTGAATTTTGCTTCTAGAAATCTTTTAGATTCGGCCGCAGCAGGCACTTTCATGGAAACTACCTTAAGAGAATCTACCAAACTCCTAGATAATATCATGGTTAATTATTCTCAATGGCACACCGAAAGATCTACTAGTAAAAAAGTGCATGCTATTGAAGAGATTAGTGTTTTGAGTGGAAAGATGGATGAACTTATGAAATTATTTGCTGCTAAGAGTGCTTCTTCTGATCCTAATGATATGCCCTTATCCACGTTGATTGAAAATAACAATGAATCTTTGGATGTGAATTTTGTTGGCAGGAATAATTTTTGTAACAATGCTTATAGAGGAAACTTTAATCCTAGGCCTTTTCCTAGTAATTCATCTAATAATTATGGTAATTCCTACAATAAATCTTATGGAAAGATGCCCTATGAATTTGAAACTAGTGTTAAGGAGTTTATGAATTCGCAAAAGAATTTCAATGCTTTGCTTGAAGAAAAATTGCTTAAGATTGATGAATTGGCTAGAAGTGTGGATATAATTACTCTTGATGTTGATTCTTTGAAACTTAGATCTATTCCACCTAAGCATGATATCAATGAGTCTCTCAAAGCCATGAGAATTTTCATCGATTAATGCAAAGAAAGAACCGCTTGGATGCGTGCTAAGAAAGAGAGCTTTATAAAAGCGTGTTCTTCTAGTTATCATGAAAATAAAGATAAAGATCTGAAAGTTATTGATGTGTATCCTATTATATCCTTGTTTTCTAGTATGAATCTTGATAAAGATGGGACTGGAAATGAGTCTACTTTAATTTAAAAGGCGTCGCAATGATTCGGAGTTTTTAGGTCTTGATGCTAAAACTGTTAAATGTGGGATTGAAGAGATTAAAACTTTGCATAGTGATGAACCCACTACTTTGGATTTCAAGGGATTCAATTATGATAATTGCTCTTTGATTGATTGTATTTCCTTGTTGCAATCCGTACTAAACTCTCCGCATGCTTATAGTCAAAAATAAAGCTTTTACCAAACACATAGTTGATGCTTTGATGCAATCTTATGAAGAAAAACTTGAATTAGAAGTTTCTATCCCTAGAAAGCTTTATTATGAGTGGGATTCTACTATTAATATTAAAATTAAGGATCATGAATGTTTGACTTGTGTGATTTGGGTGCAAGTGTTTCCACTATCCCAAAAACTTTCTATGATTTGTTATGTTTCCATGAGCTTGATGATTGTTCTTTAAATGTGCATCTTGCAGATTCTACTATTAAGAAACCTATGGGAAGGATTAACGATGTTCTTATTGTTGCCAATAGGAATTATTTGCCCGTAGATTTCATTGTTCTTTATATAGATTGCAATCCTTCATGTCCTATTATTCTTGGTAGACATTTGCTTAGAACGATTGGTGCAATTATTGATATGAAGGAAGGAAATATTAGATTCCAATTTCCGTTAAGGAAAGGCATGGTACACCTTCCTAGAAAGAAAATTAAATTACCTTATGAATCTATTATGAGAGCCACTTATGGATTGCCTTCCAAAGATGGCAATACCTAGATCTATCCTTGTATCATGCCTTGCTAGGGGCGTTAAACGATAGCGCTTGTTGGGAGGCAACCCAATTTTATTTTCTTTGTTTTTGCTTCTGTTTAGGAACAAATATTGCATCTAGCTTATGTTTAGATGTGGTTTTGTGTTTTAATTAGTGTTTGTGCCAAGTAGAACCGTTGGGAAGACTTGTGTGAAGTTTATATGATCTTGCTGTAAAAAACAGAAACGTTAGCGCCGACGACAATAGTCACCCGATTTTACTGGAGAGTGCTATTTAGTAGATTCTTTTTGCATATGATTAATAGACAAATTCCTCACGTTTACCAATTTATTTCAATTTTTTGGAGTTACATAAGTATGCAAAAGTTACAGATTACTAAAGACTGTTCTATTTTTGACAAATTCTGTTTTTCGTGTGTTGTTTGCTTATTTTGATGAATCTATGAGTAGTATTGGAGGATATGAATCATAGAGAAGTTGGAATATAGTAGGTTTAACACCAATATAAACAAAGAATGAGTTCATTACAGTACCTTTGAGTGGTGGTTTGTTTTCTTATACTAACGGAGCTCACGAGATTTTTGGTTAAGTTTTGTGTTGTGAAGTTTTCAAGTTTTGAGTATGGCTTTGATGGAGTACGGAACAAAGAGTGGCAAGATCCTAAGCTCGGGGATGCCCAAGGCACCCCAAGGTAAAAATTAAGGACAAACAAAAGCCTAAGCTTGGGGATGCCCCGGGAAAGCATCCCCTCTTTCGTCTTCATCTATCGGTAACTATACTCGGGACCATATTTTTATTCACCACATGATGTCTGTTTTACTTGGAGCGTCATGTATGGTTTGAGTCTTTGCTTGTTAGTTTGCCACAATGTTCCTTGCTGGACACACCTTTTTGAGAGAGATAAATATGGCCTAGAATTTGTTAGAACACTCTATGTGCTTCACTTATATCTTTTGAGCTAAATAGTTTTGCTCTAGTGCTTCACTTATATCTTTTAGAGCACGGTGGTGATTTTATTTTGTAGAAATTGTTGAACTCTCATGCTTCACTTATATCCTTTTGAGAGTCTTTAAGAACAACATGGTAATGTGCTTTGGCTATAAAACTAGTCCTAATATGATAGGCATCCAAGATAAATGTAGTAAAAACTTTCATATAAAGTGCATTGAATATGATGAGAAGTTTGATACTTGATGATTGTTTTGAGATATGAGGATAGTGATATTAGAGTCATGCTAGTGGAGTTAGTATGAAATTGAGAAATACTTGTGTTAAAGTTTGTGATTCCCGTATCATGCACGTATGGTGAACCGCTATGTGACGAAGTTAGAGCATGAGGTATTTGTAGAGTGTCATCCTTTGTGTGGAGGTCAGGGGCGCGCGATGGTTAACTCCTACCAACCTCCCCCCTAGGAGCATGCGTTGATTTCTTTGTTTTGTTGACTCATAAATTTTTGCAATAAGTATACGAGTTCTTATGACTAATGTTGAGTCCATGGATTATACGCACTCTCACCCTTCCACCATTGCTAGCCTCTCTTGTACCGCGCAACTTTCGCCGGTACCATACACCCACCATACACCTTCCTCAAAACAGCCACCATACCTACCTATCATGGCATTTCCATACCCATTCCAAGATATAATGCCATGCAACTTTCCACCGTTCCGTTCATATGACACGCTTCATA
The DNA here is from genome assembly GCA_902687465.1 of Secale cereale. Lineage (NCBI taxonomy): Eukaryota > Viridiplantae > Streptophyta > Magnoliopsida > Poales > Poaceae > Secale > Secale cereale. The sequence continues at coordinate 392,446,022 of LR738712.1, read as the reverse complement.
TTGTCATATTGCCATGCATGATCATGTAGTTGACATCGTATTTGTGGCAAAGCCACCATGCATAATTTTTCATACATGTCACTCTTGATTCATTGCACATCCCGGTACACCACTGGAGGCATTCATATAGAGTCATACTTTGTTCTAGTATCGAGTTGTAATATCAAGGTTTAAATCAATAAAAGTGTGATGATCATCATTACTAGAGCATTGTCCCATGTGAGGAAAAGCCAAAAAAAGGAGATGGCCCCAAAAATATATATAGAGAGGGGCTAAATAAAAAAAAGAGAAAACCCCTCCAAAAAAAAAATGAGAGAAAAGAGAGATGGGGCAATGCTATTATCCTTTTCCACACTTGTGCTTCAAAGTAGCACCATGTTCTTCATGATAGAGAGTCTCATGTTTAGTCACTTTCATATACTAGTGGGAATTTTCATTATAGAACTTTGCTTGTATATTCCAACGATGGGCTTCATCAAATGCCCTAGGTATTCATGAGCAAGCAAGTTGGATGCACACCCACTTAGTTTCTTTTTGTTGAGCTTTCATACATTTTTAGCTCTAGTGCATCCGTTGCATGGCAATCCATACTCGCTCACATTGATATCTATTGATGGGCATCTCCATAGCCCATTGATACGCCTAGTTGATGTGAAACTACCTTCCTCTTTTTGTCTTCTCCACAACCACCACTCTATTCCACCCATAGTGCTATGTCCATGGCTCACTCTCATGTATTGCGTGAAAGTTGAAACGTTTGAAAAAATTGAGTATGAAAACAATTGCTTGGCTGAAACCGGGGTTGTGCATGATATGAATATTTTGTGTGATGAAGAGGGAGCATAGCCAGACTATATGATTTTGAAGGGATAACTTTGTTTAGCCATGTTATTTTGAGAAGACATGATTCCTTTGTTAGTATGCTTGAAGTATTATTATTACTTATGTCAATATAGACTTTTGTCTTGAATCTTTCGGATCTGAACATTCATGCCACAATAAATAGAATTACATTGAAAATTATGTTGGTTAGCATTCCACATCAAAAAATCTGTTTTTATCATTTACCTACTCAAGGACAAGCAGGAATTAACCTTGGGGATGCTTGATACGTCTCCAACGTATCTATAATTTTTGATTGTTCCATGCTATTACATATGATGTTTTGGATGTTTAATGGGCTTTATATACACTTTTATATTATTTTTGGGACTAACCTATTAACCCAAAGGCCCAGTCCAGATTGCTGTTTTTTGCCTATTTCAGGGTTTTGCAGAAAAGGAATATCAAACGCAGTCCAAACGGAATGAAACCTTCGGGAGAGATATTTTTGGAGTGATATCTTCACAGGAGACTTGAGAACCATCGCAGAAGGCACATGTGGCGTCCACGAGGGTGTGGGGCGCGCCCCCTGCCTCGTGGGCCCCATGTTGCTTCCCCGATGCCCTCCTTCCTCCTATATATACCCATGTACCCTGAAAACATTGAAGCAACAGAGAAAACCCTAATTCCACCGCCGCAACCTTATGTTCCCGTGAGATCCCATCTTGGGACCTGTTCCGGGGCTCCGCCGGAGGGGGGGGGGATCTTCCACGGAGTGCTTCTACATCAACACCATTGCCTCACCATGAGTTATGAGTAGTTTACCACAAACCTTCGGGTCCATAGTTAGTACCTAGATGGCTTGTTCTCTCTCTTTGGATCTCAATACCAAGTTCTCCTCGGTCTTCGAGGAGATCTATTCGATGTAATCTTTTTGCGGTGTGTTTGTCGAGATCCGATGAATTGTGGGTTTATGATCAAGATTATCTATGAAAAATATTTGGTTCTTTTCTGAATTCTTTTATGTATGATTATAATATCCTTGGAAGTCTCTTCGAATTATCGGTTTGATATGGCCTACTAGATCTATAGTTCTTGCAATGGGAGAAGTGCTTGGCTTTGGGTTCAATCTTGCGGTGTCCTTTCCCAGTGATAGCAGGGGCAGCAAGGCACGTATATTATTGTTGCCATCGAGGATAAAAAGATGGGGTTTATATCATATTGCTTGAGTTTATCCCTCTACATCATGTCATCTTGCTTAAGGCGTTACTCTGTTCTTTTGAACTTAATACTGTAGATGCATGCTGGATAGCGGTCGATGTGTGGAGTAATAGTAGTAGATGCAGAATCGTTTCGATCTACTTGTCACGGACGTGATGCCTATATATAATGATCATGCCTAGATATTCTCATAATTATTCGCTTTTCTATCAATTTCTCGACAGTAATTCGTTCGCCCATCGTAGAATTCTGCTCTCATGAGAGAAGCCACTAGTGAAACCTATGGCCCCCGGGTCTATTCTCAACATATCAATCTACAATCAACTTTACTTTGTTGTTTTTTACTTTCTATTCTTATATCCAAAAATACCAAAAATATCAAACTATCATCTCTATCAGATCTCACTTTCGTAAGTGACCGTAAAGGGATTGACAGCCCCTTATCGCATTGGCTGCGAAGTTCTTATTTGTTTGTGCAGGTGCGAGGGACTCGTGTGTGGTCTCCTACTGGATTGATACCTTGGTTCTAAAAAACTGAGGGAAATACTTACGCTGCTATGCTGCATCACCCTATCCTCTTCGAGGGAATACAACGCAAGCTCGAGAAGTAGCAGTGATCAGTTCACCACAGACCTACATGTCCATAGCTAGTAGCCAGATGTCATCTGCTCTCTCTTTGATCTTCAATACAATGTTCTCCTCGATGTTCTTTGAGTTCTATTTGATGTAATCTTCTTTTTTAGTGTGTTTGTTGGGATCTGATGAATTTTGTGTTTTTGATTAGATTATTCATGAATATTAATTGAGTCTTCTCTGGATTCTTTTATGCATGGTTATTATAGCTTTGTATTTCTCTCTGATATATCTGTTTGGTTTGGCCTACTAGATTGATTTATCTTGCAATGGGAGAGGTGCATTGTAATGGGTTTAATCTTGCGATGCTCTATATCCTAGTGACAAAGGAGGGCACACGACACATTTTTTTATTGTTGCCATTAAGGGGAAAACGACGGGGTTTATTCATATTGGTTGGAGTTACTTTGCCAACATCATGTCATCTTGCTCAAGGTGTTACACCGTTTTTATTAACCTAATATTCTAAATGCATGCTGGATAGCGGTCAATGGGTGGAGTAATAGTAGTATATGCAGGCAGGAGTCGGTCTACTTGTCTCGTACGTGATGCCTATATACGTGATCATTGCCTTGAATATCATCATAACTATGCACTTTTGTATCAATTCCCCAACAGTAATTTGTTTACCCACCGTATGCTTTTTGTTCAAGAGAGAAGCCTCTAGCGAGACCTATGGCCCCCCGGGTCTACTTTTATCATATATGAAATCCAATATACCTTGATGCAATTTTATTACCGTTATTTTATTTTATCTATCTATCTATCACTATGAGATTTGATCCTTGCAAATAACCGCCGAGGGGATTGACAACCCCCTTGATCGTGTTGGGTGCAAGTATTTGCTTTTGTGTGTGTAGGTGTTATTAACGAGGTTTCATGTGGTTCTCCTACTACATTGATAAACTTGGTTCTTAAGTGAGGGAAACACTTATCTCTAGGGTACTACATCATCCTCTCCTCTTTGAGGGAATCCCAACACAACTCACAAGTAGGATCTAGCCACAACTATATATAGAGGTGCATATACTTATGGCGTGCCACCGTTTGGAACATCGGTACAATTTTTGTTAATCGTGTGTGGACCCCGCGTCATATACTAGCGACATTGAACTAAATCTCAAGCCACAAGTATAAGATATAGTGTTGGCGTAGATATTTTTGCGACGTTAGCAATACTCCACGGATGGTGAGGATGATGGGACCCACATACAAGTGGCGTTCCCTAGAATTCGTATGCCAGCAATAAGCTCATAGAGATGATGTGCGAATTATGCTGATGCCAACACTATTTGAAAAAATAGTGCTGGAGTTGATGGAAAATGGCGCGCCATGAATGAATGTTGTGGCTAGAACTGTATCCATAAGTTTAAGGGGAAAATGGCGGGGTTTAATCATATTGCTTGGTTTTATTATGTGTACATTATGTCATCATACTTCATGCATTACTCTATTTTTTATGAACTTAATACATAGAGAGGCAAGCATAGAAGCAATCTCAACATGGAGTAATAGTAGTTGATGCATGAAGGATACGGTCTACTTGTCATGGACGTAATGCATGTGTACATCATCATGCCATGAATAACGTCATAACTATGCACTTTTCTATCAATTGCCCAACAGTAATTTGTCTGCCCACCATATCCGATCTATATGGGAGAGATGCCTCTAGTAAAAACTATGGCCCCTGGGTCTATTTTAATCATAGTGCTAAAATAAAAAAACCTTGTTGCAATTTACTATCTTTTATTTTACTTTGCAATTTATCTATCACCTATTACCTGATTTGATCCTTGCAATTAACGAGTACAAGGGGATTGACAACCCTCTTGCCCGCATTGGGTGCAAGTATTTGCTCTTGCGTGTGCATGTACTATTAACGGTTGTTTGTGTGGTTCTCCTCTTGGTTCAATAACCTTGGTTCTCTACAGAGGGAAATACTACTCGCTACTATACTGCTTCACCCTTCCTCTTTGGGGGAAATACCAACGCAAATCACAAGAAGAAAAAGCCTCCACGAGACCCATCATCATGAGATGGCCAAATATTAGGCAAGATTCTTATGGGTTGGTGATGGCGATAAGCAAAAATACCTTATAGTCCATTGGCCCAACATTTGCAAACCCCCGTGACCAGGGAGGACTTGGGATCATGTCGTCCAAGTGTATGAGCATTGTCGTGCTGACTCGGTGGTCGTGGTGGATTACTAATGGGGAGGGAGGCCTTTGGCTTGACATCATCTGGAATAAATATCTTTGAGGGAAACCGCTCGCCTTATTTCAACACTCTGGCGGCTCATAGTTCTGGTAGTCTTTCATCCAGATGCTCCTGGTCCTTCACATCGGGACCTCCATCGTAGTGAGGTCGGGTGCGTCTACCCTGTTCTGGTTCAATAGGTGGGTTGGGGATCGCCCCTTCACGGCCCAAATCCAGACTTTTTCGCAATCACGGTGAAATCTAGGATCTCCTTCAATATGGACCTTATTTACTTAAGGTGCCTCGCGTTCTGGCCTCCATTCAGGCCCACAGAACTTGCGAACCGACAGGACCTGTTTGAGTGCATTGTGCTTCAGCATCCGGTCGTGGACAAGCTGCACGCTCGCATCTCCTGGCATTTGGCACCCTCATGCTGCTTCTCCACCAAATCCCTCTACTAGGACACTGCGGTTGCTCCTACCTCAATGCCCCAAGTCCTCATCTGGGCAATCAGACTGCCGCTAAAAATTTGGATCTTCCTATGGCAATGGATCCAGGGTCGGGTTCCTTCTGGCGTGCAGGTTCTCAATCGGAATGGCCCTCGTGATGGATTTCCCATACATGGGACAGAGAAGGATTCGAATCATTTCTTCTTCAGATGCTCGTCTGCTTAATTCCTTTGGAGCTGCTTCCGAGAAGTGGTTGGAAGGTTATACGTCCCAACATATCTATAACTTTCGATTGTTCCATGCTATTATAGTATCAATCTTGGATATTCAATATGCATTTATATGCTATTTTGTATCATTTTTGGGACTAACCTATTAATCTAGTGCCCAATGGTTGTTGCTACTTTTTTGCCTGTTTTTGGCTTTTCAGAAAATCAATATCAAACAGAGTCCAAACGAAGAAAAATCTTTGGATTAATTTTGTCTCGACAAGAAGGGACCCATGAAGGTTCGGGAGTAGATCAGAAGAGTCGCTAGGGAGTGACAAGTTCAGGGGGCGCGCCCCAGGGGGGTCATGCCCCCATGGCTTGTGGGCCCGTCGTGGCACCTCTTGACCTAACTCGCCTCCATAAATTCCCAAATATTCCCAATATACCAGAGAGCCACCCGAAATACTTTTTCCGCCACTTCAAGTTTCTTTTATTCCACGATCCCATTTGGAGGGCTTTTCTGGTACTCTGTCAGAGGGAGAATCCATCACATAGGGCTTTTCCATCATCCTTGCTGCATTTTGATGATGCGTGAGTAGTTAACCATGGACCTATCGGTCCATAGCTAGTAGCTAGATGTCTTCTTGTGTCTCTCTTTGATCTTCAATACCATGTGCTCCTTGATGTTCTTGGAGTTCTATCCGACATAATCTTTTTTTGCAGTGTGTTTGTTGGGGTCCGATAAATTGTTAGTTTATGATCAGATTATCTATGAATATTAATTGAGTCTTTTCTGAACTTCAGTAAGCATGATTTTTATAGCTTTGTATTTTTGTCAGATCTATCCGTTTGGTTTGGCCAACTAGATTGATTTATCTTTAGTGAGAGGTGCTTTGCGATGGGTTAAATTTTGCGGTGTCCTATATACTAGTGACAAAAAGCGACATGACATGTATTTGTATTGTTTCCATTAAGGATAAATGACGGGGTTTATTCATATTAGTTGAGTTTACTTTGTCTACATCATGTCATCTTGCTTAAGGCGTTACTCTGTTTTTAGCTTAATACCCTAGATGCATGCTGGATAGCGGTCGATTGGTAGAGCAATAGTAATAGATGCAGGCAAGAGTTAGTCTACTTGTCTCAGATGTGATATCTATATACATTACCATGGCATTGGATATCTTCATAACTATACACTTTTCTATCAATTGCCCAACAGTAATTTGTTCACCCACTGTATGCCATGTGTTTGAGAGAGAAGCCTCTAGTGAAAACTATGGCCCCCGGGTCTACTTTATCATATATATATAACCTAAAAAAGCTTGCTGCAATTTATTTATTTTTTATTTGTTTTGCAATTTATCTATCTACCAACACAAGATTTTATCCTTGCAAGTAACGAGTTCAAGGGGATTGGCAACATTATTGCCTGCGTTCGGTGTAAGTATTTGCTTTTGTGTGTATAGGTGCGATTCACAGGGCTATGCATGATTCTCCTACTGGATTTATATCTTGGTTCTCACTAAGGAAAATACTTATCTCTACTATGCTGCATCACCCCTCCTCTTAGGGGGAAAACCCAACACAATTTACAAGTAGCAGGAAGAATTTCTGGCGCCGTTGCCGGGGAGACATCATCTTAACCTATCAAGTACCTTTGCACAAACTATCATTTACTTGTTGTACTTTTTATTTGCCTTTTTATTTTTTTTCTTTGCCTCTCATTTTAATCTCCCCACTTCTCATAGAAAAATACAAAAACACGAAAATATTTGCATTGTTGCTTTGCTTGTTTGTCTGCTTGAAATTGCTACCATGTCTGAATTTCTCTTTGCTAAGAGCGAAGATGGTGAAACTCCTAAAATGGAAATTCCCGTAGAGTTAGGTACTAAAACTTTTGTGACGGGATACGGCAACATCATAGGGAAGAGAATTATTCATGAATTTTTTACTTGTATGTCAACCTTGGTTTGTACTCATATTCCTATCCGTAAGAGAACCAATAATTATGCTCGAGCTATTCTTGAACTCATCATTAAACTTGAAAGGAGATTTATGCATACCCATCCCACTGTACAAAGGTTTTTCTATGAGCTACCTAACATAAACCACCTTAAGGTAAAAAATATAGCTACCCTTATCCTCATGAATAAATTTGATTACATAATATGAGAAGCTAGAGAAATCTTTGATTTTTATAATGTGATTTATGAAAATTCTATGATTGATAAAATTTTACATAATGGAGATTTTATGAGGATATGTGTGTCTAGTGATGCTCGTGCTTTTGAGGAGAATGCTAGCGATAAGGTTCCCCCTTGCATATTGTCCAACAAGTTTTCAATGGTATAAATCATCAATATTCTTGGATAGTAAAAGGGAATCAACAAGGTTTCAAAGAAACTTGGCTTGAAAATGCTAAAATTTTGATAGATGATGTGTTCACCAATACTTTCGGAAAACCTGGTGATAAACACATATCACAACAGAGGAAAACCAAATATGACAATACTTGAAACTATGCATCACACCTAGCTAGGGGCATAAAACAATAGCGCTTGTTGGGAGGCAATCCAATAGTTATCTTAATTTTTTATTTTTATTTTTGTTATTGAGTGATCACAAAATTATGCTAATTTTATATTTAAATTAGTGTTTGTGCCAAGTAAAGCCTTTGGGTTGATTTGGTTGATAGTTGACTTGATTCTGTGAAAAAAGAAACTTTTGCGTCCAGTGCAGAAAATTGTATAATTTACTTGGACGTGATAATTTTCTGAAATTTTTGAACGTGATTTATATATATATTTACAATGTTTTCATAAGTTTTCATAATTGGTATATTTTCATAAGTATGATTATTGTTCAGATCATTACAGACTGTTCTTTTTTAGACAGATTCTGTTTTCATTGCATAGTTTGCTTCTTTTGATGATGCTATGGATTACATGGGGTGGGGTATAAGTCATGGATAAGTTAGATTACAGTAGGTATTATGGAATAATAAAATATGAACAGGTTCATAATGGTACCTTAAGTTCATGATTTGCTTATTATACTAACATATCTGATGAAGTTTCTTTGAGTTTTGTGTGCTGAAGTTTTCAAGTTTTGGGTGAGATCACGATGGATGAAGAAATAAGGAGCAACAATACCTTAATATTGGGGATGCCTGAGGCACGCCAAATTATTATTCAAGCACAAAGAAGCATCTAAGCTTGGGGATACCCCAGATGGCATCCCCTCTTTCGTCTATAATCCATCAGTATGTTAATTGGAGCTATATTTTTATTCATCACATGATCTGAGTTTTGCTTGGAGCGTTGTGTATTATAGTATTGTTTTATTTGTTTGCTTTTTAGTTTGCCACAATCATTGTTTACTGCACACACCTTTTGAGAGGGACACACATTTATTTGTGATTTGTTAGAATACTCTTTGTGCTTCACTTATATCTTTTGAGCTAGGTAGTTGCTCTAGTGCTTCACTTATATCCTTTAGAGCACGGCGGTGGTTAAAGAAATAGTTGCACTATCATGCTTCACTTATATTATTTTGAGGGTCTAATACATAGTAATGGAAATATGCACATGTTATGAAATTGGTTCTGATAGGATAGGTATTCAGAAGGGATATAATAAAACTTTCATGGAGATCACCGAATATCATAAGTTTGATTCCTTGCAATAGTTTTGCGATATAGAGATGGTAGTATGTGGGGTTACTGGTGAATGATTGTGGTATTTTAAGAATATTGGTGTTAAGATTTGTGATTCCCGAAGCATGCATGTATGGTATTCAGTTGTGCTAAGAAGTTGGAGCATGGTTTATATTGAGTGTCTTTCTTTGCGCGGAGGTAACTCCTACCAACCTCCCTCCTAGGGGAATGCATAGTAGTACTTTGCTTCAAGGGTGGATAGACTTTCGCAATAAGTATGTGAGTTCTTTATGAGTAATGTGAGTCCATGTATTATACACACTCTCACCTTTCTGCAATTTGCTAGCCTCTTCGGCACCGTGCATTGCCATTTCTCACCTCGAGTGTCGGTGCAAACTCTAGCGGTGCATCCAAACCCCATGATATGATACGCTCTATCAGACATAAGCCTACTTATATCTTCCTAAAAACAGTGACCATACCTACCTATCATGGCATTTCCAAGCCATTCCAAGATATATTGCCATGCAACTTCCACCATTCCATTATTATGACATAAACTTTCATTGTCATATTGCTTTGCATGGTCATATAGCTGACATAGTATTTGTGGTTTATCCACCACTCATCATTATCATGCATGTTATGCTAGCATCATTACACATGCTAGTACACTGCTAGAGGCATTCATATAGAGTCATATTGTTCTAGGTATCGAGTTGTAAGTAAATAGAACTGTGATGATCATTGTTATTAGAGTATTGTCCCGGTGAGTAAATAAAAAGGAGAGGCCAAAAAGAGCCCAGTAAAAAAGGAGGCCAAAAGGAGCCGAGCAAAAAAACTGAGAGAAAAAGAGAGAAGGGGAAATGTTACTATCCTTTTTTACACACTTGTGCTTCAAAGTAGCTCCACATTTTTCATATAGAGAGTCTCCTATGTAATCACTTTTATATTGATTTTTCATTATAGAACTTGGCTTGTATATTTCGATGATGGGCATCCTCAAATGCCCAAGGTCTTTATGAGCAAGCAAGTTGGATGCACACCCACTTATTATTTAGTTTCAGCTCTCAAACACATATACCTCTTAGTGCATCCATTTCATGGCAATCTCTACTCCTCTCATTGACATAAATTGATGGGCATCTCCATAGCCCGTTGATTAGCCATGTCGATGTGATACTATCTTCCTTTTTGTCTCCCCACATTAATCTATATCACCGCATTCTATTCCACCCATAGTGCTATGTCCATGGTTGCGCTCATGTATTGCATGAGAATTGAAAAAAGCCAAAGTGCGTTAAAAGTATGAACCAATTGCTCGTCTGACATCGGGGTTGTACATGATTTATATTTTGTGTTAAGAACAAGGAGCATGACAAGGCTATATGATTCTGTAGGGATAGCGTTCTTTAGCATTGTTATTTTGAAAGGCATGGTTGTTCGTTGGTATGCCCGAGTATTGATGTCTTTATGTCAAATTATAGAGTATTGTTTTGAATCATTCAGATCTAAATATTCATACCACAAAATAAAGATTACATTATGAACATGTTAGGTAGTATTCGACATCAAAAAATATGTTTTTGTTATTTACCCACTCGAGTACAAGAAGGAATTTAGCTTGGGGATGCTTGATACGTCTCCAACATATCTATAATTTTTGATTGTTCCATGCTATTATAGTATCAATCTTGGATGTTTTACATGCATTTACATGCTATTTTATATCATTTTTGGGACTGACCTATTGTTGGGGATATTTCCCATGACCAAGACCCGACCTAGGGTGTGACCCGGCAGATTACCCAAAGGCACTATGGGCCACCCTATTTTCGAGGTAATGGTGATATGGCAAGAGACCTGCTGTCCCATAACAAGACCCGACCAAAGGCCGGCTCATCGAGAAGCTCTGTGGGCCAGCTTAACGAGAAGGCTCAGATGGAAAGCTTCCTAACTTGGGAAGTAAGATGGATATGAATTAGAGTAGGATACGAGTTGATAGTATGACCCAAAATCTTCGATAAACCTAGGAACTCCACATGTTATATAAAGGGTTGCCCTTAGGAGAAAAATGCTAAGTTTAAATCTCTTGAAAGCTAGGTTAGTGAATCCACATCCTTGAAATTAAGATCATCGTCAATATCAATCAAGCAGGAAGTAGGTCCTTACCTACATCGTGAGGGGCAAAACCTGGGTAAACTTTGTGTCATACACTCCTGATCAACCCTGTCCAAGCAACCACCTAGTTGCGATGACCTCAAGAGAAAGTCCTTTCACAAGGACATCTGTTGTGACAAAACCAAGACAGTTGGCGCCCACAATGGGGCTTGCGCACGGTGGTGTTGAGTTCTTGGGGGGCACTTTCCCATAAATCAATGGATACGCGATCGGCCTGATGACGACGAGTCGCCAAAGACAAGCTATACATCGACGACTCAGGTTGGGGCCCTGAGGCCGACTCGATCGAGTACGGGTATCGGGTCCCCTTCGGCAAGATCCACATCTTCATCGGCATAATAGAAGAGTCTTGTTTCGAGCCGGATACCACCTCTGACATCGTTGAGCCAGCTCGTCACACCAAACCTGGCCAGGCTCAAGCCGACCGGACTCATGTTTTCATCGGTTTCACTCATGGACTTGGTCTGTCGGGAAATTTTGGTTTGGTGGCGACACGCTGGTCAACTCTGATGGAAGTCTTTGGTCGAGGATACCGAGTCAATCCTTCCTCTTTTCGATGACCGACTAGGGGCTACTCTGATGATGAGATTAGTCTGGAGGTCTACGAGCCACCACAATAGGCGGTGGTCCATATGGCTGGAGCCCTGATCGACATGATGGCGGGTCAAAACTCTATGACGACTGGGGCCGAGGCAGCGGCTTCCGCCGCAACCGGTTCGAACCAAACACTGGCTCAGGCGCTCGCCGAGTTGATGACTACCCTAGGCTGTCACGGCCCTAGAATAATTGCTTGCAAATAGTTGCATATGCACTCATGCATCTTTTTCAATTCAAAGGAATTTGAATTGAGGATAATTCCCAAAGCCTCAGAAATAAATAAAGGGGAAAACCCTGAAAATGCATTCAATGTATAAAAAATGCTCTTCATTAATGTCTAGTATTTTTGGCAAGGGTTTGGATCCAAACCAAAAATAATGAATATTTTTAAGGAATTATTTTGGGCACTGAATTTAAATCGTATTGTATTTGAATTTATATTCATATAACTAGGATATATTTTCAAATGCTTCTGAAATAATTTACGTGCATTTGGCTAGGTCCATATGTGTACACAAAATATTTCAGAATGTTTTGGCATTGTTTGAATTTGTAAGAATTCAAAACAGTGGCAAAAATAAAGAAAGAAAAAGGGGAAGTACAAACCTACGCTTACTTGAGAGGCCTAGCAGCAGCCAACCCACCAGAGCCGAACTGCCAGTCATCCCCTTCCTCTAGGCAGAAGGACGTCGGGTGTGTGCCTCACGAGCGTGGCCACACGCATGTCACCTCCTGCTTCCTGCCACTGCCCCGATGTGCCTAGTAGCGCCACGCACGTCCCCGAACCCAACCCGCTCACTCTCGTCCTCTCTCCCCTTCACCTCGTCGCTCTCCACGCCGGACCCGAGGGGAACCGAGCGTGCCGCCAACGAACCCGCGACCACCGTGCTCCCCTAGCACTCTTGATTTGTCTGTGAGCTTCGCATTCGTCCCCTATGCCATCTGCCCTGAGCAACGCGACGCCGAATGACCCGCTCAGCCGGCTACCTCGCCTTCTTCCTCCTTGGCCGCCGAAGATTGACTTCGTCGCTCCGAAAGCTCGTACCCTTCCTCGACCCCTCTGTCTCCTCCATTTGACTCGATGTGAGCCCCACCATTGTTTCCCCTCCTCTTTTTGCTCGCACGCATGCCATAGCCGTCTTAACTCCCATGCCCGAAAGCTTGCTTGCCGCCGGCCATGTCGCCCCCGCGACCACAACGGCCACAACTCGAGTTCGAGCACATCCCCGTGCTCAGCATGCTTCCAAGACCTTGGAACACCCATCATATTCTCCTTACGTACACCCTAGCGTTGAACCCGACCTCGCCCGAACTCCGGCCGTTGCACTGGTTGTCGCCCCCGTCGTTTTAGGCCGTCACCGGTGAAACTGACATCATTGGCCGACGTGGACGACCCCCCTCATCACGTAAGTGGTCTCCATCATCTGTTTGGTTGTCGAAGCGAGAAATATGAAGGCCTCCACCGCTACTGACCTCGCCGCCGGCTAACCGCCGGTGGGTTTGACCAAAACACATCAGGTTTGACCTCCTCTGTGTCTATGACACGTGGGCCATGCCCAGGTTTAATTTTAGGTTAGTAAACAATTTGTGCTAATTACTCTATTATCTAAATGAGACATTGACACGTAGGTCCCGTCCCTGATTAAAACAAGTTTTGGATTTAAAATAAACCTAATATAGTATTTAACGAGGTGGGTCATTGACCTGTGGGACCCACTGGTCACGTTTGACCTGGAATGGTCCGTTGACCCGATGACCTCAACCTGGCGTAGTGCTAACGCAGTAATGCTTTTGTGGAATTTTAAATAAATCATAAATGATTTATTTATTTCTGAAAATAGCTAAAACTTCAATAAATCATAGAAATTCAGCCATAACTCCAAATGAAATAATTTATATATAAAAATGATTAGAAAAATATGAAGAATCTGTTTATGGCATTGTCATGCATGTTTGAACAACTTAAGGTTGCTATATATATTTTAATTTGAATAAATGCCATTTGAAATGTCACATATGGAGTTTGAGTTTCAACCCTGAGTTTAAACCAATTTCATTTAATTTGTTGCTACTTGCATTGGCCCAATCAACAACATATTACCATGTCATGATCATGCGTCATATTTTCGCATTGCATTGATTGTGCTCTCTCTTGTTTGCCGTTGTTTGTCTCCTCTCGGTAGATGTTGTTCCGACGATGTGATCGATGACACTGATGAAGACACACTACTATCTTCAGAAATGCCAGGCAAGCAATCCCCCTTAATCACTCTGATACAATCCCACTCTCTCCCTCTTGCTCTTTTTTACTGCATTAGGATAATAATGATTAAACTATTACATGTTGCCGCAGTTGAACCCATTCCTCTGCATGACCTATCATTGCATAGTAAATAGTTGAAACCCACTAGCATGAGTAGGAGTTATGTGTGCCATGATGTGCCTACTCATTATTCTTGCTTGTTATGCCTTCTATGCTTAGAGTTGTGTCAGGTCTGATTCATCTAGGATGGACTGGAATGGTGGTGAACATGTCCTACTGTTGAGAGTTAAGTGTGTGAACACGATTTGGTAAAGGTAGCGATGAGAGGCCATGTAGGAGTACATGGTGGGTTGGTTCATTGAAACCGTCCTCACGAACTGAGTTCTATGTTGGTGATCCAAGATAGTTACAACCACACATTGAGCTGTGGGCACTCCAAGCTCTCTCGACTTATTAATCGCCTTGATCTCTATCCAGGAGTTGCAACTAGTTTCTGGTGTTTGGAGGTAGTGCTAGTAATCTACCAAGTGGCACCCGATACAGGTGGGCTTGGGACAGACTAGGCGCAGTGGCACGGTGTATCAAGTAGCACATAGATGGTGGGCTTGGGAACCCCGCTCACATCATTTAGGGCCGTAGTGGAAACCTCAGGCGGACTTCCTTGCGGATGGAAGTCAACTAGGCTATAAACCTGGAATAGAGACTTGTGTGGTTACTAAGGTAGTGGCCGACACACTCACTAGTCTTCCGCTTGAAGGTTTCCGAGTACATGTCGTGTAAACGGAGATAAGTGGTGAGAGCGCGTGTGAAGAAGTACACCCCTGCAGGGTTATCAATCTATCTGAATAGCCGCGTCCTCGTATATGGACTACTTGGAAAGTTTATATGGTTCATAGATAACTAGAAGTGGATACTCTAAAATGCGCAAGATAAGCGTGAGTGCTATGGATGGCCTTCTCGTAGGGAGACATGAGCAGATCCATCTTGGAGTATTGATATGGTGAATATGTGGACTTGTGTGCGATTTCTCACCTCAAAGAAAATACTGGTAGCCGTAGTGCAGGATAACCACTGAGTCAAAGCTGGCTTGTTGCAGTGAAAATCCATCACCACTTTGTTGATACAGATGCATATGTAGCTAGTTCTGATGTAAGTCTTGTTGGGTACATTTGTACTCACGTTTGCTTAATTTATGTTTTTGCAGAGGAGACTTCAGTCTCACTTTAGATTCCTATGATGAGTTCGACGTTGACCGACTAGCTTGGGAATCCCAGATAGAGGTCTGGTTCCCTTGGAGGGTCGTGTAGATAGACAAGCTTTCTAGCCTTCTTCCATTTTAGCTGTCTGAAGTCAGGTAGGATAAGCTTCTACATGTGCTTGATGTTTGTATGACTCTGTATGGTGGGTCATGAGACCCATGTTTCTAATATCATACTATGTATGGCTCTCCAGAGCCTTTCAAAAAAATACTCCAAGGGCCAGTTCTTTTGGCGGCTCAAAAAATAAGCCGCATCCTACACAGCTTTTTCCATAAGCCGCCTCCCTCATTCATTGAGGCTTATAACCTAGTTATAGCATTACTAATTTAGAAGCCTCAACAAATTTTTGGAGCGGCTTATTTTTTAAGCTGGGGAGAGGCAGCTTATTTTTTAAGCCGCCCAAAAGAACTGTCCCCAAGTCGTAGAGTTTTGTTGTGATGCCATGTTGTATTTAGACATATCGAGCATATTGTGTGTATGTTATTGAAAAGATTGGTATGTGTGGGACCCGACACCTAGTTGTTTATCCTTGGTAGCTTGCTACTGCTCCAGAACACATGGATTGACCGGCATGTGTCCTTCCTTGCTTCTGTGTCTGTCCTTTCGAGGAAATGTCATGCGGTGTTTACCGAAGTCCTGTTAGCTAGCTATAGCCCAGTTACACTCGCTGCCAACCGACGCGTGCATTGTTGGGTCATGTATGTCTGTCCCTGTAATTTAGCGCCACTTTGGGTTTATGACTAGTCATGTCGCCCCGGGTTTCTGTCATATGGATGCTAGCGACACAATCATATACGTGAGCCAAAAGGCGCAAACGGTCCCGACCCAGGTAAGGTGGCAGCCGTGGGAATACTATGCGTGAGGCCGCAAAGTGATATGATGTGTTACATGCTAGATCAGTGTGAATTAGGATCGGGGTCCCATCGTGGGTGCACTCTTGGTGGCTTCGGTGACTACTGAAAATCTGGCTGAGTGCAACATGGAGGTTGTAAAGCTTTGCGAGCAGACGACCAAGATCCATGAGGTTATTAATGCCGAAAATCTTTGCATGGTGGAATCGCAGGCCCATGTCCTTAGTGAAACTGACCACCTGAGGGTAGAAGCACTTCATCTTAGTTTTCATCAGAACGAATATTATGTTGTACACCATCGGAGGCACCAGGGCTGACTTCCAGCGGCAATCGAGCCAACACAACTGTTTGAGACACCACGTGACCTGCATGAGCCAGCAGTCTAGGGAGCTAGAGCCGGCTTGCGAGGGGCAGCCTCTGTCATACCCTAGCTGACCCCAAATATGCCTTCGCTGGCTCAGCCATAGCCACAGTTGCACCAGCCGGCTCGATAGATGTTGCCGGCTCAGCAATTCCAGCCGGTTTAGTATCCGCCCCGTCATTTTCAGACACCGGCTAGTTATTACTCCAACCTGAACCCCATCGACAATGTTTTGGCAGCAACTCACAACCTCACCGCAATGCCTATTATAAGGAACAACCTGATAGAGATCGAAGCTAGAAACTCTATCGAGATGTTGAAAAATGATGTTACGCAGCAGGCGAATTATTCTCATAGCTAGCACCAACTCTATTCCACTCCACACCAGAATTGCAATAGGTGTCGACATGCCGAATCCCCGACAGTCTCCAGTAGTGAACGCCGGTAGAGGGATCGGCAGCTGCACCAGAACCCACCACAATCGGCAATCTCAAATGTGCAAGCAATTTTTAGTGCCACTCGTGCTATGCGAGAAGTAGGGGTAGAAAATGCAGGGACAACATATGCCCAGCCTACGGTGGAACCGTGACTAGCCTCAGCCCAGTCAACTCTGTGGGTTGTCGGTATAACCAACATGACTATTGGGACGCCATGCTTGGGACCAACTCTTCACAATGAGCGCATGCCGCTGGATTTCAAGGGTCCCCGCAAGGTCTCTAATTATATGGCTGATCTAGAGCCTGCGGAGTGTAATGAGAGTTATGAACTAGGTATGGATATGCTGGAGGTCACTGATGCGGTCTACGTCTGATACTTGACTATGATGCTTGAGGGCCCAACACAAACTTGGTTGGAGAACCTGCACCCAAATTCTATTAACACCTGGCAGGAGCTGAAAGAGTGTTTCATCAAGAATTTCCAGGGAGCTGCAAACAAACCACGATTGTTGATCTGGAGCTGTGCATCCAGAGGGATGATGAGTCTGCTCACTATTGGTCTCGCTGGTTTGCAGAGATTATCCACTCCTCGGATAGCATCATAGCTCAACGGGTTGTGCTTGTTTCAGAGAGGAACTGTCATTTCCAGCCTTTGGTTCAGAAGCTTGGACATATGAAATGGAAGGTTTTGGATATGGGAGACTCATGGAATTCCTCATAAGATATGTTGAGTCTGACAACACAAAGGACCTAACTTCTGAAGATGACAAGTCTAGCAAGGGCAAGAAAAACGATGGTGGCAAGAGCCACCTAAAGAATAACGCCAATAATGGTAACAATAGCAAAAGGTGCAAGAGTATTGAAGAATGATCAGATATCATTGCCAATACGCACACATGCTTCCAGAATAAGCATTGTAATGACAACAACTCTCGCAAGCCTTACTCGGGCAGTCACCCTCGTACCTATGAGGAAGCCCCAAAGGGTCCTTGTCCCAAGCACAACTACGATGGGAAGCCCACCACTCACTACTGGGAAAACTGCTTCGTCATGTAGGAATTCAAAAATCAAGCCTTTAAGAACCACTATGGTGGTGGAGGTAGTGGTGGACACGAGGGGCATGCTGGAGCCGGCTTACAGGGAGCCGACTCACAGGGGCATTTCCCTAGCACCGGGTTCCAAGAATCAGGCGCCAAAACACGGGATTTCAGGATAATGACTATAATGAAGGAAACAACTAGCACACTGGACATGGAAATCAGAACCAGGGGAATCAGTCTGGGTTTCAGAGCAATCCCAAACAACTAAACATGCAACAATATCATGTCTTCATGACCAGTACTAGCAAGCATGACTGGAAACTTCATAAACGAACAATCAACATGGTTGAGCCGGCAGTTCTGGAGTACTTGCACTAGTGCAAAACCGGGCTATAGCACCGGTTCAAAAGGCCTTTAGTGCCAGTTCTGTAACCGGCACTAAAGGGTGTGGACTAAAGGTCCCCCCCCCCCTTAGTACCGGTTTGCGGAGTGTAATGAGAGTTATGAACTAGCTATGGATATGCTGGAGGTCACCGATTCGGTCTACGTCTGATACTTGATTATGATGCTTGAGGGCCCAACACAAACTTGGTTGGAGAACTTGCACCCAAATTTGATTAACACCTGGCAGGAGCTGAAAGAGTATTTCATCAAGAATTTCCAGGGAAGCTGCAAACGAACCACGATTGTTGATCTGGAGATGTGCATCCAGAGAGATGATGAGTCCGCTCACTATTGGTCTAGCTAGTTTGCATAGATTATCCACTCCTCGGATAGCATCATAGCTCAACAGGCTATGCTTGTTTTAGAGAGGAACTGTCGTTTCCAGCCTTTGGTTCAGACGCTTGGACGTATGAAATGGAAGGTTCTTGATATGGGCGACTCATGGAATACCTCACAAGATATGTTGAGTCTGACAACACAAAGTACCTAACTTCTGATGATGACAAGTCTAGCAAGGGCAAGAAAAATGATGGTGGCAAGAGCCACCTAAAGAATAACGTCAATAATGGTAACAATAGCAAAAGGTGCAAGAGTATTGAAGGATGAACATATATCATTGCCAATACGCACACATGCTTCTGGAATAAGCATTGTAATGACAACAATTCTCGCAAGCCTTACTTGGGCAGTCACCCTCGTACCTATGAGGAAGCCCCAAAGGGTCCTTGTCCCAAGCACAACTACGATGGGAAGCCCGCCACTCACTACTGGGAAAACTGCTTCGTCATGTAGGAATTCAAAAATCAAGCCTTTAAGAACCACTATGGTGGTGGAGGCAGTGGGGACACCAGGGGCATGCTGGAGCCGGCTTACAGGGAGCCGACTCATAGGGGCATTTCCCTAGCACCGGGTTCCAAGGATCAGGTGGCCAAAACACTGGATTTCAGGATAATGACTCTAATGAAGAAAACAACTAGCACACTGGACAGGGAAATCAGTTTGGGTTTCAGAGCAATCCAAAACAACTAAACATGCGGCAATATCATGTCTTCATGACGAGAACTAGCTAGCATGACCGGAAACTTCATAAACGAACAATCAACATGGTTGAGCCGACAGTTCTGGAGTACTTGCACTAGTGCAAAACCGGGCTATAGCACCGGTCCAGAAGGCCCTTTAGTGCCGGTTATGTAATCGGCACTAAAGGCTGTGGACTAAAGGTCTCCCCTTTAGTACCGGTTCTGCATGAACCGTCACTAAAGGGCCACCACGTGGTACGAGCCAGCGCCGGGGGCAGGGATCCCTTTAGTACCGGTTGGTAACACCAACCGATACTAAATGGTTTGGGTGGTTTTGGGTTTATGATTTCTTTTTTCCTTTAATTTTGTGTTTTCCATTTAATTCTTTTTCATTTGCTGGTATTTTACGGTACTACATATTGTACACGTATGCATATATATAT
>LR738712.1:392312553-392403179 GCA_902687465.1 Secale cereale | reverse complement strand
CGTCGTGGCTACGGGCGGCGACGGGTACGGTGACGGGCGGCGATGGGGACGGGGGCATTGACGGGGGCAGCGACGGGGGGCGACGACGGGGGCATCGGTGGGGGCGGCGGCGACGGGGCAAAGGAGAAGAAGTAGATGAGATAAAAACAGATGAAATTCGTAATTGTTGTTTATATAGGATGGGCCTATAGTACCGGTTGGAGCCACCAACCGGTACTAAAGGTCAATTTTGGCCAGGCGGAGCGGCGGGAATGGCAGGCCTTTAGTACCGGGTGGTGGCTCCAACCGGTACTAAAGACCCCCCCCCCTTTAATACCGGTTGGAGCCACCACCCGGTACTAAAGGGGGTGCGCTGGCGCAGTTGTGGTGCGGCAAGTTTAGTCCCACCTCGCTAGTTGAGGAGCCCCAAGACCTATTTATAAGCCCCGGCACGGGCACTGCATTGAGCTCCTCTCTAATGCAGGCCTTCTATGCCTAACTATGTTACTCTACCCTGTGTGGCCTATTGGGCTTGTGGGTATGCATCCTGGCCCAACTGCAGGTTGGGTTTCTAGTCGTATGCCGGCTGCTGTGGCCCAATAGGTGGGCTTTTTTATTTAGTTTTTTTCTATTGTCTGCTTTATTTAAATCTTTTATTTATTTCTAGGTTGTTTTTTGCTGTATTTAGAGTTTCTTTGTGAATATTTTTGCTTTAGGTACAAAAAATTACTAACTTTCTATTAGTGCTAGTAGTTTTCAAATTTGAATAGTTTAAATTTGAATTATTTGAAATTTGTGTGAATCACTAGTTTGTGAACAACTAAACTTTAAAAATAGATTTTTCAGTGATCTTTTTTCTTATGTTTAATATTAGTGTGTTTTATCATTATATTCAATTTGGTAATACTTAGGTTATTAAAAAAATGTAATGTCTTTGTAACAAACGACTTCTTGTCTGAAACCCTGATATTTCGAAAGCGATTGTCCATTTTGTACACGAAGTGAATCCAGTTTTTGCCGTAACCCTCTCTACTTTTTTGCACATGCTATGTGGGTGAAATTATGATACCATGCCAACTTTCAACCTTTTCATAGTTCATTTGAAGTGTTTTTCAATTTTAGGGTCATTTAGCTGAAAAATTCAGTAAATGCATGAAAGAATTTGTTTGCACATAAAATTTCTTCACGTTTCAAATGCCAAAACACATAAGTACCCTAACTATTACAAAGGTTCGCTCCGGTTTGTTCGAAGCGGGACTTTCCAGATATATAAGCCTGGAAACTCACTGGAGAAGAAAGTGATGACAGTGAAGCCGATCACATCCCAAAGTGGGATCTTTGGGTGTGAAACTTTTTCTTCGCGTGTGTCTCTTTGCGCCGTAACCATGGACAATCTTCGTCATTTAACTGGATGCTCGGGTCAATATTCACTGTGAATGGAGCAATTTCATAAAAATTTTCATAATCTTCTGACATGTCTGTCTTCTCATCCACACCCACGATGTTTCTTTTCCCAGAAAGAACTATGCGACGCTTTGGCTCATCGTATGATGCATTCGCTTCCTTATCTTTTATTTTTCTCGGCTTGGTAGACATGTCCTTCACATAGAAAACATGTGCCACTTCATTGGCTAGGACGAATGGTTCGTCTGCATATGCAAGATTGTTGAGATCCACTGTTGTCATTCCGTAGTGTGGGTCTTCAGTTACCCCGCCTCGTTTCATATTGACCCATTTGCACTGAAACAAAGGGACCTTCAAACCACATCCATAGTCAAGTTCCCATTTGTCCTCTATGTAACCATAATATGTTTCCTTTCCCATCTTGGTTGCCGCATCAAAGCGGACACCACTGTTTTCGTTGGTGCTCTTCTTATCTTGGGCGATCGTGTAAAATGTATTCCCATTTATCTCATACCCTTTGAAAGTCATTATATTCGACGATGGTAACTGGGACAACAAGTACATGTCATCTTCAATAGCGGCGTCTAATAACCCACAAGTGTAGGGGATCACAACAGTTTTCGAGGGTAAAGTATTCAACCCAAATTTGTTGATTCGACACAAGGGGAGCCAAAGAATACTCTTAAGTATTAGCAGCCGAGTTGTCAATTCAACCACACCTGGAAACTTAGTATCTGCAGCAAGGTAGTTTAGTAGCAGAGTAATATGATAGTGGTGGTAGCGGCAATAAAAGTAAAGGTAGTGTTTTTGTAGTTTTTGTAATAGTAGCAGCGGAAAAGTAAATAAGCAACAAGCAATATGTGAAAAGCTCGTAGGCGTTGGATCGGTGATGGGAAATTATGTCGGATGCAATTCATCATGTAGAAGTTATAACCTAGGGTGACACAAAACTAGATCCACTTCATCAATGTAATGTAGGCATGTATACCAAATATAGTCATACGTGCTTATGGAAAAGAACTTGCATGACATCTTTTGTCCTACCCTCCCGTGGCAGTGGGGTCCTATTGGAAACTAAGGGATATTAATGCCTCCTTTTAATAGAGTACCGGACCAAAGCATTAACACATAGTGAATACATGAAGTCCTCAAACTATGGTCATCACCGGGAGTGGTCCCGATTATTGTCACTTCGAGGTTGCCAGATCATAACACATAGTAGGTGACTATAGACTTGCAAGATAGGATCAAGAACACATATATATTCATGAAAACATAATAGGTTCAGATCTGAAATCATGGCACTCGGGCCCTAGTGACAAGCATTAAGCATAGCAAAGTCATAGCAACATCAATCTCAGAACATAGTGGATACTAGGGATCAAACCCTAACA
The DNA here is from genome assembly GCA_902687465.1 of Secale cereale. Lineage (NCBI taxonomy): Eukaryota > Viridiplantae > Streptophyta > Magnoliopsida > Poales > Poaceae > Secale > Secale cereale. Next base: position 392,400,402 of record LR738712.1, on the reverse strand, counting down.
AAATTAACTCGATTACATGATAGATCCCATCCAACCCATCACTGTCTAGCAAGCCTACGATGGAATTACTCATGCACGACGGTGAGCATCATGGAATTGGTGATGGAGGAAGGTTGATGATGACGATGGCGACGATCTCCACTCTCCGGAGCCCCAAACGGACTCCAGATCAGCCCTCCTGAGAGAGTTTAGGGCTTGGCGGCGGCTCCGTATCAGAAAACGCGATAATTCGTCCTCCCTGATTTTTTCTCCCCGAAAGTGAATATATGGGATCTTGGGATACGTCGGTGGAGCGTCAGGGGGCCCACGAGGCAGGGGGCGCGCCCCCACCCTCGTGGACAGGGTGTGGGCCCCCTGGCGTGGATCTTTCCGCATGTATTTTTTATATTTTCCAAAATAATTCCCCGTGGATTTTCAGGTCATTCCGGAAATTTTTTATTTCTGCACAAAAACAACACCATGGCAATTCTGCTGAAAACAACGTCAGTCCGGGTTAGTTCCATTCAAATCATGCAAGTTAGAGTCCAAACCAAGGGCAAAAGTGTTTGGAAAAGTAGATACGTTGGAGACGTATCAACTCCCCCAAGCTTAAACCTTTGCTTGTCCTCAAGCAATTCAGTTGATAAACTAAAAGTGATAAAGAAAAACTTTGACAAGCTCTGTTTGCTCTTGTTGTTGCAAATATGAAAGCCAGCATTCAGGTTTTCAGCAATGATCATGAACTAACCACATTCACAATAACTTTCAGGTCTCAAGTCTACACATATAAAGTCATAATCAACTAGCGAGCAATAATAATAAACCTCGGATGACAACACTTTCTCAAAACAATCATGATATGATATAACAAGATGGTATCTTGCTAGCCCTTGCTGAGACCGCAAAACATAAATGCAGAGCACCTTTAAAGATCAAGGACTGACTAGACATTGTAATTCATGGTAAAAGAGATCCAGTCATGATCATACTCAATGCAAATTAATAGTAATGCATGCAAATGACAGAGGTGCTCTCCTACTGGTGCTCTTTAGTAAGAGGATGTTGACTCAGCATAAAAGTAAATAGATAGGCTCTTCGCAGAGGGAAGCAGGGATTTGTAGAGGTGCGAGAGCTCAATTTTTAAATAGAGATGAATAACATTTTGAGCGGTATACTTTCATTGTCAACATAACAACCAAGAATCTCGATATCTCTCATGCTACCCACATTATAGGCGGTTCCCAAACAGAATGGTAAAGTTTATACTCCCCCAACCACCAACAAGCACACTACACGGCTAGCTCGAAACAACGGGTACCGTCCAAACCAGCAACAACACTGGGGGAGTTTTGTTTAATTATTATGATTTTGAGCTTGGGACTAGGCATCCTGGTTACCAGCCATTTTCTCGTGAATGATGAGCAGAGTCCACTCATCGTGAGAATAACCCACCTAGCATGGAAGATATAGACAGCCCTAGTTGATACATGAGCTGTTCGAGCATACAAAACAAAATTTTATTTGAAGGTTTAGAGTTTGGCACATACAAATTTACTTGGAACGGCAGCTAAATGCCGCATATAGGAAGGTATGGTGGACTCATGTGGAATAACTTTGGGGTTTATGGAAGTGGATGCACAAGCAGTATTCCCACTTAGTACAGGTGAAGGCTAGAAAGGGACTGGGAAGCAACCAGCTAGAGAGCGACAACGGTCATGAATATGCATTAAAATTAATCAACATTGAATGCAAGCATGAGTAGGATATAAATCACCACGAACATAAATATCATGGATGCTATGTTGATTTGTTTCAACTACATGCGTGAACATGTGCCAAGTCAGACCACTTGAATCGTTCAAAGGAGGATACCACCCCATCATACCACATCACAACCATTTTAATATCATGTTGGCATGCAAGATAGACCATTATAAACTCTCAGCTAATTAAGCATGTCATAAGCAGCTATGATCTCTAATTGTCATTGCAAGCATGTTTCATTCATAACAAGCTAAATCAGGAAAGATGAACTATCATATTTACAAACACAAGAGAGGTCGAGTTCATACCAGCTTTTCTCATCTCAATTAGTTCATCATATATCATCCTTATTGCCTTTCACTCGCACGACCTAACGGTGTGGATAATAATAATAGTGCACGTGCATTGAACTAAGCTGGAATCTGCAGGCATTTAATACAAGAGAGAAGACAAGGTAATATGGCTCAAGGTTAAATCAACAATAAAGCATATGAGAGCCACTAAGCATTTTAATCATGGTCTTCTACTCTTGACCCCCAAAGAAAAGAAAAGAAACTATTTACATAGGAAAGCTCCCAACAAGCAAAAGAAGAACGAGAAGTCTTTTTGGGTTTTCTTTTAATTGCTACTACTACAAGCAAGGAAAGTAAACTAGCTAGAAGCTACAACTAATTTTTTTTGTTTTTCTTAAGGTTTTTTCTAGCACACGAGAAAAAGACTGAGAAAAAGAAATGAAACTAAACATGGATGGTACAATGAAAGAGTGTGAGCACCGACAACTAGAATAGGTGTGTGAACATGAATGTAAAGTCGGTGAGAAACACGTACTCCCCCAAGCTTAGGCTGTTGGCCTAAGTTGGTCTATGGCCAGTATTGGCCTGACGGATATCCAAAGTCGTAGTTGGCGTTGTACTGGGATGCATTAGCTACTGCCTGCTAAGCTGCAGCTTGAAGGCGGGCTGCTTCCATCATATTATGATACTCATTTGCCTTCTCCCTGGTTATAGTATATCTCCCTTTTGCCTGAAAGTCAAACAAAGTAGGAGCAGGAAAATGAATGCTCCCTATGGTAGCCTGTGTGATTTCTCTAGATTCCCCCACAGTGATACTAGCAAGAAAATCTCTATATTCTGATTTGCGAGGATCACCCATACTGCCCCACTGCGGGAGCTTACAAGCATCATTAAAATCCTCTAAGTCCATGGTATAGGATTTATCATAAAGGTCAAACAGGACAGTGTGAGAATTACGTGTAGAAGAAAATTTAAACCTTCTCACAAAAGTATCACTTAATCCACGGTATTGAGGGCACTTATCTTGTATGAAGCCCTCGAGATCAGCGTTGTGCACATATGTGTAAAATTCCTCCTTGATGCCAACCTGATCCATAAAGTCATCTGACGGCCATTCACAAGGCCGCACTTCCGCTTCCCTCGGTAGTTCATCGTCCGGCTCACGAAACGTGAGCCTCCGTTCTTGCTTCCTTGAAGAACCACCTTGGAAGATTTTCCTATGCATTTTTCTGAAATTTTTAGTAACTCAAAATAAAAGTTAACCAAACTCAACAAGTTTGATAGCAACAACTCCTACTAGTGCCTAGAGACTATATCATGCATTAGAACTACTAGGGACCAAGCAAATTTGACATGCAAGCTCAAGAACAAGGTCACCACAGCAACAAAAATTTGCAATGAATAAAGCACTTGAACAAAAACTATTTGGACCAATGGAGGAGTCACATACCAAGGAACAATCTCCCCAAACAGTTTTGTGAATGGTCCTTTGAGCAAGGAGATCGAAAATGGTAGCAATATGAGCTAGAACTCGTGCTTGAGCTGGTTGGTGATTTTTTTGGGAGGAAGAAGAAGAGTATGGGTGCAGGAATAAGTGGAGGGGGCCACGTGGGGCCCACAAGGCAGGGGGCGCGCCCTGTGAGGGTGGGCACGCCCTGGACCCTCGTGGCCAGGTGCTGGCTCCCCTCGTTGTGTGTTCTGTGCTATAAATTCTCAAATATTCTAGAAAAAAAATCATATTTCAATTTCACGGCATTTGGAGAACTTTTATTTTCGGGGTATTTTTTTATTGCATGGATAAGTCTGGAAACAGACAGAAAATGCTATTTTTGCTTTATTTATCCTAATTAACAGAAAGTAAAAAGGAGGGTACAGAAGGTTGTGCTATCTAGATTCACCCATCTCATGCTCATCAAAAGGAATCCATTAACAAGGTTGATCAGGTCTTGTTAATGAACTCTTTCCGAATAACATGAAACCGGATAATTTTTGAATAACACTAGGTTACCTCAATGGGGATATGTATGTCCCCAACAATAAGAATGTCATTTGTCTTCTTGACAGTAGGAAGAGGAAATTGAAAATTTCCAATAGTAATAGTTGAAATTTTTCCAATATAATTGATACTATGGACCTGAGGTTGTTTCCTCGGAAAGTGTACCGTATGCTCATTACCATTGACATGAAAAGTGACATTGCCTTTGTTGCAATCAATAACAGCCCCTGCAGTATTCAAAAAAGGTCTACCAAGGATAATAGACATACTATCGTCCTCGTGAATATCAAGTATAACAAAGTCCGTTAGAATAGTAACATTTGCAACCACAACAGGCACATCCTCACAAATACCGACATGTATGGCAGTTGATTTATCAGCCATTTGCAAAGATATTTCAGTAGGTGTCAACTTACTCAAGTCAAGTCTATGATATAAAGAGAGAGGCATAACACTAACACCAGCTCCAAGACCACATAAAGCCGTTTTAACATAGTTTCTTTTAATGGAGCAAGGTATATTAGGTACTCCTGGATCTCCTAGTTTCTTAGGTATTCCACCTTGAAAAGTGTAATTGGCAAGCATGGTAGAAATTTCTACTTCAGGTATCTTTCTTTTATTGGTAATAATATCTTTCATATACTTAGCATAATGATTTGTTTTAAGCACATCAGTCAAACGCATACGCAATAAGATAGGTCTAATCATTTCAGCAAAGCGCTCAAAATCCTCATCCTCCTTTTTCTTGGATGGTTTCGGAGGAAAAGGCATGGGTTTCTGAATCCATGGTTCTCTTTCCCTACTGCCGTGGAATTAGCATGGCAGATGTCCAGTTTAGGGGACTTAGGTGTGAGGCCATCGCGCGGGTTAGCTTGAAGAGGTTAAAGCGGACAAAGGACACAGGGAGTTTTATACTAGTTCGGCCCCTTCGATGAAGGTAAAAGCCTATGTCTAGTTTGGTGTGGTATTGCTTGTGCGTCGATGACTAGGGAGCGAATCCGCTTGCCTATGTCTCGAGCAGTTGTTTCTTGTCCCTGAACCGTCGCCGGGTCGTCCCTTTATATAGGAGGCGATGCCCGGTCCGGTGTACAGAGTCCCGAGGCCGGCTCATAAACATGTCCGCCTCGGTCTCTACTCTTTCTATCTTACATTCCAAGTTACATGATATGACGGTTTACAGACCGTGGGCCTTATACATGGGCCCCAAACCTCTATGGGTTGTAATCTCTTGTACCTACTCTACTGGGCTTGTAATAATACAACCTTGTCAGTGTAATCCGGACCTTCTTGGCCGGTTTATACCTGCTAGTAATATCCCTAACATTAGGCCCCAGATTGATTTGAACTTGTTCATGTCAGTCTTCTAAGTCTTGCACAAATCTCCTTTCTGCAACTTTATTTGCTTCATAAACCGGCCATGACGTCATCTCCTTGAATCGCCTCAATCCGTCGTGACATCATCTCCGCATTTAATGCTCGTATATGTCTGTTACCTTTCTTAAATGCCGCACCAAAAATCGAGGCGACAGCTCAATCTTTATCCAATCTCTGGCCTCCTCGATTCCCGCGCTTACCGTTTTTACCTCTTCGGCTTATAAATACCGCTGGGGCTAATCTCTTTTCCCCTTCTGCCTTCTTCTTCCTCCATCTCCATCGCTCGAAGCTCCACCGCCGCTCTTCGAGCTCTCCGTCGTCCTCGAGCTAGGCCGCTGCATCGACCTGAACGTCTTCAGAGAACTTCGCCGTCGTCTTCTGTTTCTTCTGTTTCTTCTGTTCCTTCCATAGTTTCGCCATGAACCCTCGAAGCTTTGTTGTTCATCCCCGTAGGTCAGCCTTGCTGAAGATTCAAACTTGTTTAAACTCGACCCGAATCCATGCACTTCTGCTCTGCCATCATATACTTAGTTCTTCTAGCTTTATCAGTTTAGATTCGATCTATAGAGAAAACTCCACGGCCCTTCCTGAATATAACTTGTATTTATTCCATCTTTTTTCCTTATGCCTTAGATCCATGTTTACCTCAGCTTTTTGTGGAAACTGTTTCTTCATACCTTAGATCTGTAGCTCACCTCACCGGTTTAGCCATAGCTTAAATGTAGGCCTGTATCCCGTAATTGACGGTTTAATTTTTTCTTTTCATATCATCGTGAACCGGTAGCTGTCTTACTCATATTCGCTTCCGGATTAGTAATACCATTAGTCCCTTGTTTAAACCGACAATTAGGCCCATAACTTTATAGAATGCACCCGCTTATACCTTAGCAATTGGTAAACCGGATTTTGCACTGTACTTTTCAGCACTTCCTTATCAAAACCAATGGCCAATCAATTTGTCGCTTGCAACTGGGCTCCTTCCCGGATCACTGAGGACGACTTAATAAACGCTGCTTCAATCGGTATTCTAGGCCCTAAGGAGGTTCTGCACTGGCGGGCCCCTGGAAAGGAGTGTCCTCCTACACCCCAAGAAGGAGAGATCATTGTTTTCTTTGATCACCTGGCCCGGGGTTTCAGTCCTCCCGGTTCAAAGTTCTTCTGGGATGTGTTAGCCGCTTTTCAGCTCCACCCTCAGGATGTAGGCCCAAATTCTATGTCGAACATCTGCAATTTTCAACTCTTCTCAGAAGCATATCTTCAAGAAGAACCATCAGTGGATCTGTTCCGAGACTTTTTTCATCTGAACCGGCGGACGGAGTTTACTGACGGGCCGCATCAGGAGTTGGGTGGCGTCAGCATCCAAAAGAGAAAAGATGTGAGCTTTCCTCACGCTGCCCTTCACAGCCACCCCAAAGAATGGAACCAGACATGGTTCTATTGTAGGGACACTTCACCTGAAGGAGAGAACCCACTGCCGGGTTACCGTGCCTATCGCCTGGCAACAGACCATCCTCTGCCACAACGTCTCAGTGCCCCAGACCGGGCCCGGTTTGCCCCTCAACTTTCTAAGCTCAGGGCCTTCGTAGCCAATGGCTTAACCGGAGTCGACTTTGTTCGCTGCTGGCTTTCTTGGAGCATCCTCCCACTAAGCCGGCGCTCAAGTCTGATGTGTGAATACTCCGGCAAACCGGATGATCCTCAGCGCCATACTGACATAATACTTCCTGAAGATGAAGTTACTGAGTCCGCGAAGAAAATGCTGAACATCCCTCTGGAGGAGTGCAGCCGGACTGGTTTAGCTCCGTTCTGCGCAACCAATAAACCGCCAGCGGTAAGTCCTTCCCGATCTTTTCCTGTTTGTTTTAATCCGGCCATATCAATTGTCTTCCATTTATACTTATCCTTTGCGCAGGCCAACGATCCTTTCTGGAAGAGGAAATCTCAAGATAAACCGGCCAGGCAACCACGCAAGAAAACTTATGCTGTTAAGAAGAAAAAGGTTGTTGCTACTTCCGGTTCACACCCTGAGGAGGATGATTCGGACTCTAAGGTAATAACTAACCCTTATATCCTTTGATCTCATTCTGTCTAAGTTTTATGTTAACAATGCCTTTCCACAAGACCTGGCGGAAGGAAGTAAAGTGGCGGGAGTTGAGGTAATTTCTCTCTCTTCTGATTCAGAACCATTGCCCTCCAGAGTCCATCGGGTGTCCCGGAAATATCCATTTTCTCATCCTTATGCTCAATTGGATCCCAACTTTCTTTTGAAGAAACAGCAGCATGAAGCACGTCAGACCACACGCCACAGCGGCCATGTGGTTGAGTCATACGGAATACCTCTCACTCCAGCTCGTAGGCGTCGCTCAGAGGTTTTACTCACTCCAACTCCCCATCATCCAAAAGCTGGCCTTATACGTAAACCGCTTAAACCGTATGATCCCAACTATCAGGAGGCTCTTCTGTCTTCTTCCGGCGAATCAACTGCTACGCAGGTCCCAGTGCTTAAGACCGTGCCTGGGTAAGTCCTTCTGTCAAACATCTGGTTTACCTTCATGATTCTCATTGTTCTTTTGATTCTTACCAGAATGACGAAGCCTAGCAAGAAGGCGAAAGCAAACAAAGCGGCTGCTGAAACTACTGCCGCTGAATTGGCCGATGAACCTGAAGCGGCCATCCTTCCAGAAGATAACCCTGAAGCTCAGTTTGATGACCCTATTCCTATGGATCGTGATGACATTGCTGCTCCGGGAGGTGATAATACGGAGAACGCGGCTGAACCGGCGAGCCCTGTCCGGGTTAACCCTCCTCGGGCTAGCCCGGCTCCTGTCAGTCCGGTGCCTACTGTTGTCCCCCTCCAGCCAACTGCTGCCTCATCCGCAGACGTTGTGATAACCGGGCTAGGCTTCACTGCGCCCACCGAGCGTGTCACCTTGGCTAAACATAGTACCAAGGAAGAAATATTTCAACAAGACAAAGGCAAGTGGAGCACAGACTTATCCAGCTATGCCCAATTGAGTGCCCAGGAACTTCATTCCGGGTATCTGAACCGGCTCTTTACCAGCCGCGATCACGAAGCCAGATTGGTTAATATGATGAAGGATAATTATGAGGTGATTTTCTTTCCTTTTACTTCTGCTTCTGCTTTGTAATTTTGCAATCCTGTCTTTAGGCCATAGTAGCCCCCAAGTGTCGGTTTATCTTCATTTGTAGGTGGACCGGGACTTCCATTATGCCTGAGAATGAATTTAAATTAGCCCCCAAGTGCCAAGGGCATAACTTGTTTATGCGCTTGGGACTTGTCTGAAAAAATTTCTTTCTTTACTTCAATTGCACATTAGCCCCCAAGTGTCAAGTGCATAACTTGTTATGTGCTTGAGACTTGATTGATCTGTCTTTCTAATCTGTTCGATTCTCTTGCAGGCTGACTTGACCCGGAGGGCTTCGGAGGTAACTGAGCTTTGGAATAGCTTGGCTGTTCATGAAACTGCCTCAGCCAAAGCCAAGGAAGAACTTGTGCTTACCTTGACCAACATGGAGAAATTGAAAAAGGACTTTGAAGCAGAGCGGTCCACATGGGAAGTGCAGAGGAATGCTCTTGAAAAAAGAGAAAAGGACGCTGAAGCTGTTCTTAATCCGGTTATGCAGGAGTTGACCGGTTTAAGACAGCAAATAGAACTCATGACTTCTGCTATCTTCGGTGAGTACCCATCTGTATATGTTTTTCATCCTTGCAATCTTTGTTCCGCTCCGGTTTAACTCGGCCAACGTATATAGGGAGGCGCGTAACTCATCTTGGAGATGATGTCCGGAAGAAGCTCAAGGCATCTTATACCCTGGTGGAGCAGCTTTATTCCGGCGCTCAAAGGGTTATTAGTGCCATGTCCCATAACAAACCGGCACTAACTACCATCCAAGCCACTTTGGAGAAGCTATCTGTCCTGCCTGTGCGTCTGGTGGAGGTGAAGAAGTCTGCTGCCCGGGCTGGTTCTCTTATGGCGCTGACCTGGGCCAAAGCATGGGTCCCTGACTTTGACCCGGCTGAGGCTATGAACGGCTATCCCAGGAATAAAGAGGACGGGTCATTCTTCTCTGCCGAAGACCTCCGTGCTCTGACTAAGGACATGCGCCCGCTTGCCAGTAAACTTGCCGATGAAGCGGATTTGACAAGGTATCATCCGGCCTATGACTTAGAAAATGAGCGGGTAGAGCGGCCGATTTACGACACTGAAAATCTGATCCCACCAGTTCGTGGCCATACTTTCGCTCCAGATATTGATCCGTCAGATCTTATTGATGAAGAAATGTATTTCCGTGCACTCTCCTGGTTTCCAGCCATTGCCTGAAGCTGATGAAGACCCGGAACAAGTTGACCCTCAGCCGTCGCAGCGTGAAGAGGAGTCATAAACCGTCCCGTTTAATTTGTAGTTGCTGAATATTTTTGCCAAAACTTTAATCTATTCGTGACTGCAGGTGCCTTGCAATAGGATAGTTGAAACATTGTCTTTGTCCCAATATTGATGGCACAGCTTGACTTGGCATCTGCCAATTTAATCCTCTGCTTTGTGATGCTTGATCCGTTTATATTATCTGTGCCTGCATAAATGAGGCTACAAGATGTCCTGGCGGTTTACCACCGGACCCATTACACTGCTCCAATATATATATATATATATATATATATATATATATATATATATATATATATATATATATATATATATATATATATATATATATATATAGGGTGGGTCTATTCTCATAACACCCCTTAAGACCTTATTCTCCTAACAACAGGCTTATTCTCCTAACAACCCTCCCCCACCCCTACAGACCTTCTAGCGCGGGAGCGCCCCGACGCCGGCGTCCTCCCCGACCCCTCCCCGCCTTCTAGCGCGGGAGCGCCCCGACAGCGTCCCCCTCCCCTCCACTTCACCCGACGCAGCCTCGACCCGCCAAGCCACCGCAGCCATCTCCGCCTTGCCCTGAAGCCGCCGCTAGGGCCCCGCCCTACCCGAGACGCCCTTGAATCTTCGAGCCAACCGCCGCCCTCCCCGGCATCCCTCGCCACCGGATCGGCCGCCCCAGTCCCCATCGCTGCCAGACCGGGCCGCCCCAGGCCTCCCTCGCGCCGGATCGGGCCGTCCCCGGCCTCCCTCTCCGTCGGATCTGGCTGTCCCGACCTCTGTTTGTCGTTCCCGCGGCCTACTGAGGTCACCGTGGCCCTCTCCTCCCCTAATCTGGCGAGCCCCCCATGGCCCCCTCCACCCCGCACCCCGTCGCGACCGGCCAGCGGCCTTCCTCCCCTGTCTCGCCGGTCTACATCATACGGCATGGATCCGGTCGCGCCGCCCCCAGGCGCCCCGGCGCATCCTGTGGCCATGGCGGGATCCCCACCGCCGGCGAGCCCCTTCCCACTGCCCTCCCTGATGGCCGCCTCCCCCCGTCCTCTTCTGCTCCATCGCCAAGAACCACCGCAGGTAAGAATGAGGTCCATCGGCAGCGAGGTTCAGGCAAGTTTTCCTTGTATTTCTGGTGAGCAGTTCGGCTAGCGTGGCCATGCGGTTTGGCCAGCCCATGGCTTCAGTTTGTAGGCGTCGGTGCGCTGCCGCGGGTGGGTTCATCCTCTTCAACTCTGGCTGAGATCCACGGCCACTGAGCCCCCTTCCTGTGGCCTCCTTCCTTCGCTCCCACGTATGGGCAATAGTTGAGCACCCACCAACCCTGAGTTGTGTGTCCTCCATCGCTCTGTCCTCGCCGGCATGTTCCCACGAACAGGGAGTTAGCTTAGTTGTTTATTGATGTTCACTTCTATTATTGCCACTGAACCTCCACGAGTAGGAGTGCAGTTCGCTCTGTAGTTCTTTTTTTTGTTTAACTTGTGCCATGCAGTTCGCTATGTAAAATTGCAGTGAATATTTTGTACTTTTATTTCTGCTCATGTTTCAGAGATGTTCTAATGTGTTGCAGATTTTGGTTGCAAGTGTAAAGAGAAAATAGTGATCCGGTGTGGTACACGACAATATGTAGTTTAGCACCGTGGTCACGCAGGCCACGGTGTGTGCGTCACCGTCCGTGGGCGTGTGCAGTGCAACGCGTGGGTGCTTGCAGTATGCAACCCGCCTATTCAACTGATTTTTTGATCTGGCTAGTGTTGATTTCTTGTGTATGTATGTGTGCGGCTGTGTAAAACAAACGGATGAATGTATTATCTCCGTGAGCATCATCAGCGGCCATAGACAGTGGCGCAAAACGTAAAATTAAGTGCAGTGCGGTTCCGGTTCAGTAGAAGACGAGAAACAAAAAAGAAAAGAAGAAAGAAAGTGTGCTCCACTTTGGCAAAGTTTGTTTCTTGTAAAATGTAATTCATTAGTTCATTTTAAGAATGATGCCGTTCACTTGCCCCCAACATGAAAAATGCAAAAAAAAAAATATTAGCGGAATCTCAAAAAAAAAATTGTTACCAAAACAACACAAAAAAGTAATGCGGTTCACTTGGTGATCCAAAAACAAAAACGCATCGGAAAGCAGCTCACTTCTCAAACGCGCGTAAAAAATTAATTAGTACGAAAAAAGACAAAAGCAAATCATGAGGTTCACTTTTGGTAGTGTTCCGCTTCACTTTTGGGGGTATTGCGGTCCACTTTCCTTCGAAAAAAAGTTGGAAAAAAGACAACAAAACTTCTCTGAGAAAAATCTACGTCCAACAAAATAAATCATGAGGTTCGGTTAACTGTCTGATGCAGTGCGTTCTTCAGTTTGAAGCAGTGCGCTTTTCGCGTTTTTGTAGTTTCAAAACTGTTCTTAAACCGTAATGAATTAGAGGGCGTGTTCTACATGAGAAAGTAGCGTCTCGACGATATCTTTCCAACGGTGTATCATTTGGATCATTTCGGCCAACATTTTGTAAAAAAATCACGAAAAAACGGCCGCTGCCGTTCGTAGTCAGCCACACGATTTTCAAATTTAACTAAAAACCGTAAGGAATCTCAAAAACATTTCAACATATGAAAGTTGCGCCTCGTTCGTAGCTTTCCAACGGTATATTACACGCCTTGTTTCGACAAACGGTTAAAAAACTGGAGTGAAAACAGTACCGAAAAATTTGAAAAAATTCGAAAAACACAATTCCACGATTTAGTAAATTCAAAACTGCTCTTAAACCGTAGCGAATTAGAAAAAATAATACATATGAAAAAGATGCATGGCGACGATACCTTTCCAACGGTGTATCATATGTTTCATTCCGATGAGCGGTTTAGAAAAAAAACGCCAAAAAACGCTCGCTGCCATTCGTTGTGAGCCGCACGATTTTCGAAACTGCTCTTAAACCGTGCGGAATCTTGAAAAGTGTTCAACATGGCGAAGATGCGTCTACTCCATAGCTTTTCAACGATATATTACACGCATAATTCCGATAAACGGTTAAAAAACTAGAGCAAAAAAGGTACCGAAAAAACAACACGTACAGTTTTTTCAACATGAAGTTCGCGGGTCTCTGTGGTGCGGTGCGTTTAGCTCTCCAATGCAATTTTGCAATGCAGTTCGGAAGTGTTATGAGAATATTATTCTCATAATGTTATGAGAATAGACCGGCTGTATATATATATATATATATATATATATATATATATATATATATATATATATATATATATATATATATCAAAGGAATAACTGTTTATACCAAAGATACATCATACCTCTGGTTAAGTGTGCCTGACGTCCTTAATCCGGTAGGCATAATTGAAAGTGCCGATGAGACTCTTGGCTGTCTTACTTGGCTTTTGCCTGATGGCTGATCCGGGTTATAATGAACACCGGTTTAACTCATGCTGGTGTTCATGACCCAGACTTTTAACTCATGCTGGTGTTCATGACCCAGACTTTTAACTTTGTAGATATATGGTCAACCTTGGAGTTGCCCAATCCCACATCAATAGACTTGTTTAAAAAACAAAATTTGTGAAATCATAGAAACAAAGCATTTTCGGCAAATAAGACCATGTAGTCGAGGCTTTTTGCAAGCTGCCAGGCTCCAAATTCGAGGCTTTTTGTGAGCTGCCAGGTTCTAATTCGAGGCTTTTTGCGAGCTGCCAGGCTCCAGGCTTTTTGTGAGCTGCCATTAGGCTCTAGGCTTTTTGTGAGCTGCCATTAGGCTCTAGGCTTTTTGTGAGCTGCCATTAGGTTCTAGGCTTTTTGCGAGCTGCCAGACTCCATAGGCTTTTTGTGAGCTGTCAGGCTCCATACTTGACGCTTTCATCAATACTACCTAATGTTTCAAGACCTCTGAGGGATCTTGTCTTTAGGTGATCAACTCGATGTTTGTCAATGGCTTGTCCCTTGATGTATCAAGGGTGCCGGTTTAGGAGGCCATGGTAAGTTTTCAGAGAAACTCCCATGTGATACTCCTTTTGGTGTGCTCGCGGGGTACCTATGTTTGAGTTGTGCTGTGCAACAAACCCTCTTTGGTCCCTTAATAAATAATTGCCCTGCATATCAAAATATACGGATCAAAGTAATTGTTTTCTTGATGAAACTGATATATATCAAGAAAAATAGACTTTAGATGGATATCACCTGAGCAATCTCCCATATGATACTCTTTTCGAAGAAGATGGCTGATTCCCCGGTTTACTAGGGGCGCTGGTTTATTTATTAATCATAATATATACATGATACATAAAGCGGAGCCAATGGCTCAAGTGTAGTACGGTCGCAGAAGAGCGATGTTCCATGGCCGCTTCGTCTCTTCCTCTGCTGTACGTGAGTCTTTATGCTTTCAAACGTCGATCAGGTAGTATAACCCGTTGTGCAGGTTCTTGCTGACCACAAAGGGTCCTTCCCAAGGTGGGGATAACTTGTGCATATATGTCTGGTCTTGGATGAGCCGGAGCACCAGATCCCCCTCCTGGAACGTCCAGGTCTTAACCCGGCGGCTGTGATATTGTCACACCCTGCATTTTGTAACATGTCATTTGTATCATTAGAGCATGAAAATTTGGACCAACAATTTTTTTGGCATCATTTGTCTTTTATTTGGAATTAAGTTTTTCTCCCTGTGTTCTTCAAGTGCTCTTTAAAGTCAACTGCACCCTCTTGTAGATTTCATCTCCTTACCCAAAACGTCTGCCCAATGATCATACTAAGTGTTTATAGCAGTATAGTATTTTCTTATAAAATTAATTTGGCCAAAATGTATTTTCAAAAATTAGTTCTCCAAAAACCCCCTGAATTGAGGTTTGCACTGCAAGTGCTTGATTTAGGGTGAGAAAATTATTTCAAAAAGTATATTTGAAACCTAGTAGTTATAGGACTCCCATAAACCACGAAAGTATAATTTTAAAAGTTATTTTCCTATTTTATTTAAAAGCTTTTTCTTAAGGCCAGAAATGGTCTTTAATAGGGAAAAAATATTTAATTATTTCAAAAATATTTGCCAAAATTCAGGGAGACTCATAGGACATATATTGTCCATATATAAGAGTTTCAACACTTGGTCATGTTCACATATTGGTCAACTCCCTCAGAAACCCTTTCTGGATATTTCAAGCTTTTGAAATATTTACAAAGGAAATATTCTCTAAAAATTCCAGGCAAATTTTATCATGTCATATATGACATATTTGATGATCTTGCCAAGGCCCATGCCTTGGGAAGCAAGAAAACATCATCAAAACCCCTCAAAACCATTCTGTCCATATCTGAAGTTTGAGCAACTTTACATTGCCAAACTTGTCCAAATGCTCTCAAACTAGCTACACATGCTAGAATGGTCTAATAAGGCATCTAGACCAAATGTCACAAGCTTTGGAGCAGGGTAACTTGATCAGAGTACCCCAAAACCATTTCTGTTCAAATTCAAATTTGAACAACTTTACATTACCAGCTTTTTACTTGGGGCTTCAAACTTTGTGGGCATGATCACAACCCCAAATGATGACACTACACCAAGTGGTGCATCAAGGGGGGATGATTAGCTTGACTCAAACATGGTGAAACCATTTCTGTTGATTTCTAGGGTTCACCAAAGTTACATTGGCAAGTTTCTTCAAATAAGCCCAAACTTGGTGAAACACCCTATTTCCATATGCCATTTAATCCCGTTAAGTGTCGTGGCTAGTGGAGATCATTTGACTGCTCTAAACCACATCAAACACCTTCTGGTGATTTCCCAAAGTTACCATTTTCACCTTTTCTCCTGTTCTCCTTGAGCCCAACTTTCTACCACAGCTTCCCCAGGTCCCCTTGCACCTCCAGTAACTTCCCCATGGCCAGAGCTCAATAATAGAGGGGTGAACACCCCATTTTACTCTGCTGGACAGCCCAATTTTCACCTTCCCTCAACCTCCCTCCTCTTCCATTGGGTAACCAGGGCATCCAAGACCGCAGCGCACTTGTTTACTCCACCCCTGACCCCCCAGACAAGGTGGCCGCGTCCAGCAAGCCAAAGGCATGCCCTGGCATGCAATAGGCGTGCTCCAGAGCGCGCTATAGTGCACACCCGCACTGTAGCCTCCTCCAATCAGCCGCCCCTGACCACCTCGTGCTTCCCCCTCGCGCCACTCGATGCGCCTCGACGTCCGCAACGCCCCCCCCGGCGCTGTCCCCCTCCTCCTTCTCCTTCCTGTGGCTGCCCTCGCACGCGCGCCGGCCCCCCGCGAGCTCCAATCCTCTGCCTCACATGCGCGCTGCTCTGGAAGCTTCCCCCTCTCTCTCTCTTCCTCTCCCCGGCCCTGGACTGCATCCAGCAACTCCGCAGACACCACCACGGCTCCTCCCGAGCCCTGTGGCAACGGGCAGAAGCTCGCCGGCGCATAGGTCCACGGCACCTCGCCGTTCGCCTATAAAAGGACCCCCACGCTCCTCCTCTCCTCACCAATCGCTCTATCACCCACCTAATCCCCCCCGCGCCACACGCTCCACTCCAGACAGGCCCGAGCTCGAGATCGAGCTCGAGCTCCGCCGTGGTGGCTCGCCGTCGTCCGCTCGGTACAGGCCGTCCCAGCCGCTCCTCTCGCTCGATCTAGCACCACGACGTCCCACTGATCCTTTTCCCCCTCTTTTCCCTCTCTGCGGCTGCCGGAAACGACCGGAGCAACCTTCACCCGAAGCTCCTCCGTCGCGTGACCTCACCGCCGGCGAACCAGGCCACTCTGGCGACTCACTCCACCTCCACCAGATCGGCGACACCTCGCTGATTCCATCCCTGTCCTTAGCTCGCCCTGCCGTGCCCCGAGTCGTCGCTGGTGAGCTCGCCGGCCCTCTTCCGGAGGGTTAGGGATGACAGGCGGGCCCGCCTGTCAGCCTCCCCTCGCCCTCGCCCCTCTCTCCTCTCACTGACGTCGGGCCCCGCCCGTCAGGTTTAAAAACCTGGCGCGCGCGCTGGCGCCCGTGCGGTGGGCTGATTCGCCCTGGGCCTGCTGCACTGTGACCAAGAAGGCCCAGTTGCACAGGGCCCTTTTTCTTTTTCTTTTCTGTGGGATTTTCAAATAATTCCACAGGATTAAATATTTATCCAAATGAAATAATTCCAGTTCCTAAAAACTTGTAAAAACCCAACCTATTTAATGATGTCACTTTCACCCATATCCATGGACCTTTTCTGTTCTGTTCAAATTTAAATTCATAATTGAACATTAAAAACCCTGTTAAAAAATTCATGTACCCCATTCTGTCACTCCAAATCTCAAACTAAGAATTTTTGCCATCTTAGTTTTCCCTCTAGTATTTGATAAAAATAAGTTGACATTTTTTTGAGCACTTTGGTTTTTCTGTTTTTATTGTAGTCTTATTTTCCTGTTGTTTATTGCGACGATTAGATACCGTGTTTGACGAGGTTGCTGAAGAAGAAGGAGGGGAAGGATATGAAGACCTTGAAGACCAAGCCAATCCAGGCAAGCAGCCCTTTGACCATGATACCCTTGTGTTCCTCGGAACCCTTTTTATTTCCGAATGCATGATGATAAGAGTGACGGTGGTGATCTAGTTGAAAGCCACCACATGATGCATGCCTTACTCATGATCTTGCTATATGCTTAGATGCAATGCAAATAATTAGTAGTGATGCTTAGTGATGCATGTGTGCCATGAATCCTTCGTGGTTGTATTCTTTTCGAAAACCCCATCGGGTGCCCCTAATGCCCGAGGGTGATGTTGAGTTAGGTCATCACTTGAGGAAGAAGTGGTGTGCCAAGAAAGTTCTTGTGTGTGGGTGAAATGATGGATTAGATTTATGTGTGACTACCGTCCCAACCAAACATGTGCAACCACTCTACCCCTTATGGGATGGGGCATTATTGATTACTTAGGCTGATACTAGCATGGTGCCCACATCACTAGTGACGGGGAAGACTTGAGGTCACTCCCGGGACGGGGTCGTGCTTGGATTGACGACCATGACTGTTTTTACAGGGCATCGGACACACCGTTGGTCCCTTCGTGTACGCGTGACATTGAAAATAGGGCAAGTCCCATGATCTATTGTTTGTACTCGAAGGCCGTGCACCAACGAGTGGACCCTATGCTAGTGTCGTCTAGGGAAAGGTAATGACTGGGTGCTTCCCCTGAGTACTTGAGGTACTGCGGGATCGTGGGTGACACGAAAGCTTCTTGGATCTTGTGGGTAAAGTGCGCAACCTCTGCAGAGTGTAAAACTATTCGAATAGCCGTGTCCACGGTCATGGACAGTTGGGTGGTGCTACTTAAACTATGTCCAGAATTTTACAATCTCGGTGATAGTATGTGTGTGTGTTGAGTCAAGGTGGTGACTTGACTCGTTGATGAAGAATTAAACTCTATTCATGTTGATATCTGTAACCTGTCTTCGAGGTTACCCAAACTTATTGACGCATGTTACATGTTGGTAGAATAATTGACCTCGCTTGTAGCTAGGTTACTCATTGTTGTACAATTGCATTGTTACGTTGAACCAAATCATGGGTTGCTTGCGAGTACATTCAAAGTACTCATTGGCTTGCCACTGGTTATTTAATTGGCCAGGCATGGAGGAGCAGGAATTTGAAGGAGAATTCTATGGAGACGAACATGCGAACTAGGACGCTTTCCCAGTCAGAATGCCTGTAGGGTTAAGGAAGATGGCATGGGTTCTACTTATCTACGAAGACTTCCGCTATTCGAGTTTATTTGCTATTCAGCCCTTGAGGCTTTATCTATGTAAGACTTGGCCATAATGGTCATAATTTGTGTAAGACGGTATGTATGGATGTAAGACTCTTGTTATTCAGCTTCTGTTCGTTCAGTGAGCATTGATCTCTGGGATTACTGTACACGTGCATTCGGTGATCTCGACTGTTAAGTCGGGGTCCCCACAGATGTCGGTGCAGGTCTTGTTGATAAATTGCTGATCGTGCTGCTGCCGTGTCCTGTTCCTCATCCAGCCGATCTAAGCTATCTTGCCTTGCTTGCTCATTATCTGCTTCAACATAAGCTGCCACCCGTGGTGAGTCATGCCGGATGTCACTAGGGAGAACCGCTTCAGCACCATATACCATGAAGAAGGGCGTATAACCTGTAGACCTGTTAGGTGTAGTGTTGATGCTCCAGAGGACAGAAGGTAATTCCTCTACCCAGCAACCTGGTGTTCTTTGCAAAGGAACCATAAGCTGGAGCTTGATGCCTCTCAAGATCTCTTGGTTGGCCCTCTGAGCTTGGCCATTGGACTGAGGGTGAGCTACTGAAGATACATCCAGCCGGATATGTTCCCTTTGGCAAAACTCTTCCATCTCTCCCTTAGATAGGTTGGTGCCATTATCAGTAATGATGCTGTGTGGAAAGCCAAACTGGAAAATTGCCTTTTTGATGAACTTAACCGCTGTTGCCGCATCACACTTACTGACAGGCTCTGCCTCAATCCAATTTGTAAACTTGTCCACTGCTACCAACAGGTGGGTTTTCTGATCTTGGGATCGTTTAAAGGGCCCAACCATATCAAGCCCCCAAGTTGCAAACGGCCAAGTAATTGGAATCATCCGTAGCTCCTGTGCCGGAACATGAGCACGCCGTGAAAATTTCTGACAAGCGTCGCATTTCCTGACTAGGTCCTCTGCGTCAGCATGAGCCGTTAACCAGTAGAACCCATGCCGAAAAGCTTTAGCTACCAATGACTTTGAACCGACATGATGACCACAATCTCCTTCGTGTATCTCTCGAAGAATATCACAGCCTTCTTCCGATGATACGCATCGCTGAAATGCCCCAGAGACGCTGCGGTGATGAAGTTCTCCATTGACGATGGTCATAGATTTGGATCGCCGGATTATCTGCCTAGCCTCAACCTCATCATGTGGCAACTCACCTCGGCTCAGGTACACCAAATAAGGGAGTGTCCAATCCGGAATAACGTGAAGTGCTGCAACTAGCTGTGCTTCCGGATCAGGAACAACTAAATCCTCCTCCGATGGTATCTGTACTGACGGACTGTGCAATTCATCCAAGAAGGTATTTGGTGGAACCGGTTTATGCTGAGAGCCCAGCCGGCTTAATGCATCGGCCGCTTCGTTTTTCCGCCGGTCTATGTGGTCCACCTGATATCCTTTGAAGTACCCTGCAACCGCTTCAACTTCTCACCGGTAAGCTGCCATGAGCGGATCTTTAGAGTCCCATTTTCCAGACACCTGTTGTGCCACTAGATCTGAGTCACCAAAGCACTTGACCTGGCTCAAGCTCATCTCCTTAGCCATCCGTAAGCCGTGAAGGAGAGCTTCATACTCAGCATCATTGTTAGTGCAAGGGAACATTAATCGGAGGACATAACAGAACTTGTCACCTTGTGGGGAAGTTAAAACGACTCCAGCCCCCGAGCCCTCTAATTGCCTTGAACCGTCAAAGTGAATAGTCCAGTATGTATGATCCGGCTTCTCCTCCGGTGCTTGCAATTTCGTCCAATCATTGATGAAATCTACCAGTGCTTGGGATTTTATAGCAGTACGGGGTACATACTTCAATCCGCGTGGGCTAAGCTCAATGGCCCACTTCGCCACTTTACCAGTGGCTTCTCTGTTCTGGATTATATCCCCCAATGGAGCTGAGCTGACAACAGTGATTGGGTGGCCCTGGAAATAGTGCTTCAGCTTACGGTTTGCCATCAACACGCCGTACACCAACTTCTGCCATTGCGGATACCTTTGCTTTGACTCAATAAGAACCTCACTGATGTAGTAAAACGGGCGCTGAACCGGATATTCCTTGCCTGCTTCCTTGCGCTCCACCACAATTGCCACGCTAACTGCACGGGCATTGGCGGCCACGTATAACAGCAATGGCTCTTTGTCAACAGGGGCAACAAGAACTGGTGGTTCTGCTAATTGCCGCTTCAAGTCTTCGAATGTAGTGTTTGCAGCATCGCTCCATACAAACCGGTCTGTCTTTTTCAGCATCTGATAAAGCGGGATCGCCTTCTCTCCCAAACGACTGATGAATCGGCTCAATGCTGTAATACGGCCTGCTACCCGCTGGACATCATTGATACAAGCCGGTTTAGCCAGGGATGTAATTTCCTTGATCTTCTCCGGATTAGCCTTTATTCCTCTGTTTGATACTAAGAATCCAAGGAGTTTGCCTGCTGGAACACCGAAAACGCACTTCTCCGGATTAAGCATCATCTTATAAACCCGGAAGTTGTCAAAGGTTTCTTTTAAGTCCTCTATCAGCGTCTCCTCCTTCCTGGATTTCACCACAATGTCATCAACATAAGCATGGACATTTTTTCCGATCTGTCCTTTGAAACAGTTCTACACGCAACGCTTATAAGTTGCTTGGGCACTCTTGAGCCCAAAAGGCATGGATACATAGCAGAAGGCTCCAAAAGGAGTTATGAAAGCTGTCTTCTCCTGGTCCTTAACTACCATCTCGATCTGATGATAACCTGAATATGCATCCAAAAAACTTAGCCGCTCACATCCTGCCGTAGCATCAATAACCTGATCAATACGGGGGAGAGCAAAAGGATCAGTTGGGCAAGCCTTGTTTAGGTCTGTGTAATAAACACACATCCTCCAAGTTCCATTTTTCTTTAACACCAACACCGGATTAGCCAACCACTCTGGATGAAACACCTCAACTATGAATCCTGCGGCCAAAAGCCTGCCCACTTCTTCGCCTATAGCCTTGCGCCTCTCCTCATTGAAGCGGCGTAAATACTGCTTGACCGGTTTAAACTTCGGATCAATATTAAGACTGTGCTCAGCGAGTTCCCTCGGTATACCTGGCATGTCAGAAGGCTTCCATGCAAAGATATCCCGGTTCTCACGGATGAACTCGATGAGCGCGCTTTCCTATTTGGGGTCTAGGTTAGCGCTGATAGTGAACTGCTTGGATGAATCGCCTAGAACAAAGTCAACCTGCTTGGTCTCCTTCGCCGACTTAAACTTCAACACCGGATCATGCTCTGTAGTTGGCTTTTTTAACGGGGACATATCCGCCGGATCAACATTGTCTTTGTAGAATTTCAACTCCTCCGTAGCACACACTGCCTCCGCATATGCTGCGTCTCCTTCCTCGCATTCCAATGCGATATTGCGGCTTCCGTGAACCGTGATGGTTCCCTTGTGACCCGGCATCTTAAGTTGCAGATAAACATAGCACGGTCTAACCATGAACTTGGCGTAAACCGGTCTCCCAAACAGAGCATGATATGGGCTCCTGATCTTTACGACCTCAAAGGTCACTGTCTCTGATCTAGAATCCTACTCATCCCCAAAGGTGACTTCCAGATCAATTTTCCCAACTGGGTAAGCCGATTTACCTGGCATCACTCCATGGAATACTGTGTTGGACTGTCTCAACTTCTTATCTGTCAACCCCATACGCCGAAAAGTCTCATAGTATAGGATGTTGATGCTGCTGCCGCCGTCCATAAGTACCTTTGTGAACTTGTAGCCACCCACCTGTGGTGCCACCACTAGGGCCAACTGGCCCGGATTATCCACCCGTGGCGGGTGATCCTCTCTGCTCCACACAATGGGTTGTTCAGACCAACGTAAAAAACGTGGTATCGCCGGTTCAACTGCGTGTACTGCCCGCTTCAGAACCTTTTGATCTCGTTTGCACAAACTTGTGGTGAAAACATGATACTGTCCACTGCTTAGCTCCTTCGGATTACTCTGATATCCGGATTGTTGCTGCTGCTGACGCTGCTGATTGCCTTGGTTGTTGTAACCACCCTGACCATGCTGCTGGTTATGTTGATGCTGACTGTTGCCGTTGTAGTTATTGTTACCGCTGTGATATCCTGGTCCGGAACCGTTACCTTGGTAACCTGGACCCTGAAAACCGGAACTTGATCCGCCGCCGGGGGTCCGTGGTTATATCTGGCCTGTTTCATGGCCTCCTGCATGATCCGGCAGTCCTTCCACGAATGCTTAGTCGGGTTATCCTTCCATGATCCGGTATGTCTAGCCCGATTTATCGCCTCTTGGGCGTGTGCTTCTGCTCCTGCCGGATTATCCTGCCTGTGACGGTGACGTCTCCGCTCGCTGCTAGACACAGCCGGTTCATCCCAGTGCCTCATGTAACTCCGGCTTGGGCGGGGGGTTGAATGAATCCTCTCCCTGCTGTAAGAGTATGCCTGCTGTTGTGTCAGCGCCGTGTCCAGTAACTCCTTAGCCCGGCGTGCTTCCATCGCCATGGGGGATGTCCCCTCAATGGGTAAAGCGGCCAGTCGTGAAGCGGCGGCGACAATGTTGTCCAACGGGTTAGAATAATGGCCGGGGGGGGTGGGGACGTGCGGTGTTGGCACAACTTGGTGGTTTCGCTCTGCGGCCGGCGGCTGAACCGACGCGCCAGTCCCCGGCGCTCCTCTTCGGTTTAACTCTGGGCGGTTACTGGCTCCCGCTCCTGGTGTGCCAAAGAGATTCCTCGCCTCATAAACCGGCGGTAGACGAGTTTGCTGTCTTCTGTACATTACCTCATGTGCAGAATTCTGATCCACCCTGAGCCGGAAAGCTTGGGAGTCTAGCTCTGCTTGCCTTGTAGCCATCCTGGCTTTCTCCGCATCTAGATCCCGTTTAGCTTGCTCAATCCGGCCCTTCAGCTGAAGGATCTCCGCATCATGTTGCACCTTGTCGGCAGGGGCCACTTCTGCTGTTGCGAGCGTCATCAAGTTCTCGACCAAGGTGGATAGGACGTCAGAGGGCGATGGGGTTTGGTTGCCTGCCCCAACGCCCGTTGCCTCTGAGGTGAACGCCCCGGTCATCGAGGGCTGCTGCGCAGACTGTGATCCGGCCATGAAAACAGCAACCCTGTTCGGCAGATTAAAGGGGTCCGGAATACTGTCACCATCAGACACGCCCTCGGACCAGCCGTCCTGCAACAGATACAAAGATTCGGTCTCTCCGGATGAAGATTCATCGTCGGAATAGACAACTGTCTCGCCACCAGAATCCGATCCGTCCTGGGCTTGTGCTCCATGTACTGCTCCAACGAAAACATGCTTCATGGCGGGACGAATCCGGGCCGATCTCGCACGCTAAGCCGGCTCGACGATGTTGGGGAAGACGTCCGACTCAGGCCCCGGTTCGCCGATCTTGCCGATGAAAATGTGGATGTCGCCGAAGGGGACCCGATACCCGTATTCGATTGAATCGGCCTCAGGGCCCCAGCCTGCATCGCCGATGTAGATCCGGCCGCGGCGACTCTTGGTCATCCGGCCAACCACGTAACCCTTGAGTCCTTCAAAGCTGTCCTTCAAGAACTCGAAACCATTGTGCGATAGCCCCACGATGGGCGGCAACTGTCGTGGAATTAGCACGGCAGATGTCCGGTTTAGGGGACTTAGGTGTGAGGCCATCGCGCGGGTTAGCTTGAAGAGGTTAAAGCGGACAAAGGACACAGGGAGTTTTATACTAGTTCGGCCCCTTCGATGAAGGTAAAAGCCTACGTCTAGTTTGGTGTGGTATTGCTTGTGCGTCGATGAACAAGGAGCGAATCCGCTTGCATGTGTCTCGAGCAGTTGTTTCTTGTCCCTGAACCGTCGCCGGGTCGTCCCTTTATATAGGAGGCGACGCCCGGTCCGGTTTACAGATTCCCAAGGCTGGCTCATAAACGTGTCCGCCTCGGTCTCTACTCTTTCTATCTTACATCCCAAGTTACATGATATGACAGTTTACAGACCGTGGGCCTTATACATGGGCCCCAAACCTCTATGGGTTGTAATCTCTTGTACCTACTCTACTGGGCTTGTAATAATACAACCTTGTCAGTGTAATCCGGACCTTCTTGGCCGGTTTATACCTGCTAGTAATATCCCTGACACCTATCGTGCTTCCTAGCAACGAAGTCTCTCTTATCATAACGTTGATTCTTTGATTGTGGGTTATTAAGATCAACAGCAGGTTCAATCTCTACATCATTATATTTGCTAGGTTGGGAATCATCATGAACATCATCATTGACATTATCAGTAGGTTCATGTTCATTACCAGATTGTGTCTCAGCATCAGAAACAGAGATATCATTGGGATTCTCAGGTTTGTCAGCTACAGGTTCTCTAGAAGCATGCAAAGTCTTATCATTTTTCTTTTTCCTCTTCTTAGAATAACTAGGTGCATCTAAATTGGCTCTCTGAGAATCTTGCTCAATTCTCTTAGTGTGGCCTTCAGGATACAGAGGTTCCTGAGTCATTCTACCACCTCTAGTCACAAGTCTAATGTCATTATCATTATTCTTACTATTTAATTTATTGAGAAAATCATTCCGAGCTTTAAGTACTTGTTCTACTTGAGTGGTAACCATGTAAGCATGTTTACTAATGACTTTCAATTCACCTTTAACTCTAGACAGATAATCACTCAAGCGTTCAATCATATAAGCACTATGTTGCAATTGTCTACCAACATAAGCATTGAAGTTTTCTTGTTTCACAATGAAATTGACAAACTCATCTAAGCATTGGCTAGAAGACTTATAACGAGGAATATCACCTTCATCAAATCTATAAAGAGAATTTACCTGTACTACCCGTGTCGGCTTATCAAGACCATGTATTTCTTCAATAGGTGGTAAATTCTTAACATCTTCAGCTTTAATACCTTTTTCTTTCATGGATTTCTTTGCCTCTTGCATATCTTCAGGACTGAGAAATAGAACACCTCTTTTATTCGGAGTTGGCTTAGGGGCTTGTTCAACAAGTGTCCAATTATTTTCATTGGCCAGCATATTATTCAATAGTAATTCAGCTTGATCAACTGTTCTTTCCTTGAAAACACAACCAGCATAACTATCCAGGTGGTCTCTGGAAGCATCGGTTAGTCCATTATAAAAGACATCAAGTATATCATTCCTCCCAAGAGGATGATCAGGCAAAGCATTAAGTAATTGGAGAAGCCTCCCCCAAGCTTGTGGGAGACTCTCTTCTGCACAAAGTTATAAATTTCCCGTAAGCCGGCTTGTTTCTTATGAGCGGGAAAATATTTAGCATATAAATAATACATCATATCCTGGGGACTACGCACACAACCAGGATCAAGAGAATTAAACCATGTCTTAGCATCACCCTTTAACGAGAACGGAAACAACTTAAGGATATAGTAGTAACGAATCTTTTCATCGTTGGTGAACAGGGTGGCTATATCATTCAACTTAGTAAGATGTGCCACAACAGTTTCAGACTCATAGCCATGGAAAGGATCAGATTCAACCAAAGTAATTAACTCAGGATCAACAGAGAATTCATAATCCTTATCAGTAACAAAGATAGGTGAAGTAGCGAAAGCAGGGTCATGTTTCTTTCTAGCATTCAAGGACTTTTCTTTCAGTTTAGCTAATAATGTCTTAAGATCATATTTATCATTGCAAGAAAGAAAGTCTCTAGCAGTTTCTTCATCCATAACATAACCCTCAGGAACAACAGGCAATTCATATCTATTCGGAGAAGCTTCATCATCACTTTCATAAATATTATCAGTTTCAATATTTGCATTCTCCCTAACCCTAGCAATTTGTTCATCTAGAAATTCACCTAGTGGCACAGTATTATCAAGCATAGAAGTAGTTTTATCATACATAGTAGAAGTGGCATCATCAAGAACATAAGACATATCAGACTCAATAGCAGGAGTAGGTGTTGCAAATTTACCCATAACAGAGGGTGAATCAAGTGCATAGCTAGATGGCAATTCCTTACCTCCCCTCGTAGTTGAGGGTAAGATCTTGGTTTTTGAGTCCTTGAAGTTCTTCATAGTGATCAAAAAATATAAATCCCAACTGACTTAAAGAATAGAGCTATGCTCCCCGGCAACGGTGCCAGAAAATAGTCTTGAAAACCCACAAGTGTAGGGGATTGCAACAGTTTTCGAGTGTAAAGTATTCAACCCAAATTTGTTGATTCGACACAAGGGGAGCCAAAGAATACTCTTATGTATTAGCAGCTGAGTTGTCAATTCAACCACACCTAGAAACTTAGTATCTGTAGCAAGGTAGTATAGTAGCAAAGTAATATGATAGTGGCGGTAGCGGCAATAAAAGTAAAGGTAGTGTTTTTGTAGTTTTTGTAATAGTAGCAGCGGAAAAGTAAATAAGCAACAAGCAATATGTGAAAAGCTCGTAGGCATTGGATCAGTGATGGGAAATTATGTCGGATGCAATTCATCATGTAGAAGTTATAACCTAGGGTGACACAGAACTAGCTCCAGTTCATCAATGTAATGTAGGCGTGTATTCCGAATATAGTCATACATGCTTATGGAAAAGAACCTGCATGACATCTTTTGTCCTACCCTCCTATGGCAGCGGGGTCCTACTGGAAACTAAGGGATATTAAGGCCTCCTTTTAATAGAGTACCGGACCAAAGCATTAACACATAGTGAATACATGAACTCCTCAAACTACGGTCATCACCGGGAGTGGTCCTGATTATTGTCACTTTGGGGTTGCCGGATCATAACACATATTAGGTGACTATAGACTTGCAAGATAGGATCAAGAACACACATATATTCATGAAAACATAATAGGTTCAGATCTGAAATCATGGCACTCGGGCCCTAGTGACAAGCATTAAGCATAGCAAAGTCATAGCAACATCAATATCAAAACTTAGTGGATACTAGGGATCAAACCCTAACAAAACTAACTCGATTACATGATAGATCCCATCCAACCCATCACCGTCCAGCAAGCCTATGATGGAATTACTCACGCACGGCGGTGAGCTTCATGGAATTGGTGATGGAGGAAGGTTGATGATGACAATGGCGACGATCTCCACTCTCTGGAGCCCCAAACGGACTCCAGATCAGCCCTCCCGAGAGAGATTAGGGCTTGGCGGCGGCTCCGCATCGTAAAACGTGATAATTCTTCCTCCCTGATTTTTTTCTCCCCAAAAGTGAATATATGGGATCTTAGGATACTTCAGTGGAGAGTCAGGGGGCCCACGAGGCAGGGGGCGTGCCCAGGGGGAGGGGGCGCGCCCCCCACCATCGTGGACAGGGTGTGGGCCCCCTGGCGTGGATCTTTTCGCAGGTATTTTTTATATTTTCCAAAATAATTCTCCGTGGATATTCAGGTCATTCCGAGAACTTTTTATTTCTGCACAAAAACAACACCATGGCAATTCTACTGAAAACAGCGCCAGTCCGGGTTAGTTCCATTCAAATCATGCAAGTTAGAGTCCAAAACAAGGGCAACTGTATCAGCGTCATGCATGGCATGTGTCTGCAACCAGCCGGCGAAAGTCCTCGTTTGTTCATGTGTAATCCATTCGTCAGACTGCTCCGGGTGTTTGGAGCATAGAAACTTCTTGTGTTCGTCCATATACGGAGCCACCAAGGTAGAATTCTATTGAACTGTGTAGTGTGCTTGAGTGAGAGAATGCATGTCCATATATATTATTTGATCCCCTCCTAGCGTGCCTTTTCCATTCAGTCTGCCCTTATGCCGCGATTCAGGAATACTAATCGGCTTAAGGTTAGGAATAAAGTCAATACAAAACTCAATGACCTCCACATTTTCATGGCCCTTGGAGATGCTTCCTTTTGGCCTAGCACAGTTATGAACATATTTCTTTAAGACTCCCACGAACCTCTCAAAGGGGAACATATTGTGTAGAAATACAGGACCCAAAACGTTTTTCTCTTCGCATAGGTGAACTAGGACGTGCGTCATGATGTTGAAGAAGGATGGTGGGAAAACCAACTCGAAACTGACAAGACATTGCACCAAATCATTTTGTAACGTTGGTATTATTTCTGGATCAATTACCTTCCGAGAGATTACATTGAGGAATGCACATAGCTTCACAATGGCTAATCGAATGTTCTCCGGTAGAAGCCCCCTCAATGCAACCGGAAGAAGTTGCGTCATAATCACGTGGCAGTCATGAGATTTTATCTTCTAGAACTTTTTCTCTTCCATATTTATTATTCCCTTTATATTCGACGAGAAGCCAGACGGTACCTTAATACCGAGAAGGCATTCAAAGAAGATTTCCTTCTCTTCTTTGGTAAGAGCATAGCTGGCATGACCCTGATGTATGCCGTCTTTTCGGTGCATACATTGTTGGTCCTCCCGTGCCTCTGGCGTATCTTGTGTCTTCCCATACACGCCCAAGAAGCCAAGCAGGGTCACGCAAAGATTCTTCGTCACGTGCATCACGTTGGTTGCGGAGCGGACCTCTAGGTTTTTCCAATAGGGCATGTCCCAAAATTTAGATTTCTTCTTCCACATGGGTGCGCATCCATCAGCGTCATTCGGAACAGGTTGTCCGCCAGGACCCTTTCCAAAGACTACCTTCAAATCCTTGACCATACCATGTACATCAGCACCAGTTCGGTGGCGAGGCTTCGTCCGGTGATCCGCCTCACCTTTGAAATGCTTGCCTTTCTTTATTACGGGATGCCTGCTCGGAAGAAATTGACGATGTCCCAGGTACACATTCTTCCTACAATTATCCAAATATATACTGTCGGTATCATCCAAAAAATGCATGCATGCAGGGTATCCCTTGTTTGTCTGCCCTGAAAGGTTACCGAGAGCAGGCTAATCATTGATGGTAACAAACATCAATGACTTTAGATCAAATTCTTCCGCTCTGTGCTCATCCCACACACGTACACCTTTTCCATTCCATAGCTGTAAGAGTTCTTCAACTAATGGCCTTAGGTACACATCAATGTCGTTGCCGGGTTGCTTAGGGCTTTGGATGAGCATTGGCATCATAATGAACTTCCGCTTCATGCATAACCAAGGAGGAAGATTATACATACATAGAGTCACAGGCCAGGTGCTATGGTTGTTGCTCTGCTCCCCGAAAGGATTAATGCCATATGTGCATAGACCAAACCATATGTCCCTTGCATCACCTCCAAACTCCTCCCTGCTTTACTTTCTCTCGATTTTTCTCCACTACGACCCGTCAGCGAGTACTCTCAACTTTCCGTCTTTCTTACGGTCTTCTCTGTGCCAATGCATCGCCTTGGCATGCTCTATGTTTTGGAAGAAACGTTTCAACCGTGGTATTATAGGAGCATACCACATCACCTTGGCAGGAATCTTTTTCCTGGGGCGCTCGCCCTCGACATCACTAGGGTCATCGCGGCTAATCTTATAGCGCAATGCACCGCATACCGGGCGCACGTTCAAATCCTCGTACTCACCCCGGTAGAGGACGCAGTCATTAGGGCATGCATGTATCTTCTGCACCTCTAACCCTAGAGGGCAGACATCCTTCTTTGCTTCGTACGTACTCTCGGGCAATTCGTTGTCCTTTGGAAGCATATTCTTTATCATTACCAACAACTTTCCAAATCCCTTGTTAGATACACCATTCTCCGCCTTCCATTGCATCAATTCAAGTGTGGTGCCCGGCTTTTTCTTGTCAGCTTCGCAATTTGGGTACAACAATTTCTTGTGATCCTCAAACATGCGCTGCAACTTCTTCTTCTCCTTTTCACTTGCGCAGTTTCTCTTTGCATCGGCAATGGCCCGACCTAGATCATCAGCGGGCTCATCTGATGCCTCTTCTTCAGCTTCTTGCCGCATTGCTGGCTCAGCTTCTTCCCCCATTGTTGTACCATTGTATTCAGGGAACCCATGGCGAGGATAGCTGTTGTTGTCCTCTTCTTCTTCATTTTATTCCATCATAATCCCTCTTTCTCCGTGCTTGGTCCAAACATTATAGTGGGGCATGAAACCGGACTCAAACAGGTGGACGTGAATGGTTCTTGAGTTAGAGTAATTGTGATCATTCTTACAGCCAGCACATGGACAAGGCATAAAACCATCCGCCCGCTTGTTTGCCTTAGTCGCATTCAGAAAAGTATGCACGCCATTAATGAACTCGGGAGAGCATCGGTCATCGTACATCCATTGCCGGCTCATCTTCATTACACAACACCAAAAATACCAAATTAATACAAGTTCATATATAAAGTTCATACAACACTTAAATGCAACATACAAATAACTCTCTAGCTAAAGCATTTAAATGCAACAACAAATGCGATCAATATCACAACTAAGGTAACAATTGATCCAACAACATAATGATACCAAGCCTCATTATCAATGGCATATTTTCTTATCTTTCTAATCTTCAAGCGCAGTTTCTCCATCTTGATCTTGTGATCATCGACGACATCGGCAACATGCAACTCCAATTCCATCTTCTTCCCCTCAATTCTTTTCAAAATTTCTCTCAAATACTCGTTTTCTCTTTCAACTAAATTTAACCTCTCGACAATAGGGTCGGTTGGAATTTCCGGTTCACATACCTCCTAGATAAAAAATATCCATGTCAACTTGATGGGCATAATTTTTCATGAACACGAAATGCAACAAATAGTTTTAAAAGAGAATATACCACATCCGAATCATAACACGGGCAAGGGCCGACGAGGACGGATATCAAAACCATGACACTATGTATAACAAACAATGTACGGGTAAGATAATTATACCCGTAACTATATATCTAAATCACACAAACATGATTTTTTAATATAAAAAAGATAAGAACAAGAGGCTCACCACAAGGTGGTGCCGGCGACAGGACGATGCGGACGATCGACGGTGGTTAGGACGGAGACGGGAAGGCACTAAGTAAACTACACCTACATATGCAAACTAAGAGTTGTTTTGAGCTCAAATTGCATATAAATCAAATAATCTACCACATATAATTCCTCCCAAATTACTAAAACCCACAAATTAATGACTATATAAAGCATTGCAAGAGCTAATCTAGCAATGAGAGATGAAAGGACAAAGTTGCTTACCTTTGTGATCACTTGAATGGATGGGGCCTTCAAATCTTGACAAAATTTGGGCAAACTGTTTGATGAACTTGAGGGTAGAGGGGAAGAACAGAGAAGGAGAGTGGAAAGGGAATAAACAGAGCGAGCTTGGGAGGACGAAGGGTTTATGTAGGACGACCTTTAGTACTGGTTCGTGGCAAGAACCGGTACTACAGGCGCTGGAGGGGCCCCAGTCTGACAACATGCTGCCAGGAATCTATTTAGTACCGGTTCATGGCACGAACCAGTGCTAAAAGGTTGGCACAAACCGGTACTAATGAGAGCTGCCCGCCTAGCCGTTGGAACCGGCACTAATGGTCACATTAGTGTCGGCTCATATCCAAACCGGGACTAATGAGCTGAACATTTTACCCTTTTTCTACTAGGTCAGATCATCCTGTGACTTTGAGTTGCGCAGACCACCCTCCCCGGATTGACAAACCGGGTTGCCTTCCTTAGTGGTTGCACCTAAAGTTAGCGGATATAAGCTCACCAAGGTGATCATGGACGATGGGAGCAGTATCAACATCCTTTATTATGATACCTACAAGCGGATGAACCTGTCAGAGAAACAACTCAAGCTGTCGCCCACGGTGTTTCATGGGATAGTTCCCAGCAATTCACATATACTATTGGGAAAATATCTTTGGAAGTCACTTTTGGCACAAAGTTCAACTACAGTACCAAAAATCTGACGCTTGAGGTGGTCAAACTCAAAAGTCCTTACCGTGCCCTGTTCAGGCGGCTAGCTTACGCACGCTTCATGGCTCTACCTTGCTATGTAAACCTGAAGATGAAGATGCCAGGGCCTCAGGGCACTATCACACCCAATGGTGATAGGAAAATCGTGCTTGAGTGCGAAGAAGGAGATGTTGCTTATGCCGAGTCATCCTGTGCAGCTGAATAGTTGAAATTTTACAAGGATAACGTTGACCCGGCTGATATGACATCCAAGCCTACCACCGAGTCTGACCCCTGCTCAAGTTCAAGTTGGCATAAGATACAAAGCAGGATGACTTCACCCCGGAGATTCATCTCAGTAGTTCACTGTTGGGACCAATATAGATCCCAAATAGAGAAGTACACTCATCGAGTTCATCCGTGAGAACCGGGACATTTTCGCATGGAAACCTTCTGACATTCGTGGCGTACCGAGAGAACTCGTTGAGCACTACCGAAATGTTGATCCTAAGGCGAAACCTGTCTTGCAATACTTTCGTCGTTTTAACAAGGAGAGACACAAAGCTATTGGCGAAGAGGTGGCTTGGCTCCTAGCTATTGGGTTCATCATTGAAGGGTTTCACCCTGAGTAGTTAGCTAACCCAGTGCTTGCTCTGAAGAAAAATGGTACTTGGTGAATGTGTGTTTATTACACAGACTTGAACAATGCTTGCCCAAAGGATTTGTTTGCTCTTCCTCGCATTGATTTGATTATCAAGTCTACTGCTGGTTGTGAGTGTTTATGTTTCCTGGATGCTTATTCTGGATATGATTAGATCAAGATGGCATAAAAAGACCAGGAGAAGACAACTTTCATCACACCCTTTGGAGCTTTCTGTTATACATCCATGCCGATTGGACTGAAGAGTGCCAGAGCCACTTACCAGCGTTGTGTCCAAAACTGTTTCCACTGTCTGATTGGGTGTAATGTTCACGCTTACGTTGATGACTTGGTGGTTAAGTCTCAGCAGAAAGAAACCCTTCTGGATGATCTGAAGGAGACATTTGACAATCTTTGAGTGTACCTGATGAAGCTTAACCCATCAAAAGGTGTGTTTGGTGTTCTTGCTGGTAAACTTTTGGGTTTTCTGGTGTTACAGTGTGGTATCGAGGCAAATTCAGACAAAAACAAAGCCATCACAACACTCGCCAAGCCGGCTAACATCAACTTCATTCAAAAATTGATGGGTCGTGTGGCGGCTTTGAGCCGGCTTGGGGAGAGTGTGATCCCTTTGTATTAGCTACTCAAGAATACAGACAATTTTGTTTGGGGAGATGCAGTAGATAAATCTTTTGAGATCCTTAAGAAGCAATTGTCAGAACCACCTATCCTTGCTGCTCCTCATAACAAAGACCTTATGCTCCTATACATTGCTGCCAATACTAAAGCAGTAAGTGTGGCAGTTATCATGGAGCGACAGGAAGAAAGGAAATAATATCTAGTTTAAGGGCCATTTATACTGTCAGTCAAGTTCTGATCGAATCTAAACGACATATCCACATTGGCAGAAACTAGTTTTTTATGTTTTCATGGCTAGTTGCAAATTGAAACACTATTTTCAGGAGCATCCTAGCACCACAAACAGTTCAACACCTCTAAGCGACATCATGCAGAACATGGAGGCTACATGTCGGGTCGCTAAGTGGGCTATTGAGCTTGGTCCACATCATCTGAAGTATGCGCCTCCAGCAGCTATCAAATCTCAAGCTTTGGTGGATTTCATCAACGACTGGACAGAGTTACAGACTCCGGAAGAAAAGCCGAACAATACATACTAGACGATACACTTTGATGGCTACAGGTAATTGGAAGACACGGGGGTTGGAGTTGTCTTAACTTCGCCACGAGGTCACAAACTTTCTTATGTTTTGTGACTGATGTTTCCTGTAGGATAGAAAGTATGTCTAGAGGGGGGGGGGGAGATTATACTACTTGACCAAATAAAAATGGGCCATTTGCATTTCTTTCCCCAACTCGAACCACCTACTCATATTTGCCCCTAACTTTGAAGCATGCTCAAATTTGCCCCTCTGCCATCAAGTCACCTTATAGAAATGCCCTTCCATGCCATTACCGTCTGGTCAAAGGGCTTTGACTGTCTGGTGAATAGTAACTCGATGAACAGTAAATTTGAAAAATACCAAAAAACTAAAATTTTGTGGGATCGAGGATACTCGAATGCGCAAGGCGCGTGCAAATTTTCGTGGTGTTTGGACATTCCAAGAGTTCGTGAGAAAGGAAAGAATTTAGTATGTATGTCTGTGAATAGTAAATTCGAAACAATAGCAAAAAATAAAAAAAATCTGAAATTTTGCGAGATCGAAGAAGTTCAGGCGTGCAAGGTGCGTGCAAATTTTTGTGGTGTTTGGACATTGTAGGAGCTCGTGGATAAAAAGTCAAAATTTGGCTCAAAAAGAAAATTTCAAAAAATGCACTATTTTGTTTTTTTCATGTCATTTGATCACAAAAAATTGCATGCACCTTGCACATCCGAGCATCTTCTATCCCGCAAATTCCAGTTTTTTTTTCGAATTTACTATTCACTAGCATACATATTAAATTCTTTCCTTTCTCACAAGCTCCTGGAATGTCCAAACACCACGAAAACTTGCACGCACCTTGCGCACTGGAGTATCTTTGATCACAGAAAATTTCAGATATTTTTATTTTTTTGCTATTTTTTCTGAATTTACCGTCCACTGAGTTGCTATTCACCAGACGGTCAAAGTCCTTTGACTGGACGGTAATGACGCGGAAGTGCATTTTTATAAGGTGACTTGATGGCATAGGTGCAAAGTTGAGCATGCTTCAAAATTAGGGGCACATATGAGTAGTTGGTCCGAGTTAGGGACACAGATGTAAAAGACCCAATAAAAATCCTTCCTTTCCCAATTTTATTTGCTGGCAGATTTTAGCAGTCAAGCAATCAACCTACACATGCAATTCTAAGAGTATAACAACAAAAAGTAAAACATTGCATATGAAGGTAAAGGGAAGGGTTTGTAGAAGGTAGATACAATGGAGGCATGGAGATTTTTGGCGTGGTTCCGATAGGTGGTGCTATCGTACGTACACATCGATGGAGACTTCAACCCATGAAGGGCAGTGGCCGCACGAGTCCATAGAGGGCTCCACCCACGAAGGGTCCATGAAGAAGCAACCTTGTCTATCCCACCATGGCCATCGCCCATGAAGGACTTGCCTCACTCGGGTAGATCTTCACGAAGTAGGCGATCTCCTTGCCCTTACAAAATTCTTGGTTCAACTCCATATCACGACGGAGGCTCCTAAGCAATACCTAACCAATCTAGGAGACACCACTCTCCAAAAAGGTAATAGACGATGTGTTGATGATGCACTCCTTGTTCTTGTGCTTCAAATGATAGTCTCCCCAACACTCAACTCTTTCTCACATATTTGGATATGGTGCAAGAAGAGTTGGAATGGAAATCAACATTTTGGAAGGCTAGAAATCAAGGTTCAAATGGTAGGAATGGAATCTCTTGATCTCAACACATGAGTAGGTAGTTCTCTCTCAGAAAATGAATAGTGGAAGTGTAGGCACGTTCTGATGGCTCTCCTCAATGAGGAAGAAGGGGCGGAGGGGTAAATATAGCCTCCACACAATCACCGTTACACACTTTTGTCCAATCTTGCTGGAACTAAATACTTAAACTCGATGGCACCAATATGTTCAGAAATATGAACGTTAGGAATCTCGATGGGACCGACTGGAACAACTCGGTGGGACCGATGTGCTAGGGCTTAGGGTAAACTTCATCTTGGTGGCGCCGATTGCATCAACTTAGTGAGACCAAAGTGAAGCAATAAGCAGCAGAGACTCTATCAAGCCAACTCAGTGGGACCGATTGCATCAACTCAGTGAGACCAAAGTAAATGCAACAAGTCACGAAGCGCTGGCAGGGCCATCTCGGTGAGACCGAGATCCGTATCGGTCGGATCGATTTGTTAGGGTTTCTGGCAGTGGCTATGTCAAATGAATTCGGTGGCGCCGAGTAGGAAATATCGGTGGGGCCGAGTTTGGAAATTAGGGTTTGGACATATTTGGATGGAGAGAGTAGCCGAGGGTTTTGGCGCAATATCACTAAGTGCTTGAGCAAGTATACCATTAAGCAACACCCAATTCCCTTTTAATAGTATTGGCTTTCATGTGGACTCAATGTGATCTTGGTTCACTAAAAATGAAGATGTAGAGTCTTCAGTTTCTGACAATCTTTGTCCATATAATTTTGAGGGGTCTATTTCTCTATCTTATACCATGCCAAAACTCGAACATCCTGAAATGTTTATCTTGAAACGATATTAGTTCAATGAGATATATGTTGTTATGAATTACCAAAACCATCTGGGGATTATTTGCACTTTCAATCTCCCCTTTCTTGGTAATTGATGACAACATATAGATCAAAGCTTCAACAAATGATTAGATGAATGAAATACATTATCGCTTCGTGAAGTATGTGATAAGCAAGAGCTCCCCCTAAATTTGTGCATTATTAAAAAATGCGTTTGAATGCAAATGCACAATCGATTAGGATCATGGGTCACTCTTCCATGTCACATACATCTTGGTGGAGCGCACAAAATGATATAAGTGAAATAACATGCACGCATCACCGAAGACATAAGTGAATGAACATACATAGAAGTGATAGGAATCAATGTTTAGGAAATCGGTAATCGGTAACTGCTTGGTCAGCTAGGGAGTAGGGATTAATCGTGAATCGGCCAATTAATCAGAATTAATCGGTCAGGTTTTTTTATAAATCTCGGAATCCCAATGTTGAGACCAGATTTTGGCGAGGTAAAAATGTAATTTAAATGGCCTCAAATGAATAAGTGCCCAATATGAAAAAAATTCAACATGAACGTTATACATATCGGAAAGGCAAACAACTTTTATGTTACGATTATTTTGATCCAATGTCATCAGTGACATGCGAGTTTTAAAAACCCCGAACTATTATATGAGTGTACATGTGTATGAAAATTGACAACAATGTTCTAAAATATGATATATTCAACAAGTATGGCAACGATCGCTATGTTCTCTATCATCCTATCTCTAAGACTTGTAATAACTTAATAACAAATAATTGTAGTTCTTTTATTTGCATAACATAATGAGGTCCACAAGTATGTATCACAGTTGATAGTATGACATAGCAAGGTCCACAAGTATCAAGTATGATATGACGATAGTATAACATAAGAAGGTCCACAAGTATGTATGATAAATTGATAATATGACATAGCAAGGTCCACAAGTGGCAATTCACAATAGCCATAAAACACAAATAAACATAGTTCTTGACTTTTTGCATAAGTGCATAACATAACAAGGTCCTCAACCATAAAACACAAATAAACATAGTTCATGTCTTCTTGCAATCTTGTATAGTTGCAATGCATGACAAGTTGACAACTCAAACTAGAAAATACCAAACATCACACATAGACAAAGTTCTTAGTTCTCCTTCTCCCACAAGGCCACAACCAAAATAAATTACTAGGTAAATACTAAATAGCAAGGCCCAAAGAATTAAGGCGTTATGTGTCCTCATCCTCATCCTCATACTCATTTGTTTCAATCATCTCATCATTATCGGACTTGAATTCTATCTCCTCTTCCAAAGTAATCTCATTTTCTTAATCTTCATCGGCAAAAAATCTTCTACCTCATGGAGTTCTCTCACTCTTGCACTCCTATGAGGCTCAGTAGCCTTTGTGGCTCCCACTTCGTCATCAATGGCGGTGTCAGGATCAACCTCGTCCTCAACATATGCATCTTCACATATCCAATCTTGTGCCATGGAAGCATATTCACCAAGGAGAACATCACGAGAGGAGGAACATTTCTTTCTTTTGTCCATCATTCTTCCATTGAATTTGATATAAACTAGATTGTCCCTATGACTCACATCTAGTTTATTTCTCCTCTTGGCATCCACCTAAAAATTGCAAAGTAAAGCATAGTCAAGTAGTCATTCCAATTTGTTCATAAATAAAGTAAGGAACTAAAGATCAAATTTGAATAACTACAAGTTGAGATTCGAGAGTTACTTGTTAAAAAACACTCCAATTCCGTTCACATCCGGAAGAACTTGTGGTCAAGTTGAGTATCCTCAAAGCCATGTGCATCAATGTAGGAGTTTGTAGTCCATAAGTTGCCTACCACTCTCCTACATGTGAAAACAAAATACAAAGTATTATGCATCAATCCATCAACCCATAATTGCAAAAATGCAATATGCGAAAAGCCAAAAATTATGTACAAGAACAAGCTTACCGGGATTGAAATTTGCATTTTTATAGCTTATGAGGCAGCCAACTTCGCAAACATACCCTCCTTATTTTTAAACCTTGGCAAGTCTACATTAAGTGCTTTATTTTGCTTCTCATCATCATCATGATAAAAGGTCTCAATAACTTCCATCTATCCACTCACGACCTCTACATCGATAAATATGCTTGGGGTAGCATAACTATAATAGGGATTCAATGCATATGCGGCCATGTGCAATGGCGTATCTAACCTCCATTCATCTTGCTCTCCATGGCTGTTGTGATGATCTTATAGTCCTTCTCTGAATTTCAACCGCAAGCAATATTGCCTTCTTTGCCTCTATTATTTCTCCATACATAGAGGCCATGGACTGTCCATCACTGTCAGCCAACTGAAGCACCTTCACCAATGTCTCAAAAACCTTGCATTGCAATATACGGTAAGCACAACATTAGTATTCAACATAATACATATAACACAAGAAAACAAGACACAATTAAAGAACATTATTAATTTTCTTACCTTGATGCAAAGAGACACACTCTTCCAAAATGTCCTACTAATTATTGTGGCATGAGCAGACTTTCCTTTCCTTGTACGTGTATGCTTGCATTGTTCCCAAGCATCACTACAACACATCTCCTTTAGTTGTTTCTTCTTTGCAGCAAGACTTTGCAAAATAAGAAGTGCCGAAGCAAATCTTGTCACTCTCGGCCTAATAATGTCTCTTTTTTTTAAGAGACCTCATCAACGCCAATGTTGCATGATGTGCATAAAGGAAAGTAGTCATCTCCTTTGCTTTGGTTATTGTAGAACCAAATTGCTTTGATTTACCAACTGCCTCTACCATCAAGTTGAGGGTGTGTGTTGCACATGAGGTCCAAAATATCTTGGGCCTTTTTTCTTTCAACATCCCGTTTGCTCCCATATTGTTTGAAGCATTATCTGTGACTACTTGTACAACATTATCAGCACCTACAAACATCATGGTAAAACACGATAATCAATACATGATGAAAGCTTGAAAAGCAAAGAATGAGAGCAAATAAATAGTTCAGGATTGATACCAATTTTTTCAATGCATTCATCCACATAATTGAAGATGTAGAGACTTGTGTGTGCATGAGCCGATGCCTCCTTTGATTCAAGAAAAGTTGTCCCTAACTTACAATGCACACACAAGTTCATGATGCTCCTCCTTTTCTTGTCTCTCGAAGCATATGTCATGACAGAGCACCCGGTGATCTCCCTCTCAGCCTCATGTGGCTTCAACAAATCCCTAGTCCTTCCCATCTCCTACAACAACATCTTTTTCTCGGATATGATGTTGTGAAGGTTGCCTCCAATCAGGACCATAATGACCATGGGCTTCACAAAATTGTTTAAAGTCATCATCATTGATAGCATTGAAGGGTATATTTTTCTTGTACATCCATCTAGCTAAATATTTCCCCACTCTGTAGCTTCTCTCCTTGTCGATACTATCATTGATGTTGCGTCTGAATTTTTTCAATGGCACACTAGGATCAATTGGCGCCACAAATAGATCCATAGGCCCAACATTTTTTGGATCACCTTTGGAATTTTTTCAATGGCACACTAGGATCAACTGGCGCCACAAATAGATCCATAGGCCCAACATTTTTTGGATCACCTTTACCAACTGCACTAAGCTCTTCATCATCCTTAACTTCTGTGTTCACCGAGGCCTTTAACTCTTGTGCTTGCTTTTCCTTTTCCACCTTCTTCTTTGCGGCATGAAAAGCCTCCTTGCACCAAGCTTGTTGTTCTAGGGTGGCTACCATACAGCTTGTCACCGAGCCTCTGATTTGAGCTATGTGTTGCTTCATCCTATTCACCCCTCCTGACATTTCTTTTCCACAAAGCTTGCTTCACTCTTTGCAATTCATTTGGATCAGACAACATGGCAAATTCCCACGCCATGTCATCAGAATTCCTTTTTAGTGATTGCGAACTCACCACCTCAGAAGCGACATTAGAAGTAGCCATCTCCTACATACAAAAAACAAAATACAAATCAAGTAGGGCATCAAGATAGCAATAATTGAAGTTAAAGTGTTAAACAAGAAAAGAAAATTACCAATTAGGCCATTACTAATAAATTGCCTACATACAATTATACTTGCTAAT
Organism: Secale cereale; assembly: GCA_902687465.1. NCBI lineage: Eukaryota > Viridiplantae > Streptophyta > Magnoliopsida > Poales > Poaceae > Secale > Secale cereale. The sequence continues at coordinate 392,359,570 of LR738712.1, read as the reverse complement.
TAAGCCATCAAAGATCAAACAACATGAAATTAATAAAGTACAATCCCGCTTAGTACTACAATTGTAACAATCCTACACATCAATCAATTGGATCATAAATTCATCATTCATCAAGCATGAAGTTATACAAAATATAAAAGATGAAGATGCAGCAACCTGTGCTTGCTGCTATGCTGTTGTGCTGCTACCCCTTATCCTCCAACCTGGTCGTCGGCATGAATAGGAAGGAAGGAGAGGCTGGAGAGGGAAGGGAGGCCACCTGCTTGCCGCCGCTCTGGTCGATGACGTGAGGAGGCAGCTAGAAGAGGTCAGAGAGGGAGGATGGGTTAAGTGCAGGAAGAGGGGGAGCCGATGAGGATAGGCAAGAGAGGGAGGGACGGCCACGCTGTTGGCCGGTGGCGGGGGACGGCCACGCCGCTGGGTGGGTAGTGTAGGCGAGGAGATTGATGCGTCTCCAACGTATCTATAATTTTTGATTAATTGTCCCATGATACTATTTATGATGTTTTGGATGTTTAATGGGCTTTGTTATACACTTTTATATTATTTTTGGGACTAACCTACTAATCCAAAGGCCCAGTCCAGATTACTGTTTTTGCCTGTTTTAGGGTTTTACAGAAATGGAATATCAAACGGAGTCCAAACGGAATGAAACCTTCGGGAGAGATATTTTTGGAGCAAAATACGCACGGGAGACTTGAGAACCATGGTGTAGGGCTGACGTGGCATCCACGAGGGTGGGGGGCGCGCCCCTACCTTATGGGCACCCCGTCTGGCCCCCGGTGCCCTCCTTCTTCCTATATATACCTACGTACCCCGAAACTATCAGAACAACAGAGAAAACCCTAGTTCAACCGCCGCAACCTTCTGTTCCCGTGAGATCCCATCTTGGGGCCTATTCCGGAGCTCCGCCGGAGGGGGGGGGGGATCTTCCATGGAGTGCTTCTACATCATCATCATCGCCTCACCATGAGTTGTGAGTAGTTTACCACAGACCTTTGGGTCCATAGCTAGTATCTAGATGTCTTCTTCTCTCTCTTTGGATCTCAATACCAAGTTCTCCTTGGTCTTCGAGGAGATCTATTCGATGTAATCTCTTTTTGCGGTGTGTTTGTCGAGATCCGATGAATTGTGGGTTTATGATCAAGATTATCTATGAAAATATTTGGTTCTTCTCTGAAATCTTTATGTATGATTATAATATCCTTGCATGTCTCTTCGAATTATTGGTTTGGTTTGGCCTACTAGATCTATAATTCTTGCAATGGGAGAAGTGCTTGGCTTTGGGTTCAATCTTGCGGTGTCCTTTCCCAGTGACAGTAGGGGCAGCAAGGCACGTATTGTATTGTTGCCATCAAGGATAAAAATATGGGGTTTATATCACTATGTTTGAGTTTATCCCTCTACATCATGTCATCTTGCTTAATGTGTTACTCCGTTCTTATGAACTTAATACTCTAGATGCATGCAGGATAGCGGTCGATGTGTGGAGTAATAGTAGTAGATGTAGAATCGTTTCGGTCTACTTGTCTCGGACGTAATGCCTATATATAATGATCATGCCTAGATAGTCTCATAATTGTTCGCTTTTCTATCAATTGCTCGATAGTAATTTGTTTACCCGCCGTAGAATATCGCTATCATGAGAGAAGCCATTAGAGAAAACTATGGCCCCCGGGTCTATTCTCAACATATCAATCTACAATCTACTTTACTTTTCCGCTTTTACTTTCTGTTCTTATAACCAAAAATACCAAAAATATCAAACTATCAACTCTATCATATCTCACTTTCGTAAGTGACCGTAAAGGGATTGACAACCCCTTATCGCGTTGGCTGCGAAGTTCTTATTTGTTTGTGCGGGTGCGAGGGACTCGCGCGTAGTCTCCTACTGGATTGATACCTTAGTTCTCAAAAACTGAGGGAAATACTTACGCTACTGTGCTGCATCACCCTTTCCTCTTCGAGGGAATACAACGCAAGCTCGAGAAGTAGCAAGAAGAATTTTTGGCGCAGTTGCTGGGGAGGCTTACGCAAAATTCATATACCAAGTACCTATCACGAACCCTTATCCTTCGCATTACATTTTTTGCCTCCTATTTTCCTCCCCCCCACTTCACCGTTGCCGTTTTATTTTCCCTTCTTCTACCATGTGTTTATCGTTCGCTTGCTTCTTGTTTGCTTGTGTGTTGGATTGCTTGCTTGTCACTATGGATCAGGACAATACCAAATTGTGTGACTTCTCCAATACCAACAATAATGATTTTATCAGCACTCAGATTGCTCCAATTACCGATGCTGAATCTTGTGAGATCAATGTTGCTCTGTTGAATCTTGTCATGAAAGGTCAATTTTCCGGCCTTCCTAGTGAAGATGCCGCTACCCATCTAAACAACTTTGTTGATTTGTGTGATATGCAAAAGAAAAGGGATACGGATAATGATATTGTTAAATTGAATTTATTTCCGTTTTCACTTAGAGATCATGCTAAAACTTGGTTTTCCTCTTTGCCTAGAAATAGTATTGATCCGTGGAATAAGTGCAAAGATACTTTTATCTCTAAGTATTTCTCTCCTACTAAGATCATCTCTCTTAGAAACGATATTATGAATTTTAAGCAACTAGATCATGAGCATGTTGCACCAGCTTGGGAGAGAATGAAATTAATGATACGTAATTGCCCTACACATGGTTTGAACTTATGGATGATTATTCAAAACTTTTATGCTGGCTTGAATTTTGCTTCTAAAAATCTTTTAGATTCGGCCGCGGGAGGCACTTTCATGGAAACTACCTTAGGAGAAGCTACCAAACTCCTAGATAATATTATGGTTAATTATTCTCAATGGCACACCGAAAGATCTACTAGTAAAAAAGTGCATGCTATTGAAGAGATTAGTGCTTTGAGTGGATAGATGGATGAACTTATGAAGTTATTTGCTGCTAAGAGTGCTTCTTCTGATCCTAATGATATGCCTCTGTCCACTTTAATTGAAAATAACAATGAATCTTTGGATGTGAATTTTGTTGGTAGGAATAATTTTGGTAACAATGCTTATAGAGGGAACTTTAATCCTAGGCCTTTTCCTAGTAATTCGTCTAATAATTATGGTAATTCCTACAACAACTCTTATGGAAAGATGCCTTCTGAATTTGAAACTAGTGTTAAGGAGTTTATGATTTCACAAAAGAATTTCAATGCTATGCTTGAAGAAAAAATGCTTAAGATTGATGAATTGGCTAGAAGTGTGGATAGAATTACTCTTGATGTTGATTCTTTGAAACTTAGATCTATCCCACCTAAGCATGATATCAATGAGTCTCTCAAAGCCATGCGAATTTCCATTGATGAATGCAAAGAAAGAACCGCTAGGATGCATGCTAAAAGAAAGAATTATATAAAAGTGTGTTCTTCTAGTTATCATGGAAATAAAGATGAAGATCTGAAATTTATTGATGTGTATCCTATTAGATCCTTGTTTTCTAGTATAAATCTTGATGAAGATAGGATTGGAGATGATTCTACTTTAAGGTGTCCCAATGATTCAGAGTTTTTAGATATTGATGCTAAAATTGTTAAAAGTCGGAGTGAAGAGATTAAAACTTTGCATAGTGATGAACCCACTACTTTGGATTTCAAATGATTCAATTATGATAATTGCTCTTTGATTGATTGTATTTCCTTGTTGCAATCCGTACTGAACTCTCCGCATGCTTATAGTCAAAATAAAGCTTTTACCAAACACATAGTTGATGCTTTGATGCAATCTTATGAAGAAAAACTTGAGTTAGATGTTTATATCCCTAGAAAGCTTTATGATGAGTGGGAACCTACTATCAAAATAAAAATTAAAGATCATGAATGCTTTGCTATGTGTGATTTGGGTGCAAGTGTCTCCACTATCCCAAAAACTTTGTGTGATTTGCTAGGATTCCATGAGCTTGATGATTGTTCTTTAAATTTGCATCTTGCGGATTCCGCTATTAAGAAACCTATGTGAAGGATTAATGATATTCTTATAGTTGCCAATAGGAATTATGTGCCCGTAGATTTCATTGTTCTTGATATAGATTGCAATCCTTCATGTCCTATTATTCTTGGTAGACCTTTCCTTATAAGGATTGGTGCAATTATTGATATGAAGGAAGGAAATATTAGATTCCAATTTCCGTTAAGGAAAGGCGTGGAACACTTTCCTAGAAAGAAAATCAAATTACCATATGAATCTATTTTGAGAGCCACTTATGGATTGCCTTCCAAAGATGGCAATACCTAGATCTATTCATGTATCGTGCCTAGCTAGGGGCGTAAAACGATAGCGCTTGTTGGGAGGCAACCCAATTTTATATTTTTATTTTTGCTTCTGTTTAGGAATAAATATTGCATCTAGCTTCTGTTTAGATGTGGTTTTGTGTTTTAATTAGTGTTTGTGCCAAGTAGAACCATTGGGAAGACTTATGTGAAGTTTATATTATCGTGCTGTGAAAAACAAAATCATTAGTGCTCGCTAGAATGGTCACCAGATTTTATTGGAACGTGCTATTTAGTTGATTCTTTTTGCATATGAGTAATAGACAAATTCCTCACGTTTACCAATTTAGTTCAATTTTTTTGGAGTTACAGAAGTATGCGAAAACTACAGATTACTACAGACTGGTCTGTTTTAGACAGATTCTGTTTTTTTGTGTGTTGTTTGCTTATTTCAATGCATCTATGAGTAGTATTGGGAAGTTTGAATCATAGAGAAGTTGGAATACAGTAGGTTTAACACCAATATAAACAAAGAATGAGTTCATTACAGTACCTTTGACTGGTGGTTTGTTTTCTTATACTAACGGAGCTCACGAGATTTTTGTCTAAGTTTTGTCTTGTGAAGTTTTCAAGTTTTGAGTATTGCTTTGATGGACTATGGAACAAAGAGTGGAAAGAGCCTAAGCTTGGGGATGCCCAAGGCTCCCCAAGGTAAAATTCAAGTACAACCAAAAGCCTAAGCTTGGGGATGCCCCGGGAAGGCATCCCCTCTTTCGTCTTCATCTATCGGTAACTATACTCGGAGCTATATTTTTATTCACCACATGATATGTGTTTTACTCGGAGCGTCTTGTATAATTTGAGTCTTTTCTTGTTAGTTTGCCACAATTATCCTTGCTGGAAAAACCTATTTGAGAGAGTTAAATATGGCCTAGGAATTGATAGAACACGCTATGTGCTTCACTTATATCTTTTGAATTGAATAGTTTTTGCTCTAGTGCTTCACTTATAACTTTTAGAGCACGGTGGTGATAATATTTTGTATAAATTGTTGATCTCTCATGCTTCACATATATACATTTGAGAGTCTATTAAAATAGCATGGTAATGTGCTTTGGCTATAAAACTAGTCTTCACATGATAGACATCCAATATCAATGTAGTAAAAACTTTCACACTAAGTGCATTGAATATGATGAGAAGTTGGATGCTTGATAATTGTTTTGAGATATGAGGGTAGTGATATTAGAGTCATGCTAGTGGAGTTATTATGAAATTGAGATATGCTTGTGTTAAAGTTAGTGATTGTCGTACCATGCACATATGGTGAACCGCTATGTGACGAAGTTAGAGCATGAGATATTTGTAAAGTGTCAACCTTTGTGTGGAGGTCGGGGGCGCGCGATGGTTAACTCCTACCAACCTCCCCCCTAGGAGCATGCGCTGATTGCTTTGTTTTGATGACTCGTAGATTTTTGCAATAAGTATATGAGTTCTTATGACTAATGTTGAGTCCATGGATTATACGCACTCTCACCCTTTCACCATTGCTAGCCTCTCTTGTACCGCGCAACTTTCGCCGGTACCATACGCCCACTATATATCCTTCCTCAAAACAGCCACCATATATATTCCTCAAAACAGCCACCATACCTACCTATCATGGCATTTCAATAGCCATTCCGACATATATTGCCATGCAACTTTTCACCATTCCGTTCATATGACGCACTTCATATTGTCATATTGCCATGCATGATCATGTAGTTGACATCATATTTGTGGCTAGGCCACCATGCATAATTTGTCATACATGTCACTCTTGATTCATTGCACATCCCGGTACACCGCCGGAGGCATTCATATAGAGTCATACTTTGTTCTAGTATCGAGTTGTAATATCGAGTTGTAATTCAATGAAAGTGTGATGATCATCATTATTAGAGCATTGTCCCATGTGAGGAAAGACTAAATCAAGAAAGCCCCTCCAAAAAATGAGAAAAAGAAAGGCCAAAGAAAAAAGGGCCCAAAAAAAGAAAAAAAAGAAAAAAGGACAATTGCTACTATCTTTTTCCACACTTGTGCTTCAAAGTAGCACCATGTTCTTCATGATAGAGAGTCTCATGTTCAGTCACTTTCATATACTAGTGGGAATTTTCATTATAGAACTTGGCTTGTATATTCCAACGATGGGCTTCCTCAAATGCCCTAGGTCTTCATGAGAAAGCAAGTTGGATGCAGTCCCACTTAGTTTCTTTTGTTGAGCTTTCATACATTTTTAGCTCTAGTGCATCCGTTGCATGGCAATCCCTACTCACTCACATTGATATCTATTCATGGGCATCTTCATAGCCCGTTGATACGCCTAGTCGATGTGAGACTATCTCCCTCCTTTTTTTCTTCTCCACAACCACCACTCTGTTCCACCCATAGTGCTATGTCCATGGATCACGCTCATGTATTGCGTGAAAGTTGAAAGGTTTGAAAGAATAGAGTATGAAAACAAGTGCTTGGCTGAAATCGGGGTTGTACATGATATGAATATTTTGTGTGATGAAGAGGGAGCATAGCCAGACTATATGATTTTGTAGGGATAACTTTCTTTAGCCATAGTATTTTGAAGACATGATTGCTTTATTAGTATGCTTGAAGTATTATTATTTCTTATGTCAATATAGACTTTTGTCTTGAATCTTTCAGATCTGAACATTCATGCCACATTTAAGAGAATTACATTGAAAAAACTATGCTGGTTAGCATTCCACATATGAAATTCAGTTTTTATCATTTACCTACTCGAGGACGAGCATGAATTTAGCTTGGGGATGCTTGATACGTCTCCAACGTATCTATAATTTTTGATTGTTCCATGCTATTATTTATGATATTTTGGATGTTTATTGGGCTTTGTTATACACTTTTATATTATTTTTGGCACTAACCTACTAACCCAAAGGCCCAGTCCAGATTGCTGTTTTTTTGCCTGTTTTAGGGTTTTATAGAAAAGGAATATCAAACGGAGTCCAAACGTAATGAAACCTTCAGGAGAGATATTTTTGGAGCAAAATACGCACGGGAGACTTGAGAACCACGGAGTAGGGCTGACGTGGCGTCCACGAGGGTGGGGGCGTGCCCCCCCTATAGGGCGCGCCCCCTGCCTCGTGGGCACCCCGTCTGCCCCCCGGTGCCCTCCTTCCTCCTATATATACCTATGTACCCCGAAACTATCAGAACAACAGAGAAAACCCTAGTTCCACCGCCGCAACCTTCTGTTCCCGTGAGATCCCATCTTGGGGCCTGTTCCGGAGTTCCGCCGGAGAGGGGGGGGGGATCTTCCACGGAGTGCTTCTACATCATCATCATCACCTCACCATGAGTTGTGAGTAGTTTATCATAGACCTTCGGGTCCATAGCTAGTATCTAGATGGCTTCTTCTCTCTCTTTGGATCTCAATACCAAGTTCTCCTCGGTCTTTGAGGAGATCTATTCGATGTAATCTCTTTTTGAGGTGTGTTTGTCGAGATCCGATGAATTGTGGGTTTAAGATCAAGATTATCTATGAGAAATATTTGGTTCTTCTTTGAACTCTTTATGTATGATTATAATATCCTTGCAAGTCTCTTCGAATTATTGGTTTGGTTGGGCCTACTAGATGTATAGTTCTTGCAATGGGAGAAGTGCTTGGCTTTGGATTCAATCTTGCGGTGTCCTTTCCCAGTGACAGTAGGGGCAGCAAGGCACGTATTGTATTGTTGCCATCTAGGATAAAAAGATGGGGTTTATATCACTATGTTTGAGTTTATCCCTCTACATCATGTCATCTTGCTTAAGGCGTTACTCTGTTCTTATGAACTTAATACTCTAGATGCATGCTGGATAGCGGTCGATGTGTGGAGTAATAGTAGTAGATGCAGAATCGTTTCGGTCTTCTTGTCTCGGACGTGATGCCTATATATAATGATCATGCCTAGATAGTCTCATCATTATTTGCTTTTCTATCAATTGCTCGACAGTAATTTGTTTACCCGCCGTAGAATATCCCTATCATGAGAGAAGCCACTAGAGAAAACTATGGCCCCCGGGTCTATTCTTAACATATCAATCTACAATCTACTTTACTTTTCCGCTTTTACTTTCTGTTCTTATAACCAAAAATATCAAACTATCATCTCTATCAGATCTTACTTTTGTAAGTGACCGTAAAGGGATTGACAACCCCTTATCATGTTGCCTGCGAAGTTCTTATTTGTTTGTGTAGGTGTGAGGGACTCGCGCATGGTCTCCTACTGGATTGATACCTTGGTTCTCAAGAACTAAGGGAAATACTTACGCTACTGTGCTTCATCACCCTTTCCTCTTCGAGGGAATACAACGCAAGCTCGAGAAGTAGCAGAGATGCGGGAGAGGGAGGGCCAGCCACACCTTTGGCTAGTGGCAGGGTAGACGCGGGAGGACGGGGATCCAGTGAGGAGAGGCAGGAGAAGGAGGGTCGGCCACGCCATTGGCCGGCGGCGGGGGGACAGCGGCGCTGTTCGGTGGGTACTATAGGCGGCAACACGAGTAGATGCAGAAGGAGGGGGAGCTAGCGAGGCAACGTAAGAGAGGGAGGGCCGGTCACGCCGTTGGCCGATGGTGGGGGGCGGCGGCGGCGCTGGGTGGGGTAGTGCAGCGGCGGCGCTATGTGGGTTAGTGCAACAGCAATGCGGGGTGGGAGCTCTGCCAAACCTAAGCCATGGGCTAGACATGGGTGAAGAGAGAGACATGGATGCTAATATTTTTTACAGTATGCCCCTATGAGTCCGGCGATTAATCGTTCTACGGCTGATTAATCGGCTGTCAGACGATTAATCCGATGATTAATCCCCAGGCCGAATAACACCAGCGATTCCATGTAATTTACAAGGTGGATAGCCGAGTAGCGATTAATCGGCCGATTACTCGGCTACTCGGATGATTTTTTGAACAATGATAGGAATAAGCATTAAGCAAAGTCTAATCAATCAAACAACCTAACATACACTGGTACAATGAGGTGCTATACAAACGGTTTCTAACCCCTTTCCACAACGATGTTTTGAATCGTCTCCAAGTGAGTGTGTGCGATAGGGGGGGGGGGTCCTTGCCACATGACACAGAATCCGTTGGGGACAGGCCCTCTGGTCACACACGCTCCGCAAAATGAGGTCTTTTGCAACAGGCGAGCGATCAAATACGGTTATACATGCCCAATCGGCTCTGGTCGTAAGTACATCCCACAAAGTTAGCCCCGAACAAATGTTTTTGTTTGTTATGTACATTCCACATTGTCAATCGAAGGGATACTTTTCCGTTCTTATGTACATCCCACACAGTCAATCCAGGGAAAATGTTTCCGTTTGTATGTACATCCCACACAGTCAACCCAAGGAAAATATTTCCGTTCGTATATACATCCCACATAATTTTATGTATAGTCTCATGTGTGATAGGTGTAACTATCACACCCGCTCTGCCTCGGTAAAATGTTTGCTTTTATTCAACTACATTAGACACGATTTGATGAAGAAATCTGTATGGCATTGGGCTATCCATCACAAACGCTTTTACTGCTAGAACCCTTTGCAAAGTTCCATGACCCATTTAGTAGGTTTATTAGTTTACAATTAATAATTCCAGTATTATGCAGATTCACATTTCATATCGAATAGCTATTTTCCGATTTTATATCAGGCACATAAATATATTTTAACATCACAGTACGATAGCTACCTGAAAATAGCACAATACAAGATATAAATATTTCACCTTAATAAGAACAATATTAGCACAATATATTCCTTTCCCTAATTGAGATCATGCAGGCTTGATGGCCAACTGGGAATGTGCGTCCACCTTCGCCAAGACCATCTTAGCAAAGTATAATTTAAAAAAATCTGAGCTCATTCGCTATCTTCCTCTTTTTATCCCACATCTTCAAATATTCTTCAGCGTTGACAACACTTTCTCTAAACCTACCTCTGTTCTCTTTCTCGTACATGCTCTAGAGCTTTGCTAGGCACATCATCAAAGACTCTGGCCACTCTTGATCAACCCGCTCTAGGTAAGAACACTTCTGTTCATCCTAGAATATTTAAAACTAGATCATTAACAATTGTAGGGGAAATGGGTTTATAGAAACATAGAAAATCACCAAATATATATTTTGAAAAACTGAAGAAACATGTTAATTATGATATATCTTCTCAAAATGATCAATGTGCTCATGAATTAATTTCTACCGAGACAACAACCAAATTCTGAAACATCAGAAGCTATAATTAACTACAACAACGCTACAAGTTCTTAGTCATGTACTATAAATAACAAATTGAACATTTTATGAGGAAACAAAATATAACTGCAACAACATAGCGACAATGTTTGGATGACAACAAATTGATATTAATAGGTGTGCACATGCACAAATTTAGTAATATAGAACTAATAGCACTAAGGTCGTCCACTATGTATGCCAAAACCAGTGTAAAGACAATTGTTGCTACATTTGGCACCGGTGCCCTGCACTGGCGAGCCGATGCAGCGGAAAAAATCAGGGACCCAGACTCCGGAGCACTTAGTTGCTCCGATGCCCAGTTCCTTCGTGCCATAAAGATTTTGTATTTTACTGCTTGGGTGCTCGGATGTGTGGACCAAAGTTGGCTGCAGAAACTACAGAAGCGGTACCAAATAATTTTCTAATGGCACCACTAATGAGATGTCAACATTTTTAGATCCTAGGTACAAACTATGACACTGTCTTAACATCCAGAATAACATAGCATAATGACAATGTCTGAATCACATCTAACAAATGATTTGTAACAATGAAAGTGGATCTAACCTTCACTGCACATGCTAGAAACTTACTCCCACTGTCCACAGATTCAAACGTAACTAGCTTCATGCATGGATATTAATGGTGACAACGAGTAGGCAGATCTTCAGCCACCCCGCTCCATTCGTTGCAACTGATGGTCCTAGGGAGCTACAAGAGGAAGAAATGACTCAACTCGACCGCCGGGTTAAAATCCTTCATTCCAAGTCATAACCCAAGAGAGAGAAGAGATGCATACTCGGGTGGTGAAGGAGTCATCGTCGGAGGAGGAACCGCTAGAGAGGTCATTGAAGAAGACCATTGTGACCTCGGCGGTAGGATGTGAGACGACGAGAGTGAGGAAGCTAGCGAGGAAGCGGCTATAGCTTCGGAAGGAAGGAATGAGGAAATAGGGGAAATGTGACTTTTGGTGAGGGAGAAAAGAGGGTGGGGAAGGGGGTAAATATTTCGGCGGTAGGGCAAATTTTTTGAAATGTGGAGGGAAACTTTGTGCCCGGTGCTGTCGGACACCATTCACTTTGAATGATTGTGTGCGTCGCAAATGGTTCTTCTGCTTTACGCGCATGGGGTGAGTTTGATAATTCAATTTTTGGTGGGAATTTCCTTGGTTACTATCCTCATCCACGTCATTGCATAATTTAACATCGCTTGCTAATTTGGGCACACAAAAGAGCGTACAACACACATACCGCACTTACTGAATTGAGCAATTTTAGTAGTTAAACAGAGCCAGTTGACCTAAAATTAGCTTTAACAAAAGACCAACATTAAAAACAAAGCCTAAGTATGCATAATTTTGACAGAGCCGCCGCCGCGTCGGCCTATGCATCACTGGTGTGATATGAGACATCGATGACTTGTCCTGGCGGCATGCCGCCGTTGGTCGACTCTGTGTCCCCCCTGCTAAAGTCGACCACGTCCTCGTCCTTGTCCCCAGCGCCATCCTCAAGGTTGTAGTACTTGTAGTAGTGACTACGCCAGAGCTCGCGCTGGTACTCCACCATCGATTCCTCAGCGTAGAGACTCTTCTCTACCTCGACCTCGGCCACGCGCAACTCCTCCTCCCGGCGCTCCTCAATCTCCGCCGCCTCCTGCATCTACAGCTCCCGCTCGGCGATCTCATGAGGAACTTTGCTGGATTTTGAGGTGGCCTGGAATATCTTGGCATGTGCGTCCTCAATCCTGGTGTGGATGGCCTCGACCCAGGCCATGGCGACATCAGCGACACAGACAACACCTTGAGTGCTCTAGGCGTTTGCAGCCGCCATCGCAGCAGCTGCTGCAGCCGTCTCAGCTGCTGCAGCTACCCTGTCAGCTGTCGGAGACGCCCTCTCGGCGGATGCGGCCGCGCTCAATACGGATGCGGCGGCACTCTTGGTGTACACGACCGCGCTCTCGGCGCAGGCGGCGGTGCTCTGGGAGGACGCGAACATCGTACGGGCCCTCACGAAGCGTTTCCATGTCGTCATCTTTGCAAGAAAGGGTTGCAGGAATGGGGATCTGGATTTGTGGATTCGGAGGTTGCTGGCACTAGAGTAGACGATCCGGTGAAGCTTAAGGAGGAACACTTAAATAGACCCACGAACTTTCATAGCAAACGGTTCCTACAAAAAAACTGTGTGCGATGTTGTCGATATTTTTTATTAGTTGTGAAAGACGAATTTGGAGTAAAGTGGCAATGGATGGTGTTTTAAATGTATGAGAAAACTTGTAGTACTAATACAACTGGCATGTCAAAATTTGGAAAATTTCAGGGTCATTTGACCTTTTAAGACATTTAAGTTATTTTATAGCCATTTAATGACCGTAATTCAAATTTGAACTACATGTACATGCAACAGCTAACCATAAAAGTTTCAAAAGTCATATTTGTGTACTTGTGTGCAAGTTAATTCCATTTGCATTAAATTGGAAAGAATTTTCAAATATATTAGTCTCACGGCTATGACACAAAGCATGGAGTGCCATGGCATTTAATAAATTCCAAAAAAATTAAAAAAAAGATCATAAACACATGAAAGCTTACTTGATGTAATGTCATGCCACCAAGATGATGTGGTAAATTTCTTGGCATGTTTGACGAAAGTTTGGACACACACCCCTCACAAATCGGAGCAACTCACTAGAAGGCTCGTGGTTCCGAGAGAAAACAATGCATGTTTGATGACGAATGGGCGATAGCTTCCTCTTACAACCTTCAATTTTTTTCTACAGTTAACGTGCACTAATACAACTATCATTGGAAAATTTGGAAAATTTCAGGGGTCATTTGACCTTTTAAATACATTTAAGTGACTTTGTAGCCATTTAATGACCGTAATTCAAATTTGAACTACATCTACAAGCAACAGCTAATCATAACGGTTTGAAAAATCATATTTGTGTACTTGTGCGTGAGTTAATTCCATGTGTAGTAAATTGGAAGGAATTTTCAAACATATTGGTTTCACGGCCTGGACACATGCATGGAGTGCCATGGCATTTAAATTCCCAAAATTTAAAAAGGTCAGAAACACATGAAACATTGCTTGATGTAATGTCAAGCCACCAAGATAATGTGGTATTTTTTTTGCATGTTTGATGAAAGTTTGGACACACACCCCTCACAAACCAGAGCAACTCACTACAAGGCTCATGGTTCCGAGAGGGAACAATGCATGTTTGATAACGAACGGGCGATAGCTTCCTCTTACGACCTTCAATTTTTTTCTACATTTAACGTGCACTAATAATCCTGTCATTTGAAAAATTGAAAAATTATAGGGGTCTTTTGACCTTTTACACACATTTAAGTTATTTTATAGCCATTTACTGACCGTAATTCAATTCTGACCTACCTCTACATGCAACAGCTAACCTAACGCTTTGAAAAATCATATTTGTGTACATGTATGTGATTTAATTCCATGTGCAGTAAATTGGAAGGAATTTTCAAACCTATTGGTCTCACGGCCTGGACACATGCATGGAGTGCCATGGCATTTAAATTCCAAAAAATTAAAAAAAGATCAGAACACATGAAACATTTCTTGATGTAATGTCAAGCCACTAATATGATGTGGTAAAAAAATTGGCATGTTTGACGAAAATTTGGACACACACCCCTCACAAACATGAGCAACTCACTAGAAGGCTCGTGGTTCTGAGAGGGAACAATGCATGTTTGATGACGAACAGACGATAGCTTCCTCTTACGGCCTTCAATTGTTTGTACATTTAACGTGCACTAATACAACTGTCATGTGAAATTTTGGTAAATTCTAGGGTTATTTGACCTTTTAAAGACATTTAAGTGATTTTCTAGCCATTTAATGACTGTAATTCAAATTTGAACTACAAGTACATGCAACGGCAAACCATAACAGTTTGAAAAATCATATTTTTGTTTACTCGTGTGTCAGTTAATTCCATGTGCATTAAATTGGAATGAATTTTAAAACATATTGGTGTCTGGGTCTGGACACATGCATGGAGTGCCATGCCTTTTAAATTCCAAAAAACTAAAAAATGATCAGAAACACATGAAACCTTGCTTGACGTAATGTCATGTCACCAAGATGATGTGGTAAAAATTGGCCTCTTTGATGAAAGTTTGGACACACATCCCTCACAAATCCGAGCAACTCACTAGAAGGCTCTAGGTTTCTAGAGGGAACAATGCATGTTTGATGACGAATCGACGATAGCTTCCTCTTACGACCTTCAAATATGTTCTACAATTAACGTGCACTAATACAACTGTCATGTTAAAATTTGGAAAATTCTAGGGGTCATTTGACATTTTTAAGACATTTAAGTGATTTTCTAGCCAATTAATGACCGTAATCCAAATTTGAACTACATCTACATGCATCGGCTAACCATAGCGGTTTGAAAAAAAAATATTAGTGTATTTGTGTGCGAGTTAATTCCATGTGCAATAAATTGGAACACATTTTCAAATATATTGGTGTCATGGCTTGGACACATGCATGGAGTGCCATGGCATTTAAATTCCAAAAAATTAAAAAATGATCTAACAATGTAAATATCTGGTGTTCAAAAAAGGAAATTTAAAGATCTGGCAAGACAACCGGGCCCCACACGATTGTCACTCTATTTCATGCTTCGAGGTTTGGAAGGTGAGTGGCGCGGGTTATTACTCAGACATGGTTATGTATTGGAAACCGCCAGCTATTAAGTTCACACACGGCTTTTGCTGCAGGAATTCATGTGTAATTCAAACTACAGTACTCGTAAATTCCGACGACCGGCGTGTGTACTATTCCCGTAGATCTAGTTTCCGGCCGCCAATAAATAATACCTTGGTCACGTCGTCCCACCTACATTCTCATATACATCCTCCCCTGGCTCGCCCTCTCTCTCTCTCTCTCTCAAATCTCTGCCATGGCGCCGCCGATCTGCCCACTAGCCGATGGCGAGGTACCGCGCCCTGAGGATGCTCAGTCGAAGAGCAACGATGAGGAGGACCCCTACGTGCCTCCGAACGAGGTTGCGTCGGACCCCCAACTTTGGAGTGATTTTGGGGCTAGTATAATCTTTATCTGTGGAAGTCACTGCCACCGGCTGAGAAAACCAGGCAAGTGGCGTTCAAGAAGGAGATGGCAGAGGAGGAAGCCAGGTACCAGGCGACCTATGAAGCCCGTGATGTCGTGTGGAAAAAGCAGGCGGTGGAGCTTTAGGGGCGGGCGCGTCGTCGTGCGGAGGAGGTGTAAGAACACGAGTACTTTGCGAGGAAGGTCAAAGGCGCTAGGCGCCTCATCGCTGCGTGGAGGTGGGCCGATAAGCTCTGGTGGGTGCCCAACGAAATGGCAAGATCATTCACGCTCGTCCTCCAGCAATAGGCAAATCAGTACATCAAGCGTTGCGAGGCAGAGGAGGTGGAGTACTTCCTCCGCACTGGGAAGACCCCGCACACCAGGGAGCTGCTGGCGAGGGGCTGCCATAATACTGCCCCTAGGAGGGATGATTAGTTTTAGTATTGTTTGTTTTCAATTTTATGCATTGTACCTAGTAGTATCATCACGTATATGTGATGATATTATATATATTCTATGATGAACTAATGAACAATTAATAAATATTATGAATTCCATTTCTATCTATTTTTGTATACTAATTTGTATCTAGCTGTTATCATCCACATATACATAATGGAAAGCATATACACATACATTGAAACAGAACATATAAGAACAGAAAACAGAGTACACACATTGAAACAAAGCAATATTATGATTCTTGTGAATACATAGCGATCCACATCAAAACGACTCAAGAAAACAAAGCATCCATGATACCATGACCAGCAGCCCTTGCCTACGGTACCTCTTGGCTCTACCTGAACTCATGTAGGCATTTGTCCAAGAGGTCGATACGCTCGCGGTACATCTGTAGC
Organism: Secale cereale; assembly: GCA_902687465.1. Taxonomy (NCBI): domain Eukaryota; kingdom Viridiplantae; phylum Streptophyta; class Magnoliopsida; order Poales; family Poaceae; genus Secale; species Secale cereale. Next base: position 392,343,067 of record LR738712.1, on the reverse strand, counting down.
ATGATCTCGATCTCGAAGTTGGCTATTTCATCGGAGATCACCAGATTGAGGATGTGAAGGCCATGTTCCTCTACTGCGCCCAGGTGGACACTTGGGCCAAGGAGGCGGTCGAGCCTAGCGGCTAGCGCGTTGGCATCGAGCGGGCCATGAACAAGGCGAACGACTCGTCCCATGCGAACGTCATGGTGGGTCTTCGGTGCAAGTACGACACGGCCAAATGCTGGTGCAAGTACAGCGCAGACGGCCTCCGCCATTCCTAGCGAGGAATGGGGGTATTGACGGGACGTGTACCCAACTACGACGCCCTATCGATAGCAGGCAAGCGACGATGGATCTGCTCTTGCTGTGCGGCGCGCCGCGCCTCTCGCTCTGCGATGCTCCAACGATCTCGATGTGCGGCGAGCCGTAGACTATCGGCGCAGATGCATCTAGCTTGCTCTATGGCGCACCAACATCATGTTGTGCGGTGAGCTGCAGCCTCTCTTCGTTGACATGCCTATCTTGGTCCACGGCACTGAAGCGCGATGCGCCAAGGGTCTAGTCAACCCTGGGGACGACGCGTATCACAACATCGTCCATTGTGTTGCCAGGGAGTGCCTCAGCCTCGACGGGCTATGGCGCCTTTTCGTTTTCTTCCTCGAGGAGTTTGATGGCAGAGGCGGCGCTTTGATGGGTTGACATGCTTGGAAAAGGTGGATGTGCTACAGGTTGCGCTTGCTGCCTTCATGCATCGCGCGCTGCCTAGGTTTATGCGCAATATCGCTGGGGCAGGAAACCGGTGAGGAAATGGCAGGAAACGGTGGCATGTTCATGTAATCATTTATCCTAGTTAATTATGCAGGCAATAGTTTACTTTGGTGTGTGGAAATGTCATGTGTGTACTAGCCACCTATGTAATTGGATGTTTGCCGCATATCACACACATCTTGTTTGTGTGAAACATTTCTGTTCTCTTGGCTCAACATAAATAGTTTATCGGAACGAAGTGTATGCCCTCCAGTGCACACACCTTGATCTGGCTGAACCGTTTCTGTTGTGTTGCCTAATCGAAAACCATTCACCCGAGTGAATTGTATGCCGTATATCACACACACCTTGACCTAGCTGACCGTTTCTTTTGTGTTGCCTAATCACAAATAATTCATCCGAGTGTACTGTATGCTGTATATCGCACACACCTTCTCTGTCTACCCGTTTCTGTTGTTCCGCCTCATCACAAACAATTTATCCGAGTGAACTGTATGCCATATATCGCACACGCCTTCATCTGGCTGCCAGTTTATGTTGTTCTACCTCATCACAAACAGTTAATTGAATTGAACCGTATACCCCGCAATGCTCACACAACTAAAATCTGAACCGTGTTCAATGTATCTACCATCGCAAACATTTTGCATCTTTTTTTACGGGTTTTTTCAACACCGTTTGTGATTAATGCATCGCACACAGTTTCGTCGAAGGGTCTCTAATTGTAGTGTCGTGTTAGCAGCATCCTGTAGTAGTGATAGTATCTCACGAGCATCAAACCAACAAGTAGCAAGGATCAAACGAACATAGTAGTAAAGAACTCAATAAAACCTAAGAGCAAAAGAGAGAGACACACACTCTCTCTCAAAACCTAATGATCTATCCAATTTCTGTCCCTTTGGCAACAAGTGACCGAAAAGCTCAAAAAGGTATAGAGCTATACATCTCTCTAGGCACGATGCTCTGAAGCTCCTAAAGGTGTCTTCTAGCTGGTTGCTCTGGTGTGCACAGATAGCATTGAGAAAACTGCATCTGAAAATGCCTCTGAACATTTCTACTGAACTGGTGGTGTAGATACTAGAGGTGGCACTGGAGCAGTGGTAGCTGGTGCAGAGTGAGTAGTCCTCGAGTAACAACTGAAGATCTAGGTGCCCTTGGCACAGTTTGGAACCTCTCAGTAGTGGTGTGCTCGTTTCCATCTTCAACATCATCTCTAAGCTTCTCCACGATAGGCAGAATCTCTGTGACCTTGACATCTAGATTGTATATCTTGTCCTCCACAATCCACTCTAGGCTGTTCTGGTTCTTGGCTAAGTTGGCCAGAGTTTTCTCAATCCTCAGTGTTGCTTCCAGCAGGTATGTCATCTGGTCATTCTTTGACTTGAGATTTGCAATGGGTGCACTGGGAGCTGCGGCTTCCTGGGCTGCTTTTCCTGCATGGATCTTCTCTTGAGCCTCAATAGATGTGGGGTGTGAGGTATCCATCACCACCACAGTATCCTCGAACTCTGGCTGAAGAGGAAGGTCCTCACGATCTAGCAGATATGTGCCTGTACCAACCTTGGAGTTGATAAGCATATGAATGTGTGCGGCATATCCATAAGATCTTTTCTAGTCATCAACTATCCTCTTGACCGTCTCAACAATCAAACTCATAACTTTGAACTTTTGGGGTGGGGATTCAAACAAGTGAAGCAAATTGCTGGAGTGGCCATGGATCATCCTCTCATCTCCAGATTTGGTCAACAAAGTGTGCCTCAAAATGGTGTTTGTGGTGGCCAAACCTGCCAGCAAATGCTTGACATGACCAAGCTTGTGAGTTTCCAAATCCTTGGGAGGAATTTCCTTGTACATATTTTCCATTGAGTTGTGGTCCATCCCGGGCTTCCCATACACATCAATATCATCCTTATTTTCCATGGGAGCACCAATGAGTGCAGCCCACTCAGAGATTGATGACTGGTACATGGAACCTTCAGTCATCCATACAATTCTCGTCAGTCCACTTGGTGAGCTTTTGACCAACAAACTTGTCAACTCCGGCAATCCTGAAACTCTCACAAACGTGGGGGAAATAACCTTCATCGGCATCAATGTATTTCCAGACCCACTTCATGTCGCTGATAATGGGCTTCTTGTCAAGCAAAACAGTTTGATAGAAGTCTTGTTGTTCTCTGGTGTGAAAGTGGTAATAACAATCATTCCTCCTTCTGGAAGAGTAGGGATCATCTTGCCTCCACTCTCTTAATCAATTATCCTTCCTGAGCACCATGTTTTCTACACCTGGGTGTGCATTGTCATGGTCTGGGATCTTGGGCTTCAATTTTCTCAACACTAGTGGTTCTTAATCCTCCTCAACTTCAGGCACTAGGGCCTTGTTCTTCTCAGCAACTGGTATGTTTCTTGTAGACCTCTTGGGTGCAGACACCTTGGGCTTTGACTTGAGCGTGGAGGGAGCACCTGTCTCCATGGCATCTATCATGAGTTTCTGTGTTTTAGTTGGAGGTGCAGCAGGTTCCTCCTCCTCCTCCTGATCATCTTCCCTCACTAAAGGTTTGCCAATGACTGTGGCAGTAGTCTTTCGAGCCCTCTTCCTTTTCTTGCTGGCATCTGCCTCAGCATCCCTTGGCTCATCAAGTGTGAAATTCATGGTTTCCTGTGGTGCTGAAGCTTTGTCAGATTTGGTCTTGGGAACCTTTCTAACTATTGTCCTATCCTTTGCACTTGGCCTAGTGCTAGTTGCAGAGCCATACTCATATCTGAGTACTGCTTTCCTCTTGGATGTGGCCTCATCAGCCACAAAATCCTCATCCTCATTGTCAGCGGTTTTCTTCTTGTTCGTTCTTGTGGAAACCTTTGGCAAGTTGCTGGGGGTTCTCCTGCTGCCTTCATCATTGCTGTTATTGGGACTTGAATCATCACTAAAATCAACATTTTGCTCTGACTAATTCTAACTGACACTAGCACTTGACATCTTGCAAACAGACCTCGTGAGTAGATGGGTATGGGCAGAGTAGATTAGTTATCACAAAAAACAGATAGCTTTTCAAAAAATTGAGTCCAAACTTTAGTTTTAGTTTTGCACATAAAGCATTTCGGAACTACCGAGTTGATCATTTTGGTGACACCGAATCACACACAGAGCCTAAACACACCATTTCGGTTGGACTAAGTTGGGGTTCGGTGGCTCCGAGATGCTAGGGTTTCACTGAAACTTTACATTCAGTCCGTCCGAGATGATTTCGGTGGAAACCTAACACTATTTTTTTTCTTTGAATCTATCCTATCAAATTTATCTAGTGGACAGAAGTATTGCAATCATGGCAAGGTATATGGCATAGTTCTTGTGCATTGAATCTATTCTTTAATAAAAGCTATAGTGGTGTTTTTACCCTACTGTTTATAGTGAAAAAAACTCGGGGGTGATCCTCTAAGGTGGCAATGGTGGAACAGATTCTGTTGACGGTGGCGGATTCCTGAGGCAAAGGCGCACATGAGACAATGACGATGATCCGGAGACCAAGGGGGCGCCAACAATGGGGCTAGGGTTCGAGACGTTTGAAGGAATTTTCAACCATACGGGTCACAAGATATATATACCCTTGTGTTGTCGGTGGCACCTATTGGATCGAATCTGTGTCACCGAGATGCCAAACTGCATGCAGTTACGACAAATCTATGGTACCGAGTCGGTCTAATTGGTATCACTGAGATGAAATCCTACATCAATCTAATGTTTTCGGTGTGACCGAGTTTGAGTGGATTGGTCTGACCGAAATGCAAAAGAAGGTTTTGGAAGTCAGCCCTTGATGGATCGGTGGCTCCGAGTGCTCCTCAGCCAGATGGTCCAAAAGGAACTTGTTCAATTTTTGTGATATAACATGAAAAGAATTTGAGACAAGAGGAGAATAGATAGCTAGAGAATGTTCATAGGAATTCTTGTACATCCATTTGGCCAATAAAAACCAAGACAATCAAAACAACAAATTGATGTCCTCGAATGAAGAAAATATACAACTAACGTTGATCAATTGTAAGTACAGTGGGTTTTTACACCCAAACTACGGTTGTCGAAGTTCTCCTCAGGGACTAGGTGATTAGCGACAGTGCAAGACTAAAGCTAAATCACACAATTTTGGGTGATGGAAACAGAAAATAAACCTAAACTATCAATGATAACACCTGAAGATTATAGAGAAAGAAAGAAACAAACTAGCATAATGTGGTTCAGATTTTACTTGCTTTCTTTTTGGTATTTTCATATTACTTGAGAAACTAAAATACACACACAGGACATCATCATCGACAGAAAGGAAGTACCAATATACGATATGTCGGTGCAATAGACCAAGGGATGTTGCCCTAATTGTACACATGCACGGAAGCAAGATCACATCGACCACATCAAGCAGAAGAGACAACTCTTTGAGAAATCCAGGGGCGGATCAAGAGGACCAAGTCCAGAATAAGGAACAAGAGCTCACCAAGGAAAAACCTCCCTTGCGGGGCAGGAGAGCCCAACGAGGATGAGGTACCCCACAGCCAGGTCCCAAGGGCGTCCCGGCAAGCCTGCCAGGGACGCGGAGGATGGATTTACCCCAACAAGGCTCCACCACACCACCTCATAGTGACCCAAGTCGCCAATCAGTGTGGTGTCAAGCCCTCAAATGGCAAAGTGGCCATAATTCAGTACGTGGCAGCCATTTCCAGAGGAAATAACCTATAGATGACACCCGTCCAGCAATGTGTCATGCACACAGACGAGGAGGTGGCAGAATTGGCCCGGCAAGGCTTGCCGGGCTACGCCCCAATGTGACACTAAGCGACACATTTAATGCACCTTGTCCCGTCTACAGAGTTAGGTATGATAGCACTGTTTTGCTATCTAATTAGCACACAATGAATGATTTTCCACTGTGGTAACCCCTTGAGCTATAAAAGGAGGATCGTGGCAACCGTAGAAAGGATTCGGACTTCGGAACATTCTACACCCATACGCGCATAGTTGCTCTTGCCCCTAGGCCACCATGCTAGGCAAGAGCACTGCGTCTCCACTACGGTCCACCCCCTCAATCCCCCAAAGCAGGAGTAGGGTTTTAAGCCTCACGGTGGCCTGAACCTGGGTAAAAACTGGCCATGTCATCGCTGTCGCGCTGTCCCGCGCCCTCCACTCTTTGTGCAACGTGCCCTTCCCCTTGCCGAACCAAAAGGGGCCGATGGTCTCATAGGTGGCCGTGTTTTCCCACGACATCTTTGGCACGCCAGGTAGGGGGAAGCGCTTGCACGAATTCGAGAGTGAATGAAGCGCATCATCATCATCATCATCATCATCATCATCATCACCGTCATCATCATCATCATCGTCGTCTTCCTCGTCAACGACTCCATCACCCATGACGCCCAAGAAGAAATCTGGTGCTACATCTCACCCGTCTACCTCGAGGGCCTCTCCACACGCGGCCACTGAGGCCTTGGGGGCTGCAGAGGCATAGGGGTCCACGGTTGCTACGGGAGACATGGTCGAAGCAGGGGGCATCGCCACCACCTCCCACGTGGCCGAAAGGGGAGCAGGAGGCACTAGAGGAGGACATCATTAGCATGGCCCTAGCGGCCATGTTCCGCCAAACGTAGGTGTAGAGATCATTCCATCTCCCCCTCTCCATTCTCCCGGAGGATGTAGCCGCAGCGGCGACGCTCGCTCCAGGGAGGACCGTGCTCCACTGGCTGCCCTCGCAGTAGGTGCATCCACTGGACACATGCCGCCCCTGGGGGGAGTCGTTCGGGCCGATGCGCCAGGAGGGGCCATCAACCCGCAAGCACATTCACCTCATCACCATGCCACCTTGGTGAACGGCTCATGGTGGAGAGAGCACGACGCTGCTCATGCCAGCACCGCTAGGAGCTAGGTGATGTTGCGGTCAACGTCATCCTCCATGCCGAGCATAGCCCCGGAGGCCATGGCGCGGGCCCAGCTCCTGTTGAGATTCCCACCGGCGGCTGATCAAATGGATGAGTGGTGAGCAACTATCCATAGTTTGATTGGCTTCGCCGAAGCAGGAAGATCGCAGTGGGCAGGCCCGTCACGGCCTCCGGTGGTGGCTACGACAACCCGAGCCAGTGGCCGCACAAAGGGGGTCACACCCATGGTGCAGTCCCCTCCACGCGAGCCAGCCCGGAGATCGCAGCCGGAACCACACGACCAAGCACCGATGATGTGTCGATGGCCTCGTCTGGCCCTCGAGCACGTCAAGATCAATAGCGGGCCATAGAGGACGGGGGGAGGGGGGATGCGCGCGTAACCATCGATCCACACCGTGCAACCCTCCGCTAGTTTGATAGGCATGATGGGCCCAACGTCAACGAACCTGCGCTCGGTGAGAGCAGGTACCTGCTTTTCAAGGTTGGGTGCCCTGCTTTCACCTGTGAGCTGCGGTAGGTCGGTTGGCCATCTTCCCACACGTTCAAGCAAGAGATACCCGAGAAATATGATGGGAGATTGAATCCGACAGAGTTCTTGAGTATCTACACCATCACTGTTCAAGCTGCCGGAGGAAGGGATGAAAAGGTATTTGCCAATTACTTTCCATTAACACTCAAACCCAATGTGAGATCTTGGCTAATGCACCTGCCGGAGAAATCCATCTTGACCTGGGCTGATCTGTGCCATGAGTTTGTTGGCGCCTTCATCGACGACTATCAAGAACCAGGGCGGCCCAGCGACTTGCAGCTTCTTCTGTAGAAAAAAGAATAGACTCTCCGGAAGTACATGCAAAGGTTCAGTCGGGTGCATAGAAACATTCCAGACATCCACCCGGAAGCAGTGATAGCTGCATTCCAATCCAATGTGCGCAACCGCAGGCTGCGTTCCAAGTTGAACGTGCAGCTGCCCAAGACTATGAACGAGTTGTACACTACGGTGGACAAGTGTGCCCGCATGGAGGAAGGGAGGCTGATTCCTGGAGAACAAGATGGCGATGTCGTTGACTCAGAGGATGACGATGATGTCAATAGCTAGAAGAAGAAGAGCAAGAAGCGCAATTAGAAGTGCAAGGATAAAGTGCTGATGAATGTCGAAGGATCATGCACACCTAGTACTGACAAGAAGGCCAGAACCGAATCCCCTGACAAGGAGGTTACCGCGTGCATTGACTGCCAGGAAGCCGTGGCTGCTGAGAAAGCTGGGAATGGCGATGACCCTTACTGCAAGATCCATCGGACTAAGGGCCATGATCTTCAAGATTGCGGTCAGGTTGAGCAGTTTGTCAAGAAGCAGAGGGCCGAATACGAGAAGTGTGACCAGGAAAAGGACCAGAACGGCACTGGCGGGAAGGGCAGTGGCGGCGGAGCGAATCATCCCGGCATGACATCTCAGTATCAAGGGAAACCCGTCAGGGGCCATGAGAATAAGGATTGTGATGATGAGATTAATGGAGGAGATGAGTAGGAAACCATCGAGCAGGAATTCCAGAAAGCCACTCACTCCCTATGCGTTGAAGGGCGTGCATCTTTGCACTCCTCTCACCGCCAACTTAAATAGTGCATGCATGAAGTTAATGCTCTAAAGCCAACGACAGATTCTCGGAAGCCGCTCAAGTGGTCGTGCACGCCCATCGTCTTTGACGAAGAGGACCACCTCGATCGCACTACCTTGGTAGGGTGCTTGACATTGTTGGTCTCACCAACGATCCGCAACCTCAAGGTCACAAACATGTTGGTTGATGGCGGGGCCGGGTTGAATCTGATTTCCCCAAAGGTCATAAGCAAACTCCAGATATCAGATGCAGTGCTCAAGGTTACTGGCACGTTCCAAGGGATTAACCCTGGCAGGAGTCTCCCTAAGGGTAAGATTACTCTGTCGGTGACGTTCGGAGGGGAGTTGAACTACCGTACTGAGAAGATCATTTTTGATGTGGTTGATCTCCCCCTGCCGTACAATGGAATCCTTGGTCATCTGGCCCTGGCCAAGTTCATGGAAGCATCCCATTATGCCTACAACACCTTGAAGATGCCGGGGCCGATGGGTGTTATCACCATTCCATCAGATAAGAGAGATGTGGTCATATGCGTGGATAAGATGTACCGGGAGGCGGTTGCAGCACATGCCGCGAAGGTCACAGCTCCCGCCAAGGAAAACAAGAAAAAGAAAAAAGTTAGCATGGACATCAACAAGGAGTCTGGGAAGCGTGCCTCTCTGGAGTGCGATGTGCCTGTTGATGACTTGCGGGAGAGTTCCAATAGCAAGAGATCCAAGGTTGCTGCGTCTGCTATGAAGAAGGTCCCGGCATGGCTGGCTGGCACTGACGGTACCTTTACCATCAGCGCCACCCTCGACGACAAATGGGAAAGCGCGCTCAGGGCCACCCATGACTTAGCCCAAAAGGGAGTTTGTCAGAGTGGCCGGGAGAGTGTCATGCAATAGTTCAATTTTGTCGGAACGCAGTTTGTCCACTCGAATGGGAGCATGAGGCCGTGGGTTCCGTAGTGTGGGTATAGTGTACTAACCTCTGTAGAGTGTATAATCTATCGATAGCCGCTCCCGTGGATATGGGCCCAGTTCGTAGTAGGTCACACTATGGGTCGACAGTAATAATAACCTGACTTATAAACAACCTTAGTTCAATGAGGACATAAGTTAGTTGATCTTTACTAGCACAAATGCCCGTGCGTTGCAATGGGAGAAAACATCAGTTCCTATGAATCAAAGAACGTACATGGGGGTACTCTATCAAGTAAGTTAACTTGACTCGACAACATTAACTTTAGATTATTAATTATGCCAATGAGCTGGCAAATTGATTTCTAAGGAATAAAACATTGAGATGACATGATATCGGGGCAAATGTACTACACACTCAACCCAACTGGATGTAGCTGAGTTTTTCATATCACCTCCCCTCCATCCTCCCACCTGATGACTTCAATGCAAAGTTGTGAATACCACCAGCTTACAAACCACACAAGGATGACATGAAGACACCAGCCTTGTTGTTACCATTGACCACTCACTCAAGGGCTAGCCGCGTTCTAGTACTCCAAATCTTCTACTGGAAGCTTCCATCTCCACCATTGTTGAGGCTCCCACATCCACATGCGTCCGACTCGGCCGCTAGGGCTGCTTTGTTATGGGCAAATGGTTGGATATGTAATTGTTTTAAGTCAACATTGAAGTAAAAGTAGCAAATACCATATATTTTTTAGAAAAACTAGTTATGCATAATAGCACAAAATTTCTGAGCAATAACACAATCTCCAAAAAACAAATAGCCGCTTCTTTTATATACACACACAGAAAATAGTGATGCACATGGATACTATTGACTTCTTAATAAACAAATGCTTATTATGGCAGAGCCAATGTGTGTACATAAGATAATCCTATGCAGCTAATTGTCTAGCCAAAAACAAAACATTGCACACAACTCATGAAAATCTCACATAAAGATTATTAAAATATGAGCTACTTTTTAATGAACTAAGAGGGAACATCATGATGTACAGTTTTCTAATTAGAAACTTTTACATAGGAAACATACCCATGCACTGCAACTAGAGAAGAAAAAAAAACAGCACATGACACTAACCCAATAAACACACACTACTTCACGTCCTAAATTTCACATGACACCCACGTGTGATGTTGCTTTTTCACCCTTCCATCTGTCTCCAGTATTTATGAAAACAGATGCCACGTCTAGCTAGGTAGGCCAGTCGGACATGATATTTCTATGCCAAGACAATCTCCATGTGTTGGTGGGCAGGTGATGAAATTGCAAGGGATGATAACAAGAGCTAAAATAGTGATAAAAATGTGTTTTTATAATATTCTTCTCACTAAAATTTTATGAAAACAAATAAATAGATTAGTTGCAAATTATAATTTGCTCTGAAAATAAAGAAGCAACTAAATATGAATACTCATGTTTACCTAAAAAATTAGCTAAACGCCAGGGCTCGGATTTACCTAAATGTGCTCCTCGAGTGCGACCGCCGTTCGCCAAAAACACTGATCGGAATGGTGGCGAGTCACTATGCCAGCACATGAATGAGCATATGCATCAAACAAATGGATCAACTGGAATGAGCACAGAGCTATGGATTTGCGTGAATAAACATGTATATACATAAGATATATTATCCAATTTCCAGACCGAAACCATGGTACAGTTTTTGCAAATAATTATGCACATACACGTCCGACCACTGATGCTATCCAAGTAAGCCAAATTAAGAATCAGTATGTGTGTAGCTGACGAAGTCCATAATATATTGTTGATGATTCAACAAATAACAATTCAAAGACAATGCTACTATCTTTCAGTATATGTACTCCCTCTGTAAACTAATATAAGAGCGTTTAGATCACTACTTTAGTAATCTAAACGCTCTTATATTAGTTTACAGAGGGAGTACATCACAAAATACAGAATGTCCAATCATCATACAGGGGAGCCTGGCGTTGCAAAAAAAGAAGAAGAAAGAAAGAGGAATGGATAGAGAAGAAATTACGGCTATATTTTTGCTAGAAGATAACCTGGCCTATATGACTACATTGATCTAGGGAAATCTCTTTACCCAAGATCTTCTTCACTAATTATCTAGTCTATCATGCTTGGAGTCAAGATTAAACAAACTCCCATCTTGATCGGCCTACACTTTATACTTACAACGCGACTTTACACTGCACGTTATCTACCATGCAAAGCGAAAGACTTGCGGTTTTTATTCGAGAATCAAAGAGTGATGCATGCATATCATGGTATTGAAATATGATAGGGTTGAAATATGTAAGATGTCACAAACCTTGCAACGCCGAAAATCATACCTCAAAATCATACCATCTGAATCTCCTGCGGTCGATGCGGGTCGGGCTCACAGCCATAGAAGCTGCAGTCCCTGCTGAACGGAACGACAACCGCTTCCACTCTGCACCCATTCGACAGATTACAATCACATCATGCCGTAGATGTGCCACTGCAGAGTGGTCATGGGCGTAGATGAGGTCAGGCCTCACGCATCTCAATTCTGGAACAAAAATAGACAACAGAGGGATCATGGGCATAGATGTGACATTGCAATTCCGCGTCGTGCCATTGCCACCTGATAATCGAAGAGGAGGAATGCTCTGCTCGGTCCTGAAGAAATCAGGGGGATCTACCTTGGTCGCAAGCCTCTCAAAATTATCCTTGAAGTACACTTCACTCCAAACTCTCGCCTTCTCATAGCTGTCCTGACACCGTCACCACCACACTTGTTCATGTTGAGGTCCAAGTACTTTAGTTCACGTACGTGCCCCTCATACTCTTGGACACGTACAACTCCATCTCCTAGTGTAGCCCCCCTGATCCAACCCATATGTTGTTCCGACGCCTCTATCCTGTCGTACCACCAGAGGTTCACAACACGTAGTACTGCAAGTTGTAATGCAAGCGCCGGTACGGGAGCGGCCTCGTCGACGACGCGATGCGGCCTACCCTGCCGCCGAAGGGGTCGAGGAGGAAAAGACCATCCCCGTCCTCCAGGAATCAGCTCCATGTGCTCTCCCACACGTCCCTCGGGATTGGCTCGTGCATGAAGTAAGACTTGCCCTTGAAGTACCTTACCGGATTGGTGCCCGTGTCCAGGAGCCGCTCCTTAGGGTTCCCCGTGCAGTAGAATGCAAACAAGAGGACAGACTCGATCCAGCTCATCCCGACGCACTCATGCCGCGTCAAACCCAGCTCCTGGAGCATCTTCCTCATTGTCGCGACGACGCCTGCGCACCTATGGAAGTACAATGACTCAAACTGCACATCCTTGTTCTGCACGACGACCCGGAGGATGATGTTGTGGGGCAGAGCTGGCGCTGCATGTTGTCACTTGGTGATGAGATAGATGACGGAATTGTTTCTTGGCCGATGGCCGGTGAACATGGTAACGGTTGCGAACACACACACAAGCTGGAGCTTCCAAGACACCACGACGCTGAAGCTCCCGCCCCTGCCGCCTGGGGTGACCCAGAAGTGGTCCTCCCCCATAGCGTCCCTATCGAGGAGCCTCGCCGTGGCGTCCACCATGAAGGTGTCGACGACATGATCCGCGGCGAGGCCATGCTCCCACAGTATCAGGCCGAAGCCGATGCCGCTGAGGTGGCCACCTACGCCGGTCCTCGAGGAAAGCTATACGTCATTCCAGGGAAGTGGTCAAACTCGCCAGTGCTTAACCTCGGGTCGGCTGGCTCGTCCTCTGCCAGTAACGTGGGGCTTACGCTCGCCCTCCAGTGGCTGAACCTTGATGACCTTATGTTCTTCAAATTGAGAAGAAATCTGGCAAAGGGATTTGGGAGGAGAAAATCAAAGGGATTAGCTTTACCGTATTAGCAATGATTGGTTGGTTACGTGACGGATGAGCGGACGGAACCAGCATGCGACCTCGAAACACCTCATGACCCTTTGTTTATTACGAAAAATCTCAACCGTCAATCTTCATGGTTAAAACAAAATCAATGGATATAAACAGGTTGACGTATGGAGAACTATGAAAGCTTCCGTCCTTTATTATTAGGTATAGATGTGGTCATGAGATGATCACGATGGTATTCATGATGATCATAATGTGACTTGAGATTATCATGATGGTATTCTTGATAATGATAATGTGATCACGATGGTAAGTAATATGGATATTTATGATGGTTATGAGATAACCTCCTAACAAATTAAGTTGGTGCATGATAGTGTTAACATGTTGCATGCTAGTATCATCATGTTCATATGTTCATGCCATGCTCATATTGTTCTAGTAGCATCATGCTCATCATTGTTTAACCTGTAAATGCCATGATGTTGTATGTCTTGATTGCTTTGGTTGTTGCGAGCTTGCGAGTACATTCAAAGTACTCACCCGGCGTGTCATGCCAGTTTGAAGGTCATGTTGTGATTGATTGCTTGTCATGGATCTCGATGTTTGCGAGCTAGGATACGCATTCCAGCCAGAGTCCCTACAGAGTGGAGTCCATCGCTATCGATGTTGTTCTGCCGCTAGAAGTTATTTCGCTGCTACGAGTTGTTTTGCTGCTAGCATAGAACTACGTTAACATGCCTAGTATCATCGTGTCGAGAAATTCTGTTGTACTACTTGAACTCTTGTATCCGAATCCTTGTAATAAAAGCATATGTGTTCAATGCCAACCAGTGCCGAATTCTAGAAGACTTATCTCTGGGCTAGAATACGGCGCGTTCCGGTCCCTCTGAGCCGGGGTGCCACAATGCTTGGTATGAGAGCAGGTCTGGCTGCAGGACGCCCTAGTCTACTCTATCATTAGAAAATGATGGTGTTGTGTCTGTCAGTATGCTGCATTTGATTGTTGCATAGCATGCATATTGCCTTATTATCTTGTCGCTAACAGTTGATCTTGTGAGTGTAGGTGGCATCGGTTTCGATCCACTACATGCACGCTCCAGCTTTTCATACCTACTCTTGGTTGTTTGGTGTCACCTCTATCCCAGCAGAGTGATGCCAAGGTACCTAGTGTTCGAGACACCATTGATAGCATTTGTGCTCAAGTATTTTGTCAGCATCCTTCCACCAATCACCATATTATATCGGTGATAGACATGTTTCTATCCCGAATCTTGCCCATCGCTGCCTTGGCAACCCTTCCTGATCTTTGTTATCATAAAGAAAGGGAAATGCCAACAAACCTTGTTTCCAGCACCATCCCGCCCTTTTACTCCTTTGGACATGTGTGGTTTCCTTTCGTACAATTCATGATGATGTGGTTGTGACCTTCGTGTTCCGCTACATAATCACCGAGTCCGTCGTCACCTGTAAGCCCGCCCGGATGCAACCAGCATTAAGCCTTGGCTTGGTGTACCTCTGTTTACACCAATCCCTCCACACACTATAGGAATCAGGTGCTTTGCCGTCTGCCAGGCCAGACGCCAAAGGACAGTTTCATGGACGACAAATGTCTTTGCCGTCTGGTAGCAGACAGCCCCACTTGTAGCACAAAAAACCACGGTAAAGGGCTACTTTGCCGTCTGCATAAATGAAGCGGGCGGCAAAGGGATTTGCCGTCTGCCATATAGGCAAAACAAACAGCAACATAATTGCATGGCATAGCAATGAGGTTAGCCCCGCTAGGTAGTTAACGGCAGACTTCACCGTCTGCCTGCAGATGGCAAAGAGACAAGCTCCTTTTCCATCTGCTAGGTGATGTCAGCTGGTCTTAGGTGTCTATTGGCACACTTTGCCGTCGGCCACCGATGACAAAGTCACACCAGACTTTTTCGTCTACCACCAATGACAAAGTGACCAAATGGCTCAGACCCAGTGCTCCAAGGTTGCACATGTTGCTGTCATGTGTGACCTTTGTCGTCGATTGGCAAACGACAAAGAGCCCTTTGCCAGTGGAAGATGACAAAGTGCATGTATTGCCCCTTTTTATTCTGTTTTTGTTATATCCAAGCTTTTTTTATAGAAAATATATGACATGCCTAGGGTTAGGATAGCTAGGCAGGGCCGGATGGGCCTTAGGTGGGAGTTGGGCCGGCCTGCACAGAGGTGCAAGTGGCCAGCCTGCTGGCTCTTCTCCCTCTCTCCTATTTTCTTTAGCACAAAAGGAAATAGAGAGAAGAAAAAGAAAGAGACAGATAGGGAAAGAATTACTGCACGGGGTAATTTTTCCCGAACTCATAAAAATGAGTTTGATACCAGGAAAATAGAAGTGGGCATGATTGAAAGATATAATTCAAACATATTAAACATTTTAATGTTGAGGTTTTTGGAGGAACCTCGATAAACGGGAAAAGAATTATAGAGAAGGTTTCGACGGTGAAACTTGAAGCAAAAGAGGCCTGGAGAATAATTGCAAGTGTGTTTTGGTGAATTCCAAACAATTGGAATAATTTAATATAGCTCCCTAATAATATTGAGAGGTCTTTATATGTTATGAAGAGAAGTCACCATAGTGAGTATCCCTCAATTTAAATGGATCGAGGATCCATACTGTTTATTGCAAAAGAATTATGACATGATGTCATGATGATATGATGCAATGCACAATTAAAAACAGAGCAAGCAAAACTGAAACACGCGGGAAACCCCGGAACATCTGGAATCTTCTGGAGCATCGGTCTTCGGGCGTCACAACTCTCCCACACTAACAGAGGATCTCGACCCGAGATCCTAGAGATGGCACCGGGTAAAAACGGAAGAGGAAGAGGTAAAACAAAGTTGCTTCTTCGACAAACGAGTGAAACCACAAACCTGAGAGGTTGACCAAATTGAAAGAAGAATACAACGAAGATGAACGAATATGAAAACACTCCATTAGAAAAGAGTAACAAGGAGCATTATGAGAACCTAATAGGTTGAACGACATGAAACAAGAGCTTACGAACCAAAAGAATATGAAACCGCAATGGTATAGCCAAGGAATAAGAATGACATGATTCGGGCAGCACTCCGACTAAAAATGGAAGGAATTAACATGAGCTTGAGAAGATGATATGATACTTGATTAAATCAGCAACACATTGCCTCCGAAACAATTAAAAGAATGGCACAAGGTTAAGAAAGATTTCAGATAGCACTCCGGTTGAAAAGAGAGGCAAAACTTGATAAGATGAGAGGATTAGAATGGAGGTCACGACACTCCTGTTAAATGGACTAGAAAAGAAAAGAACATGATCTTGATATGACAAGATGATGGTTCGAAGAGAGCAATATCACAAAGCCTCTGGAACGAATAATGGAGTGAAGAGATCGAAGAAGAAGAACATCTTCGACTATAAATGATTTTGAAAGCATCCTTACGAAGAAGGGTTGAACGAATTTGTTGAAAATAATCAACAACAAAAGAATAAGCTTGTTGTGGGCTTTTGGAAAACATATCAAAACTATAAGGTGACAACCGGCCATTGACGAAAACATTTAATTGGATTGAGATCAACAAGGAGATGAAAAAGTTATTTCCCGGAATGATAAATGAAGTACTTGGGTCATTTATACGCACCATAATAGCAACAATTCTTAGGGAAAGCTTTAGGTGAATTATAACCCACGAAAACTCCAACGTAAATAGAAGGGTTAGAAGGATCTACTGGACGAAGAAAATGATGGGTTTAAATATCTCATTCCTGACAAACTTGTGAATCATGAGACAAGAAGTAAATTGTCGAGAATGACATAACACCACCTCAAAAGATAAGGTAGAAAGAATTGCTCTTCGGAATGCATGATGAAGAATGCTTGAGCTCGAACAAGAATCTTGATGAAGACTTCGAGGATGAATTAAATCATGATGAACCACCATGAAGAACTCCGGTAATGAAAGCATGAGAAGTGAAAGATGAAAAGAATAAGATTCAAGGCCTGCGATGAATTAGATAGAGCTTCGTGACAAGATAATTGAGAGAGTTTGGAACTCCGGAAGAAAAGATGAACAGCCAATAATTTGATATTGTGAATGAACTCCAGACAAAGGAATTAAACACTTGGATGGAACAAGAATAAGAATTATGTTATGAGTATCCTTCACCAATTTAAATTGATGACAAGCAATGGATTTGGCATACTACTTATTCTCGTTGCAAAGAATTAAAGAGAGATCTAGCACAACCTTCGATAAATATTCAACAAAGCACCGGTAGGATTATGAAAAGAACAAATGAATTGATACGATAACAACGAAAGAGTAATCTTGAATGAACCACCGTAAGAATATGGAGACGAACGAAGAGGCATCAATTAAGAATAGTTGGAGGACGAAGTTGCAAACTGAGAACGAAGAAATCTTCTGAAATGATGGCCTTCGGAGGATCACAATGGAAAGAATTCAAGAAATGCTTCGGATCGGTATAAAAATAATTCCTCACAATCGGAATACTTATGAGGATGGTATGAAGCTAGAACCACGAATCTTCAAGAGAACGGACCAAGATTTAGGAGAAATTCTTCTTCGGTCTTCAAATGCTGAGAATGACAACGAGAACCAGCTTGAAGAATTTGAGATACTCCGGAAGAATGAAAAGATGGAAGGTAGACCTAAAGAAGAGAATAATTGGTTGGGCCTTAGGGTTAGGATAGCTAGGTAGGGCCGGATGGGCCTTAGGTGGGAGTTGGGCCGGCCTGCACAGAGGTGCAAGTGGCCAGCCTGCTGGGCTATTCTCCCTCTCTCCTATTTTCTTTAGCACAAAAGGAAATAGAGAGAAGAAAAAGAAAGAGACAGATAGGGAAAGAATTACTGCTTGGGGTTAATTTTCCCGAACTCAAAAAAATGAGTTTGATCCGAGGAAAATAGAAGTGGGCATGATTGAAAGATATAATTCAAACATATTAAACATTTTAATGTTGAGGTTTTTGGAGGAACCTCGATAAACGGGAAAAGAATTATAGAGAAGGTTTCGACGGTGAAACTTGAAGCAAAAGAGGCCTGGAGAATAATTGCAAGTGTGTTTTGGTGAATTCCAAACAATTGGAATTATTTAATATAGCTCCCTAATAATATTGAGAGGTCTTTATATGTTATGAAGAGAAGTCTCAATTTAAATGGATCGAGGATCCATACGGTTTATTGCAATAGAATTATGACATGATGGCATGATGATATGATGCAATGCACAATTAAAAACGGAGCAAGCAAAACTGAAACACGCGGGAAACCCCGAAACATCTGGAATCTTCTGGAGCGTCGGTCTTCGGGCGTCACAACTCTCCCACACTTACAGAGGATCTCGACCCGAGATCCTAGAGATGGCACCGGGTAAAAACGGAAGAGGAAGAGGTAAAACAAAGTTGCTTCTTCGACAAACGAGTGAAACCACGAACCTGAGAGGTTGACCAAATTGAAAGAAGAATACAACGGAGATGAACGAATATGAAAACACTCCGTTAGAAAAGAGTAACCAGGAGCATTATGAGAACCTAATAGGTTGAAAGACATGAAACAAGAGCTTACGAACCAAAAGAATATGAAACCGCAATGGTCTAGCCAAGGAATAAGAATAACATGATTCGGGTAGCACTCCAACTGAAAATGGAAGGAATTAACATGATCTTGAGAAGATGATATGATACTTGATTAAATCAGCAACACATTGCCTCAGAAACAATTAAAAGAATGGCACAAGGTTAAGAAATATTTCAGATAGCACTCCGGTTGAAAAGAGAGGCAAAACTTGATAAGATGAGAGAATTAGAATGGAGGTCACGACACTCCTATTAAATGGACTAGAAAAGAAAAGATCATGATCTTGATATGACAAGATGATGGTTCGAAGAGAGCAATATCACAAAGCCTCTGGAACGAATAATGGAGTGAAGAGATCGAAGAAGAAGAACATCTTCGACTATAAATGATTTTGAAAGCATCCTTACGAAGAAGGGTTGAACGAATTTGTTGAAAATAATCAACAACAAAAGAATAAGGTTGTTGTGGGCTTATGGTAAACATCTCAAAAATATAAGGTGACAACCGACCACTGACGAAAACATTTAATTGGATTGAGATCAACAAGGAGATGAAAAACTTATTTCCCCAGAATGATAAATGAAGAACTTGGGTCATTTATAAGCACCATAATAGCAACAATTCTTAGGGAAAGCTTTAGGTGAATTATAACCCACGAAAACTCCAATGAATAAATAGAAGGGTTAGAAGGATCTCCTGGACGAAGAAAATGATGGGTTTAAATATCTCATTCCTGACAAACTTGTGAATCATGAGACAAGAAGTAAATTGTCGAGAATGACATAACACCACCTCAAAAGATAAGGTAGAAGGAATTGCTCTTCGGAATGCATGATGAAGAATGCTTGACCTCCAACAAGAATCTTGATGAAGACTTCGAGGATGAATTAAATCATGATGAACCACCATGAAGAACTCCGGTAATGAAAGCATGAGAAGTGAAAGATGAAAAGAATAAGATTCAAGGCCTGCGATGAATTAGATAGAGCTTCGTGACAAGATAATTGAGAGAGTTTGTAACTCCGGAAGAAAAAATGAACAACCAATAATTTGATATCATGAACGAACTCCAGACAAAGGAATTAAACACTTGGAAGGAACAAGAATAAGAATTATCTTATGAGTATCCTTCACCAATTTAAATTGATGACAAGCAATGGATTTGGCATACTACTTATTCTCGTTGCAAAGAATTAAAGAGAGATCTAGAACAACCTTGGATAAATATTCAACAAAGCGCCGGTAGGATTATGAAAAGAACAAATGAATTGATACGATAACAACAAAAGATTAATCTTGAATGAACCACCGTAAGAATATGGAGACGAACGAAGAGGCATCAATTAAGAATAGTTGGAGGACGAAGTTGCAAACTGAGAACGAAGAAATCTTCTGAAATGATGGCCTTCGGAGGATCACAATGGAAAGAATTCAAGAAATGCTTCGGATGGGTATAAAAATAATTCCTCACAATCGGAACACTTATGAGGACGGTATGAAGCTAGAACCACGAATCTTCAAGAGAACGGACCAAGATTTAGGAGAAATTCTTCTTCGGTCTTCAAATGCTGAGAATGACAATGAGAACCACCTTGAAGAATTTGAGATACTCCGGAAGAATGAAAAGATGGAAGGTAGAGCTAAAGATGAGAATAATTGGAAACAATCTTGGAGAAGGCATGTGACTGATGGAAATCATTCTTACGTCACACTTTGAAAAGAATTCTCCGGAAAAAGAAGAGTCAAGTAAGATCCTGGAAAAAGACCTGTGGGTTAGGGCCCACTCAAAGGAAATCACCGTTGAAAAAGATTGCTGAGGTATTGCACCAGTTGAATTAAATGGCTTGCATAAGATAGCAACCTCAAAATAGTTTGAACGGATTAAGAATGGAATTATGAATCTTCTGAGATACCTTTTACACTCCGGATAAGAATTAGAGATATTTGGATAACAAGAGAGACTTTGGATAAGAATTTTCAACATGGGAAAACATACGAAACAAGAGGAACAGATATGATCAACACCGAAGCTTGAAATAAATCCACCAGAGAAGAAACGAGAACGGAGAATGATGAACTTGAAGCTCTTGAGCATCTTCACAATAAATAACCGGATAAGAACATTAAAGGAAAAGAATGAAGAAACCTACATGAATCAAATGGATACTTCATTTGATATTTCTTGCTCGGAGAAGAAGAAGGGTGGGAGTGTGGGGAAACAAAGACAACTTGGGATGAATGAAACAGACATCGTTGAGAAAAACCAAGGATTGGTCTTGCACAAATTGAAAGGATCGGGTTAACTTGAAGAGAAACGCATCGGTAGAAAAGAATATAACATAACAATCTCGATGATCAAGAAGGATTAGCACTCCCATAGAAATATGGGAATACCGATTAGGAAAGGTATGGAATCAACACTTGACATCGAAGCAACTCGAATACCAGAATCAAAACAAAAACAATGGATAGATATGTTGCAACATAATCTTCACAATATCATTCGAACAGAGAAATTGACGAATGAATTCTGTAGGTACATCAGCTTGTCGAGAAGCCACTTGGGAGAACAAAAAGTAAATAAAAACAACAAGGAGCAGATAGAACAAATACAAGATAGAAGTTTCGTTCCACATATTTGTGCTGAAAAGCTCATGGAACGTGTTACAAAAGGGTTTTGCAATCCCCGGATCAGCATAGCCAAGGACCCTTTAAGATGCAACTCCCGATCGGAACAAACGTCCATAAAACCTGTTCACTCAATGTTGAACCCCGAACTTCATATCATGCACTCGTTGGAAGAATGCCTACGAGCTACTTGAAACCCACCTACTAATTTCCGAAAGTTTCCAGTTATGCAATCAGGTGTTGGGGATACAGGGGAAGCACCGCACACTCAACTCTAATCCTACATCCAGCTGTATCCATCCTTCAACACATAACCAGTTATTTCCGGAAACCGTTTACCTCGGACCTTCGAAATGCATCTGCTATACAAGCTATGGCAATACTCCCGAACTACCTCCCTAGTAACGGGTGATGTCGGGGTTATCTTGCCACTAACCGCATAGGAGAGTTTTCGATGTCGACCATCTTAAGTATTCCAGAACTGCTGCGATATATTTGTGACGACAGCACCTCGGAGCTCAACTCCGCGGGACACTGCCACAGCCCCTAAATGACAGGAGGCATCAAGAACAATGTTCTCCTCACAAAGACATCGGAACAATCCAAACAATACTCGCGTGATCCTAATTTTTTTTTATGAATTTTTGAGAGTAGAAGAGACAAGTAATCGTCAGGAGTCCTCACCAGAGTGAAAAGGGATGAGGAGCAAAGAAAATCCTACTCTCCGATATATATATATAGGACTCAAAACCTTTTCAAGTGTGTGCCTAGACTCAACCATCAACGATTCGATCAATCAGTGGGGGCTCCTAGGTTGGAGAAGGCTCTCATTACCAACTTGTAATGCCCAGGATGGGACTATACCTCCTACGTGTCGAGGCACGACTTAAAGGTATAAGCCCATTCTGGAATGATCTCAAGTTTGGTATCTTTGCACGACTCATGTAAAAATAGGGATGAAATTGCAAAAGGATAGTTGGCTTACACTCGCCACGTCACACAATTCATTACATAAGCAAATCATCATCCAAAAAAAACACCACAACCCGACTACGGGCGAAGATCCAAACGATAGATACCAATACATAAAGCCACATGTCCGAATCGCCCCTAGTAGGATCCACTACTGATCGTCGAAAAACGTCACACACATACGGCCAAACTCTTCATCGAGCTCCTAGAAGTTCTGAACCATCTCTTGTACTGTTCTCAGTGGTACCTGCATCTGGTGTTGTAGTATCTGTGAGCCACGAGGACTCAGCAATCCCATAACCATGGGTATCAAGACTAGCAAAGCTTTAAGGGTATGGAGAAGGGTAGTTGTCGGGACCCCGATCCTAAGTCACACCAATCTAGCTGTAACACGTCATATCACTTTGCGGCCTCATGCACGATATCCCCACGGGTGCCATCTTACCTGGCCCGGGACCGTTTGCGCATTTTGGCACACGTATATGACAGTGTCGCTAGCATCCATATGACAGAGAACCCGGGCCGACATGGCTAGTTATAAACCAAAAGTGGCACTAAATTACAAAGACATGCATCCATGACCCAGCAACGAACGTGTCGGTCATCAACGTATGAACCCAAGTCGTAGCAAGCTACATGGACTTAAAGGAACAACGCGTGACATTTCCCCTAAGGGACAAACACAGGAACGAAGAAAGACACATGCCGGCCAGCCTACGTGTTCCGAGCAGTAGCAAGCTACCAAGGCTCATTGGAAGCACTAGGAGGCATTTCCCTGTAAGATAGGCTACCAAAGGAAAACAACTAGGTGTCGGATCCCACACATACCAAGCATTTCAATCATACACACAATATGCTCAATATGTGCAAATACAACATTGCATCACAACAGAACTCTATGACTCAAAGTACTTTATTTAAGAGGCTTCAAGAGCCATACATAACATATCCATACAGGTAGGGGTCACATGACCCAACACTCAAGTCATACAGTCATACAAGCACAAGCGGAAGCTACATGTCTGAGTACAGACAACTTAGAAAATAAAACAGGCTTGGTGTAGCCTGACTATCTACAAGGCCCTTCACAAGCTCCAGATCTCCGTCTGGGTTGCAAGCTACTCGTCGACGTCAACGTCTATGTAGAACCCATCAGAAGGGGCAGGGTTCTCCTCTGCAACAGTTATTAAGCAAACATGAGTACAAAGGTACTCAGAAAGTCTTACAACAGAACCTATCATACATGCAACATTATCAACAGGGGCTGGTGGAGTTCATAGCAGAAAGCCAGCTTTGACTCTTGGCTAACCTATACTACAACTCTCAACAGATTGCAAGATATTACTACGTACACGAGTCCTCTACTCACCACGACAATACACCACCGAGGATCCTCTTCCGTCATCCTACGGAAGGGCCATCCACGGCACTCACACTTGTCTTGAGGTTTTTAGTAGTATCCATCAACTTGTCTATGAACTGTAAGAGTAACCAAGTAGTCCGTACCGCGAACAACGGCTATTCGAATAGATTGGTAACCCTACAGGGGTGTACTTCTTCACACACGCTTCCACCACTTATCGCCGTTTACTCGACATGTTCTCGGCAACCTTCAAGCGGAAGCCCAGCGAGGGTGCCAGCCACGACCTGACTAACTACACAAGTCTCTCGTCTAGGTTTATCGCCTATTTGGGTTCCATCTGTGGGGAGATACGGCCGGGATGTCGCTCACGGCCCCAAACGATGTGTATAGGGTTCCCGAGTCACCAAACGGGCAACCGGTACACCGTGCCACGTACCTGTCGCATCACAGCCCACCCCGAGGGTCAGCGCTGTGCACGACCACCAGTAAACTACAAACACCAGAAACTAGTTGCAACTCCTGGACAGAGATCGAGGGTAATTAATAAGCCGAGAGGGTCCATTGGTTTCGGGCCCAATGCATGGTAGTAGCTGGAACTTGAACCACACATACAGATCTCGGGTCCTATGAACGGTTCCAATGAAACAACCCACCACGTACTCCTACATGGCCTTTCATCGATACCTTTACCAAACATGTTCCACACTTCCTTCTCTTTACCGATATGATCATTTCACTCTGATCCATCACCCAGATGAATCAGACCTGACACAACTCTAAGCATAGCAGGCAACATAAACAAATAGCATGGTGGATCACACATCACATGGCTCAATCAACTCCTACAAATGCTAGTGGGTTTCAACTATTTACTGTGGCAATGACATGTCATGCAAGGGAATAGGGTTCAACTACCGCAGCAAGTAGCAGTTCACACGCTGTTGCCTTAATGCAGTAAAAGCGAGCAGGAGTGGGAAGATGGGTTTGTATCGGAATGATCAATGATTACTTGCCTGACAGAGTGGTTGTCGGGTACTACTCTTCAGCTGGATACGCAGAAGTATCCTCGGGAGTAGGACCTAACACGGAGAATATCGTCGATACAATCAGTAAGCAAACAAATGCAACAATATGATGCATTCTCATGGCATGGCAAGATGCATGTGTTTTGGGCTAATGCAACTAACCAGAAGGGTTTGAGCCCATTTGAATCAAAGATTCAAATTGAAACTCAAACTATTATTTATTTAAGTGCATTTTCATGTTTTAATGTAAACAGCAAGGTTAACTTGCTCAAACATGCATGAAACAAGTGCCATTGGAAAGATTGGATTTTTCTGATCAATTTTCATATATAAATCTTTTCCATCTGAGCTACTGTTGAATTTATATGATTTTTTGAAGTTTAAAGCATTTTCTGGAATTTCCTGAATTGTTTTTAACTCAAATAATCCCAGAAAATCCTTTACTACGTCGGCATGACATCATGCTGATGTCAGCAAGTCAACAGGGCGCCCAGGTTAAACCTGACCAGTGGGTCCCTCATCTCAGTGTCTCTGGTGCTAACTAAAAAGAGCTTAACACTAAACTAAAGTTAACAGGGGCTGGGCCCCACATGTCTGTGACTCACTAAACTAATGACAACAATTAGTGTTTAAATTAAAACCTAAACTGGAGTTAGTCAACGGTCGGTCCCACATGTCAGCGACACATGGGGGAGTCCAAGCGTGGTCAAAACAGGTCAAACCCACCGGCGGCTCGACGCCGGCGAGGCCAAACGCGGTGGCGGTGCTCGGGTTTTGCCTACAGGCCACCGTTTGAGTCGCGGTTGGGCTCTACGGCGAGCTGGGGCTCGTGCGCATCTAGTGGAGGCGACGGTAGGTGCTGGGGTGGCCGGAATCATCGGCGGCGAGCTCGAAGGCGGCGGCCGGAATTCGGGCGTCGGTGAAAACGATGTTACAGCGCACGGCAGGAGTAGCGGTTGGTTGCTACGGGTCCATGGTGATGCGCTGAGTGTGGTGATGCACTCGGACATGAGTGGCAGCCGCTGTGGCCGCGGCGGCGCCATGGCCGGCGGCGAGGAGCGCTCGGCTCTGGTGGCTGATGCTACTAGGGAACAAGATAGGCGACGGGGCTTGGGGGAAACGGAACCGGGGCTCACCGCGGTTCTTCTGGTACTGTTGGCGAGGCAGGGGAGGCACGGGGTCCGGCGAATTTGTCGATGGCGTCCGGCGGACGTGCGGAGAAGACGAGCTCGAGGACGAAGCCTCAAGGTGCCCGGGGTCCTGTGGTTCGGCGTAGAGAAGCACGGCAGCAAAGCGGAGGTCGGGGGCTCGTCGGAGAGGCGAGGGGGACTCGGTGGGCGCGGCGGCAGCGACGAGCTCCACTCGGGCGGTGCGAGGGAGAGAACCAGGAGAGGGGAGAGAGAGAGGGGAGCGGTCGAGGGGGGTCGAGGGGTCTGCGTGGCGTTGTCCTGTTTCATCCAGGGGGTCGAGGAGGCCAGCCAGGCAGGCAGGAGGTGGCCGGCGCGTCGGCGGCGCTCGCCACCGAGCAGCTTCATGCGCTGGCGCGACGAAGAAGACGGGGATGCCCCTAGTGGGCTGGGCCGGCTGGGCCAGACAGGTAAGTGGGCTCAGGTGAGTTTGCTTTTGCCTTCTTTTTTCTATTTACTTTCTGTTTCATATGTTTTGCAACTTTGTTGAATTAAATAAAATGCCAGAACATTTTTATAACTCATAAAACTAGTCACACCCACTGTATATATAATATGAACAGTATGGAACATTTTAGTTTATGATTATTTGGGCACATAAAGTATTTTATAGCATTTAAATGCCCAAATGCAAATACCATATGAATTAATCCAGAGACCTTGGATGTCCTAGAAAATTGTGCACCATTTTTGGCAGAGGTTTAAGACCAAGGCAGAAATGATGAACATTTTGAAGGGCATTTTGGGTACATTGGAAAAGATTTTATTAAACCCTAGTTGTTAGAAGAGGGTGCTGGGGTTTCTGTCATTCCCATTTCAAGTTTCTTTGAAAAGTAAACATGATGCACACTCTAGCTAGTCCTAATGCAAGCACTGACTAGGGATGTGACAACTCACCCCCACTCAAAAGAATCGCGTCCCGAGATTCGGGTTCCTCCGGAAAGAGGGTGGGGTACTCAAGTCGAAGACGATCCTCCCTTTCCTAGGTAGCTTCACTCTGGGAATGATGTGACCATTGAACATTGAGAAACTTGATATTGTGACGTCGAGTGGTGCGCTCGGTTTGATCAAGAATATGAACGTGGTATTCTCGATATGTGAGATTGTCCTGGAGATCAAGCGTTTCGTGGTCCACTCCGCGGATAGGATCCGAGAAGCAACGCCTGAGTTGAGATACGTGGAAGACATCATGAACTCTGGAAAGGTGCGGAGGTAGTTCCAGTTGGTAGGCAACTTCTCCTCATTTGGCAAGAATGCAAAAAGGACCAATGTAACGAGGGGCCAATTTGCCTTTGATACCGAAGCGATGGGTTCCCTTAAGAGGAGTAACCCGAAGGTAAGCCTTATCGCCGACTTCAAAAGTCACAGCCTTATGATGACTATCATACTAGCTTTTCTGACGAGACTGGGCTGTTTTCAATTTCTCACGAACGATGCGAACTTGCTCTTCTGCTTCCTGGATCATATCCGGACCAAAGAATTGTCTTTCCCCGGTTTCTAACCAGTTAAGAGGTGTTCGACATCTTCGTCCATATATAACTTCGAAGGGAGCTTTGCCCAAGCTGGCTTGATAACTATTGTTATAAGCGAATTCGGCACATGGAAGACACTTCTCCCATTCCATACCAAAAGAGATGACAGAGGCTTGAAGCATATCTTCCAGAATTTGATTGACTCATTCCACTTGACCACTTGACTGAGGATGGAAGGCGGTGCTGAAAGAGAGATGAGTTCCCATAGAATTCTGGAAACTTTCCCAGAATCGTGAAGTGAAAATACTTCCACGGTCTGAATTAATCTCCAACGGCACACCATGAAGTGATACTATCCGAGAGATATACAAATCTGCTAGCTGGCTACCAGTTATACTTTCTCGAACAGGTAGGAAGTGGGCTACTTTGGAGAGGCGGTCGATAACGACGAAAATAGCATTATTCCCTTTCCTGGTCCTGGGAAACCCGGTAATGAAGTCCATACCGACCTTGTCCCGTTTCCATTCAGGAATAGCTAAAGGTTGAAGGGTGCCAGCAGGCCGTTGATGTTCTGCTTTAACTCGACGACAAACGTCGTAGTTAGCAATGAACTGAGCGATTTCTCTCTTCATCCTAGTCCACCAGAACCTCTGGCGTAGGTCCTGATACATTTTGGTACTACCAGGATGAATCGTGAGAGGAGATTCATGAGCCTCCTTAAGGATCAACCGTCTCAGGTTTCGTACTTTAGGAACCACTAAACGGTTGTTAAAGAGTACGACTCCTTGATCATCAATTGAGAAACATCCCGCGACTCCTTTCTTGATGTTCCTCTTGATACGGGAGATTCCCGGATCAACCTTCTGTGCTTTGATGACCTGATCCGTAAGGGTAGGTTCCGCCACCAAGGTGGAAAGGAATCCTCGAGGAACAATGTGAAGGTTAAGCTTACGAAATTCCTCGTGAAGAAGTGGTTGCCCTTGTTGTAACATCAAGTTGTTACAATAAGACTTATGACTTAGTGCGTCGGCCATGACATTGGCCTTCCCAGGGGTGTAAGTGATTCCTAAGTCGTAATCTGTGAGCAACTCAACCCAACGTCTTTGCCTGAGATTTAGATCCGGTTGGGTGAAGATGTATTTCAGACTTTGGTGATCAATGAAGATTTCATAGCGATTACCAAGAAGGTAATGTCGCCATGTTTTGAGTGCGTGGACTACAGCTGCAAGCTCTAGATCATGTGTAGGATAGTTATCCTCATGTGAACGCAACTGTCGAGATGCGTATGCAATCACTTGACGATCTTGCATGAGTATGCAACCTAGTCCTTGTCGCGAGGCATCGCAGTAGATAATAAAATCCTTGGAAAAGTCTGGTGGTACCAGTACGGGTGCAGATGTCAGGCGTCTTTTCAGTTCCTGAAAGCTGGACTCACACTGTGGGGTCCACTCAAACTTTTTATCTTTCTTGAGGTGTTCAATTAGAGGTTTAGCAACCTTGGAGAAATTCACGACGAAGCGTCGGCAATAGCTTGCTAAGCCAAGGAAACTCCTAACTTGCTTGACCGATTCAGGGGGAGTCCAATCAAGGACGGCTTGAACTCGCTCGGGATTGACAGCAATACCCTTGCCAGAGATCACATGACCTAAATAGGTCACTTCCGACAACCAGAATTCACATTTAGAGAATTTGGCATAAAGGCAGTGCTCTCGAAGTTTCATCAATACCAGCCTTAGATGTTCGGCATGATCTTTCTTGTTCTTGGAATAGATGAGTATATCATCGAGGTATACCACGACGAATTTATCCAAATATTCCATGAATATAGAATTCATTAGCCGGGAGAAGGTGGCTGGGGCATTGGTTAACCCGAAGGACATGACGGTGTACTCGTATTGGCCATAGCGAGTAACAAAAGCCGTTTTAGGAATGTCCCTGTTCTTGATTTTGATTTGATGGTAGCCCAACCTCAAATCCATTTTGGAAAAGACTGAGGATCCAGCGAGCTGATCATACAGATCGTTGATCCTGGGGAGCGGATACTTGTTCTTTATGGTGACCAGATTGACAGGTCGGTAATCTACAACCATCCGTTCCGTTCCATCCTTCTTCTTGACGAAGAGGACGGGACAGGCCCAAGGGCAAGAACTAGGGTGGATGAAACCCTTTTGCAAGGACTCATCGAGTTGTTTCTTAAGCTCAGCTAATTCTAGGGGTGCCATCTTATAAGGTCTCCTAGAGATTGGGACAGTTCCAGGGATAAGATCTATCACGAACTCGACATCTCTGTCAGGTGGAACTCCTGGCAGTTCTTCTGGAAAGACATCCGGAAAGTCACGGACTACCGGGATATCTTTGAGTTATGGTAGAGGGCTGGCATTAAGAGAGTAGATGTGACGCCCCCGATTTGTCCGTACACTAATCATGCACGCAAATGTGTACGGCCAAGATCAGGGACTCACTGGTAGATATCACAACACAACTCTAAAAGTAAAATAAGTCATACAAGCTTCATATTACAAGCCAGGGGCCTCGAGGGCTCGAATACAAGTGCTCGATCATAGACAAGTCAGCGGAAGCAACAAATATCTGAGTACAGACATAAAGTTAAACAAGGTGCCATAAGATGGCTAGCACAAACGGGGATACAGATCGAAAGAGGAGCAGGCCTCCTGCCTGGGATCCTCCTAACTACTCCTGGTCGTCGTCGGCAGACTGAACGTAGTAGTAGGCACCTCCGGTGTAGTAGGAGTCGTCGTAGGTGGCGTCTGGCTCCTGGGCTCCATCATCTGGTTGCATCATCCGAGAAGAAGGTACAGAAGGGGGGAAAGGGGAAGCAAAGCAACCGTGAGTACTCATCCAAAGTACTCGCAAGCAAGGATCTATACTACATATGCAATGGTAACAATGATATGGGTAATATCGGTGGACTGAACTGCAGCAAGCGGGAATAAGAGGGGGATAGCTAATCCGAACGAAGACTACGCTTCTGGCAGCCTCCATCTTGCAGCAGTAGGAGAGAATAGATGGTAAGTTCACCAAGTAACAACGTATAGCATAATCCTACTCGGCGATTCTCCCGCACATCACCCTATGAGAGAGCAACCACCGAGTTATATCTGGAACTCATCTGGGTGTGTTTTATCAAGTGTCCGGTTCTAGTTATCATG
>LR738712.1:392177114-392300606 GCA_902687465.1 Secale cereale | reverse complement strand
GCGGCCTGGCTGGGCCGAGGCCCAGTTGGGCCGGGGGGGGTGTTTTTATTTTATTTTAGTTTAGGATTTACTTTTATTTATTTTTCTGTTTTAGTTTTAATTTATTTAAAACACTTAGGCATTTTTAGAAATTGCAAAACCTACACCAAAATTAATGGTGCAATATTTAGCACCGCATGAACATTTTTGTTTGACTTTTGGAAAACTTTTATTGTTGCATTTATATTTGGATTTTTAATTCGAACGGGTTTTCGATAACAGCGAGATTATCAACAGTAACACGATGACGTGTCACCATTAACGTGGGATTACTGTAGCTTGATTATCCGGGCGTTACAGTAGAGCTGGCGCTCAGCCATTCGGGTCAAGACATTGACTATCTTGCCGGATGGATGTGTAAGCTGAACGGTCCTAGTATAGCAATCAATCTTGGCGTAATGAGTTGTCATCCAATCCATACCCAAGATGATGTTTATGTCCGAGGACTTGAGAGCGATTAGTGATGCAAGGAAAACAAGTCTATCGACAAGGATTTCATTTCCATGGCTTACCCTAGAGGTTTGCCACGTTTGAATAACCATGGAAGTAGGCATGTCACAAAAAGTCATGTTGTGCATTCGGGCATAGCTCTCAGATATGAACGAATGGGATGCTCCAGTATCAAAAAGAACAGATGCCGGATGTCAGTTAACGAGAAGCGTACCAAGGACGACGTTAGGATCCTCATAAGCTTCCTCAGCAGAGACATAGTTGACATGACCACATGCAGTGGGGATTGGCTTGACATAATTCACCTTGCCGGTTGGCTTACCACGGCCAACGGGTTTTCCTTGTTGGTTCTGGGGACACTCTCGCATGTAGTGCCCCGGTTCTCCACACTTGAAGCATGTCACAGTGCCAGTGCGTGGAGCAAAGTTGGTAGGTGGTCCTCCATAATTCTTGGCAGGTGCAAACTGTTGGGTTGGGCGAGGCGCCTCATAGGTGGCCTCGATGTGTACTTGGGTGGCAGAGCAGTGTTAGGAACCCACACACGGTGCTTGTGAGAGCCAGAGCCGGATGAGGAACCAAAGTCACGAGGATGCTTGCGTGTGGCTTCGAAATCAGTCTGGCCCGTCTCAGCACTGATAGCTTTCTTTACCAGCTTCTGGAAGGAAGTGCACTCGTGCAGACGTAGATCTCGGCGGAGTTCAGGGCTGAGTCCCTTGCGGAACCTCGCCTGCTTCTTGGCATCGGTGGATACTTCCTCAGGTGCATAGCGTGCCAAGTTGCCAAATTCGCGACTATAGCCATCCACAGTTAACCGGCCCTGGGTGAAATTGCAGAATTCCTCCCGCTTGCGATCCATGAGACCTTCCGGAATGTGATGTTCACGGAATGCCTCACTGAACTCAACCCAAGTAGTGATTTGGCCAGCAGGACGCATAGCCTGAAAGTTCTCCCACCATAGACTGGCAGGGCCCTCAAGATGGTAGGCGGCGTAGATAACCTTATCAGCTTCGGCCACACGGGAAGAGTGTAGCTTGTGGGTGATACTACAAAGCCAATCATCCGCATCCAGAGGTTCAGTGGAGTGATGGAACTTCGGTGGGCACATCTTGATAAAGTCATTGATTGACACCACGTCATTCCTCTGACGAAACCCGGTGTTCTGCTCTATGCGTTCCAGCAGACGGTTGATCTCTCTCTTGTTTCGTTCTGCCTCGAGCATAACTTCAGCCAAGGAGGGTGGCTGGGGCAGATTCTCATCTCTAGCCCTAGTAGCCTCACCCTGCTCTTGAGCAGCAGGAGTGCTGCGAGTGTTGACCATCCTAGGAAAACAAAACAACGGTTTAGACAAGGATGGCAAAAACTTGACATAGGAGTGCAGAATGTAATGGATGACACAGAATGCAGAGATGTTCATCCGTACGACATGGTAATATAGAAACTGTTATATATACACCAGTGGTCATACACACCATACATAGTTTAGTACAAGCCAAGGCTAAAGTACAACTGCGGTGAAAGATGATACATCCCATCAGAGGCATTCCAAGCTCCTATACATTATTTAGCTACACCTCCGAAACTCAGTACTAGCTAAGTCATATTCCACAAGACTCGCAGGACTGTGGAAATACAACTACTACAATATTACTACTGGCACGGTCTAGCTCAGTGTCAAAGTAGTCCAGTGGGCAGCTCGAGTGTTATACAGCTCCATTCGGAGCGCACGGACCTCACGGTCCCTATCCTCCAGCATCTGAACAGTAGTCTGAAGCAGTGGCTCCTCATGAGCAGCATCGGTATATAGACCGGTGTAGTAGCCTTCCTCTCCGGGAAGTGAGGCTGGCATGTAACAGAACTCAATGTTCAGCAACAGGGCATGCCTTGCCCGGAGAATAGTCATCATCGAATAGGCGGCATCCTGCACTGCCATCTCGATAGTAACCCCGAGTCCATAAGACCAATGGATGGGGTCGTTAGCTCCGGGATATGAGGGGTATATCCGGACTATGTAGAAATACTGACTCTGATTGAAATCCCGATAGTGTTCCTCCACGGTGTACTCAGGATACCAGCGCTAACCGGTCTCAGTCAACACACGGACTAGCATGGCCGTGTGACCGGGCACATTAATGCACCGAGTCAAACGAACCACTTGGTGAGGTGTGCGGCCAGACATCTGAAACACGAAGTAATGCAAAGGCATTAGTGTTTCTGGAAGAAATCGGGCAGCATAACAACTGTAAATGCTCAAAAGAAGATTTGAGACATCATACAAATGATAGCATAGCCACTCAACAATATCATATCAAGTTTCCGGGTCCAACAAATCATCATACTAAAAGGATAGAAACTGAACTGAGGCTTGAAACCAACAATCCGAAGAGTCTACGGATTAGTAACACGTCAACCTAGTAAGGATAAGAGGCCTAGTCTTAAATCCCCGTGGAAAGAATAGACTGACTCAGATCATAAGGGCATAAGGTAAAGGAGTAAAAAGAGCCTTACGTTCCCTTCCACAATCAATTCCCCTACATATAACTAAGAATTTTTATAGACTCAACATCGACCAGTTTGGCTTGAGAAACCTACAGGCAGTCCGGCTCTGATGCCAACGCTGTCGGGACCCCGATCCTAAGTCACATCGATCTAGCTGTAACACGTCATATCACTTTGCGGCCTCACGCACGGTATCCCCACGGGTGCCACCTTACCTGGCCCGGGACCGTTTGCGCATTTTGGCACACGTATATGACAGTGTCGCTAGCATCCATATGAGAGAGAACCCGGGCCGACATGGCTAGTTATAAACCAAAAGTGGCACTAAATTATAGAGACAAGCATCCATGACCCAGCAACGAACGTGTCGGTCATCAACGTATGAATCCAAGTCGTAGCAAGCTACATGGACTTAAAGGAACAACGCGTGACATTTCCCCTAAGGGACAGACACAGGAACGAAGAAGGACACATGCCGGCCAGCCTACGTGTTCCGAGCAGTAGCAGGCTACCAAGGCTCATTGGAAGCACTAGGAGGCATTTCCCTGTAAGATAGGCTACCAAAGGAAAACAACTAGGTGTCGGATCCCACACATACCAAGCATTTCAATCATACACACAATATGCTCAATATGTGCAAATACAACATTGCATCACAACAGAACTCTATGACTCAAAGTACTTTATTTAAGAGGCTCCAAGAGACATACATAACATATCCATATAGGTAGGGGTCACATGACCCAACACTCAAGTCATACATTCATACAAGCACAAGCGGAAGCTACATGTCTGAGTACAGACAACTTAGAAAATAAAACAGGCTTGGTGTAGCCTGACTATCTACCAGGACCTTCACAAGCTCCAGATCTCCGTCTGGGTATCAAGCTACTCGTCGACGTCAACGTCTATGTAGAACCCATCAGAAGGGGCAGGGTTCTCCTCTGCAACAGTTATTAAGCAAACATGAGTACAAAGGTACTCAGCAAGTCTTACAACAGAACCTATCATACATGCAACATTATCAACAGGGGGTAGTGGAGTTCATAGCAGAAAGCCAGCTTTTACTCTTGGCTAACCTATACTACAACTCTCAACAGATTGCAAGATATTACTACGTACACGAGTCCTCTACTCACCACGACAATACAGCACTGAGGATTCTCTTCCGTCATCCTACGGAAGGGCCATCCACGGCACTCACACTTGTCTTGAGGTTTTTAGTAGTATCCATCAACTTGTCTATGAACTGTAAGAGTAACCAAGTAGTCCGTACCGCGAACAACGGCTATTCGAATAGATTGGTAACCCTGCAGGGGTGTACTTCTTCACACACGCTTCCACCACTTATCGTCGTTTACTCGACATGTTCTCGGCAACCTTCAAGCGGAAGCCCAGCGAGGGTGTCGGCCATGACCTGACTAACTACACAAGTCTCTCGTCCAGGTTTATCACCTATTTGGGTTCCATCCGTGGGGAGATCCAGCCGGGGTGTCGCTCACGGCCCCAAACGATGTGTACAGGGTTCCCGAGTCACCAAACGGGCAACCGGTACACCGTGCCACATACATGTCGCATCACAGCCCACCCCGAGGGTCAGCGCTGTGCACGACCACCAGTAAACTACAAACACCAGAAACTAGTTGCAACTCCTGGACAGAGATCGAGGGTAATTAATAAGCCGAGAGGGTCCATTGGTTTCGGGCCCAATGCATGGTAGTAGCTGGAACTTGAACCACACATACAGATCTCGGGTCCTATGAACGGTTCCAATGAAACAACCCACCACGTACTCCTACATGGCCTTTCATCGATACCTTTACCAAACATGTTCCACACTTCCTTCTCTTTACCGGTATGATCATTTCACTCTGATCCATCACCCAGATGAACCAGACTTGACACAAATCTAAGCATAGCAGGCAACATAAACAAATATCATGGTGGATCACACATCACATGGCTCAATCAACTCCTACACATGCTAGTGGGTTTCAACTATTTACCGTTGCAATGACAGGTCATGCAAGGGAATAGGGTTCAACTACCGCAGCAAGTAGCAGTTCACACGCTGTTGCCTTAATGCAGTAAAAGAGAGCAAGAGCAGAAGATGGGTTTGTATCGGAATGATCAATGATTGCTTGCCTGACAGAGTGGTTGTCGGGTACTGCTCTTCAGCTGGATGCGCAGAAGTATCCTCGGGAGCAGGACCTAACACGGAGAATATCGGCGATACAATCAATAAGCAAACAAATGCAACAATATGATGCATGCTCATGGTATGGCAAGATGCATGTGTTTTGGGCTAATGCAACTATAACCAGAAGGGTTTGAGCCCATTTGAATCAAAGATTCAAATTGAAACTCAAACTATTATTTATTTAAGTGCATTTTCATGTTTTAATGTAAACAGCAAGGTTAACTTGCTCAAACATGCATGAAACCAGTGCCATTGGAAAGATTGAATTTTTCTGATCAATTTTCATATATAAATCTTTTCCATCTGAGCTACTGTTGAATTTATATGATTTTTTGAAGTTTAAAGCATTTTCTGGAATTTCCTGAATTGTTTTTAACTCAAATAATCCCAGAAAATCCTTTACTGCATCAGCATGACATCATGCTGACATCAGCAAGTCAACAGGGTGCCTAGGTCAAACCTGACCAGTGGGTCCCTCATGTCAGTGTCTCAGGTGCTAACTAAAAAGAGCTTAACATTAAACTAAAGTTAACAGGGGTTGGGCCCCACATGTCTGTGACTCACTAAACTAATGACAACAATTAGTGTTTAAATTAAAACCTAAACTGGAGTTAACAGGGGCTGAGTCCCACATGTCAGTGACACAGGGGGGAGTCCAGGCGTGGTCAAAATAGGTCAAACCCACCGGCGGCTCGACGCCGGCGAGGCCAAACGCGGCGGCGGTGCTCGGGTTTTGCCTACATGCCACCGTTTGAGTCGCGATTGGGCTCTACGGCGAGCTGGGGCTCGTGCGCATCTAGTGGAGGCGACGGTAGGTGCTGGGGTGGCCGGAATCATCGGCGGCGAGCTCGAAGGCGGCATCCGGAATTCGGGCGTCGGTGAAAACAACGTTACAGCGCACGACAGGAGTAGCGGTTGGTTGCTACGGGTCCGTGGTGATGCGCTGAGTGCGGTGATGCACTCGGACGCGAGTGGCAGCCGCTGTGGCCGCGGCGGCGCCATGGCCGGCGGCGAGGAGCACTCGGCTCTGGTGGCTGATGCTGCTAGGGAACAAGATAGGCGACGGGGCATGGGGGAAATGGAACCGGGGCTCATCGCGGTTCTTCTGGTACTGCTGGCGAGGCAGGGGAGGCACGGGGTCCGGCGAATTTGTCAATGGCGTCCGGCGGCCGTGCGGAGAAGACGAGCTCGAGGACGAAGCCTCAAGGTGCCTGGGGTCCTGTGGTTCGGCGTAGACAAGCACGACAGCAAGGCGGAGCTCGGGGGCTCGTCGAAGAGGCGAGGGGGACTCGGACGGCGCGGCGGCAGCGACGAGCTCCGCTCGGGCGGTGCGAGGGAGAGAACCAGGAGAGGGGGGAGAGAGAGGGGAGCGGTCGAGGGGGGTCGAGGGGTCTGCGTGGCGTCGTCCTGTTTCATCCAGGGTGTCGAGGAGGCCAGCCAGGCAGGCAGGAGGTGGCCGGCGCGTCGGCGGCGCTCGCCATCGAGCAGCTTCATGCGCTGGCGCGGCGAAGAAGACGGGGATGCCCCTAGTGGGCTGGGACGACTGGGCCAGACAGGTAAGTGGGCTCAGGTGAGTTTGCTTCTGCCTTTTTTTTCTATTTACTTTCTGTTTCATTTCTTTTGCAACTTTGTTGAATTAAATAAAATGCCAGAACATTTTTATAACTCATAAAACTAGTCATGCCCACTGTATATAATATGAACAGTATGGAACATTTTAGTTTATGATTATTTGGGCACATAAAGTATTTTATAGCATTTAAATGCCCAAGTGCAAATACCATATGAATTAATCCAGAGATCTTGGATGTCCTAGAAAGTTGTGCACCATTTTTGGCAGAGGTTTAAGACCAAGGCAGAAATGATGAACATTTTTGAAGGGCATTTTGGGTACATTGGAAAAGATTTTATTAAACCCTAGTTGTTAGAAGAGGGGTGCTGGGGTTTCTGTCATTCCCATTTCAACTTTCTTTGAAAAGTAAACATGATGCACACTCTAGCTAGTCCTAATGCAAGCACTGACTAGGGATGTGACAGTAGTGGTGAGGTTGCAGCAGCGGCTAAGCATAATATGGTGGCTAACTTACGAGTACAAGAATAAGATGAGCATCTACGCAGATGGTCGCAAACTAGTAATGATCGCTAAAGATCCTGAACTACCTACGAGTCAAGCATAACCCCACCGTGTTCTCTTCTCAAAGTGAAAAGAGACAGTCACGGTTACTCACACAGTTGTGTGTTTTACTTCGGATCATCTGTCAAGTTTTCTACAACCGGACATTAACAAATTACAATCAACCACATAACCGCGGGCATGGCTTTCGAAAGATCATAACCCTACAGGGGTGTCCCAACTTAGCCCATCACAAGCTCTCACGATCAGCTGAAGTAATAATAATTATTACCCCTTATCTTAGAGAATTCCGATCAGGCTCGGCAT
Organism: Secale cereale; assembly: GCA_902687465.1. Classification (NCBI taxonomy): domain Eukaryota; kingdom Viridiplantae; phylum Streptophyta; class Magnoliopsida; order Poales; family Poaceae; genus Secale; species Secale cereale. Next base: position 392,292,981 of record LR738712.1, on the reverse strand, counting down.
CCCGGTGCACAAGACATTTCGACAATGGTAAAACAAGTCCAGCAAGACCTCCCGGCTTGCCGACACCCTGATAGTAGCCCCGCGTATCTCGTCTCAGGCCATGTCCAGATGGGCGATGCTACAGGTAAAACCTGCCCTCGGGTTTCCCCAAGGTGGCCCTGCATGACCCACGTTTGGGACCAACACCATCAGCAGTGGCCCCCCTGCTATGTAGAAAAGAATCCCGAGGGCGCGACCCCCTATGCAAATTTAATTAATTAATTAAGTTGTTATTATGAGGCAAATTAAAACCAATGTTGGGCCTTGATGGAGGTGTTTTATGCAAAGACGAAGTGTCAAGGGGTCCCCATATACCCAACCGTGTAAGGAACGCAAAATCAAGGAGCATAATGCCGGTTTATCGGCGCCTAAGGTGGCATGAGTGGAACAAAACACCGAGCAAAAGGCCAAGCCTTCACCCATGCCCAGTATATAGGTGTGTTAATAATAATAATAGATGTTGTGATATTCCAACAACAAGTTCCTACCTGGAACGATCTTCATCTTCACCTGCAACTAACAACGCTATAAGAGGGGCTGAGCAAGCGGGTAACATAGCCAAACAATGGTTTGCTAGGAAGGTGTCAAAGCTTAGAGGTTTCATGGCAACAAGGAGAGGCTGACATAAATGATGGGTAGCGCGACATATAACGATAGCATCGAGACAACTAAATATGGCAATGGTAGTAAAGGTATCCAAGGGGATGGTCATCTTGCCTGGGATTCCTCAAGGAAGAAGAACGGGTCCATGAAGAAGAGGAAGAAGAAGCCTTGAAGAAGAACCACGGGTAGACGAGTGAATCCTCACGATCGTAACGGAACAAGCACTAACGAGAAGAAGCAAGCAATACGGTAAACACACAACACAAGAACATGACAATATGCTCAACCAAGTATGATGCAAAACAAGTCTACATATGATGCACATCAAGTCTATATATGATGCAATACATGGCAAGGTAGGAAGCACACAAGAACAACACAAGTCTACATATGATGCAATACATGGCAAGGTATGATGCAAGACAAGTCTATACAGGAAGCAATACATGGCAAGGTAGGAAGCACAGGAAAACAAGTCAAGAACATGACAATATGCTCAACCAAGTAGGATGCAAGACAAGTCTATATATGATGCAAAAAAAAGGCAAGGCAGGAAGCACTCAAAAACAACACAAGTCTATATGATGCAATACATGGCAAGAGGTGAAGCAAGTGTAAACTAGCTATCTAGGCATTTTAAATGAGGCCGGAAATAACAACAACAATTCCGGAAAACCCCACATGACCAATTTAACAATTATTAAAGCAACAACAATTAAACATTCAAAGGTTGTTATCATGATGCGGATGACATGATCAAGTTTTATGCAATTTTTAGTTAAACGTTAACATGAAGAGATATGAAGTATTTGTCATCGTGGTGGAAGAAAGGGGCCACGACGACGAATCCGAAAATTATGCCACGCAACATATCGGTACCGGTAACTCGTCGAGAGACCGGTGCAAAAGAAAGGGAGGCGTGAGCGTGTCAAGCAAGATGATGGGGTGATCCCGGCTTCCGGGTTCCCACGTGACGACGACAGGGCAACGAGGGACACAACGGACACGGTGCAAACATCCGATTCATGTCATACAACACAAGCAAACGTTCTCGGGTGTCGTCTCGCGGTATACCTTCGGAACGTGCGTTCTCAGAGGGGTTCGAGTCGTCGAGGGACGTAGTGGAAGTAGTCGTACTCACGGGTCGTGATACACGTTTTGTAGCCGTTCACGTTATTGTGTTGCGGTACTTGCCGCGTTCCGGACCGAAGGGATACTTGGCGCAACCACGGGTCTTTGATGGTAGTCGTACATTTCCGAAGAGGAACTTGGGGCAACGTTTGTAGTCGTTTGGTCGTGGTACTTGGGTCTTCGGACTTGCCGGTCTCGGGTCTTCGACGACGGTAGTGGCACTCGTTTTGTAGATGTACTTAGCATCACATCATGTAGTCGTACTTGATGGAACCGATGGCTCCGAGCGTTCGTCGTGGTACTTGCGGTCTTGGTCTTCGGCGTCGAGGTACTTGGCACGCCACGAGCAGCAGGGGCAGAGCAAGCGATAGCTTCAGTCCACGCCGACGGAACATGAAGGCCTCGGGGCAGCACCAGATCTGGGCAGAAATTGCTGGAACCGTCCCGGAGGAGGACGAGGTTGACGAAGCAGCAGCAGAAGACGATGAACGAGGGGGCGACGCGAGGTTGCAGGGGAGGCGGACGTTGGAGCAAGGTGGTGGTGGTTCCGGTGGCCTGTGGCGAGGCCAAGGCGACGCGGCGGAGCATGGGAGGGGGTCGCAGCGGGGTGGCGCTGTCGGCTCGATGTCGAAGCCCTTGGGCGGCGAGTCGACGGAGCAGGCAGGCGCCACGGCACGGCTGCGACGGGGCTCTGATCCGACACTTTGCAGGGCCGCTGCGGGGACGCGGTAAGGCCGGCCGCGGGGACGCCATGGCGAGGCGTAGCGGGGATGCGGCGGTCGACGAAGCAGGGAGGAGGCCGGTGCTCGGCAGGGGTCGGGCGCAGAGGCGCCGGCGGCGCTCGGGACGAGCAAGGTTGCGGGCGAGGTGGTGATTGAGAGGGAGATCGAGGGGTGATGCGTGGAGGCGCAGAGGAAGGCAGTGGCAGGCTGGCTCGAGGAGGAGAGGTCGGGCGGAGGGTCAGACTCGGGCGCCCTGGTTGAGGGATCGAGCGGGGGAAGGAAGAGAGAGCGATGGGGAAGGAAGAGATCGAGCGGGTCCTGGCGGCGGTCGGTGGGAGCGAGAGGAATGGGAGAGGACGAGAGGAGAGGCTCGGTCGGGCCTTAGGGTTAGGATAGCTAGGCAGGGCCGGATGGGCCTTAGGTGGGAGTTGGGTCGGCCTGCATAGAGGTGCAAGTGGCCAGCCTGCTGGGCTCTTCTCCCTCTCTCCTATTTTCTTTAGCACAAAAGGAAATAGAGAGAAGAAAAAGAAAGAGACAGATAGGGAAAGAATTACTGCACGGGGTTAATTTTCCCGAACTCATGAAAATGAGTTTGATCCCAGGAAAATAGAAGTGGGCATGATTGAAAGATATAATTCAAACATATTAAACATTTTAATGTTTAGGTTTTTGGAGGAACCTCGATAAACGCGAAAAGAATTATAGAGAAGGTTTCGATGGTGAAACTTGAAGCAAAAGAGGCCTGGAGAATAATTGCAAGTGTGTTTTGGTGAATTCCAAACAATTGGAATAATTTAATATAGCTCCCTAATAATATTGAGAGGTCTTTATATGTTATGAAGAGAAGTCACCATAGTGAGTATCCCTCAATTTAAATGGATCGAGGATCCATACAGTTTGTTGCAAAAGAATTATGACATGATGGCATGATGATATGATGCAATGCACAATTAAAAACAGAGCAAGCAAAACTGAAACACGTGGGAAACCCCGGAACACCTGGAATCTTCTGGAGTGTCGGTCTTCGTGCGTCACAACTCTCCCACACTAACAGAGGATCTCGACCCGAGATCCTAGAGATGGCACCGGGTAAAAACGGAAGAGGAAGAGGTAAAACAAAGTTGCTTCTTCGACAAACGAGTGAAACCATGAACCTGAGAGGTCGACCAAATTGAAAGAAGAATACAACGGAGATGAACGAATATGAAAACACTCTGTTAGAAAAGAGTAACCAGGAGCATTATGAGAACCTAATAGGTTGAAAGACATGAAACAAGAGCTTACGAACCAAAAGAATATGAAACCGCAATGGTATAGCCAAGGAATAAGAATGACATGATTCGGGCAGCACTCCGACTGAAAATGGAAGGAATTAACATGAGCTTGAGAAGATGATATGATACTTGATTAAATCAGCAACACATTGCCTCCGAAACAATTAAAAGAATGGCACAAGGTTAAGAAAGATTTCAGATAGCACTCCGATTGAAAAGAGAGACAATACTTGATAAGATGAGAGAATTAGAATGGAGGTCACGACACTCCTGTTAAATGGACTAGAAAAGAAAAGAACATGATCTTGATATGACAAGATGATGGTTCGAAGAGAGCAATATCACAAAGCCTCTGGAACGAATAATGGAGTGAAGAGATCGAAGAAGAAGAACATCTTCAACTATAAATGATTTTGAAAGCATCCTTACGAAGAAGGGTTGAATGAATTTGTTGCAAATAATCAACAACAAAAGAATAAGCTTGTTGTGGGCTTTTGGAAAACATCTCAAAACTATAAGGTGACAACCGACCATTGACGAAAACATTTAATTGGATTGAGATCAACAAGGAGATGAAAAACTTATTTCCCCGGAATGATAAATGAAGAACTTGGGTCATTTATAAGCACCATAATAGCAACAATTCTTAGGGAAAGCTTTAGGTGAATTATAACCCACGAAAACTCCAACGAATAAATAGAAGGGTTAGAAGGATCTACTGGACGAAGAAAATGATGGGTTTAAATATCTCATTCCTGACAAACTTGTGAATCATGAGACAAGAAGTAAATTGTCGAGAATGACATAACACCACCTCAAAAGATAAGGTAGAAAGAAGGAGAAGGAGAAGAAGGAGAAGGAGAAGAAGGTGAAAATCGTCGGCGGCTCCTGCAGGGAGGCTACACCACGACGGCGGCGCAGTCCCCAGCATAGTACTGCGCGCGGCGTCCTTCTTGGGTGTGTGCGCAACACCCACCACACGCTCTGTCGCCGCGACCCATCGGCAAATGTTGCCGCCCACTGTTGCCGCCACACCACCGCTTGTCGTCGTGGCCGCCACACCACTGTCGAAATATAGGGCCATCGCCCACTCTGCCACCACGACCCGAAGGTGGGAGGTGGCCGTCGTGGCCTCCACCCCACTGTCCGCCACCGTGGCCATCACCCGCTCCACCATCACGGCCAGAAGGCGGGAGGTGGAGGTCGTGACCGCTACCCCACAATTGGTCGCCAGCCCATCTTCGACCGCCGGGGTCATCACCCACTCCGCCACCGCCGCCTGAAGGTGGGAGGTGGAGCCACACACATGCGTCAGGGACGTTCGGCGCTACATCTAGTTCCCGCGGGAGGTGGAGGAGCGCCTCATCAAGCATGCAAAGAGTCTTACGGTCGCTGTGGCCGCAGCACACACCACCGCAGAGGTGAGGAATGAGGAGATCTACGAGGTCCCGCCGCTTCGGGAGGGGTCATCTTGAGTGGTAGAGGGCGTTTGAGCTGAGCGTCGCTAAAGGTGCAACAGCGGCAGGCGTCGGATTCCAGTTTTACCATCTCGTCGGTAGGCTCCTCCTCCTCTACCTCTTACTGAGCACGCTCATTGGAGGAGAAGCTGCTAGAAGTAGTACAAAGCCCCTCCGTAGTACATAGTAGTATTTAGTAGCAGTTTTGTTCAGTTCATCTGGCTATAGATGTGGTTGAACTGTATAACATACTTAAAATTAGCTAGTATATATAGTTGAATTAGCTATTCTAGTGCGTGGTTGGCAAAAATTGAGGAAAAGTTTGGCCGGTTCAGTTGTCAAGTTGAATCGGTTGTATAAAGAACGATTGCTTAATCCATGAATGAAATCTATGCTTACGGAATTATAGTTGCAAAATTTTGAAAGTGCTAGTGATTTTTAGCTGCAAATTTTGACAAATGGCAGTGCTACAAGGTTCACAAAGGGCAATGTTACTAGATCAAAAAATGTCAATCTTTCTAGTTTGACAAATTGCAATATACCCAATATGACAGATGTAAATCTTACCAAATTGTCTGTACGTGGTTGCACACAGGACATCCAAAAAAACCGTTTGCGTCAAAGGGATGTACGAATCCTGCATGCTAGATTTTCTCTTGACTAAGTGGCGAAGTCTCGCTTTGCATACCGTCTTCAATCTGACCTGTTTGCGTTGAAGAGATGCGCAAATCCTGTGTGGCGAATTTTCCCTTGGCTTACTGGGGAAGCTGTCAGTTTGCATATGGGTGTTCTATCTAAAACGTTTGTGATGAGTGTTTTAAATTTAAAAACCATTGATGTTTTAAAAATAACGTTTGATAAGTATGTACATTCAGAGAGAAAAATGCAAGTTTGTTCAAACCATATATTTCATTCAGTCACACTACAACTTTATATTCATACGATCGAGATACAATATTAAACCTAAAAAACTAATTCCGACTGCGGTGGTGGTGGCGTGCCGCGCTGGCGTTGTCGTTGTCATCCTCCGAGACAGACGCAGGAGCAGCATCCGCTGCGGCCAGCTCATTTAGGGCCATGTCCATGAGGCCCCATTCCTCATTATTTTCTATCTCATCCGGCTCAGAGTTGACTTCACCAAACTGGAAGACCAGTAGCAGATGATCCTTTTACGCCATGACGTTGTTGGAGGTCTGCGAGAGGGGAATGGGAGGCGAACAGTATGGCCGCCCGTATTAAACAGCGGCTCGGGCGGCATTAATGGAGAGGATGCGAGCAAGCCGGACGGCCACGGAAGTCAAAGGGCTCGCTTCCCAGCGAGCCTACGCAACATTCAGCTTGCATGCTTCCCAGTGAGCCTGCACATTGGACGACAACTTGCATGCCTCCTGGTCAGCATGCGCAGCGGACTACACTCGCACGCCTGCCATCTACTCAAGCAGTTGTCCGCGCGGCACCTCCTAGCCATTAAAAGTGTGACGCGTGGCGTCATGTGAATGGTTAACAGAACACACACGATTTAAATTATACAAAATTTTGAGATGTTAAAGTTGCAGCTATTTGTTTCAAAATGCCTTTACTGGTTATTATTCGAGTGCGCCTTCTCTCAAATTGGACACGAAAAATACCACAACAAGTCAGGTGCCATTCCATGATAGCATGCCAAGTTTCATGAATTTCAACGAGTTTTGGATTCTATAATTTAAAAACAAAGTATCTCAACATTTTGCCGGCAAGCAACGGTGTCCTGGTGTTTGAAATTAATTCCCATTTCTTGCATGTGACCTAAGCATACACCCATGGACGCACGTTTTTTTTTCAACCCATTTTTCTACACTGGATCATGTGCATGTAGTTAAAATTTTAATTATGCACATAGAATGCCTGGAAAACTCAGTTAATGTAAAAAAAATTCCAAAAGAACCTCGAAATTCCAAATTTTAACACGAGAATCTTGTTGCTCTATGTTGCCACTAGGAAAAAAATTGAAAACGAGAAGAGGCAACAGATATAGTTTCATCCATGAAGGAGGCACAATTCCCTACCGGAACCATGAGGCTTGTTGTGACAAGCTCTAGTTTGTGAGAAGCTTGTACCCAAACCTGCCCGAAATGGGAGAATTTTTTTACGACAACATGTTGATGTCGTTCAATGATAGCGTGCCAAGTTTCATGAATTTCAAACAAGTTTTTAGAAACCATGTATCTCAATGTTTGTGGCTGAGCGACGGTAGTAAGGTGTTTGACATTCATTCCTATTTCTTGCACGGGACTTACGCAAGCAACCAAGGACACACATTTGAGTTTTGAATCCATTTATATGCACCAGAGCATGTGTGTCGGCGTTCTGGGAACCAGGGTACCCAGACATGCCTGCCTGCGACCCATGATGTGGCTCCTTTTCAGGCCTGGTACTGCCTATCTTCAGCATCGACACTCAAGACCCTCGTGAGGGACCAAGCCTTGCGGGGCGGACGACACCATGACCTCCGTAAGGGGCAGCCTCGGCTAGCTGGCTCGCGAGGAGCGGAGAACTCTATGCAACCCCCACCTCGCGAGGTTTGCATGATGCAAGCCATGACGACCAAGGCCAGGCGAGAGCCCGCGGGCGCAGTACAACAGTTTCCTCTTTGGTGCTAAGGAAGCGGGCTGAGAAGCAGAATCCCGAGGAATCTGCCTAAGGTTTCCATTCTAGTGCAACAAGACCAAGACCGCCAGGACGACAGGATGGAGGTCATCACCGAGCCCACCATGACGTCAGGATCAGAGGCTTTGCAGACGAAGACCACCTTTAGTTAGGATAAGATGTACTAGTTGCCCCCCTTCAAAATTGGCCATTGTGGGATCCCATCCCGCCAAACATTTCGGGGAAGAGGACCAACCCACTATATAAGTAGGATAGCCACATCCCAGCGTTGGGATCAGATCCATTCCACCCTGAAAAGCTCACCAGCTCATCCGAGCCCAAGAACACCTCTCCTTTGGGGGTTGTTCACCCATTAAATTAGTTCATCCATACCCCATCTTGAGGCTAATCCACCATACTGCTGGAGTAGGGCCACTCACCGCTAGGTGGCCCGAACCAAGATAAACTACATCATGTCTCTTTTGCATTCTTGTTCATCGTGCTAGTTCATGAGACGGCGAGTAGATAGATAGGTTAGGTTGAGATCTTCGCACGCACCCCAGAGTTCGTACCTAGAGGGTTTTGCGAAGCCCTGAATCTGACATTTGGCGCGCCAGGTAGGGGTGCATCGAAGTTCCTCTTAGTCCGCTCGACTCATCGTCATCTCACTGCCTCATGGCTGGCGTCTCCCTAGTCCACACCAAGCCAGGCGCCGCTCAGCCTACTCAGGCGACGTCCCTTGCCGGAGAAGGCCCCAACCCCGTGCCCCCCGCAGCTCTTGCGCCACCCAATGCCACCGGCCATGGGCGGCGTGGGCCGCCGCTGTCCTCATCCACTCAGCTCCGCAACCGCTCCACCACACGGTCTTCAAACTATGCGACAGATAGCCCCACATTCGCGCCGAGAGCAGGCAAATATGCGGGCCACGGTTGTGGTGGCTCGGGAGCTCCTGCGATGCAGGTTGATGGAAGGCGGCCATGATGCTTTACTGGAGAGGATAGCGGAGCTGCTCGAGGTGGCATGTAGGGGCACCCCACCCTTCTGCAGCCTCCTGGCATCTCAGGCGCTGTCGGGGGCACACGCCAGCTTCAGCGGGGCTCACCTAGCTCCTCTTAGGTAGCCCAGGGGTCCTCATGACACCCACCCGAGCCGCAGCATCGTCTGCCAAGCAAGAGGGGCGATGCTCGCGGACATGGCAAGCTCAAGCGGCGCTCCGCGGGGCAGCAACGGGCCGACGCTGGGTGATCACCATGGCCAAGCACCGCGCCAACCGGACAGAGATGTTGCGTGGCCAGGTAATGACGCAAGGGCAAGAGCAACCGACACAACCGCGTCGCCGGCGGCAGACCCACCATATTTGCCTGGGTATCCTCAACTATTTCCCCAACCGGCCTGGATGTCAGGGCCAAGCGAGTCGGACGCCCCTCGCGAGGCCCCGTGGAGCTTCATCAATGCCTTCATCAGCAACAGCCACATGGTACAACCGATGTCACCGTAGCATGAACCACAGGTGAACCAGGCCACAACGGCATCCGGAGCCCTTAGGGCGGCGTCCCCGCCCCAGGCCAAGGTGGCGCGCTGGGATGTGCACGAGAAAAGCCCGGAGCCAAGGCCATCCCTGTGCCGTACAGAGCAAGGTGCTGTAGGGAGGTAGGTCCTCTGCCAGGGGAGGCGCCGGCGAGCCACTAGCATGCTCCTTGACCCTTGGCCTCGTCCTGGTTTCCGGATGCCCCAACGATGGTCGGGGTGGCGCAAGGCGAGACCCTCATCTGGCAATATGAAGTAAGGCTCATGCCTATGAAGGTCTCCACTCGTGACACTCTCACGTAATAATTAGTGGGGCTGTACACGCCACGGAGTCTCCGGAGAGCGGCCCTCAGGCCTCAGGGTCTCCAACCCATGTCCATGTGGAAGCACCATGCTCTGCGCTGGCCGTCGCCACTGTCCCCCAATGACTATGCTCACATCCAGTGAAAGCACTTAGCTCCGCGCTGGTGGGAAGATAAGAAGACTAGCTAGGTGCTGGACGCGGCAATTTGCTTTTGCCCACTTTTCTGTAATTCGATTCGCCACTCTCTGGACTAAGATTTGGTGTTCTCTTATGTCGTCAAAAATGGGGGGAGGTTGCCTTTTTCTCTTGTCTTCCAACGGTTTCTTGCTTTCTGGTTTCTTGTTTAACAAGTAAGGCTCACGCCTGCTACCCCTCCCCACAAGCGGGGGCTGGGCATGGCACGCGCGCACCTAGCTCCTCGGGTCAGCCCGGGGTCAAGATCACTATCACCACGCGCACACCCTGCCGAGGTCCGGTAGTTGGCTCCTCGCAAGGCACTCTCAAGCGGGCTAGCAGGCTCCTCGGGAGGCTCAGAGCCTCACGAGCCCTCAGGATTGCCTCGGGAGGAAGGTGCTACCATGTCATCAGGGCCCGCTCAAGATCTACGTGTAAGTACATCTAGTGCCACCCCTAGTTGGTTTTGGAGTATTGACGACAAACCTGGCTGAGGGACTAATGTGTTTGTGAGAATTGCAATATAACACAGGTAGTAGTCCTTGATTGATTCGGTTTACCTACCGGAGATGACCCCTAAAAATGTATGAAGACATTGACATCAGTGATGGTATATGAAGATAATCATATTGAAGACTATGACATGAGAAGACATTGTGTGAAGACTGTGGAGAGCAAAGACGTAGATGTTTCGTTGTTTCCTTTTCTTCTTTGTTGAGTCATAGGAACCACCGTACTGTTAAGTGGGGTCCAAGTGATCTAAGTCAGAGTGACTGAAGTGATGCTCAACCAAATACTATGTCTTCGAGCGAAGACTATGAGAGCAAATCTTATCCAGAGTTGGATGAGTCAGCCTTACTTGTGGCCCAAGTAAAGTTGCCGTGTGAGTGTTTGAAATCTGACTGTTGGAACACGTGTCAGTTCCTTAGTGATCCAGGGTCACTTAGGACAAATCAGGTCGGGTTGCCCAGTGGCTATAAATAGCCCACCCCCTACACCATAAATTGGTGGCTGCTCAGAGTTATTACACGGCTTTTGTCGTTTGAGAGCAACCCACCTCCGAAGCGTTTGAGAGAGAAATCCTTGCAAGGACAAAGCCAAAACACCCAGAGCCAAAGAGTGTTAGGCATCACTGAAGTCTTTCTGTCTGTGTGACCTGAAGACTTATTACACTTGAGGACGGTGTTTCCTCCAGCCGGTTAGGCATCGCGTTCTGAGCATCCAAGAGTCATTGTGGATCGCCGGTGAATGAAGTCTGTGAAGGTTTGGAAGTCTACCTTGAAGACTTACCAGAGTGATTGGGCGAGGTCTAGGTGTCCTTAGCTCAAGGGGAATAAGGTGAAGACGCGGTCTTCTGAGTTAAATCTCAGCCTCCCTAACCAGACGTACAGTTGTCACAGCAACTGGAACTGGTCTAACAAATCACTGTCCTCCCCGAGCTACTGGTTCTATCCTTTCATTCCCTTTACTTACTGTTCTATGTTGTGAAGTTATTGCATGCTTGCCTTATTTGATTGACTTCACTAAGCATCTACTTGTTGTGATTGGCTTCATTCCTTCTTCCATCTTGATCCCTACTGCCTAGCTGCTATTAGTCTTCGTGCTTTCACTTCATTGAATACATGACTATGGCTTGTCTAGTGTAGTCTACTTTACGCTGCATACTAATAGGATTGAGTTTATCTTTTGTCTTCAAAACTACCATGTTTTGAAGCATTTCATAAAAATCGCCTATTCACCCCCCTCTAGTCGATATAATGCACTTTCAATTGGTATGAGAGCAAGGTACTCCCTTGTTCTATGTGATTCGGTTTAGCCACCTAGAGTTTTAGCTATGTCGACTGCAGGGATAATTAAAGTCTCCGCTGCGTTCCCCGTGTTCGATGGCACGAATATCCCTACTGGAAGAACAAGATGCGCATGCACCTTGAAGCCATTGACGTGGTCCTCTGGTTTGTCGTCAAGAACGTCGTTCCCAAGACTGGTGAAGGTATCACCCATGCTGATGTCAAGAGGCTCGTTCTACTAGATTCAACGGCCAAGAACATCATCTGTGGTCATCTGACCAAAGGACAGTATGGTCGTGTAAGTGCTCTGGACACGTCAAAGGAAATCCGGGACTGGCTCTCAAAGGTCAACGAAGGAGTCTCCACCCAGAGAGATCAAAGGATCAGCGTCCTTCGCAATCTTTTCAATCGCTTCAAGAGACATGACAATGAGAATGTCCAGCACACATTCGATCGTCTCACTGACATCACAAATGAGCTTCAAGCTCTTGGAGCCACTGAGATCACCAAGCATGAAATTGTCAAGACTCTCCTGAGATCACTCGACAGCTCATTTGATATCCTTGCCCTGATGATTCAAGAACGCCCTGACTTCAAGACTGTCGATCCTTCTGACATACTTGAGAGGCTCAAAACACATGAGTTCCAGCTATCTGAGAAACGTGACATCTATGGTCCCAACTATGGCCGATCTCGCGCCTTAAAGGCAAAGGCTGTTTCTTCATCTGAAGAAGAATCTGACTGCAGTTCTGATGATCCTGAAGACATTGGAAAGGAGCTTGCCATGCTTGTGAAGAAGTTCCAGAAATTCACTAGGAAGAAAGGCTTCAGAAAGTCTTCACGATCCAGCTCAAGAATTGATGAAGCTTCTACCCATGACTACAAGAAGAGAACATGTCATAAGTGCAAGAAACCCGGTCACTACATCTCTGAGTGTCCTCAGTGGGACAATGAGAAGAAGAAGAAGAAGAGCAAGGAATATGATTCTGATGACAAGAAAAAGAAGAAATACTCAAAGTCTTCTTCCAAGTCTTCATCAAAGTATTCATCACACAAGAAGAATTCATCTGGCAAGGCTCGCGCGTTTTTTGGCAAGGAGATGGATTCTGAGGAAGAGTCTGCTTCTGAAGAGGCGGAGGTGGAGTCGGAGGAGGAGTCTGATTCTGGTGCTGCGAGTCTGGCTCTAGCCACTTCCTATGTGGCCAAGTCCATCTTCAACACTGAAGACAATGGCCCCGTCCCCAACATTGATGATGAGGACGACGACTCTGCTCCCACCTACTGCTTCATGGCATGCGGTGCCAAGGTAAAATCACGCGATGCTTACTTTCAAACATCTAGTGAAGATGACTCTGATTGTGAATCAAAACCTAGCTACAAAACACTTGCTAAAATTGCCACTGAACAGCAGAAAGCCATGGAACATATTCAAAAACTGTTTGACAAAAGCGATGACCTGTTGGACGCGGAAATGACCCGTTCTCAGTCCTTAATTGAAGACATAAAAAATCTTCATGTTAAGTACAAGGAACTTGAAGGTCTTTATGAATCGCTCTCAAAAACTCATGAAAAGCTTTCCCACGATTACATTTAAAGGAAATGAGAACTTGAGAAATTGAAAGCGGCTCATGAAGATCTTCAAAAAGAAAATGAGTCACTCCGCGCATAACTGATCAGCTCCACTCACGAAGAGTTTGAACCACCATTTCTAAAATGCATTGAGCGTGATAACGCTACATCTGTTGCTGAATGTTCTACTGCTGCCACTGTTGCAATATCTTCAACTACTGATGTGGTAACTAACCCCTCTGCTGAGGATATCACTACTATTGCTGATGAAAATGCTAGGTTGAAGACTTTGCTTGAAACAGGGATGTATAAAAGCCTCAAAGGGCATCAGACTCTATGTGATGTCCTCAAAAAGCAGATACTGAACCGAAACCCGAGGAAAGAGGGTGTTGGGTTCGACAGGAAAATGAATGTTGATGGTTCATACTGGAAACCTGAGAAGTATCCCAAAACCACATGGGTTGCTGCAAAGGAACCTTCAGTGGATCCATCTACCCTATCTGGCTTCACTTGTGCAAATCCTGTTATCATTGATGAATCCTTTGATGCAAACTATAAACTGTTTAAGAATCAAAATGGTGAAGTGTTTGCCAGGTATATTGGTACTAACTGCAGGAACGGGCCACCTATGAAGAAGATCTGGGTACCCAAAGGTTGTCTTGAGAAACTTCCAGCAAATGTTATCATGACACCTCCTGGGAAGAAGACAAACCCCAGACCAAAGGCTTCATATGGTCCTAAGGCTTCATATAGACAAAGGACTCACCTGAGTCACCCTAACGCGGATGTTTTGCAGGAAAACCATACTCAGACCCATGAATATGAGTGTGTTTCTTCAAACCGCTATATTCATAAAACAAAGAATTTTTTTTGCCTATTCTTATGAGTATTATTCTCCTCCTGCAAGATTATTTGCTAGGGCTCCAAAGCCAAAATTCTTATATGCTACTCTTCGACTCATTGCTTCTAAGCCACCCCTGAAGATGTGGGTGGTTAAGAAGAACTAACTTTCTCTTGCAGGGAAAGGTCTCCAGCCGAAAATCAAAGGCTTTTGATGCTATTGCTGGGGACCTGAAACACTTGTAGGGCACAAGATCAAATGCCCAAATAACTTAATGCTCATACTGCTCATGAATCACTTGCTAAATATCTTATCAGTCCTAACTTTCGTCTAAGCTTTCATAATCCACCTATACGTCAAATGTTTATGCTTCATAATGGCTTTTGGTGAAGCCTATCCTCCTAACTGCATTGTAGGGAGTGACACCAAAGTCTTCAGAATGGATTATGGATAGCGGATGCACAAATCATATGAGTGGTGATCGAAATCTTCTCATGGACTCAACCTTACGTCCATCTAACAAGAGTCACATCACATTTGCTAATACTGGTAAAAGAAAAGTGTTGCGTCTAGGTAGAGTTGCAATCTCAAGAGATCAGCACATGGATAAAGTCATGCTTGTTGAATCTCTTGGCTTCAACTTAATGTCTGTCTCAATGCTTTGTGACTTAAACATGATTGTGATCTTTGGTAAATTTCGTTTCCTTGTACTAATGGAATCTGACAAGTCTTTAGTATTTGAAGGATACAGAAAAGGTGATCTGTATATGGTAGATTTCTCAGCTGGACCACAGATGGCCGTATGTATTCTAGCAAAAGCTTCAGAGTGCTGGCTCTGGCATCGGAGGCTAGGACATGCTGGCATGAGGAACTTGCACACTCTCGCAAAGAAGAAGCATGTCGTAGGCATCGAGGAAGTCAAGTTCAAGAAAGATCATCTATGTGGTGCATGTGAAGCTGGGAAGATGACTAGAGCCAAGCATCCCTCGAAGACAATCATGACGACATCCAAACCCTTCGAGCTGCTTCACATGGACTTATTTGGCCCTACTCACTACTCCACATTCTCTATCACAGCCTGTCTCTATGGCTTCGTCATTGTTGATGATTATTCAAGATACACATGTGTGCACATAACACTCTACAAGACTGAAGTGCAAGATGTCTTCAGACGCTTCGCCAACCGTGCCATGAACAACTATGGCGTCAAGATCAAGCATATCAGAAGTGACAATGGCACTGAGTTCAAGAACACTGGCCTTGATCTTTATCTGGATACAATGGGAATCACTCATGAATTCTCAGCCCCGTATACACCTCAGCAAAATGGGATCGTTGAGCGCAAGAACAGAACTCTAATTGAGATGGCTCGAACGATGCTCGATGAATACAAGACACCAAGAAGGTTCTGGCCCGAAGCTATTGATACTGCATGCCATATCATCAACCGTGTTTATCTTCACAAGCTTCTGAAGAAAACATCCTATGAACTCCTCACTGGAAAGTAGCCTAACGTAAGTTACTTCAGAGTATTTGGAGCTAAGTGCTGGATCAAGGATCCTCATCACAAGTCAAAATTTGCACCGAAAGCACATGAAGGCTTCATGCTCGGATATGGAAATGACTCACACTCCTACAAAGTCTTCAACATCTTTATCTATAAAATTGTTGAAACTGTGGATGTGCGGTTTGATGATGCAAATGGTTCACAAAGAGAGTCCCTACCAACTGTGCTAGATGAGGCTTCACCAAATGAATCTATCAAGCTAATGGGAACCGGTGAGATCATGCCTTCTGAAGCACAACCTGACGAGGAACTCATCATTTCTGCTCCAAATCAACCTGACGACAATGCTCAGCCTGAAGACAACACTCCTGACGATGACAATGTACAGCAAGAGCAAAATCTTCGTCCAGCTCATCCTCGTGTTGCAAATGAAGTACAAGTTGAGAAGATAATTGATAGCATAAATGCTCCTGGTCAACTTACTCGCTCAAGAGCAACACAACTTGCAAATTTCTGTGGGCACTTTGCCTTTGTCTCAATATCTGAACCCAAGAAAGTTGTTGAAGCTTTTATGGAACCCGAATGGATTCAAGCAATGCAAGAAGAGCTTCAACAGTTTGAGCTGAACAATGTGTGGGAACTTGTCAAGCGTCCTGACCCTCGCAAGCACAACATAATAGGCACAAAATGGATCTATCGCAAAAAGCAAGATGAGCATGGTCAAGTGGTCAGAAACAAAGTTCGTCTCGTTGCTCAAGGATACACTCAAGTAGAAGGGATTGACTTCGATGAAACATTTGCTCCTGTGGCTAGACTTGAAGTTATTCGTATACTGCTAGCCTATGCAAATCATCACAACATACTTCTATATCAAATGGATGTAAAGAGTGCCTTTCTCAATGGAAGGATTGAAGAAGAGGTGTATGTTGCACAACCACCTGGCTTTGAAGATCCAAAACGTCCTGATATGGTATACAAACTCAACAAGGCACTGTATGGCCTCAAACAAGCTCCTCGTGCTTGGTATGACAGACTCAAAGACTTCCTGAAGAGCAAAGGCTTCAAACCTGGATCCCTAGATCCCACACTCTTCACGAAGACATATGATGAACTATTTGTCTGCCAAATCTATGTGGACGACATTATCTTCGGCTGCACTAACAAAAAATACAGTGATGAGTTTGGTCACATGATGCAAAAGCAATATCAAATGTCCATGATGGGTGAGCTAAAGTTTTTCCTTGGTCTTCAAATTCGTCAGCAAAGCAACGACATCTTCATATCTCAAGAGAAGTACCTTAAAGACTGCCTGAAAAAGTTTGGAATGCAAGACTGCAAAGGGTACTCGACGCCAATGCCTGCTAAACACCATCTGGGTCCCGACGCCAATGGTAAAGAGTTTGATCAACAGGTATACCGCTCCATGATTGGTTCTTTTCTTTATTTATGTGCATCTAGGCCAGATATTATGCTTAGTGTTTGCATGTGTGCTCGATATCAAGCGACACCAAAGGAGTCGCATCACTTAGCTGTGAAGCGAATACTTCGATATTTGGCTTACACCCCAACACTAGGATTATGGTATCCAAAGGGCTCAGAGTTTGATCTAGTTGGATTCTCAGATGCTAATTATGCTGGTGACAAAGTTCATCGCAAGTCTACATCAGGCGCATGTCACTTTCTAGGACGATCTCTTGTCTGTTGGTCTTCAAAGAAGCAGAACTGTGTATCACTCTCCATTGTTGAATCTGAATACATTGCTGCTGGATCTTGCTGCGCTCAGCTTCTTTGGATGAAGCAAACGCTCAAGGACTATGGCGTCCATCTGAAGCATGTGCCACTCTACTGTGATAATGAGAGCGCTATCAAGATTGCCAACAACCCAGTTCAGCACTCGAAGACAAAGCACATTGAAATTCGTCATCACTTTCTCAGAGATCATGTCATGAAGGAAGATATTGATATCATACACGTCAACACTGAAGAGCAACTGGCAGATATCTTCACAAAGCCCTTGGATGAGAAAAGGTTTTGCAAGTTGCGGTGTGAGCTAAATATCTTAGAATCCTCAAATGTCCTGTAATCAGACACACATCCTAACACTTATGCATATTGATGACTTAGATGTGCAACTCACGAAGTAAAGTATATCTTCATTCAATGAAGGCTTACATTCTAAGTGTGAATACATTAACATGGAAATTGACTTCGGAGCGCCACGATAATTGTGCGCCGTGTTTGGGTCTAATACTTCCTATACGGTGCGTAACGGCACCACCAAATTCTTGTTTGAAGTGTTTCTCGTGGCGTTACATTTGCAAAGTCTTCGCATTTGGTTTATATTCATATAGGACAAATATAGACTTGTGTTCTGTCCTCTACAGCATTCACTTATAGCTATGTCTTCTTATTTGAATCTTTTGAACTAAGTGAATGTGATCGGACCCTAACCTCTCTATGCTTCCTCACCTCAAACTCTATCTATCCAAATCATATGCATTCTGTTGGAACAGTCAAATATCTTGTCTGCATCCTTGTCAACAGAAGATTCAGAGACAAACTTTAAATCTGTTTTTAATGCTCAATCCTTTATGCCTGAAACCCGGAGAAGCCGGAACGACCACCCCGACAGTCCAGGCATGCGTGGGATCGTGGGACAACATCCAATGTGTTACATGTCCGCCACATGTCCCTTAGATGTGAACCGCCAGGGGCACCTGCGTAATTACGCTGTGCCATCTCTCCCATCCTTATAAATTTATGTCCCATCACGGTAAAAAGTTCTTCTACCACCTCTCCACCTTGACCAACCCTAGCGCCTCCGCTAGCTCTCGACGACGCCGGCGACGAAGCGCTTCGCTGCCGCAACCTCGTCGACGCCGTCTTCACGCCGGCCGCGGACATCATCTACTCCGCCGTCGCCATAGCTGTTATCCGGCGCCAAGTTAGGGCACAGAAGATCGAACTGCTGGGCATCCAACTCCTCTCCGTCTAAGCAGTTCAACGTGTGGTAAATAAAACTTTCCTTTTACCATCTTCTTGATCCATAAAGATTCATCACTTTTACCACAAGAGGGTTCTGCCTACACAAACATATAGATCTATCCAGTCTGCATCTCATATCTTGCCTAGTACATTCACATATGCTAAGAACATAGTTAGATTCCTCACTTGTACCTATTAGTGGATTCGTACAAATCTGGAACCAACTCTCATCACATGAGTGAATGTCTTCGCGCTATGAGGTCAAAGTCTTCAAAACTGTTTTATCTTCAAAAACTTCTGAGAATGCATATGACCTCTTCCCCTTCCCTCGCATCTCTAATGCTGTCACAGGTACATGTCCGTGGGAGAATCCCTTGGTTCTCATAGTCTGCATTCATTTGCAGAATTCTTGCAGCGTCACATCCACTCCCCTGAAGACAGTTCCTGTCTGACCAGCAGACCGAAGCATTTGCCAGTTTTGAAGCCATTCAGTTTGAAGCCCTTCAGATTGAAGCCAATGGCAACTGACAAGACAGTTAGAAAGGGTGGCAGACAGCGCCGTGGCAACACGTCCATAGATTAGCCTCCTGATCTCATTGAGATGTACAAGACTGATCCAGAGGAGGATTATAATCAGAGGAAGACACGAATCCAATGGATTCGAAGATATTGGGCTGAACAGTGGTTCAAGTACAGGTTCGTGACCGAAGAGTATGCTGAAAAGAACGTCATCAAGCATCCATGGGGAGATATCACCTATAAAAATCTTCCCCCCAAGACTCGTGCTGAAGCCATTGCTCAAGGCTTCTACCCTTGCATGGTCAGAGGGCCTCAACCTACTGATGCTGATCCTAGTTCTCTACTCTGGTGTCGCGATGGCAATTTGTTCAAGCAAAATCTTCAATATGCCAAGAACTCAGCCAAAGAGAACAAGAAGAATTGGGGATTAGACTTCAATCCTGGCCCCTCTGCGCCCCGCGCTGATGGCACGCGCGAAGCTGAACCAAACCTGGTTGGGCCTTTCTACAACTTAGAAGGCCTCATCTTTCACATCAGGGTTCAAGGGGCGGATGTGGATCAACCTGTAGATGATGCTGACTATGAAGAAGCGCGTGCAACCCCGAAGCCCAAGAAGAAGAAATCCAAGGCTTCGAAGACCACTCCACCAATTTCTTCTAGAATGAAGCCTTTGGCCACTGCTCCACCAGCACCAAGTGTGCAGTCTGAGGAGCATTCTCGCATCTCCAAGAGTAGACAGCTGAGGAAGAAGCCATCGCGCAACCCCAGTCCAGCTCTCACTCCTGATGCTGTTCTGAAGACTGCCAATGAAGCCCTTGATCTCTCGAGCGATGAGGATCTTGGTGACGATGCTCTGGAGCAACTGATCAAGAGCAAGAAAGATGCTGAAATCTTCAATGATTTGCCGCTCTTTGACATGGAAGTGCTCAACAATTTCATTGATGAATGGTTTGACACCCCCAACCTCAGCTTCGACGATCTTCAACTTCCAGTTGGCCTCAGCGTCTCCTTCCATGGCGCTATTGCTTCTGAGCTAGCTCTAGCTCGGAGAATTGTTGAGCTGAAGCAAAAGATCGATTATGAAAAGGCTCAGTTCAAGAAGCATGTGAACAAGCTCAGCTTACATGAGATTCAAAACTTCAAAGTTATGATGCATGAGCTCAAGGAAGCCTTTCGCCAGAGGCGTGATGAAGCTAAAGGTTCTCGTGAGCGAATTAAGGACTTGGCTGCCAAATGCGTTCAAGCTTTCAATGAAGCTGAGAAGCGCAAGGCCCTTGGGCGTCCTGACATTAACCCAAGGATGGCTGCGAAGAAAAAGAAGAAGCAACCTGTGCCCGAAGCTGAAGAATCAAGGCAGGAAATGCCTCGCATAGTCTTCCCTGCCAGCATGACTGGCACGAAGCCTAAGGTCACCCCAACTGCTTCCAAGCTCAAGAAGACAAAGGTGGCTAAAGCAGAAGCTTGCAAGCGCAAGCAGACTACCGATGAAGCTCCACCCACCAAGAAGCGCAAGACAAAGAAGGATAAGGCTACTTTCAAAGAGCCTATCTTTGTCGAGCCCATATCTGTTGCTCGCCCTGCATCTGCTCACAGAGAACGTCGCATGACAGTCCATGAGCCTGCTCCCACAGAGGCTGAATACATTCCAGCTGTTGACCCCACCGCAGCTGAAGACATTGGTCCTCATGACAATGTTGAAGATGATGAAGTCCTTCCTCAGATCGAGTACAACGTTGAATCTTCGCCTATTCTTACGAACAGCGAACGCATCAGCATTGGTCGCCCATTGACGCCAATTGTACAGGATGACTCGTGGGATGATCACCCACAGGATACACCAGCCACACCTCAGCCAACCCAAGACACCAGTTCAGTGCTTGAAGATGAAGACTTTGAGACCCAACAACCTCCATCCCCTCAGGCGTCGCCAGCTTTTCGCAGGCTTCGCAAAGGACCAAGGCCTCAAGTCATCACCCCAACTGTTCCAGAAGGAGTAGAGCAACCATCTGTACCTGAGGCTGCTCCTACTATGAACCCCTCAGAATCTGAAGCCAAAGCGGCTGAAGATATTCTGGCTGCATCAGCCGAAGAAGAACCACCCCAAGGAGAAGAACAATCCCAAGCAGAAGTAGAACGTACTGCCACACCCCCTGTTCTCGAGGAGAACGTGTTCGACCCTCCAGCTCCTGAAGTGGAGGTTACAAACTCAGAGGATGCCAACATCAACACTGAAGCCAATGACATGGTCATGGCTGAAGCTAATGTGGCACCTGAAGAGATAGTGGTGCCTGATGTGATGGCGCCTAAAGCAAGTGTTGCGCCTGAAGGAAATCAGTAGTCTGAAGCCAATGCATCTGCTCCTGTTCTGCCTCCAAGGCCCCATACAATTGAGCAAACATATAACCAAGATGATCAGCTCATTACTGTCCGGTGGCCCATTCTGACTCCACCACCTACTACTGGACCGCATGCTGCTGGTCCTCAGTTTGATCATCATGTTGAGCACAGGCCTCAAGTTCAGAAGCCTAAGCCAAGACTGCCAAGGTTTCCAGGTATTGCAACATCTCAAGGGTCATTTAATGCCAATAGCTTCACTGCGCACAACACCTTCTTTGACAGCACCAAGAACCCATATTCCAAGCCAAGAATATCATCAGATAGGTTCTGGAGCCATCAACAGCGCAGTTATTACTCAAGAGTACTCTATGATCAAGGGTGCATTTTCCCTCATATGTGTCTTGACACTGAAGCTATTGCTGGTCTGCCTTGTCTGGAGGAACCTCTTGATTGCTTCCGTGATGCTGGCCTGCTAAATTTTGTAACTGACAAGGAGCATTGGAATTAAGAGCTGCTTCTGCTATTCTATGCAACCCTCCACATTCGAGGCTACAGCAGGGATCCGAAGACATGGGTCCTTGAGTGGATGACATGCAATGTCCATCATGAGGTCAAAGCCTTTGATCTCATTGAGCTTACTGGCCTGCCCACTCCAGGAGATCTGTATGAACCTGGCTGTCAATTGCACAATGAAGCCTTGGAGAGTATCTTTCAGAAGCACAAGCCCAACATGAGCCAAATGCTAAGCATGATGAAGCCTCTGCCAAGTGATGCTGAATATCCTAAGGAATTCTATGTTGAAGACCTAGAGTACCTGCCACGCACTATCTATCATATCATCAGGCGTACTCTATGGCCCGTCAAAGGACATTCTTCATCAGCCAAGCTTGAAGGCACCATGAAGTCTTTGGTCTTCTATATCTTCAATGGCATCAGCTTCAATGCTCAAGATTTCTTCATTAGGCAATTGACTATGTCTGGCTCTGATCTGTTTGGTCTGAAATTCTATGCCCCATGGATTATGCGCCTCATCAAGCTGCATTCAGCTATCACCTATCAACCCTCTGCTCGCAACCATCATATCTTCTTGCCTGAGGTGGATATGTCAGCTGAAGCTATATACCAAGAGCCTGCCAAAGAGCCTGTTAGTCTTCACAACGCAGATCACCAGAGCTTCATTCAGCAAATTGAAGGAGTTCCAGCAGTCTCACGCATTTATCCTCTGGCTGGCCGTACTCGTCTACCTCGACACGCTGAAACCGAAGCTACTGAGAGCACCATTGCCCAAAGGCCTCAGAAGCGATCTCGTGTTCTCAATAACCGAGAGCTTCTGGTTGCCCTCCATCAGAAACAGGATAATCATCACTACTGGCTAAAGCCTTAGATGCAAAGCCTCTTGGTGGACGTCAATCGCATTCGCAATCTTGCCACCAAGAATGCCCTTGTTGCTCATGAAACCTGTCGGAGGTCATGGAAGAGTTTGACCTTGCTGAGTGCTGAAGCGGATCTTCAAGACGATGGCTTCACAGAGAGATTCAAGTTTGACCACACTCCTCCAAGGAATGTTGTTATGCGTCGAACTCCATCTCTTGAAGATTCTGAATACTCCTCCTCCGCTGCAACAATTGACGCCAGGGTGATCGATGATCAAGATGATGCTACCTCACCTCCTCCTACTTCAGCGCGCATCAACACTGCACCAACTACTTCTGCACTGCCAAACACCAACGTCGACCCTGCATCCTCCCCTGCTCCAACTGGGAACGAGTAGTGGCTCTATGTCTTCAAACCTTTTTGGTCCTTACTGACAAAAGGGGGAGAAGCATATGAGTTGATAGTCTTCAAGCGGGTCCATATGGGCGGGTGCTTTATATTTTGCCTAGTGATTACAACTCTCTTTTTTGCTACATTTGGTTCTTTGAGTTGTAACACTTAAACTGATGGTCGTCTGCTACGTTTTTCTGCTACTCTGTAATGCGATGATAAATTCCGCATCTACTACCTTATATTCCGCACTTAGTCATTATTGCAGACGTCCATTTTTCATTATGCATATCATTATATTCGACACATCAATTGTGCATGATGAATTTTCTTCATAAGTTGAAGAGGATCTCCACAAGTACAACCTGCCATGTGCATTTGCATTCAAAGGCAAATCAACTATATGCACATCTTCAGGGGGAGCCTTTTGCTACTTACGAAAACAATACCTTTATCCTTTACAATTTCACATACCTTTTATCCCCGTTGAAAACTTCAACCAGTTTGTCATCAATCACCAAAAAGGGGGAGATTGTAAGTGCATCTAGTGCCACCCCTAGTTGGTTTTGGAGTATTGACGACAAACCTGGCTGAGGGACTAATGTGTTTGTGAGAATTGCAGGATAACACAGGTAGTAGTCCCTCATTGATTCGGTTTACATACCGGAGATGACCCCTAAAAATGTATGAAGACATTGACATCAGTGGTGGTATATGAAGATAATCATATTGAAGTCTATGACATGAGAAGACATTGTGTGAAGACTATGGAGAGCGAAGACGTAGATGTTTCGTTGTTTCCTTTTCTTCTTTGTTGAGTCATAGGAACCACCGTACTGCTAAGTGGGGTCCAAGTGATCTAAGTCAGAGTGACTGAAGTGATGCTCAACCAAATCATATGTCTTCGAGCGAAGACTATGAGAGCAAATCTTATCCAGAGTTGGATGAGTCAGCCTTACTTGTAGCCCAAGTAAAGTTGTCGTGTGAGTGTTTGAAATCTGACCGTTGGAACATGTGTCAGTTCCTTAGTGACCCAGGGTCACTTCGGACAAATCAGGTCGGGTTGCCCAGTGGCTATAAATAGCCCACGCCCTACACCATAAATTGGTGGCTGCTCAGAGTTATTACACGGCTTTTGTCGTTTGAGAGCAACCCACCTCCGAAGCGTTTGAGAGAGAAATCCTTGCGAGGACAAAGCCAAAACACCCAGAGCCAAAGAGTGTTAGGCATCACTGAAGTCTTTCTGTCTGTGTGACCTGAAGACTTATTACACTTGAGGACTATGTTTCCTCTAGCCGGTTAGGCGTCGCGTTCTGAGCATCCAAGAGTCATTGTGGATCGCCGGTGAACGAAGTATGTGAAGGTTTGGAAGTCTACCTTGAAGACTTACCAGAGTGATTGGGCGAGGACTAGGTGTCCTTAGCTCAAGGGGAATAAGGTGAAGACGCGGTCTTCTGAGTTAAATCTCAGCCTCCCTAACCAGACGTACAGTTGTCACAGCAACTGGAACTGGTCTAACAAATCACTGTCCTCCCCGAGCTACTGGTTCTATCCTTTCCTTCCCTTTACTTATTTTTCGATGTTGTGAAGTTATTGCATGCTTGCCTTATCTGATTGACTTCACTTAGCATCTACTTGTTGTGATTGGCTTCATTCCTTCTTCCATCTTGATCCCTACTGCCTAGCTGCTATTAGTCTTCGTGCTTTCACTTCATTGAATACATGACTATGGCTTGTCTAGTGTAGTCTACTTTCCGTTGCATACTAATAGAATTGAGTTTATCTTTTGTCTTCAAAACTACCATGTTTTGAAGCATTTCATAAAAATCGCCTATTCACCCCCCTCTAGTCGATATACGGCACTTTCACTACGGAACCAAAGATAAGTCACAAACAGATAACCCACTCGGGAGCTCGCAGGCTCGCGGCGGCTTAATTCAGATCATTTAACACATTACAATGGGCACCCCATTTTTTCAAAAATACTTTCACGCCCTCCGAGTTTCCTGCATAGAGGTCGAAGTAAAAGGGAAATGTGAGCTTAGCCGGAGGACGCTGAGGACTCGCTGTCACCGGCTTCGTCTTCATCATCGTCGCCCGCATCGCCTTCTTCGGCCGCAATCACGACCTTGTCATCCCCAGGAGCGAACGATGCGATCATGTCATCCACATGATCATCCACCCATTTCTCCAGGTTGCTCTGAATAGCTCGGGGGACGGGGGCAATTGCGCCATCAAAACCAAAATGAGGGTCAATATTCTGAAGATGGCTGAAGCCACGCGAGAACGCACACTCGAGGAGGCCACGACTTCTCTCTTCAACGAGTTCGCGGGCCCTCACGGCCTGACCCTCAAGGCGGGTCATGATCTCACTTCACCCTTGCCCTTTGGCTTCGCCTCAAAGTCTAGTCCGAGCGCGCCTTGGGCCCGGGGGCTACCGTCGGCGTTCTGGGAAACAGGGTACCCAGACTTGCCTGCCTGCGACCCATGACATGGCTCCTTTTCAGGCCTGGTACGGCCCATCTTCAGCATCGACACTCAAGACCCTCACGAGGGACCAAGCCTCGCGGGGCGGACGACACCAAGACCTTCGTAAGGGGCAAACTCTGCTGGCTGGCTCCCGAGGAGTGGATAATTCAATGCAACCCCACCTCGCGAGGTTTGCATGACGCAAGCCATTATGGCCAAGGCCAGGCGGGCACCAGCGAGCGCAGTATAGCAGTTTCCTCTTTGGTGCTAAGGAAGCGGGCTCAGACGCAGAGTCCCGAGGAATCTGCCAAAGGTTTCCATTCCAGTGCAACAAGACCAAGACCACCAGGACGGTAGGACGGAGGTCATCACCGAGCCCACCATGTTGTCAAGATCAGAGGCTTTGCAGGCGAAGACCACCTTTAGTTAGGATATGGTGTACTAGTTGCCCCCCTTTAAAATTGGTCGTTGTGGGATCCCTTCCCGCCAAACATTTTGGGGAAGAGGACCAAGGCCACTATACAAGTAGGATAGCCACCAGCCAGCGGAGCAATCAGATCTATTCCACCCTGACAAGCTCACCAGCTCATCCGAGCACAAGAACACCTCTCCTCTGTAGGTTGTTCACCCACTATATTAGTTCATCTGCAGCCCATCTTGAGGCTAATCCACCATACTGCTGGAGTAGGGCCACTCACCGCTAGGTGGCCCGAACCAGGATAAACTGCCTCGTGTCTCTTTTTCATTCTTGTTCATCGTGCTAGTTTGTGAGACGGTGAGTAGATAGATATACGATTTGAGATCTCCGCATGCACCCCGGAGTTCGAACCTAGAGGGTTTTGCGGAGCCCTGAATCCGACAATGTGCCTATAGTTCAAATTTTAATTATGCACATAAATACATAGAAAACTAAGTTAATGTATAAAAATGTCCAAACGAACCTCGAAAAAATCCAAAATTTAACACAACACTCTTGTTGTTCTATGTTGACACTTGAAAAAGTTTGAAAATAAGAAGAGGCAATGAATATCGTTTCGTCCACAAAGGTGAAACGTTCCCTACCGGCACCATGAGGCTTGTTGTGAGAAGCTCTGGTTTGTGAAAACCTTGAACCCCCAATCTGCCCCAAATGGTATAATATTTTTACCACGGGGTGTTGATGTCGTTCCATCATAGCATGCCAAGTTTCATGAAATTCAGACGAGTGTTTGATTTACTAGAATTTAAAACCATGTATCTCAATGTTAGCGGCCGAGCGACGTTGGAAAGGTGTTTGACGTTCATTCCCATTTCTTTCATAGGACCTAAGCATGCAACCAAGGACACCCATTTGATTTTTCAACCTATTTATATGCACTAGAGCGTGTGCATGTAGTTCAAATTTGTATTATGCACATAAATGGATAGAAAACTCAGTTAATGTATAAAAATGTCCAAATGAACCCCAAAAATTCCATAATTTAGCATGACACTCCTATTGTTCTATGTTGACACTAGGAAAAATTGAAAGCAATAGGTGGCAATGAATTTCGCTTCATCCATAAAGGTGACACGTTCCCTATCGGAACCATGATACTTGTTGTGAGAAGCTCTGGTTTGTGAGAAGCTTATACCCCCAACCTGCCCAAATGGGACAAGATTTTTACCATGACATGTTGATGCCATTCCTTGATAGCATGTCAAGTTTCATGAATTTCAGACGAGTTTTTGATTTACTATAATTTTAAAACCATCTATCTCAATGTTAATGGCCGAGCAACGGTGCCAAGGTGTTTGACATTCATTCCCATTTCTTGCATGGGAGCTAATAAGCATGCAACCAAGGAGACACATTTGATTTTTCAACCCATTTATATGAACTGGAGCATGTGCATGTAGTTCAAATTTTAATTATGAAGATAAATGCATAGAAAACTAAGTTAATGTATGAAAATGTCCAAATGAACCCCAAAAAAAATCCGAAATTTAACACAACACTCTTGTTTTTCTATGTTGACATTAGAACAAGTTTGAAAGTAAGAAGGGGCAAGGAATATCGTTTCGTCCACAAGGGTGACACGTTCCCTACCGGAACCATGAGGCTTGGTGTGAGAAGCTCTGGTTTGTGAAAACCTTAAACTCCCAATCTGCCCCAAATGGGATAATATTTTTACCACAGGGTGTTGATGTCGTTCCATGATAGCATGCGAAGTTTCGTGAAATTCAGACGAGTTTTCAATTTACTAGAATTTTAAAACCATGTATCTCAATGTTAGTGGCCGAGTGACGGTGGAAAGGTGTTTGACATTCCTTCCCATTTCTTTCATGGGACCTAAGCACGCAACCAAGGACACCCATTTGAATTTTCAACCCATTTATATGCACTGGAGCATGTGCATGTAGTTCAAATTTGGATTATGCACATAAATGCATAGAAAACTCAGTTAATGTATAAAAATGTCCAAATGAACCCCGAAAAATTCCAAAATTTAGCATGACACTCCTGTTGTTCTATGTTGACATTAGAAAAAATTTGAAAACAATAGGTGGCATTGAATTTCGTTTCATCCATAAAAGTGACACGTTCCCTATCGGAACCATGATACTTGTTGTGAGAAGCTCTGTTTTTTTTAAGCTTATACCCCCAACCTGCCCAAATGGTACATGATTTTTACCACGACATGTTGATGCAGTTCCATGATTGCATGTCAAGTTTCATGAATTTCAGACGAGTTTTTGATTTACTATAATTTTAAAACCATGTATTTCAATGTTAATGGCCGAGCAACGGTGGCAATGTGTTTGACATTCATTCCCATTTCTTGCATGGGACCTAATAAGCATGCAACCAAGGACACACGTTTGATTTTTGAACCCATTTATATGAACTAGAGCATGTGCATGTAGTTCAAATTTGAATTATGCACATAAATACCTAAAAAACTCAGTTAACGTACACAAATGTCCAAATGAACCCAAAAAAATCCAAAATTTAACACGACACTCCTTATGTTCTATGTTGATACCTCACAAAAATTGAAAGCAAGAAGAGGCGATGAATATCGTTTTGTCCACAAAGGTGACACGTTCCCTACTGGAACCATGAGGCATTGAGGCTTCTTGTGAGAACCTCTCCTTTGTGAGAAGCTTATACCAAAACCTTCCCAAATGGGACACATTTTTATACCCCAATATGTTGATGCCATTCCATGATAGCACATCAAGGTTCATGAATTTCATATGAGATTTGGATTTACTAGAATTACAAAACCATGTATCTGAACGTTTGCCGGCGAGCCCCGATGCTGAGCTGTTTGAAATTCATCCAAATTTCTTGTATGGGACATAAGCATCAACCCATGGGCACATATATAGTTTTACAACCCATTTTGGTGCACCGGACCATCTTCACGTAGTTTAATTTTGAATTCCGCACATGAAATGCCTAGAAAAGCAAGTTAATGTATAAAAATATCCAAAGGAACCCAGAATAATTCCAATTTTTTGACGACACACTTATAGTTGCATGTTCACTTCAGATAAAAGTTCTAGCAAATTCAAACACCCTCCCACTATGACCCCATCATGTCTTTCAAATCACGATGAAAAATTAAGTCTATCGCACACATGTTTTTTTATCACCAACCGTGTGAGATGCAATACAAAATATCTTGGAGCACCGTTGGAGTATAGTACACATATGACTTACGCGAGAAGGTGCGTCGGTTAGAGTCCATAGCTGGCGCGTCAAGCACACTAGCTCGCTCCCCAAATATCATTTCACTATTCAATCGTCGCCGGTGAAAGATGGGTACGTGGAGCCGCGTCATGAGGGCCACTTCGGTGGCCCACTCCGGCGAGAGCGTGGCCCCAACCACCATGCGCGTTCTAACAAGCTGCCTGAGCGCGGCCGCAATCTGTGATCGGGCGGCCAAGATAGCCCAAACGGCGGCTGTTGCTGATGAGGTGGCGGCAACAACATCTGCGTCAGGGATAGCATCTAGCGAGAGCAACACATCAGTTTTCCATTCCGCAGTGGCAGCCTTAGCCCTGATAGAGGCCGCCCATGACCATGTCGAGGACACCCACGCCCAGCTCGTGGCGGTCACTGCACAAATTGAACGAAGCTTCTCTGACAACGGTCGGCAACCCACGGCCGATGAGTTGTCAATCGTGGAGAGCATTCGAGCTGCTGTCCGTTCCTTCGCGGCATACCTTGCCGCGATGGAGCCCGTCCAAGACGAGATCGGGGCCGCCCACACCTGGCTCGTGGCGGCCTTTTACATACTGATGGCAGACGTGGATGGCGAGATGCTTGTGGATTATGGTGCGATGGATGCCATGGAGCCCCTTCCCGAGGAGATCGTCGGGCGTGAGCTGGATATGGAGGACGCAGTGGAGATTGACGAGCGCGAGCCAGAGTAGTACTCTTTGTTTAATTTATAGTGCTTGTATTTAATTTGTTAAGAGTAATGCTTAGGTCAGCTAGCTCTGTTTAATTGCTAAACTTGCTCGATTAAGAAGTGTGGGTGTGCCGAGGCTCCTTTGTGTACCCAAATTATGCAATGACCGTGGATGACCACTGTAACCATGGAAATTTGGACCAAAATTTGCACGTTCCAACTCATCACACACTGGGTAAGATATAGGAATCATTTCTGATGTTTACATATCATACACAGTTTTGAATAAGGGTCCGTGTCTGATGACACTTTGCGTGCTAGTTTTTTCGCAGAATGAGGCAAAATTTTCGGCTTCTACGGCAATATCAACCTCCCCGCCCCCTTAAAAAGTCACATTTCCTCTGTTTCCGCCTTACTTTCCAAGTTCGAACTTTCACTCCTTGCTTGCAGTGCTGTCTCCTCGCCGGCGACCCTCCTTCGCGTTGCTCGGCCTCGTCAATCCACGCAGGTAATCCACACCCGAACCCCATCCACCTCCTCCTTCTACATCCCACATGCCCCGACCGCCGGCGCGACACCTTCCACCCAAATAACCGACCCCTGCCCCAAATAAGTGTCGCCCTAAGTCATGGTGCACGCAGTATAGCCAGGAGCTCAAGAAGCATTTGGGAGCGAAGAATTAAATCGCGTCCGCACGTGTGGATGAGGTCGCGATGGCTACCATTCGTGCCGACCACTAGATCTTGGAGGAGCAACTCGCCGTCGAGGCCACCGTCGATGCCTCGCGCATCGATGCCGCGACGCGGTTGGCTGATTTAAACAACTGTTTCTGGTATTTTCTCGAGGCCACCCTTGGTGCCTTCAATGAAGACTACGAGGTGTTTTCTCAGCGTGCCCATGCTTACCTCAACTCGTGAGCCAGTAGGATGGTGCTCGGAGCGTCTCAGGCAACTCACCACTATGAGGAGGGCACCCACGATGTGGAGACCTCGCCCTCTTCCATGTCCAAGGAGCCAATCATCATCGATATCTCCGACGATGAGGAGTAGCTTGTCTTATTAGCTCACTATAAGGATCTACGTTCAGTTAGCTAGCTATGACGGTTAAGCACGCTTGGTTTACCCATTGCATGTGCTGCTCCTACTTTTCCTTAACAAATTCTAGTGAATTGTCCTATGTACTTTTACCATGCAATATGTTCCTTTATTATACATGTTCTGTTTGTTATGCAATGTGGTACTCACTTATTAACTATTTGGTTAATTTGTTGTCGTGTCCAGTTAACTGTTTGGTTTAATTCTGCAATGCGATGTTCAATTGTTCTAGGTGCAATTATGTATTGTCTTCCATGTGAGAAATAAATCGAGCTTGGCTGTACCAAATACATGAGAAACAAATACAATTGCTATATTTCCAGGTTGTCAAGCATGCTTGGTTTGGTTAAGTGTCTGATCTTCTAGTATGTTATATATCATGCAATGTGGTGCTCAGTTAATATTTGGTTCATTTGTTGTGTTTAACGAGTTAACTGTTTGGTTCAATTATGCAATGCGATGTTCAATTGTTGTGGGTCCATTTTTTTGTTGTCTACCATGTGGGAAATAAATCAAATTTGGTTGTAATAAATACATGATAAACAAATACAATTTCTATATTTCCAAGTTGTTAAGCATGCTTGGTTAGGTTAATCGTCTGATCTTCTATTAGGAGTATGTTATATTGTGAAATGTAGTGCTTAGTTAATGTTTGGTTCATTTGTTGTGGTGTTTGGTTAACTGTTTGGTTCAATTCTGCAATGCGATGTTCATTTGTTGTGGGTACAATTTTGGATTGCTATGCATGTGAGGAATTAATTACATTTGGTTGTACTAAATACAAGAGAAACATATGCAATTGCTATATTTCCTAGTTCTTAATCTTGCTTTGTCTGGATAAATGGCTATTCCATGTGTGTTGAATTAATCTACTGAATATGCAATCTGTTTATTTTTTATCAACTATTTTACTGATAGCATGCCAACCCTCACTTAACTTGATCAATAACAACCTTATATGTGTTGCATGGAAACAATGGGAAGCATTGAGGTTTAGAATCGAGGTTTGAACATGCATGATCTTTGTCTAATAGCACATTATTGTGCAATTGCAGGAACCCTTATAATATTTACGTTTTTAACAATTTGGTCTTGCACATGTAGGTCCTGCCATCAGAGGTTTTGACCCACTGTTCGGTCCATTTTGCATCTGTGGAAATGAGTTGTCCATGAATATCGGTCAAGTCAAGAAACTCAGTAGATTGTTAGGATAAAGAAACTAGCGATGAAAAACAACAAGATCTTTCTCTGCACAATGAAGAAGACATCAGTGCACTACATGATGGTACTAACTATTATACCTTGTATTTTTTATTCCTTTGCACCATTTCCAAATTTAGAGAAGATATTTATGCATATCTTTGTTTTTAAGCCTTTCCAAAGAAGTTCTATGATGATTACCTATCAAACCACCTGTATGGTCAAGAGACGAGGAAGGTATTCATACAACACCCACGGTACAATATTGAAGTCTTCCTCAAGAGGATGAAGGATGGACGGTCAATCATCCATAGTCACTGGCCTAAAGTTGCAAAGACCTTAAACATCAATGAAGGCTAAATATTCTCCTTTCGCTTTAGCAGTTTTCCAGATGAGATTCATCTGTCTCTCTAACGTCTATGATGATAATTTCCGAAGGTTATAGATGTTGCATGTGAAAGTTGCTGCTGGTGTAGTTGTGTAATGGAGTAGCTAGCTATATGCCTATATGGTGTAACTGAGGGCCGAAGCTATATGATTTTATACTCTGATGTATTTCAATTATGAAATCCTAGTTCCGTAATATGAGAATGAAATATATTGTGTGCTTAATATGAAATGTCAATTTGATTAATAAATGGATTATTAATAATAGGGCTATTAGCCTGCTAATTAGGTTTTTATATTGCAAACGGCTAATGAGAAAACACCGTGGATAATGACCTCACACAACGCACACAATTTCTAGGAAGAAAACTTGTTGGATCAATGAATAATCACACACAACTTTCTCTTGAAAAATGTTTGTGTTAGGCCACCTTGCGCAAACATTTTCCACATAAAAAGTGTGTGTGATGGACAATCTATGCCAATAGTTTCTTCTAAGCACCGTGTGTGCTCCATTCAATAAAGCAAACAATAAAATTGTTGATATCGTCTGTAATGGCGATGCTATCACAAACGATTTAATGGGAGAAATTGTGTGTGATGTACGTGCAAACGGAACGTTTTCCCTGGATTGACTGTGTGGGATGCACACATGAACGGAAACGTACTTCTTGGCTTAACTGTGTGGGATGTACATATGAATGGAAACATACTTCTTGGATTAACTATGTGGGATGTACATACGAACAGAAACGTTTGTCTTGGACTTGACTGTGTGGGATGTACTTACAACCGGAACCGATTGGGCCTTTATAATTGTATTTGATCGCTCACCAGTCCCACACGGCCTCATTTTTCCAAGAGTGTGTGACCGGAGGGCCTATCCCCGATGGTTTTTGGGTCATGTGAGAAGGACCCCCTATCACCACACTCACTACGCGACGGATTAGATTGCCATCACGGAAAGGGGTTAAAAACCATTTGTATAGCACCTCGCTGTACCAGTACATGCTCATTTGCATCTAGTAGAATAAATGATTTATTGTTGTTGACATGGTCAATGGTTATGTTGCTCATCCATATTCATGTTAATATCCCGCTCATATGCATTGTGAGTGCATCATGCTATTTTTTAATTATGGCTCATCTCATTATCATTCAAGTTTAACCAAACTTTAATCAAACTTGAACGCATGTTGGCTGAGTCATAGTGCCATTGAATCGATTTGACTAGTGCAGCCACACTTTCCTTATGGGGAGCCCTAATACGGTCCATTGTCTTGCCTCTCGTCGGTGCCTCAAACTAGGAAAGGTTATGTGCACGCGTTACCCTGATCAGGTAGGTGACCATAAGCCTTGTGTACCCATGTTAGTACTGAGCTCATGTCCCAGTTTGGGACCATTTTTGTTTTGCCACGATGGTGGTCGAAAATGAAGGTGGCGGATGTCACATGTTGACATCAGGGCCACCCATGACTTAGCCTAAAGGGGAGTTTGTCGGAGTGGTCGGGAGAGTGTCATGCAATATATCGGTTTTGTTGGAACGTCGTTTGTCCACCCGAATGGGAGAATGAGACCATGAGTTCCGTAGTGTGGGTACAATGTACTAACCTCTGTAGAGTGTATAATCTATCGATAGCCACGCCCGCAGATATGGGCCCAGTTTGTAGTAGGTCACACTATGGGTCAACAGTAATAATAATCTTACTTATAAACAACCCTGGTTCGATGAGGACATAAGTTGGTTGATCTTTATGTGGTCACGAGATGATCACGATGGTATTCATGATGACGATAATCTAATCTTGTGATGATCACGATGGTATTCCTGATAATGACAATGTGATGAATGGTATTCTTGATAATGACAATATGATCATGATGATATTCTTGATAATGTGATCACAATGGTAAGTAATATGGATGTACATGGTGGTTATGAGATAACCTCCAAATAGAGTAAGTTGGTGCATGATATTGTTAACATCTTGCATGCCAGTATCATCATGTTCATATGTTCATGCCATGCTCATAATGTTCTAGTAGGATCATGCTCATCATTGTTTAACCCGTAAATGTCATGCTATTGTATGTCTTGATTGCTTTGGTTGTTGTGAGCTTGCGAGCACATTCAAAGTACGCACCTGGCATGTCATGCTAGTTTGCAGTTCGTGCCATGGTTGAGTGCTTGTCAAGGATCCCGATGTTTGCGAGCTAGGATACGCGTTCCAGCCAGAGTCCCTACGGAGTGGAGTCCATCGTTGTCGATGTTGTCCCGCCACTATAGGTCATTCTGTTGCTACGAGTTGTTCTACTGCTAGCATAGAACTACCTTAATAGGCATAGTATCACTATGCCGGGATATTCTATTGTACTACTTGAACCCTTGTGCCCAAATCCTTGGAAAAAACTGATGTGTTCTATGTCAAGCAGTGCCGTATTTCAGAGGACTTATCTCTGGGCTGGAATACGGAGCATTCTGGTCCCTCTAAGCCGGGTTACCACACCGACTGTGAGCACCCGAGTTGTGATTTTTAAGTAAAAAGTTGTCTACGGAATATGAAGAAACTTCTATGGACTACTATGATCTGAGAGCCGACAATGGTGTAAGCCGGCAAAATAAGAACAAATGCAACTCACAATTTGACAAGTGGTGAAGCAAAGTCCGGGCAATAGTTATCAAAAACAAAAAAATGTTCGGATTTGGTTACAACTACAGATTTGGAAAATGTCTAAAAAGACCCTATGTATGGCATGACTACAAGCTAAAAGAAAGCGACAGTAGAGTCTACTGTGTGACAAAAGGGATCTAAAACATGATTAATTGAGTAGCAGAGGCCCTAAAACGTCCTACAAGCAATAGTTCGTAGATAAGATAGATCTGCAGATATATTTCTTAAAGAGAACCGATAAACTGTCCATGAACTACAATGGTAAAGTGGCATGTAAAGAAGGATTCAAGGGTGTCGACGTTCGCAGGCGTGGCCGTGGCATTTCTGACGAGCACTGGCGAGGATGTTGTTGTTGATGTAGTTACTGACTCAAATGGTAGCGAGCTCAAAACAGACACTACTCGTCAGGTGTGACAGGAAGAACAAATGCAGAGAAAGCAAAGTGAGCCTTGGAGGTCGGCCATGTTATTTATATGGGAGAGGAATGAGCGTGAAACCTAGGGGTGTACAGTAAATTTGGGCTAAAGAGACACCCCGATTTATGTGACTGACAAGATCTGACGTATCCACTCATAAGATTAAATATGATGTCACGCATGGATATCCGATGTTAGTAGAATGATGTCATGGAATGGAAAGTAGAAAAATGCTAAGTATGAAACAAAGTTCAACGACCCAACAATTGGACTGACCCCGCTGGATGTTTCTTAAAAACAAAAATGAAGATTAGAGGGACGAGAATATGTCGGTTAGAAAATTAGACCCGGAACATAACACTTCATATTTTAGTCTCCTTGTCTTATTCTCAGGATGAAGTTTATCATGGATAAATACAAGTTAGACTAGGCGCTAATGTTGGGGACATTCCCCATGACCAAGACTCTGCCTAGTGTATGACCCGACGGAAGTACCCAAAGGCACTATGGGCCATCCTATTTTGCGGGTCATGGTGATACGACAAGGAAGAGACATGTTGGCCCATTCTCGGTGTAAAAACTGGTAGATCTCGGGTAGGGCTGCCCAAGCTGTGCGTCTCAGGATCGATGGTAACAAGGGACTGGGGACACGATGTTTACCCAGGTTCGGGCCCTCTCTATCGAGGTAATACCGTACTTCCTGCTTGATTGATCTTGATGAATATAAGGTTACAAGAGTTGATCTACCTCGAGATCATAATGGCTAAACCCTAGAAGTCTAGCCTATGTAATTGTGATTCTGTTGGCCCTTACGAACAAAACCCTTTGGCTTATATACATGCCGGAGGAGGCCTAGGGTTACATAAAGATGACTTGGGGAGGAAGGAATCATTACATCCGGACATCTATTTTGCCTTTCTACATACATAGGAGTCCTATTCGAACACGGGGGATGACCTTCTACTTTTATCTTCACGACCCATCAGTCCGGCCGAGCTTGCCCGGACACCCGAGGACCCCTAAATCTAGGACTCCCTCAGTAGCCCCCGAACTTGCCTTCAATGACGAGGTTGTATCCGGCTTCATGTCTTCGATCTTGCAAGGTAGGTTCTTCTTCGGAATAAGAAACAGTTCGGCTCTTAATTGCGCCCTGTTGATTCCTTCCCGCCGTCGCCTCGGCTTCCACGTGTCAGACGAATTCGAACAGTCCATGTACTTTTACAAATATCCCCTTGGCCACGTGGGGATGGCGTATATTTAAAGAGATTGGATCTTAGATGCCATTCCACACCATGAAAAAACCCTTAGAGCAAGCCACGGAAAATACTCCCAACACGGCCAACGCTCTCGGCTCCTCCTCGTGCCCCCACGGCCCTCAAGCGGGTGATTGGGAAAGTTGCTCGGTATCTCATGCCCATCTGAACAAACTTCAGGTGGAGGGATATCTCCCTCCCACGAATCTAGTCTCCGTTCACGCTGGATTAACCTAAATCGACGGCAAAGCATTGGCAGAAAACTTCCCCAACCCCACTAAAGAGGAGTGGGTGTGCTTCGTCCCCTTCCTCTTGAGAGGCATAGGATTTCCAATCCATCTTTTCCTTAGAGGTTTTCTAGAATTTTATGGGCTCTAACTGCACAATCTCACACCAGGCTCCACCCTGCATATTGCGGGCTTCGTATCTCTTTGCGAGCTATTTTTGGGTTGTGAGGCTCATTTCGAGCTATGGAGGAAATTCTTTTGTCTCGTTCCCCACTCCCAAAAGGGATCCATATTCAAGGTATACATATTCGAGGTGGGCGGCGCGGAAGTGTGACACATAGCAGGGACAGATTACCTGTCCGGTACTCCTAAGAAGGCATCCGAAGAGTGGCCCTCGGAGTGGTTTTATATCGAAGACATTGTTCTTCCAGACCCAATCCGGCAAGGTCTTCCCGAATTCTCCAGCGCCCCTTTGAAGAAACACTTCAACTGGCTTCCTCAAAGTCTCAAGGAAGAAGATAGTCCGGAGATTAAGAGGCTAGTCAGCAAGATTAGAGTACTTTCCCACTCCCAACTCTCAATAATTGAAGTAATGGCTATTACGATAATACGATGCGTCCAACCACTTCAGTCCACAGGGTTTCCCATGTAGCATTATAACGGGCAAGACGATGCTCCCGTTGCCTATGCAAGGGTCCGGATACCCCTAGCACCTTGGCCGCCATCCTGGCCGATCTCTATAAGGGGGAAAGGAAGACTTCGTCCGCTTGATATGTCAGGAAGGTTTTTCCATGTATAACCCCATCGACCAGGTGAGTATTTTCGGCTGTTAGCTTTATACAATCTCCCTTCTAAAATATGTTAACCGAACTAAACCTGGTTGTTTTCAATAGGAATGGTGGAAGGTGATCGAGGGGGTTTCCAGCTCCACTCCGCAGCCAGAGGACAATGCTCGCGACAAAGATCCTAGATTTGAAGAAGATCCGGACATATTCATAGAGCTTACTGACGGAGTTTTCATCACGTGAGCCATGATGGCACATAAGTGGCCATTCTAGCCGATTACCCTGGCCTTCTTCCCTCCTCCCACGTAAGTACCCAGGAAACATCCCCTCAAATAGAGCCTCCCCTTCGCGCCTTGCCCACCACACTGTCTCACGCCCCAAAGGGGCGGTGTTCGTCTCGCCGTACTGCTTCAAGGGCATCTCTTAAGAAGATGTAGCCTGCGTAGGGCGAGTCTTTGAAGCGAAAGGAAATGGGAGGCACTGTTGAACCCCCTCCTTCATCCAAGAGGTATAGTTTTTAACATGTGCTTGGTAGCAAGGCCAGATTGTTACATTTTCCCTTCGCTCATTTCAGGAGGAGTATACGCCGAACTGTGTCCGAAGACCCTGCTGGGCAAACACCAACCAATCCGACCTCGGGCCCATCTACAAGGACAAGAGCCGATACGGGCGTGATGCTGCATTGTCTTCTCCAGGAGGATTCAAATAATGTATCAGTTACAAATTCTGAACTGGAGAGCGTGATGAAGCATCGGCGGCGAAAGGAGCCCATGCACGATCCAGTTTTTACTGAGGAGGCGTTCAACGCCCTCAGCTTTGCAGATGCGTATATCCGAGCTGCTAGACATGGACTCGCTGGAGCCACTCACCTGCTTTCACAGGACATGCTGGTAAGGACTTTTTGTAAATTTTATAAGCATATGCCAGTATCCCCCGAGACTTGAAGTAGTTGGCCCAACTGATTTAAGGATCGTTTATGTCCGCAGGTTCTCGAGGAAAAGAATGGCGCATTGTCCAAGGAGCTTGAATCAAACCGGATTAAGCTAAATGTTGTTACCACCGAGCTGGAAGATTTGAAGAAAGCCAAGAAGGGATCTGATGGTAAGGATGAATAATGTATAGAAAATACGATTATGCGCCCTCAATGATGTTTAAGCATACATTGTTTTAATTTCAGCGGCGGAATTAACAGACCGACTGGAGGAGAAGCTCAAGGCTGCTAAGGCGGACCAAAGACACGTCGAAGGGCAAGAAGCCGCTGGTCAACGTGTACTAACACAGACCATTAATGAAAAGAACAAAATGCTAGATGAGAATGTCAAGCAAGCTGAAGAGCTAAAGGATCTACGGGCCCAACTGTCAGATGCTTTGAAAAAGAATAAAAAGCTAAAAGGCAGCATATTCAGTATGACCTTTAACCTAACCTTCATATTTATCCATGATCCATAGCTTTATAATGCTATTCTTGCAGATTTGTTAACTGGTAGGCCCGAAGGAGAACTATCCAGAAATCAAGGTGAGCCATTAAAAGCATGGCTAAAGCCTTATGGCCTTCCGATTCTCCTCTAGAAAATTATGGACGAGCTGGCAAACTTATTCAAAGGAGCACAGCGTCGTTTTGAACTATGGAAGGCATCTGCATGCCGAGAAGGTGCACGAGAGGCCTGGGCCATGGTGAAAACATGGTATACTGGACTTGATCCAAATCATATGGACCAGGTTGGACCTCGGGACCTGACGGAAAAGAAATTCCCGTTAGCTTGGTGTATGACCAAGTAATGATTGCCGCAAAGTTTTTGCAAGAATACTGTAAGTTAGACAGTCCTATAGATGGCATAGATGAAGAATAGGCGTTTGATTCCATGTAACAATGTACTTTATCATCAAACTTATCTGCTATGGAACTTGTTAAAAAGTTTGTCATGGAAGACCTTCGGGTTCCACCTCCTAAACCCAAGGGTTGGAGTGTTTCCAGATACTATAATTGTGGTAAACACTTAGTATGTTCGAAAACCAGGCAATCCGGTAATTTTTGCTTCAACAGACAAGTTTTGTTCAGGGAGTTATGATATATTATTATTTAACAAAGAAACATCTTCCAGAGAGAATAGTTCCGTTAAGGGTTCCTTTCGCTGGGTCAGCATCTGTATGTATGCATGCCTAGGCTTTGATCCTAGAAAATAGGATTACAGGAAGCCTATCCTTTAAGAATGAGGAATTATGTACCAAAAAGCAATTCACCATTTGTCCGCCGACCAATGATTCCCTTAAGAACGCTCGCATTCGGCTTCACCCATCTGAGGTACAGGTCCAGATTACCTGGTTGTAGCAATCGCAAAGGTGCTCCCTTTACACCCTAGCCGAACAATCGGGAACGTAGGGTATAAACACAGGAGCTAGGCAACCCAGCTTGGCGAAAACTTAAGTCATAAAGGTGCATATAATGGCGAAGAGGCTGTATGAAACATATGACATGAGTATTGTAAGCAGTTAGCTTGGAATAATATGCTTCGTTATAGAACCCCCCCCCAAGGTATTTTGAGGTATATACACTTGAAAATGTTCACCCCCAACAGTTCGATTTAGCCGAACACTTTCCGGGAAGGAAAAAAACAAAAAATGAAGAGGAAAAAAGAAAAAACAAGGGAAGAGACCTAACCAGAAAGAGAGATAAAAGGTGCTACCGAACTATCCGTAGAATCACCGGGGCCTGGCACTGTTCCATGGATTCAGCTCAAGGCGATTGTCTGATGCGTTTTGAAGGTGATAGGCTCCTCCGGTGAGTACTTGGTCCATAATGAAGGGCCCCTCCCATCTTGGTTTGATCTTATCCTTTTTCTTCTCCGTGAGGCGCAAAATGAGTTCGCAAACATTGAATGTTTTGGCCCGGACTTCTCTGCTCTTGTATCGCCTAGCCCATTGTTGATAGAATGCGGAACGGGCCTGCGCGATATCACGCTCCTCTTCAAGGTCGTCTTGTCGATCGAGCTCAGCCTCTCGCTCTTCATAGATATGCACTCGAGGTGAGTTATGAATAATGTCGCAGGGCAAAACAACCTCTGCGCCGTACACCATGAAAAAACACATATATCCGGTTGTCCGATTAGGTGTGGTCCGCAGCCCCCTGAGTACGGAGTCGAGCTCCTCAACCCAGTGTTTATCTGACTCCCGTAGGGAGCACACCAGTCGGGGTTTAATGCCGCTCATTATTAAGCAATTGGCCCATTCGACTTGATCATTTGTTCGAGGGTGGTACATAGAGGCGTAATCAAGTTTAATGCCTAACTTGGCGCAGAAGTTTTTCACCTCGTTGGCTGTGATGTTGGATCCATTATCCGTGATAATACTACGCGGGACACCATAGCGGTGTACTACACCGGATATAAAATCTATCACTAGCCCTACTTCAGCCATTTTGACTGGTTTGGCTTCTATCCATTTAATGAATTTGTCCACCATGACCATCACATATTACTTTTTGTGGCTTCCCCTTTTAAGGGATCTGACCATATCCAGCCCCTAGACCACAAGGGGCCAAGTAATAGGGACGGTTCTCAGAGTGGTGGGAGGCATATGACTTTGATTTGCAAAAAGCTGGCATCCAACACAATTTGGACTAGGGCTTGAGCATCTGTTCGGGCAGTTGGCTAGAAGAAACCTGTTTGGAAGCCTTGCTTACAAGAGCCCGAGCTATGACGTGATGGCCGCCCATGCTAGCGTGTATTTCGGCTAGAAATTGTCGTCCCTCCTCTTCAGAGATGCATCTTTGGAGAGCACTAGTAGTGCTTTTCTTGTATAGTTCTCCTTCGTGAACTTTATAGGCTTTAGAATGCCAAATTATGCGTCAAGCCTCATTTTGGTCATCAGGGAGCTCTTCCCTATTAAGGTAGGCCAGGAAGGGTTTGGTCCAGGGGGCTATGACAGCCATGATCTCATGAGCCGAAGATGTTATTTCCATATCCGAATCCCTGATGACATCTGTATTGAGTTCGGCTGGTGGGAGCATGGTTGGGTCTGAATTAGCGTCTCTGCTCTGATCCTGCCATCTCACTGATGGCTTAAACACCCTTTCTACAACAGTGTTAGGCTGGACTGATTCGCGTTTGGTGCTAATGCGAGCGAGTATATCCGCTGCCTGATTACTGTCCCGAGCGACATGGTGAAATTCCAGCCCCTCAAA
Source organism: Secale cereale (assembly GCA_902687465.1). NCBI lineage: Eukaryota > Viridiplantae > Streptophyta > Magnoliopsida > Poales > Poaceae > Secale > Secale cereale. The sequence goes on along the minus strand of LR738712.1, from coordinate 392,250,751 downwards.
TCGAGCTGATATTTTTAATTCGGCATTTCGATAAGCTGCCATCTTTGAATCCTTCACATCAAATTCTCGGTTTACCTGAGATATTGCGAGGTCTGAGTCTACGTGCACCTCGAGGCATTGTATGCCCATGGATACGGCCATCCGGAGGCCGTGTAGTAGTGCCTCATATTCGGCAGCATTGTTTGAGTCCATATACATGAGTTGCAGTACGTAGCGGACTGTATCTTCTGTGGAGATATCGAGATGACACCAGCCCCCAATATGGCTAGCATTTTGGAGCCATCAAAATACATGGTCCAGTGGGAGTATGCTTCATGTTCTTTATGGACTTCGGGCTTAGTCCATTTTGCGACAAACTCAGCCAGCACCAGAGATTTAATAGTCCGGCGTGGTTTGTATGTTATTTCGAATGTCAAGAGCTCAATGGACCATTTGGCTATGCGGCCTGTGGCGTCTTTATTGTTTATCATATCATTGTGTGGTACTTCGGATGCCACTGTAATCGATCACTCTTGAAAGTAGTGTCGGAGCTTCCGAGATGCTATGAACACCGCATAGGCAATTTTCTGATAATGGGGGTATCATGACTTGCACGGTGTGAGAACCTCTGATACGTAGTATACTGGCTTTTGGACAAGGAATTTATGCCCCTTTTCCTCTTGTTCGACGACGAGTACAACACTCACTACCTGGTGAGTGGTTGAGATGTAAAGCAGCATGGCTCGCCAACACTTGGAGCGGCTCGGACTGGGTTGTCCGCTAATATGGTTTTTACTTCTGCCAATCCGACCAAGGCCGCATCCGTCCATCCTCCTCAGCAGTCTATAAAGTGGTAATGCTTTTTATCCTAGTCTGGAGATGAAGCGGCTTAAGGCCGTCACACACCCTGCTAGCTTTTGGACCTGTTTTAGATCGGTTGGCATAGCCAGCTGTGGTAAGGCTTGAATTATAGCTGGGTTCACCTCAATTCCTCTATGGGAGACGATAAACACTAATAGCTTTCCGGCTGGAACGCCGAAGACACATTTTCAAGATTGAGTCGTATGTCATATGTTCGGAGCTTATCGAACATGAGGCGGACATCGTCCACCAATGTTTCGACGCGTTTGGTCTTGATGACTACATCGTCGACGTAAGCCTCCACCATCTTGCCAATTTGTTTCTCTAAGCATGTTCGTATCATGCGTTGATACATGGCACCATCATTTTTGAGCCCAAAGGGCATTGTGTTGAAGGAAAAGGGTCCATACGGAGTGATAAACGCCGTCGCGGCCTTGTCGGATTCCTTCATTTTTATCTGATGGTATCCAGAGTAAGCATCGAGAAAGCATAACAAGTCATGTCCTGTTGTTGCATAGATGATTTGATCGATGTGGGGCAGTGGAAAAGGTTCCTTAGGGAAACCTTATTTAGGTCTTTAAAGTCGACACAAAGGTGCCAGGATTTATCCTACTTCGGTACCATGACCAAATTGGCTAGCCAATCCGGATGTTTAATTTCCCTGATGAATCTGGCCTCCAGTAACTTGGCCAACTCTCCCCCCATAGCTTGTCTTTTGGGTTCAGAAAATCGTCGTAGTGACTGCTTGACTAGTTTGAACCCTTTGATAATGTTGAGGCTGTGTTCAGCCAGCCAACATGGGATCCTAGACATGTCTGAAGGATGCTAGGCAGATATGTCCCAGTTTTCTCGTAGCAAAGTGTGCAGAGTGTTGTCTACTGTTGGGTCCAGCTATGCTCCAATGGATGCTGTTTTATTGGGGTCCGTTGGATCTACCTAAAATTTGATAATTTCATCTGCTAGCTTGAAGGAGGTAGACTTAGATCTTTTATCAAGGACTACATCGTTCTTGTCCACCATGGATCGTAAGGTGGTTAATTCGTCGGCCGCAAAGCCTTCGGATAGTGCCTCTAGGGCCAAGGATGCGGTTTTATTTTTGGCACAGAGTGCTCTGTCCGGATCACTTACGACTGTGATTATTCCATTGGGCCCTGGCATTTTAAGCTTCATGTACCCGTAATGGGGTATGGCTTGAAAGCGTGAGAAAGCATCTCGCCCTAGAAGGGTGTGGTATCCGCTGTTGAAGGGGACAATGTGGAAGAGAAGCTGTTCTGACTTGTAGTTCTCGGGCATGCCGAATACTACGTCGAATGTAATACTTCTCGAACACCGGGATTCCTGGCTGGGGATGATTGCTCGAAAGGTTGTCTTGCTTTGCTCAATGTGGGTTTTATGGACCTGCATTTTTTCGAGTGTGTCCTCGTATATGAGGTTGAGTCCGTTACCGCCGTCCATGATCACTTTGGTGAGGCGAAAGCCATCTAATATTGGATTTAGTACAAGAGCGGATGGGGATCGAACTGTCCGGACTCGAGGTTCATCATCGGCATTGAAAGTGATCTCCGCGTCGTTCCATGGGCTTGCATTGGTTATTTGATGAACCTCGACGAGCTCGCGATGTGCTCTCTTGCGCTGGTTGTTTGAAGAGAAGGTCTCGAAGACCATGAGGATGTCGAAATTGTCCTCTTCTGAAGTTGCAGTGGCGAGGATGACTTTGCCACTTTTAGCTACCTGCCGGAGTACCCAACATGCTCGAAGGCTGTGGGTTGCGGTGATGCTTGGGGTTGCATGTATCGGGCAAGGTTTATCTAACAGTCCGTCCAGAACGGACCTGTGTCCAGTAAAAGGTTGATGTTTCTTGCCGACGAGTATATGATCGGATGCCCTGTTAGGGTATGTCCGTTTCACCTTAGCGGCATTTTGTCCGAAGACAGACTGTACCAGATGGGTATTCTGGGCCTTCCAAGTACTTTCCATGGCACAGTACTTTCGTACTAATTGTGACAACTCTGTGAAACTCTGTATGCGACGGCGGTTGAGGGCGTTCAAGACTCCCTTGTTCGTGCAATTTTGGTGAAAGATTGGAACCGTGTCGTCATCGCAGCAGTCCTTAATCTTGTTTTTAAGAAGTAGGAATCTTGCCCAGAAGTGATGGACCGTCTCCTGGGGCTGCTGCCGCATGTACATTAAGTCACATATGTCTGGAGTGCCAGAGTTACTTAGAGAGTATTGATTGTGGTGGGTGGGAGTGTTAAAATTTGAATCATGACACAATATAGTGTCCGGGGCTTGCAAAACCTCCGGTGTCGACAACCTGGGCCCAGCAGGATCTGAGCGTTCCTCGGGCTCGGTGTCTGTCCCTGAGGTCAAAATATGTGGACTCCCGCCTGACGGAGGGGTGTCTGGCTCAAAGGGTCCGGAGATCTGGACACAACCGGTCTCTGGTTCACGAGATGGAGTGACTTCGGCCCGTTCCTCGACGGCTGCCACCAGGTGAGTGATCAGGATGGAATTGTTTTCCTCCTGATAGGGTTTAGGCATGATCTGAGCATTGGATGCGGAAAGCCCCAGGGCAGCAATGCGATCCAGTAGCTCATTTAAAGACGATGAGTCTGCCGGATTCACATCTTTAGAGAGTTCGGAGCTGATGTAAGAGTGGTGATCGGTGACTGCATGGGATGCGGTTGGCTTGAAGGCCATGCGAGCGCATATGGCGAACCCGCCGAGCTGGAGGACCTGGCCAAGAGCCAGGCCTTTTCCTAGGGTAATGTCGTCGTTGATGACGAGACGAGCCACCGACCGCTTCTGGCGAGTACACAGTGAAGCTCTCAACGAAAGCACCATTGTTGGTGTAAAAATCGACAGATCTTGGGTAGGGGTGCCCAAGTTGTGCGTCTAACGATCGTTGGTAACGAGGGACTGGGGACACAATGTTTACCCAGGTTCAGGCCCTCTCCATCGAGGAAATACCCTACTTCCTACTTGATTGATCTTGATGAATATAGGGTTACAAGAGTTGATCTACCTCGAGAATCGTAATGGCTAAACCCTAGAAGTCTAGACTATGTAATTGTGATTCTGTTAGCCCTTACGAACTAAACCCTTCGACTTATATACACGCTAGAGGAGGACTATGGTTACACAAAAATGACTTGGGGAGGAAGGAATCATTACATCCGGACATCTATTTTGCCATTCTACATACATAGGAGTCATATTCGGACACGGGGGATGACCTTGTGCATTTATCTTCACGGCCAATCAGTCCGGCCCAGCTTCAGTAGCCCAGACACCCGAGGACCCCTAAATCCAGGACTCCCTCGCCCATAACAAGACCCGTCCAAAGGACGGCTTGTGGACCACCTCTATGGACTGGATTGACGAGAAGGCCCAGATGGAAAGCTTCCTAACTTGGGAAGTAAGATGGATAGGAATTAGAGTAGTTTATAGGTTGGCAGTGCGACCCACAATCTTCTGTAAACCTAGGGACTCAACCTATTATATAATGGGGAGCACCTAGTAGGAAAAATACTAAGTTGCAATCTCTTGAAAGCTAGGTTAGCGAATATGCATCCTTGTAATTGAGATCATCGTCCATATCAATCAAGCGGGAAGTAGGTCCTTACCTCCACCATAAGTGGCGAAAGCTAAGTAAACTTTGTGTCTTCCGTTCCAGATCAACCCCATCCAAGCAACCACCTAGTTGTGATGGCCTCGAGGCTAAGTCCTTTCACAAGGACATCTGTCGTGAAAAAACCACAACACATATTAACCTACTGCCAAGTGCCAGTTGTTGTTTTTTTTGCCTATTTTTGGCTCTTTAGAAAATCAATTTCAAATAGAGTCTGAACGGAGAAGAATCTAACTACAATGGTAAAGTGGAATGGAAAGAAGGATTTGAGGGTGTCGATTGTAGCGGGCGTGGCCACGGTGTTTCCGATGAGCACTGGCGATGATGCTATTGTTGATGTTGTTGCTGACTCAAATGGCGGCCTGCTCAAACATGCACTGCTCGTCAGGTGTGAGAGGAAAAAGAAATGCAGAGAAAGGAAAGTGAGCCTTGGAGGTCTGCCATGTTATTTATAAGGGAGAGGAATCCAAAATGGCGGGCATGAAACCTAGGGGTGTACAGTAAATTTGGGCTAAAGAGACACCCCGATTTATGTGACTGACAAGATCTGACGTATCCACTCATAAGATTAACTATGATGTCACGCATGGATATCCGATGTCAGTAGAATGATGTCATGGAATGGAAAGTAGAAAAATGCTAAGTATGAAACAAAGTTCAGCGACCCGACAATTGGACTGACCCTGCTGGATGTTTCTTAAAAACAAAAATGAAGATTAGAGGGACGAGAATATGTCGGCTCAGAAAATTAGACACGGAACATAACACTTCATATTTTAGTCTCCTTGCCTTATTCTCAGGATGAAGTTTAACATGGATAAATCCAAGTTAGACTAGGGGCTAATGTTGTGGACATTCCCCATGACTAAGACCCGGCCTAGGGTATGACCCGACAAGAAGTAACCAAAGGCACTATGGGCCATCCTATTTTTCGGGTCATGGGGATACAACAAGGAAGAGACCTGTTGGCCCATAACAAAACCCAGCCAAAGGCTGGCTTGTGGACAAGGTCTGTGGGCTAGCTTGACAAGAAGGCCCAGCTGGAAAGCTTCCTAACTTGGGAAGTAAGATGGATAGAAATTAGAGTAGTATATAGGCTGATAGTGCGACCTGCAATCTTCTGTGAACCTAGGGACTCCACCTATTATATAAAGGAGAGCCCCCAGGAGGAAAAATACAAAGTTGCAATCTCATGAAATCTAGGTTAGAGAATCTGCATACTTGTAATTGAGATCATCGTCAATATCGGTCAAGCAGGAAGTAGGTCCTTACCTCCACTATGAGGGGAAGAAGCTAGGTAAACTTTGTAGTCTTTCATTCCAGATCCACCCCATCCAAGCAACCACCTAGTTGCAATGGCCTCGAGACTAAGTCCTTTCACAAAGACATTTGTCGTGACAAAACCATGACACCAATTAACCTACTGTCCAGTGCCAGTTGTTGTTTTTTTCCTGTTTTTGCTTTTCATAAAATAAATATCAAATAGAGTTCAAAAGAAGAAAAATCTAACTACAATGGTAAAGTGGCATGTAAATAAGGATTCAATGGTGTTGACAGTCGCGGGCATGGCCGCGGCATTTCTGACAAGCAATGGCGATGATGCTATTGTTGATGTTGTTGCTGACTCAAATGGCGGTGAGCTCAAAGCAAGCACTGCTCATCAGGTGTGAGAGGAAGAAGAAATGCAGAGAAAGCAAAGTGAGCCTTGGAGGTCTGCCATGTTATTTAAAAGGGAGATGAATCCAAAACGGCGGGCATGAAACCTAAGCGTGTGCAGTAAATTTGGGCTAAAGAGACACCTCGATTTTCGTGGCTGACAAGATCTGATGTATCCACTCATAAGATTCGCTATGATGCCACACATGGATATTAGATGTCAGTAGAATGATTTCATGGAATGGAAAGCAGAAAAATGTTAAGTATGAAACAAAGTTTAGCAACCCGGCAATTGGACTGGCCTGGCTAGATCTTTCTTAAAACCAAAAATGAAGATTGGAGGGATGAGAAGATGCAGGCATCAGAAAATTAGACCTGGAACATAACACTTATTATTTTAGTTTCCTTGTCTTATTTTCAGGATGAAGTTTAACATGGATAAAACCAAGTTAGACTAGGGGCTAATGTTGGGGATATTCAACATGACCAAGACCCGGCCTAGGGTACGACCCGACAGAAGTACCCAAAGGCACTATGGGCCACCCTATTTTTCGGGTCATGGTGATACGACGAGGAAGAGACCTGTTGGCCCATAACAAGACCCAGCCAAAGGCCAGCTTGTGGACAAGCTTGGTGGACTGGCTTGATGAGAGAGCCAAGATGGAAAGCTTCCTAACTTGGGAAGTAAGATGGATAGGAATTAGAGTAGTATATAGGTTGACAGTACGACCTACAATCTTCTGTAAACCTAGGGATTCCACCTATTATATAAAGGGGAGCCCCTAGGAGGAAAAATACGAAGTTGCAATCTCTTGAAAGCTAGGTTAGCGAGTCTGCATCCTTGTAATTGATATCATCGTCAATATCGATCAAGCAAGAAGTAGGTCCTTACCTCCACCGTGAGGGGTTGAAGCTGGGTAAATTTTGTGTCCTTTGTTCCAGATCAACCCCATCCAAGCAACCACCTAGTTGCGATGGCCTCGAGACTAAGTCCTCTCACAAGGACATCTGTCATGAGAAAACCACGACACCTATTAACCTAGTGTCGAGTGCCAGTTGTTTTTTGCCTGTTTTTGGCTTTTCAGAAAATCAATATTAAACAGAGTACAAACGGAGAAAAATCTTTGGATTAATTTTTTCTTTACCAGAAGGGACCCACGAAGGTTCATGAGAAGACCAGAAGGGTCATGAGGGAGCGACAAGCTCATGGGGGTGCCCCGGGCTTGTGGGCCCCTTGTGGTACCTCTTGACCTAACTCTGCCTACATAAATTCCCAAATATTTCCTATATACCAGAGAGCCACCCAAAACACTTTTTTCACCGCCGTAAGAATATGTTTTATCGCGATCCCATCTGGAGAACTTTCTCGGTATTCAGCCGGATGAGGAATCCATCACGGAGGGCTTCTTCTTCATCCTTGCTGCCTTCAGATGATGCGTGAGTATTTTACCACAGACCTACGAGTCCATAGCTAGTAACTAGATGGCTCCTTCTCTCTTTTTGATCTTCAATACCATGTGTACCTCGATGTTCTTAGAGTTCTATCTGATGTAATATTATTTTGCGGTGTTTGTTTCTGGATCCGATGAATTGTGGGTTTATGACCAGATTATCTACGAATGTTAATTGAGTCTTTCTGAACTTTATGATGCATGATTTTTTTTTGCTTTGTATTTCTCTTCGATCTATCCATTTGGTTTGGCCAACTAGATTGATTTATCTTAAGTGGGAAAGACGTTTTTTGATGGGTTCAATCTTGCGGTGTTCTATATCCCAGTAATAGAAAGGGACAACACATGTATTTGTATTGTTGCCATTAAGGATACATCGATGGGGTTTATTCATATTAGTTTAGTTTACTTTGTCTACATCATTTCATCTTTCTTAAGGCGTTACTCTATTATTAACTGAAATACCATAGATGCATGTTGGATAGCAGTAGATTGGTGGAGTAATAGTAGTAGATGCAGGCAAGAGTCGGCCTACTTGTCTCAGTAGTGATGCCTATATACATGATCATTGCCTTGTATATCGTCATAACTATGCGCATTTCTATCAATTTTCCAACAATAATTTCTTCAGCCATCGTATGCTATGTGTTTGTGAGAGAACCCTCTAGTGAAAACTATGGCCCCGGGTCTACTATTATCATATATATAACCTAAAAACCTTGCTGCACTTTATTTACTTTTTATTTGTTTTGCAATTTATCTATCTACCACTACAAGATTTGATCCTTGCAAATAACGAGTTCAAGGGGATGGACAACCCTCTTGCCCGTGCTGGGTGAAAGTATTTGCCTTTGTGTGTGTGCATGTGTTGTTGACAAGACTTTGTGTGATTCCCCTATTGGATTGATGCCTTGGTTTTCACTGAGGGAAATACTTATCTCTACTATGCTGCATCACCCCTCCTATTCGGGGTAAAACCCAACGCAGTTACAAGTTGCAGAGGGTGTTGGTGCAACTACAACTTCCCCGACCTCTTTCCGAAAATCCAGGCCTCCCCTTAGAATGTGCGCCACATTAGGTGACTGGCTATCAGGGTTCTCTCTTGGACACTTTGGACGGTCCGCAATAAACTGGTGATCCAGCATGTGCCTCTTTGACATGCTACTGACATAATTTTTAAAATATGTGGATATTTGCAGCTTTGGCAGCCGCTTAGCCACCCTCAAGTCCTATGCGCCATCAACATCATCACTACAGATCTTTGCGCAATGGCTCTCAGATTGGCACTGTCGCTTCCTCCTCCACCACCTGATCTGGATTAGCATACTCGTGTCCTGGTGTGCCGCCTTTTCTTCGTGTTTTAAGAGCTTGTTGAGCTATGCCATGAGCGGAACATTTTCTTACTCTGATTGTGTGCTACCTTTATGTGTATGCGCGGTGTGAACATTTGTGAGATCTCGTGGCTCTGAAGGTTTGCTTTATATATAAAGCTAGGCGAAAGTCTGTTTGTCATCCTCACTACTCCAGCAGAACAAACGCCCTATTGGTGCATGTGGCCAAACTCCGTCCATGGCGCACTGCAACTTCCACAAGAGTTGCACACCCACCACTGTTGGAGTTGCTCTTATGTGGAGATTACGCATGTCCTTATTTTTATACATATCATTGGACAAATTATCATGGTGTGTGTATATATTATATCCTCATGATTGTCTAATAAAGCATGCCAGATTGGCCATTTGGGTGTTGAAAGAGGCGGCAAGCAATTTTTGTTACAATAATTCATATCTAATATTAATTACACAAATTTTTCTTTGCCCTTTGGCAAGCAAAATGAAAAAAAAAGTGTCTAGGCGAAGAATCGAACCCATGACGTGGAAGTATATATATATATATATATATATATATATATATATATATATATATATATATATATAGGACTCCTCTTCTGTACTCTTGGGAGTATGTACTCCCATCCTCAATATACCTCATATATGCATTAATTATACCTCTTTATCATTCTCAATATACTTCATTAAATATTCTAAGATACCCCAATACGAGTTTTCTTGAAAAAATATCATCTGCGACGTACTTTTTGTAATATACCTTTTTCACGTAAAAACACATCAGTATATACGTAAACATTTACAATATGTAGACTCGCATGAATTTTTTCATTAAAATCATTTTGGGGTATCTAATAATTACTAATGAAGTATATTAAAAATAATAAATAGGTATAAAAGATTCATCTATATGGTATATGAGGAGCGGGAGTACGTACTTCCAGGATTACACAACCATTATAAGCTTGCCATTATAATGATGCAGACAATGGTGATATCCTTATATGGGCTACCGCCAAAGGTGCTGGCACTGGTCTTTTGCGTAGGCATGCCTAGCAGGCATAGACCGAAGTCTAGCATCATTGACCATGGCGGTATCCTACCCCAGCATCGACGTGTATGTTGGTAGAAAAATGGGTCAGATCCAGCTAAACTTTCAAAACGAGGTGAAATCATGCTAAACTATATTAACAAGGTCAAGAAAGTGTTTTTTGCCAACATGTCACAACATGCTTTTTCTGGTGTTGACTGTCGTATGCATTCTTTTTGTTTCTCTCTCTATATATGTTCGCAAACAAATATCAGAATAAAAATTAGTAGCACTATCTAGCATCATTATGTTATCTGTGGCAAATAACTTCTCAAGTTGTGCATTGTGGTAGTGTCCCTCGCTAACATCTACCACAATGTATGCACCTCACCACAAAGTTGTCGATAATCTTCCACTACGCTAAAGCCGAGAGCATTAATTGTGTGGCCTTTCCATTTTGCTCAAGTAGCAAGTTTGATTCATTCTCCCTTTAACTTGGGTTCTGAGCCCCCTTGATTGTTTCGTTGCTATAACTAGCAACTTTTCTATAAGGATTTCGAGGCCAACCCTATTGTTCCAATCTTAGCTACAGATGCTTCTTATGAACATGTGGATATATGAGTTGTAGTAGTATAGTGTTCAGGTGTGCTATATGAGATGGTATGAATCAAGTAGCAAAAATATATTTTTAGAAGGAGGATCACCCCCGGCCTCTGCATCCAACAGATGCATATGGCCATATGATTAAAAAGTGCCAACGAAATACAAAGTCTGGAAACAGTTCAACATGCAGACGGAGCAAAATGAGACAAAAAGTTTGAAATCAAAAAGCCACAACCGGCATAAAACATGATACGATGACTAAACACCTATCTATTAATGGGTTGCCATCCAAACCGGTTGAAGATACCCCACGCTACCATCTCGCAATGGCTGCACCCAGTAAGCAAAGGCTCCCTAGACTCCGTAGGAATGAGTAACGACCACATATGGATCCATGTCGTAGCTCTGAAGATGACCTACAAGAAATTTAAAATATTTTGTCTGTTAAAGATAATATTGTTCATGTAGTTCCATATAGCCCACAATAAAGTACATATTCCTATCCGAATTTGTGCCACAATAGCCGAGTCTACTCCAGTTAACCACGTCCCAAATAATGTTTCAATGCTATCTGGAAGAGTAATATTGAAGGATATATGGATGGTGCGCTAAAGCAACTTCGCGAGAGGGCACTCAATGAAAATGTGTTGTATCGTTTCATGTCAATCGCAAAAACAACAACGTGCACTTCCTACCCATTGTCACCTAAGCAAATTGTCTTTGGTAAGGATCACTTTCTTGTGGACAAACCACATAAAAAATTTAATTCGCAAGGGCACCTTGATCTTCCAAATATGAATCGATCTTGGGATTGGGCCGGAGTTGATTAGATCCATGTATAAAGATTTAACCATAAACACCCCACTTGCAGTTAACTTCCACTGGAAAGAGTCGGTCTGGTCAGAGGGTTAAACAACCATAAATATCCGCACAAGGTGCAGCCAGGAGTTCCAACGCTCCCCAACTAAGAACCTCCTGAACTGGATATTTAATGGGACCACTTGTAATACTATAGCCACATAGTCACCCTTACGTTGCGCAATAGTATACAAGGTGGGATATTGTAAGGATAGTGGCGTCTCCCCTAACCATGTATCCTCCGAAAATCGTGTTGTGGTACCACAACCAACAACGAATTTTACAATATGAAAGAAGATATCTTTTATCCTCATTAGCCCCTTCCAGAATGACGAGCCATTAGGCCTCACGGTAACCCGGGCTAGAGATTTAGAGTGTAAATATTTGTTGCGCAAATTTAGTGCCCACATACCGTCAGTCTCTACTGATAACCTGCACATCCATTTGCTTAGTAGGCATTTGTTTTTAACCTCCAGGTTTTCGATCCCACGCCCCCGTAGTCATTGGGTCTACAAATGACTTCCCCTCTTTTCAAGCGGTATTATGATTTGACCTCATCAGATTGCCAGAAGAATCGTGACTGATAATAATCTAACCTTTTATATACCCCTTTGGGTACTTCAAAGAAAGAGAATAGGAACATTGACATACGGGTAAGTACCGAGTTAATTAGCACCAGCCGACGTCCATAGGACATAAGCTTACCCTTTCAGCGGCTTAGTTTTTTCTCGAATCGATCTTCCATGCATTACTATTCTTTATTAGTAAGTCTACGATGGTGAATCAGAATCCCTAGATAACTGAAAGGTACCAATCCCATTTCACACAACAAATGCCTATTCACATCTTGCTCCTCTTTGACCCTACTAAATCAGAACAATTCGCTCTTGTTAAAATTAATCTTAAGCCCCAACATTTGTTCAAAAGGCAATGTACTAGTTTCATATTCCTAGCCTTTGCAATATCATGTTCCATGAAAATGATAGCATCGTCGGTAAATTGTAAGATGGACACCCCACCATCAAACAGACGTGGTACTAGTCCATCTACAGGGCCATTCTCCTTGGCCCTGCCAATAAGCACGACAAACATATTATCCATAATATTGAACATAATAGGAGACATAGGAGCACCTTGTCTTAAGCTTTTGTGAGTTTGGAAATAGTGACCCTCGACATCATTCACCATATTCCCGACACTGCCGTTATGGATGAAGGAGTCCACCCGCCTCCTCCATTTTTCCCCAAACCCTTTCATGCGCATTACCTGCTGTAAGATAGGCCATCTTACCTTGTCATATATGCCTTCTCGAAATCTACCTTGAAGATCACCCCATCTAGTTTGACTACTAGGGAAAACCTTATACACAGAACCTTAGCAACAGCGTGGTTTATAATCAGGCGCTACTGCTACTTAGCAGTAGCGCGTGACCAAAACCGGCGCTACTGATATAAACGTAGCAGTAGCGCGTCTAGAAGAAACAATGCTACTACTAGAATTGACACGACCTTGCCGCCAGACTAGGTATAGTAGTAGAGCCCCTGCCGCAAAAGCGTTACTGCTATTGAATTAGCAGTAGTGCTTTTTGCGAACCCACGCTACTACTAAGTTTAGTCCACTCTTTGCAACTAAGTTTAGTCCCATCTTGCTCTGCGAATAGGGTGTTTACCACCTTAAATATGTTACTTCTCAAACTATCACAACCACTTGGTCTTCGTTGAACTCTATGTGTAGGATTTGTGGCCGCAATAGGAGGCCTCTCCGGTTCCTAAACTGGACAGGACTCCTATTGACAATTCTGATTCTACACAAAAAGATCATTGATGACCAATGTATTTTTATGTTCATTTCTACATGCTAAGCCTTAGCAATAGCGCGTTTTGGTAGAAGGTGCTAGCGCTATAGGCATAACAATAGCGCTTTTAGTGTGAAAGGCGCTATTGCTATGGCTTTTGGCAGCAGCGCTTTATCCTAACACGCGTTACTGCTAAAGCCATCCTATCTTCTCCAATCGACCGCCCCTCACTCTCCCCTCTCCACTCCACTCTCACTCTCCCTCACACCCCTTGTCATCCACCGTCGCCGCCATTCCCCGACCACCGTGGTCGCATTGCCGCCGCCGTCCTCCCTCCTCCTTCCTTGACATGTTGCGACCCTCCTTGCTCTCCTACCTGGCCTCCTCTGACCGTGCGCTCCTCCCGATCCTCCTCCGGCCGCGCCCTCCTCCCGATCCTCCTCCGACCGTGACCCTCATCCTTCCTCCTCCGGCCAAGCCCTCCTCCCACAGCCATCCTCCCCCTCCTCGTCTCTCCTCACACCCCCTCCTAGCCCTCCTCCTTCGGCAACCCTCCTCCCACCACCCTCCCCCCTCCTCCTCCCTCCTCCCACCCCTCCTCCCTCCGGCCTCCCTCCATCTCTCCTCACTGATATGTTCTTGTATAATGTAGTTTTTTTATGTTTTTTAGAAAGTGTTTAATAAAAGTAGTTTATTTAGTAAGTGGTTAATAGAACTAATTTATTGATAGTAAGTGCTTAATAGAATTAGTTTATTTAGTAAGTACTTAATAGAACTAGTTTATTGAGCAAGTGCTTAATAGAACTAGTTTACAGAGAGAGACCTATATTGGAAATTTAGTTATGTTAGGATTATATATAAGATATTTTGAAATGTTTTTGTTAATATTTTCAACCATTGAAATGCAATGGCCATCAAGTTTGAATGCTCATATGATGTGGATATAAACATGTATATCTAGTGTTGCTCAAATAGGATATGTGCTTGCCCAACTGTCCATGCTTGCCGGGAACACCTCCGAGTGGCCTATATTTTACCGAAGTGTTGATTAATTTCCGCTCCGGTCAATTTCAGGCGCTCGATAAGTCCTTTTTTTAGCAAAGGTCATGCTGGATTTTCCGTGAATTTTGGCATGACTTGTGCTAGAATATGTTGGAAATATTGAGTGCCCGGATTTTCTAGAAAGATGAAGGAAATATCAAATAGGATATGTGCTTGCCCAAGTTTAATCTTTGAATTATGAACATAGGAAATGTCGTCCGACGACGATAGTCTCCCAGAGTGCGACTGGTGCGGCGACGACCGGGTCTATGCGACAGGCCTCACCTGGTAGAAGGTTGGCGCTTCAATTAAGCTCTAGGAGACCTTCGATGCTGAAACGATACGCAACGACAACAAGTGTTTTTTCATGATTAAGAACGACTTCTGCTTCTTCAATGTGTAATTTCTGTCTTTTACAATTCGACTAGCTTATCCCATGCCATGAAAGACGCTATGTCTTGGAGCATCTGGATTTTGATGATCATGAAAACATGGAGACACAGATAGTTCATCTAAGGACCCATCATGGTTGTAATTCTGCTGTAAATCTATACAATTCTGAGAGCATGTCCCATTTTGGTTTCCCGAATTGAGAAGCACTTTGCATGATATATGATTTCCATGAGGGTATGCTTGTCATCTTGGATCTTGGTATCCTAACATCTACAAAGAGAATATGGACATTGGGGTCCTTGTTGATATGTGTCGGTGTACTAAGATAGGGGTACCTTAGTACCCCAACTTGTGCACGGGCAGTAGCAGCTCCCCGCGGCAGGGCTCACCACGTGCTCGCCGGAAACCTTCTCGGTCCTTATGAAGCCATTCAAAAACAAAGTATACAAGACAAAAGATCAAGACCCCGGCAAGTGGGGCTTGCCGGGAAGGTCGTCCCAGGCTCAAGATTATCACATTACCACAAGGCCCTCGCAAGAGGAGCTTGCCAGGAAGACCAGAAGACAGCATCTCAGAAGACATGCCTCGGCGCACCCTGCGCCCCGGCGGGCCCCGAGGAGCGACAAGCTTCCGGGCCCGGCAAGATTATGGCCCCGGCAAGGTGCTTGCCGGGGAGAACTATGCTGTGTGCCCGCGCTCTAGCTCATCAGCCCACGCGTCGCCCTGGGGCCCTTCTAGGGACGCGTGGTGGATGGCTGTGCAGCCTAGGGGACACGGTGGCGAGCCACGGTGACGAGGCTACCGCTGCGGCGAATGGAGACTCATGGACGGGCGCTTTTGGGGTCGACGGTGACGGGCATTTAAGGCCCTTGTCCCCCACTGTCAAAGTTAGGTGAAGACCACTGTTCATCCACTGTTCATGCACTGTTCCCGCACTGTTACAACTACCACCAACGTTACATTTTTACCCTCCTCTACGTTGACACCTGTCGGTGACCCCTTGAGCTATAAAAGGAGGCCCATGCACAACGTAGAAAGGGTTCGGAACCTAGACAGCTCTCTTGCTCGGTGTAGCTAGCTCTTCAAGCTCCCGAGCCCAAGAACTCAATACAATCTAAGCAGGAGTAGGGTTTTACGCGTCCGTCGCGGCCCGAACCTGGGTAAACTGCCCGCGTGTGTTCCTCGATCTGCTCTTCGCGCTCCCTCCGCTCCTTTACCGCAACGTAGAAGGGGCTCCGGTCCCATAGGTGCTCGTGGGAGGACAGTTTCCCCCGACATCTTTGGCGCGCCAGGTAGGGGGCGTCGAGGTTGTGCGAACCTGATCCGGCGCTCACGCGGGCGCATTCTTCATCAACCTCTCCAGCTTCATCGACTTCATCAGCAACAAAAACATGGCCCCGAAGAAGAAGGCTTCGGAGGTCGCAGGCCCGTCTGCATCGATCCCACCACCACCAGAACCAACGGTTGGTGGAGGAGATGCTGGCGGAAGGGTGGTCGCCGGCGAGGAAACTCACGGCGCCACCAAGTCCAAGGACAAGACGGACGACCGGGCAAATTCCAAAGCCTCGGTGTTCGTGGATGCACCACGTCCATCTCAGCAGACGACAGGCCAGCAGCGCCGTGGTACAGGAGGTACCATCCGCTTGCTGGGGCAAGGACAAACCGGAGGATCGCGGGACGCTCAAGGCCATCGTCCTGGCGCGAGCAAGGCGCGGTCGCCGGGGCGGGAGACTGCTCCTTCTAACCCTGTTAGATGTCCGAGCATATCTCGCTCCTCGCACCGCTCGCCGCCGCTCCCCTCCTCCCCAGCAGAAGCTCTCGCAAGAGCGCAACTGCTCCTCGACTTCCCTCCAGCGGCAGACAAGGCCGAAGACTGGAGGGCGACGATCCAAAGCCTCATCGCCTTTGCCAACAACGACACGCCGCAGCAGCCGGCGACCTCACAGCCACGGCAAGTCGACCAGACGAAGGCCGACGGCGACAAGACCGCCGGGGGTGCAACCACCGTGCACTCCCCGCCGCGGAAGCAGAAGACGCCTCCCCGCCGGATCAACATCGACGACGACTCCACGACGTCGTCGGATCCGCGGGCTCGTCGGGACCAGCGCCAAGTCCTTGACGATCGGCGACAAGAGGATGCTCGGACGACAATCGAGCGCCGACGAGAAGCCCGGCGATAATCGGATCAGCGCGCTGGGACCGCTGTCGACACGCACGCGCCCGGTGAACCAGGCGACTTGCCGTACGCGGTAGGTTGCCCTGCGTTCACCCGTGAGCTGCGGCGCGTCCAGTGGCCCAGCATGAAAAATTTCAAGCCCAACGTACCCGAGAAGTACGACGGCAAGACGCACCCCTCGGAGTTCCTCAGCATCTACACCATCGCGGTGCAGGCTGCCGGGGACGCGACGAGAAGATATTAGCCAACTACTTCCCGCTGGTGCTTAAGCCAAACGTCCGTTCTTGGCTTATGCACTTGCCGGAAGGCTCCATTTCTTCGTGGGCAGATTTGTGCCACCAGTTTGTTGGCGCCTTCACAGGCGGCCACAAACCCCATGGCCAGGAGAGTGATCTCCACATCTTGGCCCAGAAGGAAGGAGAACCCCTGCGCAAGTACATTCAACGATTCAGCCGCGTGCAGCACAACATTCCCGATGTCCACCCCGCCGCGGTTATCAGCGCGTTCCACCAGAACGTGCGTAACCGCCGCATGCGGGAAGAGATGGCCATGACCAAGATACGGGATGTCAGCAAGCTCTACGCTCTGGCTGACAAGTGCGCGCGCGCCGAAGAGGGGAGGAAACTCCCCGGAGAGGATGCTGGCGCAGGGGGAAGCGACAGCGAGGATGCCGCCCCGGCAAGGAAGAGCCGGCGGCAGAACAATAGAAAGAAGAAGAGCAAGGAAGTGCTAGTCGTCGAGCAGTCCGGCAAAGAGGCTCCCGCCAAGAAGGCACAGGCTGGCGGCTCCGGCAAGGAGCCTGCCCCTGTGGCGGCAGCTGACAAGCAGGACGGCTCCGACAAGCAATATTGCAAGATCCACCGCACCAAGGGCCACGACCTTTCGAACTGCAAGCGAGTCGAGTACCTCGTAGAGCAGCAGAAGGCTGAATACGAGCGGCGCGACAAGGAGAAGGCCCAAGGTGGCGGAGGAGAGCCAAGCAAGAAGCGGCCATTCAATGGCCGGGGAGGACGCCGCGGCAAGGCCAAGCAGCGGCAAGGTGATCGACCTCCCCGGGGCCGCGACAAGGATGAAGAAGAAGACGACGACGACGACATGGAGGAAGGAGATAACAGCGAGCAGGAGTTCCAGAAGGCCACAGAAGTTCTGTGTGTCGACGGAGGCGCCTCTCTGCATACTTCCCACCGCCAACTCAAACAGTGGGTGCGGGAAGTAAACGCAGCTGAGCCGCCCGTCGAGTCACGCAGGCTGCTGAAGTGGTCCAGCACGCCCATCATTTTTGATCTCGAGGATCACCCTGACCGCACAACGGAGGTCGGGTGCTTGCCGATGTTGGTCTCACCCACCATCCGCAACCTCAAGGTCACCAAAATGTTGGTTGACGGCGGGGCCGGCCTGAACTTGATCTCCTCGGTTGTGATCAAGAAACTCCAGATCCCAGACGGCGAGCTCGAAGAAACCGGTTCGTTCCAAGGAATAAACCCGGGGAGGAGCAAGCCGAAGGGGAAGATTACTCTGCCAGTGACCTTTGGCGGGGAACTCAACTTCAGGACGGAGAGGATAACCTTCGACGTGGCCGATATTCCATTGCCATACAATGGGATACTTGGACGTCCTGCCCTCGCCAAGTTCATGGCAGCTTCCCATTATGCCTACAACGTACTCAAGATGCCGGGCCGATAAGCGTCATCTCTGTCCCTGGCGACAAGAAGGACGCGCTTATCTGCGCCGACAAGATATACCGGGATGCAGCAGCCGCGGCAGAAAGCAACACACTTGCCGCTGAAGCTCCCGGGGGGAAGACCAAGACCAAGTCCGGCAAGAGCTCTGGGGCCCACTCCGGCAAACGCACCTCTTCGGAGTGCTGCGCTGCCATCGAGGACGTTCCATCGAGCTCCACCGGCAAGTGTAAGAAAGGAATGGCAGCTCCACCGGCAACCAAGAAGGTGTCCGCCAAGGAGGACGGCACTGGTGGTACCTTCACCATCAGTGCTACACTCGACAACAAATAGGAAAGCGCGCTCGTTGCCTTCCTGCGGGCGAATGTCGATGTGTTTGCATGGCAACCATCTGACATCCCTGGCGTTCCCAGGAAGGTAATTGAGCACAAGCTTGCTGTTTGTCCTCATGCGCGACCCGTCAAGCAGAAGGTCAGGAAGCAAGCCGTGGAGCGCCAAGAATTCATCGCTGAAGAGATAAAGAAGCTAGAAGCAGCAGGCCTGGTTAGAGGCGTGATCCATCCCACGTGGTTAGCAAATCCAGTTGTCGTGCGAAAGGCCAACGGGAAGTGGAGACTATGTATAGACTTCACTGATGTGAATAAAGCATGTCCCAAGGATCCATTTCCCTTGCCGCGCATTGACCAGATTGTTGACTCCACCGCTGGATGTGAGCTACTTTCCTTCCTTGATGCATACTCAGGCTACCACGAGATATTCATGGCCAAGGAAGATGAAGAGAAGACTGCATTCATTACTCCATGTGGCACATATTGTTTCATACGCATGCCCTTTGGATTGAAGAATGCAGGATCAACATTTGCAAGGGTGGTGCACACTGCTTTTGAGCCACAAATCCACAGAAATGTAGAAGCTTACATGGATGACATAGTGGTCAAGAGCAAGAGCAAAGATACCCTGATCCGAGACTTGGAAGAAACATTTGCAAATCTGCGCAAGATCCAGCTCAAGTTGAACCCCGAGAAGTGCGTCTTTGGAGTCCCCTCCGGCAAGCTTCTTGGGTTCTTTGTGTCCCAGAGGGGGATTGAAGCCAATCCCGACAAGATAAAAGCCATCGAGCAGATCGAAGCCCCGAAGCGCGTCAAGGACGTAAGGAGGCTTGCTGGTTGTGTGGCTGCCCTCAGCAGGTTCATTTCAAAGTCTGCAGAACGCGCCCTGCCTTTCTTCAAAATTTTGAAGAAGGCAGGTCCTATGAAATGGACTCCGGAAGCGGAGGCAGCGCTGCAGGATTTGAAAGGATACTTATCCTCCACTCCAATACTTGTCGCGCCTAAACCACAAGAGAAGTTCCTGCTGTACTTAGCGGCAACCAATCAAGTGGTTAGTGCTGCGTTGGTAGCGGAAAGGGAGGCAGAGGAAGAGCCCACACCTCCGGCAAGCGAATCCAGCGACAAACAGGGGGCTCCACCGGCAAGCTCTGGCCCCGACAAGGACAACTCTGCGCAGGAACTAGGAGAAGTGCGAAGGAAGATGGTGCAGCGCCCAATGTATTTTGTAAGTTCCCTCTTGCAGGGGGCTAGATCGAGATACTCTGGGGTGCAGAAGTTGCTTTTCGGTCTCCTCATGGCCTCGAGAAAGCTGCGCCATTACTTCCAAGCACATGAGATAACAGTGGTCACTCGCTTTCCGTTAAAAAGGATATTGCAGAATCCAGAAGCAACAGGCAGGATCGTCGAGTGGGCACTGGAGCTGTCGAGCTTTGGTCTCAAGTTTGAGAGTACTTCAACTATACAGAGCAGAGCTTTGGCAGAATTCATAGCTGAATGGACCCCAACACCAGATGAAGAAGTTCCAGAGGCAAGCGTCCCCGTACAAGAAGCGACCAGCGAATGGGTAATGTACTTTGATGGTGCTTTCTCGCTGCAAGGCGTCGGTGCCGGCGTGGTACTCATAGCGCCCACCGGAGAGCACCTCAAGTATGTTGTCCAGATGCACTTTCCCAAGGAACAAGCGACAAACAATACTGCTGAGTATGAAGGTTTGCTTCCGGCCTCAGGATTGCGGCCGAACTTGGGATCAAGAAGTTGATTGTGCGGGGAGATTCGCAGTTGGTGGTCCGACAAGTAAATAAGAGTTACCAGAGCCCTTTGATGGAAGCTTATGTAGATGAAGTGAGGAAGCTTGAAGAGCACTTTGAAGGTCTGCAAATGGAGCACGTCCCGAGAGCTAAGAATGATATTGCAGATGGCCTCTCAAAGTGTGCTGCAATGAAGTTACCTGTGGAATCAGGGACCTTCTTGCTCAAGCTAACTCAGCCATCCGTTACACCATCAATTGGGCAGAACAAGAAGAGAAAGTTGGTCTCCGGTGACTACTTGCCGGCGGATCTCCCTGAAGCCGCCGCCAAGGTCCCCAAGATCAACAACCAAAACGCTGAGGAACAGTTTGCTCCTGCAGACCCAAGGGTCTGTACAGTTGAAGCAAGCATTCCCGACAAGCCTTGCCCCGGCAGGCTTGCTGGGGGACCATCAGCTCCGGCAGAACCAGAGGTTCTTGCCGTAGAAGCTGGGGTTCCCGCAGCGGCCCTCATGCCTTTAGTCCTTTCCGTTGAGCCTCGGGCTCCGGCATGGGCGCAGCAAATCGTCCTTTTTTTGCAAACTGGAGAACTTCCCGACGACCCAGAAGAGATAGAGAAAATAACTAGGCAGTCAAGTATGTACCAGTTCGTGGATAACGAACTGTACAGAAGAAGACTCAATGGTGTCAGGTTGAAGTGCATTTCCAGAGAAGATGGACAGAAGCTGTTGGCAGAGATACATGGAGGCATATGTGGCCACCACATTGGCGCAAGGGCACTTGCCGGGAAGGCGTTCCGGCAAGGGTTCTTTTGGCAAGAAGCCCTACAAGATGCAACTGCACAAGTAACCAAGTGTGAAGCGTGCCAGTTCCATGCTAAGCAAATTCACCAGCCAGCTCAAGCTCTCCAGACAATTCCTTTATCCTGGCCCTTCTCGGTCTGGGCGCTCGATATCCTCGGTCCCTTTCCCCGCGCCGTCGGGGGCTTTGAATACTTGTACGTTGCAATCGACAAGTTTACAAAGTGGCCAGAAGTGGAACCAGTGAGAAAGGTGACAGCACAGTCAGCAGTCAGGTTCTTCAGGTCAATTGTTTGCCGTTTCGGAATCCCTAACAGGATCATCACCGACAACGGCACACAGTTCACAAGTCGCACCTTAATGCAGTACGTCCAAGATCTTGGCGCCAAGGTCTGTTTCGCTTCTGTTGCTCACCTGAGGAGCAATGGTCAAGTGGAGAGGGCCAATGCTGAAGTGCTGCGCGGACTCAAGACAAGAACCTTCGACAGGCTGCGCAAGTGCGGAAGAAACTGGATAGAGGAGTTACCGGTGGCTCTTTGGTCAATCAGAACGACACCAAGTCGAGCCACCGGGCAGACACCCTTTGCTCTTGTCTATGAAGCATAGGCAGTTCTCCCCACGGAACTCGTATACGGATCTCCTCGAGTACTTGCTTATGATGAGCTCGAGCAAGAGCAACTGCGACAAGATGATGCATTGCTCCTTGAGGAGGAACGTCTCCAGGCTGCTGTACGAGCTGCTCGATACCAGCAAGCCTTGCGCCGCTATCATAGCCGCAAGGTTAAGGCCAGGAGTCTCGAGGAAGGCGACCTTGTTCTTCGGCGTGTTCAGTCCGCCAAGAATTCCAACAAGTTGACGCCGAAGTGGGAAGGCCCTTATCGGGTGAGACAAGTCACAAGGCCCGGTGCTGTCCGCCTTGAGACCGAAGAAGGCTTACCGGTGAGAAATTCCTGGAACATAGAGCATCTTCGCAAGTTTCACCCATAAGGCACGGTTGCCGTGATCCGCTCCGGCAACCACCTTTTGTACGAGTATTGCCGCTGTCGCATGTAAACCTTTGTACAAAGCCGGGCGCAGATCCCGTGCATTAGTAAAGCTTTTGTGTTTCGCACTATTTGCCATTTCCATGCTTTTCTTCGTTATTTGCATGCATTGTTTGGCATCTTGTGCAACACACATACCCGGTAAGCATTAGCACGCCGAGAGGCCCTATACTTGTTTTTCCTCTTCTTTTTCTTCCCCGCTGAAGCAGAAGGAACATACCTCGCGCACAAGTTTTCCGGGGGGGAAGGAGGTGGAGGATGAACCTAGTGATGTTCAAGAAAGAAAAGCCTTGTCGGAGGACAAGCAATCTATGAAAGCTAAGTCACCAGAATTTGAGCAATTCAAATTTTTAAAATTTTAGTTGTCTTCCTTGAACAACCACACTTTATATGGAAAACCTGTGCGCGGAGGAACCTACCCGGGGCTAGCCACGCCCTTACTCTGTTTCGAGCACACTCAACGGCTTAAGTGAGCTGCGACAAGTGTCGCGCCCTTACTTCGTTCTTGAGTTCGCTCAGCAGTCTAAGTGCGCTGCGACTAGCTGCGGCAAGGTTGCTTGCTGACAAGGTCTTTTGCCAGCAGGCTGCTCGGAGTCCAGCACTCAGCGCTCGCGGCAAGGGCCCCTTGCCGGCAAGTTCCCTGAAAGCGTAGGGTAAAAAGCATACAAAGTAAAGGACCAAAAGCAAGGGAGACAACACCGCATTGATTGCCCAAAAATAAGATAATATGTTACAGAGATAACTTGTTGCGATAACTAATAGATTCTTGTCCAATAATGTGCCTTGCAGCGGCAAGGGAAACAGAAAGAAAGGGACCTAATCTACGTGGTCGCCTTCACGCCTTGAGATCTTGTTCACCTTGGCGACGATGTGGGCGACCTGCGCCTTCAACGCCTCCTGATCTGCATCGTCCGGCAAGCGGCGGAGGACGTTCACAAGATTGATGCCAGGGTTGCGGTAGACTATCTTCGTCAAGATGCGCTCCAGAGTGCCCGCGCAGAGCTGACGCGACTTGTCGGCCAGCTGCGCGGGGAGCTTCTCCTGCAGCCGTGCAAGCGCCGGCGCGATTCCCCTGAAGAAGAGACTTAACTTGGCGCTGTGGGGGAGATTCTCGTCCGAAGAGTACACAAGGTGCTCCACCCTCAGTGCCATCAGCTCCTTGTCAATGTTTGCAGCGGAAGCGACCAAATCGTCAGTCCACTGCTCCACTGCCCGGCTGAACTGGTTCGCCGAGACGGCGGCGCTCTCCACCAGGCCTCGTTCCTTGCGGAGCTCGTCCTTCAGCTTCATCTCGCGATCCCGGGCAGCGTCGAGTGAATCAGTCAGAGTGGAGACCTTCAACTCCAAGTCAGCGATTGAGTCTTTGGCGGCAGTAAGCTCGTCGCCCTTCTTGGAGAGGCGTACCTGCAAGTCTGAGTTGGTGTGGGCATCTTTCTCGCGCTCCATATTGAGCGCGGTGACCCTGTCCTCACTCGCCTTCAGGTACCGCTCCAGCTGGTCCACCTTTAGCTCCAGGTCCTTCTTGGCGGTTTCTGCGGCAGCCGCGGCATCCTTTGCCTCCTTCAGGGCCCCGCCAATGGCCCGTCGTCATGGGCGTCGAGCTCAACCTTCCGCTGGTTGAGCGCCCCCTCCCGCCGAGACAGTTCCTCGGCGTCCAGCCGCTGCCGCTCTTCTACCTCGGCCTTCTCCAGCAGGAAGGCTTGCTGCTCCCCGGCAAGCTCTTCCCGTTCCTCCGCCAATTGGCGGAGGGCTGCCTGGTTGGCGGCGCGGAGCTCCGTGGCATGCTTCTCCAAGTCGACTCCAGCCTTGGCGGCAAGAGCTTCCCGGGAGTCCAGCTTCGCTTGCCTGGCCCGGTAAAGGGCCAGGAGCCGGCGAAGGAGCTTCTCCTCTTCGGGATCGTCTCCACCGCCAAGTGCTTCAACGACCTTCAACCCCGCGGAGGCGAGGACCTCTCCGTCATAGGTCTCTCCCTCCATGGGGGCTCGCGACGAAGACGCCCACGGGACTTGTATAAAGATCCCGTTGGGGGCTTCAAGATAGACGCCCGACCGCTTAGTGGATGCGGAGGGGTCGGCGGCCGGCGCAGTGCTTGACGCTCCTGCTGCCTCCGGGCCAGCAGTGCGGTCACCGGTCCCTTCTCCACCCGCGGCATCTGCGGTCGGGGCGGTCTCCTCAGCGGCGGGCTCGTCGGCTCCAGCCATGCCCTCAGTGGCTGTGGCGTTGCCGTCGCCGCCGTGCACCTCCTCCTCGACGGTGGCCTCCGTCTCCATCCGCTCCGGGGCAGGAGGATCTAGCAGAAGAAGAAGAAAAGAGAAGATCAAGCAAATATCCAAAAAAAAGACAAGTCCGAGAAGAAGAAGTTACAACACCTACCTTCGCGGACTTCTTCGACGACAGGCTCCCTCGCCGGGGAATCCACCCTTGGCGGGGGAGTGGTGGTTCCTGCTGGCGGAGGGCCGCCCGCGCCCTCCCTTGGCGGAGTGCTCACCCTTGTCGGGCTGCTCGCCCTTGTCGGGGTACTCGCCCTTGGCGGAGTACCCGTCCTTGGCGGAGCGCTCTCCCTCGCCGGGGAGCTCGCCCTTGGCGGGG
The DNA here is from genome assembly GCA_902687465.1 of Secale cereale. Taxonomy (NCBI): domain Eukaryota; kingdom Viridiplantae; phylum Streptophyta; class Magnoliopsida; order Poales; family Poaceae; genus Secale; species Secale cereale. The sequence goes on along the minus strand of LR738712.1, from coordinate 392,225,741 downwards.
ATTGTGGGGCATGCAGCTCGTCGGGGGCAGTCTCCGGGCGCTCCTGCGGCTGCGGCTCCACTTCTGCACGAGACAAACAAGACAACAAGACATTAGTACAAGCAAAAACCTCGAGCGCGCCCGACAAACAGAAAATTCAAGACCAAACTTACGCTGAGGGCTGCGCTGGGGGCTGCTCCTCAGAGCAGCGGGTTGATCCGGCAAGTTCGCCGCTGGCGTGTCCCCAGTCGCCGTGGCGGGCGAGTCGTCTTCAACCTCGACCACAGGGATCTTGGCCCTCTTCGCCATCCGCTGGGCCAGGGACCTCAAAGCAAAGCAAAAACAAGATCAGAACCAACAAGGAAAATCAAGACAGAATCAAAGAAGTTACAAGTTGCGAGTACTTACTCCTCTTCCTCGTCGTCGTCGGAGCTGAGGGCGGAGAAGTCGAACACCACCTGAGATGCTCCCGCGCGAGGAGCAGGAGGAGAAGGCTCCCTCGGGCGCTTGGCGGTCTCCGGGGCTGGGGGCTGCGAAGACCCAGCCTCCGTTGACGCCGAGGCCCGAGGAGCAGGCGGAACGGCCGTTTCGCTCCGGGAGGATCCCCCTCCGCTTGGCGCCGGTGCGCGGGGCGCCTCCGTCGCGGCTTGCCTCGCCCTGGTGGCGCGCGTCGCCCGGCGCGCAGGCTGGTGTCTAGGCGCCTACGGCCTCGTCGTTGTAGCCGCCTTGCGGAGGCGCTTCCTCGGTGTTTGCTTAGGACTTGCCGGAGGCGGGGAGTTCTCTGAGGACGAGGAGGCGTCGTCATTAAGTCCCAGAGATCCGCCGGTGTCTTCATCGGCCTCGACGTCCTCCTCCTCCTCCTCCCCGGAAGGCCCGCTGGGCCCAGCACCTTGCTCGGCGGCTCCGCTCCCTCCGGCGGCTCCGCTCCTTCCGGCAACTCCGCTCCCTCCGGCAACTCCACTCCCTCCAGCGGCTCCGCTCCCTCCGGCAACCTCGCTCCCTGCGGCGACCTCGCTCACAACCCCAGGTATCCCGGAAAGCCTCAGGGAGGGGACCCCGGCAAACTCCTCGGGCGGAAGCTTGAGCAGCCTGCGGATCTCTGCCTCCTCTGCTTGGCACGCCTCGTCCGCGGCCTGCGCCTCGTCGACGGTGAATCCGAAATCTCCCGCCGCTGCGGCTGCGGCGGCTTCTTCCATCCGGGAAGCAATATAAGCTATATCCCGGGCCGTAGTGGCCCGGGTAAGGCCCCTGATCTCCTCGGGGTTCTTGGGCACCTCGACCAGATTATCGAAGAAACTCAGCACTGTATCCGGCGGCGGCTCGATCCAAGTGGGGACGATGCCATGGGAGTCGCACTCCGGCATCATCACGCGCAAGGAGTCGCAGGCAGTGCTGTTGCACAGTGGCACTACTCCCTTGGCGGGTCTGAACCACTCTAGATGGGCCGGGTCGTGCTTGAAGAGCTCTCGGACCATTCCTTTCAGCTCCAAAGCGGTGAAATTGAAGTTTAATCCTGGGCGCAGCCTCATGATATCCGCCGCATTGCCAAATTCCCATGCGCCCCTCTTCCTCTCTTGTAGAGGGGTGATGCGGCGGCGGAGGAAATCTGCCCCAACCTCCCCGATGGTCAGATTAGCTACCCGGAGACGGATGATCCTGACGAGGGCAATACTAAGCGTGTTGTCCTCCGGGGCTAATTCGCTCCAATTCCTACCGCGCACTATGGCTGTTGTGCGCGGCGCAGTGAAAGGCTCCGGCCTATCCTCCACTATCCAACACCAGTCTGCGCGCCATTCTTCCCACTTGCCGCGGAGTTCTCCCTTCAGGTAAGAATCCTTCTTGTTCAACCGGAAGATCCAGGAGATGCCGCCGGAGAGGGGAGCGCCAGCCTCTACTCTAGGCATAAAGAAATGGCGAAAGAGTGCTATGTTTGGATGGATCCCAACATAGTTTTCGCACAGATGTGCGAAAACAGCCATCGTAAGGATGCCGTTGGGGGTAAAGTCAAGAAGGTGGAGGCCATATGTGTTCATAATGTCACAGAAAAACTCCGAGTACGGAGGGCACAACCCACAGTGAAAGAAAGCAGCGAAGAAGAAATACCCGCCGGGGAATAAATCTCTGGCGATGGCAGGGAAGGCTCTGGTGCGGGGATGAGCTTTGGTCTCCCCGGACCAGAAGAGATAATACTTGTTCCGCAGCTCCTTCGCGCTGAGCCTCGGCGCGAAGACCACGTTCCTCTTCCGCAGGGCGGCAAGCTTCGCCGCCTGCTCGGATTTCTCCTTCTTGGCCTTGTCCGCTTTCGCCTTCTCGCTCTTCGGAGCCATGGCGGAGGCGGTGAGGGAAGAGGCGAGGAGCTCGACGGCGCCGCGGATGCGGAAGACGGCGGAGGAGGGGTGGAGGCAAAGTGCAGCGGAGGATTTCTGGAGGATGAAGACGCAATGAAGGCGAAGGAGGGAAACTGCCCCTGCTTCCTCTGCTTTTAAGGGGGAAGTGGGGGACGCTCCGCATTTCCCATTAAAGAACGAGGCCACGATCTCTCCCATGACGCCGCAATCGGCGCATGCCGTTAGGGAGAGGCGCGGCGGATATGGAAGGAGATACGGCGTGCCGTGGGCCGCGTGTGCCCGTGCACTGTCTTGGGCCTGGCCCAACAGCGCTCGGCACCGTGTGTGGCCCAGGCCCGGGGGCTCCTGTCGGTGTACTAAGATAGGGGTACCTTAGTACCCCAACTTGTGCACGGGCAGTAGCAGCTCCCCGCGGCAGGGCTCACCACGTGCTCGCCGGAAACCTTCTCGGTCCTTATGAAGCCATTCAAAAACAAAGTATACAAGACAGAAGATCAAAACCCCGGCAAGTGGGGCTTGCCGGGAAGGCCGTCCCAGGCTCAAGATTATCACATTAACACAAGGCCCTGGCAAGAGGAGCTTGCCAGGAAGACCAGAAGACAGCATCTCAGAAGACATGCCTCGACGCACCCTGCGCCCCGGCGGGCCCCGAGGAGCGACAAGCTTCCGGGCCCGGCAAGATTATGGCCCCGGCAAGGTGCTTGCCGGGGAGAACTATGCTGTGTGCCCGCGCTCCAGCTCATCGGCCCACGCGTCGCCCTGGGGCCCTTCTAGGGACGCGTGGCGGATGGCTGTGCAGCCTGGGGGACACGGTGGCTAGCCACGATGACGAGGCTACCGCTGTGGCGAATGGAGACGCATGGACGGGCGCTTTTGGGGTCGACGGTGACGGGCATTTAAGGCCCTTGTCCCCCACTATCAAAGTTAGGTGAAGACCACTGTTCATCCACTGTTCATGCACTGTTCCCGCACTGTTACAACTACCACCAAAGTTACATTTTTACCCTCCTCTACGTTGACACCTGTCGGTGACCCCTTGAGCTATAAAAGGAGGCCCATGCACAACGTAGAAAGGGTTCGGAACCTAGACAGCTCTCTTGCTCGGTGTAGCTAGCTCTTCAAGCTCCCGAGCCCAAGAACTCAATACAATCTAAGCAGGAGTAGGGTTTTACGCGTCCGTCGCGGCCCGAACCTGGGTAAACTGCCCGCGTGTGTTCCTCGATCTGCTCTTCGCGCTCCCTCCGCTCCTTTACCGCAACGTAGAAGGGGCTCCGGTCCCATAGGTGCTCGTGGGAGGACAGTTTCCCCCGACAATACGCTTCCAATTCTATTGCTATGTGAGTTTCTCAAACATATTTATTAGGTAATTTATATTGTTAATTCCAAAATAGTTGACAACTTATTTCCATTAATAACTTATTTTAATTCTTCAAAAAATGTACGGAAGATGGTATACAAAATGTACTACACTGATGGTGCAGAATTAACTTATCAGGAGAAATATCATCTTATCTCATTTATTAATGATGTTGAGAATTACAATATATATTATCAAACTCCTCCACATTATGGTCAATATGTGCCACTAGTGCATGTGTTGAACTACGGTAACATCCATGGAGATTGCATGGTAAGATTTTTACTATTACGACATCAGTGCATCTTTTGCATAAATTCTTCTAAAACTAAGCTACATTGCTAACTACAAAGTTATTACTATGTTTTTCAACAGAAAATCCCGAAGGATTGTGTGCCTATTCTGATGTTTACGAAAGGTCACCTTGATGTTATGAGCTTACGACCAGGTCATTCTATGCATCACTGGTGTTCATACCAGATCTAACACCGTTGAAGACATGACAATTAAAGATTGGAAAAAAATGTATGGTCAATCGTAGGGAGCTACTTAGAAGCCACATTGTGCGAAGCGCAAGAATTAGGGATAGGATGATCTCCATTCTCCATAATGGAGAGTCGGGGTCAATCTTGTTTTATGCTATTTTACCTTAGAGAGGGTAGTTGGTCCTATGATAGAGGAGTAGGTCCTAGGTACAATGTGTTATTATGAGCAGTTGCTATATGACATTGATGTATTATGATGATAAGTTGTTAATGATATGATGATGGTGATGATGAGTTATTATATCATTGGGTTAAAGAACCGCGGATTATTTTCAAGTGGATAGATCCTAAGTGACCAAGTCATGGATTATCACGATAATCCATGACTTGGTCACTTAGGATCCATCTACTTGAAACTAATCCATAGTTCTTTTAACCAGTGATGTAATAACTCATTATGATGTAAATATAATCTCTAAGCTACTACTGTATGAAAACTTGTATAATGGTGTATGAATACGACATAAAATGAAAAAGAAATAGAATACGACATAATAGTAGTAGCGCGGGCACAAAAGCACGCTGCTAGTAATTACCAGTAGCGCTTTCTTTAGAATGCACTACTACTAGGTACGTATAGCAGTAGCATGTTTAGAACAGCGCTATTCCTAACCTTTAGTTGTAGCGATGTATCAGTAGCGCGGCTATCCGCGATACTGCTAGGCCAAAAACCGGCGATACTGCTAGCCTTTTCCCAAGTAGTGTTTCTTCGAGTAAATTTCATGAAGAGTTTTATGTAAGACAACAACCCCTTCCAAGATGTTTCTCCTAGGCATGAAAGCCGTCTGACTCAGTTGCACCACCAAGTGGGAAATCAGTGTCAATCTATTGGTTCCAACTTTCATAATATTTTGAAACTCACATTCAGAAGACATATCAGTCGAAACTGTTCAATACGGACTGCTCCGTCTTTCTTTGGCAACAATTTTATTATTCCAAAGTTAAGATTGAAGAGTTGCAAGTGACTATTGAACAAGTCCTGAAACATGGGTAAGGGGTATCCCTTTATGACATGCAAGCATTTCTTGTAGAATTCGGTAGGGAACCCATCTGGTCATGGCGCCTTATTCGGTTTCATTTGTGAAATCACCTCACAAACCTCTTTCTCAAAAAATGGTGCAGACAAGATCTCATTTTCATCTGATCGAAGCTGAGGAATGTCCTCAACTATGATCTTATGAGGGACACATCATTGTCCAAAGGAGGCCCAAAGAGTTGTTTATAATTTTTTCGAGATATAAAGCTTAAGGTTCTCATGCCCCACCACTGTCCCTTCATCCCACTCTAGCTGGATGATTTTCTTTTTCCTGTGCTTGCCATTTGCAATCACATGGAAAAATTGAGTATTTTCATGCACTTGGAGAACTTTGAGAACCCTAGCACAAAGCCCACTTCATTTCTTCTTCTCTAAGAAGAACTCATAGTTTCTGCTCAGCCTCAGCCTAAGTAGCCTGCTCAAACCTATTGAGAAAGTTAGATTCCTCTTTGAGATCTAAATTGTTGATCAGTTGGATTAGTTTGTCTTTTTCTTGCTTGTAAATCTCGCTTTCATTTCTGGCGCAACCCCTTAAAATTGTCAATGATGTCTAATCTTATTTTGCCACCTTTTAGTAGTGGACTTACCACTTTATAGGCTTAGCCCATTCCCTTGCAATGATATCCAAGAACCCCTCCTTTTCAAACCAACTTAATTCAAGAGATAAGAGATTCTTGTTAGCCATATGAGTCGCTTTACCCGAGTCCAGTAACAAGGGTGTGTGGTCCGAGATTGCATGCTGCATAACATGCACCGATACCAAAGGGTATTTTTGTTCCCATTCCACAATAGCCAGCACTTTGTACAACTTCTTATAAGTTGGAATAGGTAATGAATTTTCCCACATGAATTGTCTACCCATAACATCGATCTCTCGTAGATTGAGACTTTCAATAATCACTTTGAACATGAATGACCACCGGCCATCGTAATTGACATTGTTCTACTCTTTTATCCTTCTGATAATGTTAAAATCTCCTCTAACTAAAATTGGCAACCTTTTCTCCCCACAGATCCTGACTAGATCAGCTAGGAAGTCAGTTTTCAATTCAGATTGGGTTGCACCATACACGGCCACGAGAGCCCACTAAAACCCAACAATTTGGATCTCACCTAATATTTAACAGCGTACTCTGCTCGCACCACATTAAACACCACTAAAGTGCCACACTTTACCCCCAATAAGATCCCGCCGGATCGTGTTCTAGGAGGCAAATAGTGCTAGTCAAAATCAACTCCACCCTATAAGGTTCCTAGAAATTGTGATGTGAAATTATCTCTACCAATTTTAGTGAGGGCAATAAAATCTAATTTATGCTCAATTTACGCTTCTGCAAGGAACCTTTTTTAGCCAAGTCTGCAAGACCTCTTCTATTCCAAAATTTCCTTTCATAGGTCATCATGATTTTCATTGTATGTTTGACCCTTGCACTTATCCATACTGCCGATGTCAGATGAACTTTCCTCTTCCAAGAACGTTTTTTGTTTATCCGCCAGCCCGTTCGCGTCTGCGAGACCGGTAGCAGCTTGTGTCATACTCTCTAGTTGGATATGAACTCTAGCTCCCTCGGGCTCTACTCCTTCTAACTCAGCCTCAGCCTCCGAAGAGTATTTTTGTTGTGTGATGCTTCATACAAACTTCCAATCTTTTGGTTAGTCTAAACTTATTTTCTGCATTGGCCGATTCTTACACTTCAATTTTCATTTGTGGGTTGTTATATGTGTTCTATTTGCTGTAAAAAATTTGAATCCATTGGCATTCATATATTACTGGAGACAAGTACAATCAGTGATATGTGTTATGTTTGTATTTTTGGAGAGATGTTTATATCTAGCAAGCTTGTACTGGGCCTGAGCAACCCTTCTTTCCTCTTCTCACCGACGTTCTCAGGAATGCTCATTCTAGACTGCGTTCCAGAAACAGTAATTGCGCGCTAGCATGTACATGGTATGAGGACCTCCACACCTGTATTCTCTACCCTCTATCAACAGAATGATAAGCTCTATGTGTATTCACGAAAAATGTTATGCACTGTTGTTTTTAGTTACTTTAAAGAAAGGCCAGCATTTTTTAATAACAAGTGCCTCTTTTGCTTCCTAATAAGGTGAGCTCTTGTATGTTCTCCATGTGTTGGCTCAATGTTTTTTTACCTGCACTTGTTCACGTATTTTTGTGTTTTTTTAGGAAAGGGGGGGGGGGGGCGCCCCCTGTATAAATATTACTCAAAGATGACGATTTAGACCAAGCGTAAAGCCGTAAGGAGAAGTAATCTAGCCAAGACTTGGCAGCTCACAACTCTATGGAAGATATGGGATTCCAGGAATGATGTTGTCTTTCGCAGTGAAAATTAATAGTTTCTTGCTCACCATCGGGAACATTCGTAATCTTCCGCATGATATTAATATTTGATTTTTTTGTAACAAGCATAACATATGAAGAATATTCCTCTAGCTGCATTTCCCTTTGGACCAGGGGAGTGTTCTCATTTAAATATCTCACGAATACATCTATAGAGGGGAGTGCAAATTCCATCGGTGTTAATCCGGCAACAAAAACTGCTGAGTTCATTTTGGTGTGTATTTTTATTACTTTATCTTTTACCTTGATTTAAACAATGTTACCTGTTCGAATACTGAAACTATGATGGAGATTATATATGCCTTCGTCCTTTTTCATGTCGTCTCTATTGAGATAGATGCCCGTTATATTTTACTGTTTCATAATTAGGAGACGAGTTCAGATTTCAATTATTTTTCATTAGCCACATGGAGAAACATATGTTAGTAGTGATCTTTTCTTATCTAAAAAATGGAGTATTATATATTTTATACAACATGCGAAGCATATCAAAGCATTGATGTGCACCTAGATTCATAATACATCACTACTAGGGAAAACCCTAGTAGTAGCGCTGGTTTTTTGCCTAGTAGTAGTGCAGGTGGCCGCGCTACTAATGCGGCGCTATAGCTAACTTTTGGCAGTAGCGTTGGTTGAGATAGCGCTACTCCTATCCCAACTTAGCAGTAGCATTGGTCTGCCCAGCGCTACTGGTATGTAGTTGTAGCGCTGGCCACCAGCCCGCGTTACTAACCTACCCAGGCTACTTCTTCTTGTTAACTAGCAATACTGCTATTCGTACGCATAATATTTTTTCTACTAGGTATTTGCGGTGTATTTGCATATGTTTTATACGGTAGTCTATTCATATCATAAACACATAATAGTCTCATCATAGCATACAGATAATATTCTCATCATATCATCACTTCATCCAACACAAATTATGTCTCTCATCATCATCTCGATATATATAGTGAAACAAGTTATGTGACATGTCTCGAAGAGCGGTCACATACAGATGTTTCATCATCTATATCTAAATTATGATATAGAAGAGAAGAGCGATCACTATGAGCAAGAGCGCGATAATGTAGTAGTTCTTGAGGAGCAGATTCCAATCCCTCTCTCGCCCTAGAATAAACCTCAAGTAACTATATTCCTCTTTGGCTCTGCTATCGAACCCTCTCTGGCTGCCGCCCGAGAACCTCGACACCTGTGCCTGACACTGTGGCCACTCATCGTAGACTCCTGGAACCTTCCCTATGTACACGACGTAGCACTTCTTCGCCATCGATGATCTATATACCTGCATCGTCACGTGATGAATTCAGCGATAATATGCAACATAATATATTGATGAGCAACACGAAGAGACATGGTTAGCAAATACAAGCAACATATCGTAAACATAACTAATGAAGTTCATTGTACCAAAGCTAATTAACTAGAGTGATCGACGCTAGTTGTGGAGGAGGGTTTATGTAAAAAAGTTTCAATCTACATAAGTTCAAAGTTTCGTCATATAAAAAGTAGCTACTGAGTAAACGGACACATTGTCATCGGCAATCACTACAACATGTCGTGCCATACATCTAAATCAGGGAGGATGTCACTGAGCTGCGTGAAAGGCTTCAGGTCGAGACGCTGAGAGGCTACGCGCGTTCGTACGTCAGCCCGCGACATTGGCTTTTCTTCGTAGAACATCCCTGTTTTTTCACGAACTCCTTCATGATGACTTGGTAAAGTTCATGCTGGATGTGATAGAACTCTGCTGAGAGTCGATGATCCTGTATTGGGACCACTTAGCAGTAGCGCTGCCTGGTGGACCCGTGCTACTTCTACAAAACAAGTTGTAGCGTTGGTTGTTTCCCCGCGCTACTACTAAGTAGCAGTAGCACGACCACTACTAAGTAGTAGTAGCGCTGCTGCCTGTGGCCGTGCTACGGCTAAGATTCTATCTATAAGGTTTCTCCTAGCAGTGAATTGTTCTGATTCGCATTGCAGTAATTCTATACAAGAATGCCACATTTACTAAACTGCTATTATTATATTTATTCATCTTCTAGACCATTCAATGTTTCTATAGCTTTTATTTTTGTCCTCATTGATTTCTTGATATTTTAAATTCCATTCATGGTGTATGTCACAATTTTGTAAATGGAACACCTGCGCATTTTTATTCATTTTATGGGCATGTACCGAGATCTCTTATGCACTTACAAGAGATATTACATTGATACACAAGTACGTAACACTTGGACCCCCATAGCTGGCACATGTTTTGATGCCAGTTTTAGTTGTATGTGGGGTGACGGTTTCTTTATAACAACATGACATTTTATGTGATGAAGGCTCAAAACTATCTTCCTCCTAGAAAATGTCATGTTGTCCTGAACAACTACCATGCCCGACACAACTAATACTATCAGCAAAAACGTCTGAAACACCACCCTCTCCCAGCAAACATCAACTAAATAAGATTTCCGCAACACCTTTGGGAGAGAAGCAGGTATCATTTGAGATGGAGAATTATGCGAAACCTCATTTCCGTTCATGTTCAGTCACTAAGGGTGGTAATTTACTGAATTTAATAAATATGTAATTATGATGATCCTTTTACAATTGGTTCCCTACTACCTTATAATGGTTTGCTTTGTTCTCTGGAAGTTTGATAAAGGTGTGTATTGTGATTAAGAAGACTTTATTATGATCAGGCTAATTGAACTTCTATGTGAGCACTACTGCAGGAATGCCTAGAAGTGGCGGGCACAAAATGGCTTGCAGTGGTGGCCCAGGCTCCTAGGGCCGCCCACCACTAACCTCCTTCCACTGCTATAACCTCACCAGTGGCAGGCGCCCGCCCACCACTGGTACTGTGCTTGAAGTGGTGGACATTTGTTCCTACCCGCCAAAAATCACTATTTTTGCATGCCACATATACCATTGAACCAGTGGCGGTCCTGCCATAGCGCCCGCCACTCGACGGATATGATAGAGAGGACCAACCTCAAGACAAGATCTCCGACCGTGAGGGTGCGAGGGCAGATGTCGCAGCTGTAGTAGCACCGCAAACCCTGCTTGTGCCTCGTGGCGGAAACGGCGGCCTAACAGCGGGCCTCCATGAGGAACACAAGATCGATCCCCCGCGAGTCATCCTGGCTCGCCTCGCTGAACGCCAGGACCCGCGGGGAGGACCACCTCAGCTCCGTAGACGAGGAAGAAGGGGGCCTCGCCAGTGAATTTCGTGGCGGTGGTGCATATGGCCATAGCATGGATTGTAGCTCGTCCAGCCAGCCATTACCGCAGGCCTCCAGTTTCTTCTTGAAGATCCTAGTCTTGAGGCTCTTGAGGACCTCAACGTTGGTGCGCTCGGCCTGGCCGTTGCTTCGTGGCTGAGCCATGAAAGCGTAGCAAACTGCGTTCCAATGTTAGCACATTATGATCTAAAGAGGCCGCTCGTAAACTGGGAGCCGTTGTCGGTGATGATGCGATTGGGGACGCCAAATCGACTCACAATGGAATTGTTGAACTTGACGACATAGCCCACCGGGATGGCGCGCACCGGCTCCACCTCCGCCCACTTGGTGAATTTGTCGATGGCGATGTAGAGGTAGCAGTAGTCTCTTTGCCGCACGAGTGAAAGGGCCCAAAATGTCTAGCACCCACATAGTGAAGGGCCATGAAAGCGGGATCATCTAGAGTCCTTTTGCAGGCTAGTGAATTTGTTTGGCGTGGTACTGGCAAGCATCATAGGACCTGACCAACTCGCTGGCATCGTGAAGCACAGTGGGCCAATAGAACCCACTATGAAACGCCTTACCCATGACGGTGCGTGACGAGGAATGATGCTCATAGTCTCCCCCGTGGATGTCAGAAAGTAGCTCGCACCCTTGCTCCTCCGTAATGCACCCTAGCGAGACGCCATCGGGGGCACCTACAGTACACCTCGCCATCTTACAAGCAGTAAGTGGTGACTTGCCGGGCCACATGTTCTGCTTCTGCATGTTCCTCCGGTAGGGTGCCGTAGAGCAAGTAAGCCTTGAGCTCCTTGACCCAGCCACCCACTTGAGGCTCCAATGCCAACAATAAGCAAGCCCTAGAGGTGGGCCCGCAGTCTGGCATGGCTAGTGCGGGTGGCAACTCCTCAAGGAGTAGTGTGGCGCCAACCGCGGTTGGTGTGGTTGAAGGCCTGAAGAGCCTCTCTTCGAAGACGCCAGAGCTCTGGAACTCGCGACGTGATGCTCGCTTGGCAATATCGTTGGCTTCCCTATTGATGTTATGCGAGACATGCTACAACTCCAGACCAGGAATCGCTTCTCAATTTTAGGTACCTCCTCTAAGTAGGCCACCATGTGCTCGTCCTTTGGCTTGTACTCCTTGTTGGAGAAATTGACGAGGAGTTGGGAATCACCCATGATGACGAGGCACTTGACCCAAGGTTGTGGCGGCCTTGAGGCCTCAATGAAGCCCTCATACTCCACGATGTTGTAGGACACCTTCTCGCCATGATGGAAGCACAGCTGGAGCACATAGTAAAGTTTGTCTTCCACTTGAGAGACGAGCACAATTCCAACCCTCGCGCCCTTCCTGGAGAAGGCCCCATCGAAATGCATGGTCCACCTGACTGGCGCTTCATCCCCAGGTAGGAGGGACTGACCCTCGTGAGGCTCTTCCTCGGAAGTGTCTGTCCATTCCACCATGAAATCAGCGAGGGTCGCTCCCTTGATGACCCCGGTGGTGCAGAATTCCAGCTGAAATGCCTGCAACTCAATGCTCCACTCGGTGACTCGCCCTGCGGCATTGGGGCTCTGCAACACCTTCTCTGGGGGGTATGCGGAAACGACCTTGATGGGATGAACCTGGAAGTAATGGCGCAATTTACTGGAAGCGACCAGAAGTGCGAGGAGGAGCTTCTATTGCATGGGGTCTCGCGCACGCGTCCCTCATCACCGTGCTCACGAAGTACACGAGCTGCTCAACGAGGTATGAGGTTTCAGCGGGAGCCGGGTCTTGAGGGGGTGCACGAGGGCCAGGAGCACCATCTTGGGGCGTAGGGACCTCATGAGGCCCTAGCGGCTCGCGAGGCTCTAACAGCCACAGGAGCTCAGGGGGGCCGCAAGCCTCGAAAAGCTCTTCCCACATTGCCATGACTGCGGCGCTAGCAGTGTACAGGGGTGGCCGCTAGCTATAGGACCAGGGGCTCACGAAAACGCGGTGCCACCATAACATGGGGGCTCGTGAGGTACCGTTTGAGGTCTTCCAAAGCAGCGTCCGCCTCAGGTGTCCATTCGAATGAACTCGTCCTCTTCACCAGATTGAAGAACGGCAGAGCGCGAATGCCGATCTTGGATATGAAGCGACCCAGGGAGGCAACTGATGGGCCTCAAACCCCTCGTTGGTTACCCCAAGTGGAAGTTGTAAGATGCAGTAAGTAGAAGTGTTTTCCCCTAGCAAAGATGCCAAGGATCGAATCCCCAGAGACTCCTAGGTTCAACAAGTAGGTGTCAATTGCTACGGCGCCAGATTAGTAGCAATCAACGTGGACCTGCACACAGATACAAATAACTTTGCTCCCAACGAGTACAGAGAGGTTGTCAATCTCTCCGGCCTTGTAGTTCACAAAGGATTAAAAGCAATGATAGTAGTGATAGATAGTTTTTGCAATAGTAAGTAAATAGCGAAAAGTAAATAGCGGACGTGATCAATGATGGTAATATGGACCGGAGTCTCATGATGTTCACTAGTGATGTCTCTCTCCCAAAAGACGATAAAACAGCTATGTGAGGTAAACAAATTACAGCTGGGCAATTGACAGGACCACGAACGCAAACCAATGCTGACTACATTGCAAGAAAGGTTGAGGTTCAAAGCATGGGCGGTACACTAAAGTAAGTAGACCGAAATCCATCAATATCTACTACTAATCATCCACCTTGAGATATCTATCCAGAGCATCTCGCTGGTATTAAGTTGCGAGTCCCACCCATAGTGTAAACTCAATGCAACAGACAACTGCATTAAAAGAACTTTGCGTAAAGTAAACAATCCTTGCACCCGCGGGCACAAGCACCGTTGTTTTCCCCCTTGTGGCAACGGCACATCCCCTAGACTCTTGTTTCTGTCACTCAAGCTGGTCATCGAGGGGCATGAACCCACAATCGAGCATAACGTTCCCTCTTGGAGTCACTACCTATTACTCGGCCAAAGCAATAAATAACAATGGAGAACATGCAAGAATTACTTATGAACTAAAATATAAAAGAGGTGAATCAAATATATTACTCAAGATCAATCTGAACATAATCTCATAATCCATCGGATCCCAGCAAACTCAACATAGCAACAGCATAAGGATTACATAGGTGCCTCGATCATGTAGGGCAGCTCACGAGGACTAATTAGTGAAGCACAAGAACGGGAGGAGAACATCACATAGCTACTGGTCATGGACTCATGGTCCAAGGGAGACTACTCACGAGTCATCCGGGAGGCGTCCATGGTGGTGGAGAAGCTCCCGGTGGTGATCCTCCCCTCTGGCAGGGTGCCGGGAAGAGTTCTCCTGGTGCTCCCGATATTGGAAGCGACGGCGGCGGCGGAACAGAGATGGGATCGCAAAAAGAGTTCCTGTTCTGAGGGTTACGGAAGACCCTTTAAATATATGCCAAAGTAGGGTACCGGGGGAGCCTCGGGGGGCCCAGGCGCCCCCCCGGCGCGGCCCAGGGGGGGGGGGCGCCACAGGGCGCCTGGAGCCCCTGTGCCCCCCAGGCTGCCCTTCGGACGTAGTGTTGTTTCCGGATCGCTGATTTTTTATATAATTTTTCTGGATTTTTCTGGGCAGTTCTCGAAATGTGAAAACCTGAAATACAAAAGCAGCCGAAAACAGAAACTGGCACTGGGGTCCACTGGATTAGTAAGTTAGTCCAAATATGATCAAAAGTGTATGGGCGTGTATGAATATCATAGCAATATCACCCAAAAGTGGCATGGAGCAAGCAGAAATTATAGATACGTTTTGGACGTATCAACATCCCCAAGCTTAATTCCTGCTCGTCCTCGAGTAGGTGAATGATAACAAGAATAATTTCTGTGGTGACATGCTATTAACCATATAGGACTTTCTCATAGTCATATGACAAAAGCTTACTGAGACAATGATTCTAAAGTAATTAAGTTGTCTCAAGAGAAAATCACAAATGACTGAAAGTTTTACAACATGAAACTGAAACATCAAAAAGATTTGCAATGAACATGATGTGCAAATATGATAAAGTGATATCTAGCTTGCCCCCTTTAGTGATGCAAAACATAAATGCAAGGGCACCTTCAAGGTTTAAGTGATGACTAGATACAATCATTTCAGAATAAACGACATCACAATCATGCAAAAGACAATGCTACTTTGGGACAATGCACATTACACTCAGAATGACAATCATGCTCTCAGTAGTTGGTGCTTCAACATAAAGGTAAAAGAAAGGTTAAGTGCTAAAGCTTTTTATTTTGAAAACATGGAAGCAATTGTGTCAACGGTAGTAGTACTTCATATGTGTCATGCATAAAACATCCTATAAGTTGCAAGCCTCATGCATCGAATACTAATAGTGCTCGCTCCTTGTCCTAATTAGCTCGGATCCCCATGGGTTATCATTGCATTACATATGTTTTAAGCAAGTGTCACAAAGGGGTACCTCTATGCCACCTGTACAAAGGTCCAAGGAGATAGATCGCATTTGATTTCTCGTTTTTGATAGATCTCAACTTGAGGACATCCATACCGGGACAACATAGAAAATAGATGATGGACTCCTCTTTAATGCATAAGCATATTCTCATAAGAGATTGAGGATTAAGGTCCAAGCTAAAACTTCCACCATGATGCATGGCTTTGGTTGGCGGCCCAATGTTCTTCTCTAACAATATGCATATTAATTCAACCCATGGTAGATCACCCTTACTTCAGACAAGACGAACATGCATAGCAACTCACATGATATTCAACGAAAGTGTGACAGTTGATGGTGTCCCCAGAAACATGGTTACCGCTCAGCAAGCAACTTATAAGAAATAAGATACATAAGCAACATATTCTTTACCACAATAGTTTTTAGGCTACTTTCCCATGAGCTATGTATTGCATGGTTAATTTGCTTAGTGCAGGTGGAGGTTAGCAAAAGACTGGGAGTGACCAACTAAGAGAGCAATGACGGTCATAATCATGCAGAGCAACAAAGCAATATTGAATCAGGCATGTTAGCTATATCGCTACTTAGAAACAAAAGATCATCAAGGCTTGACAGACTTTCTTTACAGTCTTAAATATGCGTGAGCATACGCCAAGTCAATCAAAATAAATTCTCGAAGGAAGATATTACTAAACCATACCATATCATAGGCAAACAAACCAAGTTGGTACTCCAATAACACATTGAGAACCCCCCAACTATTTGAGATTAACCATAAGAAAACCTGAACTACTAAGCACCATCATGAAAGTAGCATATTTATCATAGACATATTAACCCATGCAACGGAAGCAAACTCTCTTAATAAGGTGAGCATGGTAATTAAAGAGAGTTCAAGCAACCAACTAAATAAAAGCTCTTGAAAAGATAAGCATGAATACTAAGAGCAGAGCACGATAGTAGCTATTAAAAGACAAAGAACACACACATCATAGATAGACATGAAAATTCTATGTAATGTTCTAGGTAGAGGTGGAGCGTGTTTCTCTCCCACATAAAGGAATGCTGGGTTCCGACTCGTTATGAAAAACTAAAAAGAAAACTAAAAGCAAGACGCTCCAAGCATAGCACATAACACATGAAGTGATAAAAATATAGCGAAACAAAAGACGAACTGATAATGTTGATGGAGAAGGGGATGCACGGGGGCATCCCCAAGCTTAGACGCTTGAGTCTCCTTGAATATTTCTTGGGGGTGCACGGGGGAATCCCCAAGCTTGAGCGCTTGACACTCCTGAATCTTTTTATCATCTTCCCTCGCACACTTGAAAACTCCCTTCATACATAACTCATCATAATCTGATTAGCGAGGTTAGTACCCTTAATAAAATAATTATACCTTGCTGGAAATAAGGATATTCTTAAAGTTCTACTGTTTCTCAAGATTGCCAAAAGGTTTTTGCAAAGAAAAAACAAGTTCTCAATTTGCAAAGTGAAGGTAAGGCAAAACAGGACAGAATCTGTGAAAAACAGAACATCAGGCAGTAATTTACCTGTTCGGGATACTTCTGCAACTCAAATAAAAAAACTCAGAACTGACGCACGAAAGAAAATTATATAGAGAACGCTGTCGAAAAAATTCAGACCAAAAAGATAATCTGGTGATTTTATACGAATTTTTCTATCCAAGGACAGAATCTGTTTCCTGGACAGCACCTCGCAACTTTTGAACTTTCTAGCAATCGGAGGCTATACTTGGCACAAATATGAAAAGCAAAGATACAATGATGATGCTACAGCAGTAAACAACATCAAGACACAACAAAAGCAAAAATTTTATTCATGTGGGCTGCCTCCCAAAAGCGCTTTCTTTTATGCCTTTAAGCTAGGCATAATGCATAGATCAAGTTTTATCAAGAGTAAAAGAATAGCTAGCCCGTACAACGGACTCAAAAGGTAACTTGATCTTATTTCGAGGGAAGTGTTCCATCCCTTTCTTGAGAGGAAACTGAAATTTTATATTACCCTCTTTCATGTCAATGACAGCACCAACGGTGCGCAAAAAGGGACGTCCCAAAATAATTGGACATGAAGGATCACATTCAATATCCATAGTAGTGAAATCAACGGGCACATAATTATCATTGACAACAATAAGAACATCATCGATCCTCCCCAAAGGTTTCTTTATGGAAGAATCAACGAGACGAACACCAAAAGAACAAGAATCATAAGGTTTCAATTTAAGCATATCATATAGTCTTTTGGGCATAATAGAAGTACTAGCTACAATATCACATAAAGCAAAGCATGAGAAGTTATTTATCTTAATTTTAATCATAGAATCCCAACCATCTTCTAGCTTTCTAGGTATGGAGGCTTCTACTCTAAGTTTCTCCTTCCTAGCTTTGATGAGAGCATTAGTGATATGCTCTGTGAAGGCAAGGTTAAGCGTGCTAGTGCGGGGATCTCTAGACATCTTGTGAAGGAAATCAATAACTTCGGTAAGAGTGCAATTATCAAAATCAAGGTCACGAGCATCAAGTAAAGTAGTAGTAGTGTCCTTAAGGTTCACTTGTTTGGTAGCTTCTATAGTTTTAGCATCACGATTAATAGGTCCATTGGGACCAGGAGTACATTGGGTGCTAAGAGTGTGAACATCCTCAATAACTTGGATAGTATCAACAGTGTGGTGGGTAGGAAGGCTCTTAATTCTTTCCTCTTCCTCCCTTTCTCTAGCCCATCTTTCTTTTAGCTTAGCCATCATCCTAATATTTTCATTAATTTGTACTTGAGTAGCATTAATAGGGATGACTTCCCTCTCCTTAAGAGGAGAAGTTTCAATTTTTAGCAATTTTACCTCATTGGCTAAGTGGTCTACCATAAAAGAAAGATCATTTAGTTTATGTAGTTTCTCTTCTACATTCTTATTAAAGGCTTTTTGGGTAGTGATGAAATCTCTAAGCATGGTCTCTAGTTCAGTATTGGAGTTCTTGGTACTAGGATAAGCATTGTTGTTCCCATAAGAGTTAGAGGGGAACGGTCTAGAATTGTTACCAAAGTTACTCCTATAAGCATTGTTGTTAAAATTGTTTCTAGAGATAAAGTTTACATCTACTTGTTCTTGAGCAATCAAAGAATTTAAAGGAACATCACGAGGATCAATAGTGGATTGCTTCGAAAGTAGAGACATGATCAAGTCAACTTTTTCATTGAGGGAGGAAATCTCCTCGACAGAGTTTACCTTCCTACCTGTTGGAGCGCGTTCGGTGTGCCATTGGGAATAGTTAGTCATCATCTCATCGAGAAGCTTTGTGGCAGCACCAAGTGTAGTTGACATAAAAGTTCCTCCCGCGGCCGAATCTAACAAGTTCCGCGAGGTAAAGTTCAAGCCTGCATAAAAAGTTTGGATAACCATCCAAGTAGTCAAACCGTGAGTAGGGCAGTTCTTGATAAGAGACTTCATACGTTCCCAAGCTTGGGCAACGTGTTCATTATCCAATTGTTTAAAATTCATGATGTTACTTCTAAGTTGGATAATTTTAGCAGGTGGATAGTATTTTCCAATAAAAGCATCTTTGCATTTGTCCCATGAATCTATGCTATTTCTAGGCAAAGACTGAAACCAAATTTCAGCTCCTCCTCTCAAGGAGAAAGGAAAAAGCTTAAGCTTAACAATATTACCATCTATTTCTTGGTACTTTTGCATATCACAAAGTTCAACAAAGTTGTTCAAGTGTAAAGCAGCATCATCTCCAGCACCGGAGAATTGTTCTTTCATAACTAAGTTCAGTAAAGCAGGTTTAATTTCATATGAAGGTGCTGAAGTGGCAGGTGTAGTGATAGGTGTGCTGATAAAGTCATCGTTGTTGTGACTAGTGAAGTCACACAACTTGGTGTTCTCGGTGGAACCCATAGTAGCAAGCAAGCAAGATAACTATTTTTGTGATTTTTGATAAAAGGAACTAAAGCAAAAAATGAAAGGTAAACTAACAAGACTAAAAAGCAAAGGTAATAGATAGCATGCAACTCCCCTATCCTGAAGAGTGGAGTCCCCGGCAACGGTGCCAGAAAATACTCCTTGATGGGCCTCGAACCCCTCGTTGGTTACCCCAAGTGGAAGGTGTAAGATGCAGTAAGTAGAAGTGTTTTCCCCTAGCAAAGATGCCAAGGATCGAATCCCCAGAGACTCCTAGGTTCAACAAGTAGGTGTCAATTGCTACGGCGCCAGATTAGTAGCAATCAACATGGACCTACACACAGATACAAATAACTTTGCTCCCAACGAGTACAGAGAGGTTGTCAATCTCTCCGGCCTTATAGTTCACAAAGGATTAAAAGCAATGATAGTAGTGATAGATAGTTTTTGCAATAGTAAGTAAATAGCGAAAAGTAAATAGCGGACGTGATCAATGATGGTAATATGGACCGGAGTCTGATGATGTTCACTAGTGATGTCTCTCTCCCAAAAGACGATAAAACAGCTATGTGAGGTAAACAAATTACAGCTGGGCAATTGACAGGACCACGAACGCAAACCAATGCTGACTACATTGCAAGAAAGGTTGAGGTTCAAAGCATGGGCGGTACGCCAAAGTAAGTAGACCGAAATCCATCAATATCTACTACTAATCATCCACCTTGAGATATCTATCCAGAACATGTCGCTGGTATTAAGTTGCGAGTCCCACCCATAGTGTAAACTCAATGCAACAGACAACTGCATTAAAAGAACTTTGCATAAAGTAAACAATCCTTGCACCCGCGGGCACAAGCACCGTTGTTTTCCCCCTTGTGGCAACAACACATCCCCTAGACTCATCTTTCTGTCACTCAAGCTAGTCATCGAGGGGCATGAACCCACAATTGAGCATAACGTTCCCTCTTGGAGTCACTACCTATTACTCGGCCAAAGCAATAAATAACAATGGAGAACATGCAAGAATTACTTAGGAACTAAAATATAAAAGAGGTGAATCAAATATATTACTCAAGATCAATCTGAACATAATCTCATAATCCATCGGATCCCAGCAAACTCAACATAGCAACAACATAAGGATTACATAGGTGCCTCGATCATGTAGGGCAGCTCACGAGGACTAATTAGTGAAGCACAAGAACGGGAGGAGAACATCACATAGCTACTGGTCATGGACTCATGGTCCAAGGGAGACTACTCACGAGTCATCCGGGAGGCGTCCATGGTGGTCGAGAAGCTCCCGGTGGTGATCCTCCCCTCCGGCAGGGTGCCGGGAAGAGTTCTCCTGGTGCTCCCGATCTTGGAAGCGGCGGAATAGAGATGGGATCGCGATAAGAGTTCCTGTTCTGAGGGTTACGGAAGACCCTTTAAATATATGCCAAAGTAGGGCACCGGGGGAGCCTCGGAGGGGCCCAGGCGCCCCCCCGGCGTGGCTCGGGGGGGGGGGGGGGGCGCACAGGGCGCCTGGAGCCCCTGTGGCCCCCCCTAGGCCGCCCTTCGGACGTAGTGTTGTTTCCGGATCGCTGATTTTTTATATAATTTTTCTGGATTTTTCTGGGCAGTTCTCGAAACGTGAAAACCTGAAATACAAAAACAGCCGAAAACAGAAACTGGCACTGGGGTGCACTGGATTAGTAAGTTAGTCCAAATATGATCAAAAGTGTATGGAAGTGTATGAATATCATAGCAATATCACCCAAAAGTGGCGTGGAGCAAGCAGAAATTATAGATACGTTTTGGACGTATCAGCAACGCACCCCGTCAGCCCGAGGCAGCTCCCAGCCCCATCGTCCCGCTGGTCGTCAATGTTCTCCCTGAACCATGGGACCATGAGGCAGCCTCTTGAGGCTGCTTTCCCCAGGCCCCATCGTGATGCCATGCATGCCAGCCACCCTCGAGAGGCTGGTCACGCCAGCTGTGGTGCGGGTCGACACTTCAGTTGCACCAGCTGCCGTCGGTGATGCCGCCACACTAGCCGGCGCCGTGGTCCACGCAACTAGCCTCAACCTGAGCCTAGGGAAGCTCTCCCTTTGACGGAAGAGGAACATTGCGCCTAGCCCTGCAATCGCGGGGTCCATCTGGAACACCCCGATAAGATGTGCAAACGCGGCAGGGGCAAGCACGTAGCCACGGTGAGGGAAGCAAAGCAAGCGGAGATCTTAAAGGCTCCAAGCATCCACGCGCGTCGACAAGCTCAGTGATGCGGCCGAGCTAGACGCCGTAGCCCTCGCCAGTCGGGCGGTAGCGTAGCAGCTCGCATGACATGAGTAGCGCTGCCTACGCATCCGCCAGCCCATGGAGGGCGAGAGACGAAGAAGTCATGGCGGGGGTGATCGAATGTGTGGCCACGCGGTCGTCCTACTGCACAAAAGGGTGAAAGGAGGACTCATGCAGATCGTGAGCAGCCCGGTCCGTGGCGGTGTTGGGCCCGACGGAGGCATAGTGGTGAAGCGAGCAGCCCGGCAATGAGCGCGGAAACGGCACACGCCGGCCATGGAGTTGATGAAGCAAGAATTGGAGCAGAGTGGAAGAGCTTCTGGCACACCCCTACCTGGCGTGCCAAATGTCAGAGTCTGGCATCTGGGGTACCAATAGAGGTTGGAACACTGGAGTGTGATCACGGACGCTTGCTAGGCCCTACCTAGCTTCACGCAGCCTCATGGCTATGCTCCAACGTGCACAAGATGGAAAAGAGGAAGAACACAGACATGACTGTTTACCCAAGTTCGGGCCACTTTGCGGTGTAAGACCCTAATCCTACTTTGTTTTTGGATTGCCTCGCGAGGAGGATCAGTATCAGTGAGTACAAGATTCCTTGGGAGGCTTATGGAGCAGCTTTGGGATTGAGGAATCGACGAATTCGATCCCCCTCTAAGGTGGTGACCTAGCTATATTTATACTGGCCTCAGTCCTTTTCCCCTGAAAACACAAGGCGGGAAGAGTTTCCACAATGACCAAATTACAAGGGGAACATGAGTACACTCTACCCTGACCAAAGGTGCTCTTCGCCCGCCAAAGCTTTTGGCCATGATGCGCTGGTGGGCTCGGCGATTACCTCCTTCCTGTCGAGCTCGCTTTCTTAGTCTTCTATCACCAAAATGGCAACCTTTGGTGCTGCCTTAGGTACCCATGCGCTAGCCTTGCTCCTTTAGCACTGAAGAGGAAAGCCTCACCATCCGCGCCCGCAAGCGCGGGCTCTGACGACACCTATCATAGCTCGCGTCATCCATGTGCATCCCGAAGCATAGCCTGGCGACCTCGATGCCGCCGCCCGCGACGGAGCCTTGGGAGGCCGCCTTGGGGAGACTCCTAGAGAGAGGGCCTCGAGAGGTCCTTGGAGACGTGTACCTCATGAGGCGGGAGCCCTCGCGAGGGCCTTGTTTAAGCAGCCTTGGAGACGGGCCGTACTGGGCCCACACCATGCACCGTGTCCTGGGCTGCAGGCAGACGGGCCTGGGTACCCACAGTCCCAGGGTCCCGTCAATGAAAGAACGATGCAATTATTTTGCCCATCTCATGTTGTGCTATTTTTTCTTGTGACGTAGTATGGTTTCCTCTCTGATGTAGTTCACTCGTCGATTTTGCTATCGCGAAAAACGAAGTGTCCGCAGTTCGGTAAAATCTAAACTGCTCCTAAACCGTAAGGAATTAGAGAGATTATTCTACATGAAAAGGTTGCACCTCGTTGATATATTTCCAAGGGTCTATTATTTGAATCATTTCAATGACCAGTTTGTAAAAAATATCGCAAAAAAACTATGCTACCACACGTCGTCTGCCGCACCATGTTCAAAATCGATTTAAAACCATAAGGAATCTCAAAATATTTTATACATACGCCTCGTCCATAGCTTTCCAACGGAGTATCACACTCCATGTTTTGAGAAATGATTAAAAAACTGGAGCGAAAATAGTACTAAAAATCACAATTTAGAAAGAAAAATCAGTATTTTGTGATTTTATAAATTTGAAACTACTCTTAAACCGTAATGAATTAGAGAAAGTATTCTATATGAAAGAGTTGCGCCTCGACAATCTTTCCAATGGCGTATCATTTGCTTCATTTTGATGAGCGGCTTAGAAAAAATGCACAAATACACTTGCTGCCACTCATCGTGCTCCGCACAATTCTTAAAAGTGTTCTTAAATTTTGAGGAATCTCAAAAAAATTACAACACGACGAAGTTTCACCTAATCCATAGCTTTCCAACGGTATATTCCACGCCTAGTTTTGACAAACAGTTTAAAAATTGGAGCGAAACAGCATCGAAAAAGTCGCGTGCAGTTTTTCGCGACGAGAAGTTCACTCGTCTCAGTAGTGCAGTACTCTTTCTTCAACAATGTCGTGCACTAATATATATATATAATCAGGTCGACAACATCCACATTTTCTGGATTCTTCAAGACGATTTCTTCGCCTATGTGGATGTGATCGGACTCGCTCCCCTCTATGCTAAACTCAATCCACTCTGTTCATAAATTCTTCATGTGCGTTCAAATTGACATCGATCAAAGACTTCACAATGTCCTTGTCAATTGAAGAAATTGCGAACACACTTTAAAAAAAATTCTAATGGATTTTTTGCGAGTGGCCATAGTAGCTTAACCCCGCGTGATCCATGGATAAGATCATCCAAATAGCATGAGTGATGTGTGTCATGAAGATGCAAAACGCCCGAGGCTTATTCGTCCAAAATCTTTGGACTAATCTAGTTTTATAGCGCCTATATAGAATCTTGACCCCGTGAAATCTAAATCACCACCCTCCCTCGCTCCTATCGCTCTCACTCCCGAAACCTAGCGCCACCATTGGAGCTCATCACCGACGGAGAAGAAAAGCTTCACTTCCTTGACATCTTCGTCAACGTACTCGCACCATCCGTGGATTTCTTCACCTTCGCCGCCGCCGTAGTTTTCTTTCATCGCCAAGTTAGGGCATGGAAGATCTGAGCCAATGATTTCCTTTCACTCGTCATCCAGTCAATCGATCTCATCCTTGGGGTAAATAAATTTCTTCTTTACTGCCCAGTTTGATATCTTCACTACCCAAAATTCTTCAAGTGTTATTTTACTTCTACTTTCAAATTCCACAGCAATTTCTTTTGGCCAGTCTTGCTTAATTAACCTGAGCCATGATTAATAATTATATTCTGCAATTGTGCAATTGTTTCAATCTGTATAACTCTATAACCTAAGTCAAGAACACTTAGTGAATTTCTTAAATACCATAAAGGTCAATTTTCTCAACTGGTTTATTTTAGAAACATCTGAGAACGCATGTGCCTCTGCCTTTTTTCCTTACAACTATACTCTGTTCACAGGTACACATGTCCGCCACAAATCTCTAAGTTCTCATCAAATTAATTCAATTGCAGCATTGCTTGAGGAATATCTTCAAACATCTTCAGAGTCATCAAAAGTTCAAAATCCTAAGTTAAAAAAATGGTCAATGAAAAAAAGCCATAGAAGGGAGGCAAAAGGAAAGAAGAGCACATTGCTTTTGAGATTCCCGACGATATTTACTAAGGCTACTCTATGCCCGATGAAGTAGTTCATGGCAAAGAGATAGAAAAACAGTGCAAAACATGCATGCAGAAGATCAAGAGGTACTGGTGCTATTAGTGGAAAGACTATCATTACATCACTCCGAATTGTAGGAAGGAATTCACTGTGAAGCCACCTTCTAAGAGACCGCCTCTAGCACTTGGTCATACTGCTGACCATAGAAGCATGAGAACGGGTGAAGAATTCCCCAGAGAATGGGCCAAGTTTCAAGCAAAATGGCGGAAGCAAGCTTAGAAGGCCATTGAAGAATTCAACAAACCCTCAAAGGCATCAGCTGAAGTAGGTGCCAGTGCAAGTCCTAGCATGCCCAAGAAGGTGATGCAAAAGAAGCTGGCTGAAAAGACGAAATGTTCAGCTCCAAAAAGAGTGCTACATATTCTTCAGTGCGTCCGCCTACCACAAGTTCTTGAGAGGTTGCAAGAAAAGCTTCAACGCCAGTTGTGCTTGCATCTTCCTAGTGCACTAAAGGCTTTCCAACAACCAAAATTGCTTCATCAAGTGCCTCAACTAGTGGGCACAATTCTTCAAACACGCCCAAGCTGAGGAAAAGGCTACTACATGCCGTGGAACCAGACCCAGCCCCAGGAGCAGGGCTGTTGTGCCTCAGGATGACAAGAATGAGATGGCAGATGATGAAAATTTGCCGAGTTCCTTAGAATGAGAGTTGAACATGTTGCTATTGCCAAGAATTCCCTAGTCCCTCTAATGCTCGATCCAAAGAAAATTCTGGACTTCATTGAAATTTGGTGCAAGAAGCCAAACACATGGCTTGATGACCTTTATTTGCCACCAGGTCCAAGCCAGGTGCTATCTCCCTTCATTATGATGGAGAAGCACAAGATTGAGAAGGCCAAGCTTGTGAGGAAACGACAAAATTAATTCAAGATAGGTAATTTTCCTCAAGGCAGAAGGAGAAGGAGTTGATAAATAACATGCTTACAATATCTCCTCAGCTGCTTGTAATATTGCAATCTGAAACTCAATAGTTGTCTGATGAATATGAGTGCCAGGCCAACCATTGATGTGGTGTGCATGACAAATTCATCAACGCAACCAAGCAAATGGTGGATGACCACAACAAGAGGGAGGCTGTCAAGCATGGTGAAGTGCCTCCTTCCAGTTCCTCTTCTTGTTCTCTAACCACCCAAGCTAGTGAACTGTGCCTCCTCGTGCTGAAGAACAAGCTAGGGCAACAAAAATGGTTATGCCTGAAGAAACTGCTCCAAGCACTTCCTCAGTGCAGCGCCAACATAGTCTTCATCTTTGAAGCTTACCACTCTTCCTTCTGCATTAGAAGCAAAGAATACCAAGGCAGCTATGAAGGAAGCAAAGAAGATACAAGCTTCAGCACCTCCAACCACCGAATCGGTGAAGAAACAGAAGACGTCTTCTATGTCTTCAGTAGATTCAATTGATGCTACCCCAATTTCATTAGCACCTCCTACCCGTACTGCTGAAGATCTCCAGATCGTTTTGTATGCGGTGGAGTATGTAATTCCTCCTACTAATAGAAATTAACGAGAGGATACCCATTCTATTGTTACCATAGAGAAGGTGGATGAAGAAATCAATCTGGAAGCTGACGGTACACTTCATCGGGTATCATCGCGGAAATCATAGCCCATCCCTGAGAATGGAGAAAATGTCGCTTCATCTGGAAGCGATGAAGAAACTAATGAGGACGTGGACATTGATGGCTCCATAAGGACATTGATCCATGTGAATTTTGGGATGCATCTTACCCAAATTCTCCCATCACCACACCTCTCACACAAGTTCCTCGGTATTGGTTCTGAAGATCGTCAACCTTCTCTTTAGAACAAAGTTGAAGAAATTCCAGTTGCATCAGCTGAAGAACTTCCACAACCAAATCTGACGATTGATGTTGTGCATACATCCCCTCAACAAGAAGAATTAGTTCCTTCAATGGACACGGATATAGTGCCATTTGCCACTACCGAAGAAGTTGTAAAATCTGATGCTTTGAATGATTCAACTCGCTCGCCAAGGCCCATCTTTGATGTGAAGCCAAAGAACATAAATCTTTAGCCAGTGCCTTCAATGCCCATGGTTGTCAAAACCATCAGACAACCAAAGTTTTACAATGCTAAATTAATTGACGAGAAGAATTTCTTCATCGGCGAGTCTCCATATGACTCAGCCAAGATTAGGCGTCAGTGCTTCTAGACAAAGATGAAGATGTACTACACGTCTTCACTACTATTTGACAAGAACAAGGTCTTCCTGCATCATCATATTCCTCATGTGGATATGGAGTCTCTACCGTGTTTTAGGCTAGTTATGGTTGTTCTTCATGATGTTGGGTTGCTCAGTCTATGCTTTGATGTCTGTGATTGGAATGAAGAGCTTATTCTTCAATTTTATGCCACTTCGCATCTGTCTAGCATTGTTGATGACATTCACTCCCGGGCTCTGGACCGGATGACCGAAAGCACTCACTACAAAGCTCATGTTGATGAAGAACTTGGAGTTCTTTGAATCGACCCACCTCAAGAAGATTTGAGGAGATTTTATGAAGAACCTGAGATGCCACACCATTTGATGTGAGTGTTGATGAAAACCCTTGCTGAAGGAGATGCCAAGGACTACCTTCCTTGTGAAGGATTTGTTGTTTGTGACTCGCATAGTATATCACATCTTGGCCAAGATACTCAGTCCCATCAAAGGCCACAACTCAGACACCAAAGTAGTTGTGGGAGTCATGAAGAATCTATTGTTCAACATCATACATGGCATTCCCATCAACATATATGATTTCTTCATGAGGGCTTCGTCCATAGTTGCGAAATCACAATTTGATTTGAAGCCTGATGCACCTTTGATTATGAGATTCATCAAAACAAGGTCTTCGATCAATTACAAGGCTGATCAATAGAATCACCTCAACTACTTGCCAGAGGTAGAAATTATTCAAAATACTATCTTTTTAGTTCCTAACAAGGGCAAGGAAGTCACTGATGAAGGAATTCGTCATCTTGATGGAAAATTCCGTAAACCAACCTCACAGTCCACTGGGGATGAAATTGTAAGCCAAGATACAACAGCAAAGATGTCAAGGAAAATTCCTGGGAGTGAAGCTCCTCGTGTCATCACTCACCGTGAACTTATCATTAGTTTGCATTAGAAGGTGGATCAGAACCACAACTGTGTTAGGCATCATATCGGTCCTAGTCTTGCAAAATTAACATTGACGCGAAACTCAGTGCGCAAAAACAACTTCTCATTAGTTTTCTTTTTCTTTTTGTTTTTCTTCCTTTTTTCTTCCTTTTAGTCCGGAGTCTCATCCCAACTTCTGGGGGAATCATTGTATCCATCATCCTTTCATCACTGGGACAATGCTCTGAACATGAATAATGATTATCATCACACTTCTATTTACTTACAACTCAATATTACAACTCGATACCTAGAAAAAAGTATGACTCTATATGAATGCATGTGGCAGTGTACCAGGGTGTGCAATGATCTAGCATAGCAGAGATATAAAAAAAGTATAAGCCATGGAAATATCATGCTAGCTATCTTACGATCATGAAAAGCAATATGAAAATGAATGCTCAAGTCAAACGGAATGATGGAAGTTGCATGACAATATATCTTGGAATGGCTATGGAAATGCCATAATATGTAGGTATGGTGGTTGTTTTGAGGAAGATATAATAAGGCTTATGTGTGATACAGCGTATCATATCACAGGGTTTGGATGCACCGGCAAAGTTTGCACCACATCTCGAGGTGAGAGAGGGCAATGCACGGTACTGAAGAGGCTAGCAAATTGCGAAAAGGTAAGAGTGTGTATATTCCATGGACCCACATTAGTCATAAAGAACTACTATACTTATTACAAAAGTTTATTATCCCTTGAAGCAAAGTATTACTACGCATTCTCCTAGTGGGGAGGTTGGTAGGAGTTAACCATCGCGCACCCCAACCTTCACACAAAGATAGAAAATCAAGGATAAATTGTGCTCCAACTTCCTGGCATAACGAGTGACTATACGTGCATGCTTTGGTAATCACAAACCTTAACACCAATATCCTACTAAACACGATCATCCACTAGTACCTCCCACATATTATCGTCTCTATATCGCATAACTATTGCAAGGAATCAAACATTTCATATTCAATTATCCACAAGTTTTATGTAGGGTTTTCTAACTAACCATGCAATTGACCAATTCCCGTTGACTCTCTAAATAGATATAAGTGAAGCATGAGAGTTTAATTCCTTCTACAAAAGACCAAGCTCTGGCAAATATAGGTGAAGCAAAAGAGCATTCTACATATAAAGATTTTCTATGTGAAGAGAAACAGGCAATCCAAACTTCAAATGATATAAGTGAAGCACATGAAGCATTCTATAAAGCCATAATCAAAAGATTTAAGTGAAATGCAATGAGCATTCTATAAATCAGCCATGCACTATCTCATACCAGCATGGTTCATAAAAGGAAAGTGAAAAATAAGCACAAAAGACTGTGGAGACCCCGACTCATAAGTCGAGATCACCGAATGCACGTGTACAGTGATCCCCGATATCAATGCTCACTGAACACACAGAAGCTAAAATACAAGAGTCTTACATCCATTCATACCGTCTTACACAAATTATGACCGTTATGGTCAAGTCTTACAGAGATAAAGCCTTAAGGGTTGAAAATTAAATAAAACACAAGCATCAGAAATCTTCGTTGATGAGTAGAACCAATGCCATCTTCCTTAACCCTACATGCATTCTGACTGGGAAAGCGTCCTAGTTCGCATGTTTGTCCCCAAAGAAATCTTCTTCAAACTCCTGTTCTTCCATGCCTGGCCAATTAAAAAACCAGTGGCAAGCCAATGAGTACTTTGAATGTACTCGTAAGCAACCCATTTTTTGGATCAAGTTAACAATGCATGATGTAACAATAAGTAGGTAACCTAGCATCAAGCTAGTTGGAACTCAACGACATGACCTATCAACCTATAAAGCATGCATCAATAACTCTGGTAACCATGTGAACATGTTACAGATTCCAACATAAGCCAAGTTTAGATCATCTTCAACTTTATCAACAGGTCGAGTCATTTGACTCGACTCAGGTAGCTTTCTCCACACACAATCCATGTTTCGCAATCATTGGATGTAGCCCAAGAGCGGTTAACCAACTGCCCTTGACCATGGACACGGCTATTCGAGTTGTTTTACACTCTGTAGAGGTTGCACACTTTACCCACAAGACCCGAGAAGTTTTCGTGTCACCCATGATCCCACACTACCTCAAGTACACGGGGGAAGCACCCGATCATTATCTTTCCCTAGGTGACACTAACATAGTGTTCACTCATTGGTACACTACCCTCATGTATAAGCGTAAGATTTTGGGACTCTGCCCTTTTCATTATCATACATACACGAAGGGACCAACGGTGTGTATGATGCCCTATGAAAATAGTCATGGCCGCATATCCAAGTATGACCCTGTCCCGAGAGTGATTTCATGTCACCCCTGTCACTAGTAATGTGGGCACCATGTTGGTATCGGAATAGGTAATTAATAATGCCCCGTCCCATAAGGGGAGAGTGGTTGTACATGTAAGGTTGGACTAACGGTCGAACTTACACAAATCCATTTTTTGAAAAACAACACACTCACTTGCCTCGATACACCACTTCGTCATCAAGTGGTTACTCGGCTCAACCTCTCCCTCGGGCATTAGTGGCACCCGACGGGGTTTTCGGAAAGTCTTTTGAAAATACTCATGTCTCCATCACCATGCATATTCCCGTCCCATTTGCATAGCCACTACTTTAGCATCCTATCTACTCCCACCCACATAACCCTCATAGGAAGGTAGGGTTATGCACGATGCAATAATCATCAAGGAAGTATCGGGAGCAACCCACCAAAGTGGTTACCATCTCGTCATGATTTTTATGCAACAATAATAAAGTACTATAAGACACGCATAAGAAGGGTTTCACAAGCATGGTCAAAGGGCTACTTGCTTGGTTGGCTTGGTCTTCGAAGTATTTAAGTCCTTCTCCTTCTTCTTCTCCAACTACTTCGTCAGCTATGGGACCTATTCGTCGCAAAAGAAACAATGGGGAAATAAGGCAATAGCAAAATAGAAAATCAAATTGCTCCCAAAAATGTCAACTTATTTTTGTTAAATAATAGGATGAAAACTAAGTGTGGAAAAAATTGTTTTGGATTTGGGGCTATAGAAACAGAGAAATCAATTTTTAAAGAAGGATTTGAATGCTCAAATTAGAATTTAGTTTTGGATTTGGGGCCATAGAAAAAGAGAAATGGATTTTTAAAGAAGGATTTAAATGCTCAATTGGAATTTAAATTTGAAAAGTACAGAAAAGTGTGATGGATTTGCATGAAAGTTACACCATTAAATAGGTGGGATTATTACAAGATTTTTGGAGTTGGAATTATTTAATTTGGACAAATAATGTGGGCTGCGGAATTTTTGGAAACCCACTGTTAAAAGAAAAAGGAAAAAAGGATGGGGGCTACTATGCTTACTGGGCCAGAACAGCCGCAGCACAACAGGCCCAGAAGGGAAATGGCCCGGGCGAGCCATAGCGGCGCGCGCGCCAGGTTCCAAACCTGACGGGCGGGGCCTGACGTTAGATAGAAAGAGGGGATCGAGGGAGAGGAGAGGATGACAGGTGGGCTCCACCTGTCTTCTCCAACCTCGCGGTAGAGAGGATGGCGAGCTCACCGGTGGCGATAGGAGGCACGGCGAGGTCGTGTGAGGGAACGACTGGACTCAGCGTCGAGTCACCGTTCGGGTGTGGTGGATGCGGTCATCGGAGTGAACTGTTTTTCCGGTAACGAGGTCACGCGGCGGAGGAGCTTCGGCTACCGGTGGTTTCGGTCGTTCTCGGCTGCAAAAGAAGCGGTGGAGAGAGGGGAAAGGGTCAGTGGCCTGCGGTGTTTCCAGATCGAGGAAGAGGAGCGCTGGAGGAGGTCTGTACGTCATGAACGTCGGCGAGCCAAAGCGGTGGAGCTCGAGTTTGATCTCGAGCTCGGCCGCTTCTGGAGAGGAGTGGGTGGCGAAGGGGGTTTATTAAGTGTTGTAGAGGGTGAGTGTTTAGGAGAGGAGAGCACGGGGAGGCCTTAAATAGGAGGGCGACGGCTGACCATGGGCCTGTGCACCGGCGAGGTCGTTGACGTCGCTACGGGTCACGGGGGCTTGGAACGAGGTGTCGGGGGT
Organism: Secale cereale; assembly: GCA_902687465.1. NCBI lineage: Eukaryota > Viridiplantae > Streptophyta > Magnoliopsida > Poales > Poaceae > Secale > Secale cereale. The sequence goes on along the minus strand of LR738712.1, from coordinate 392,193,670 downwards.
GCTCGTGGGGTTGGTCCAGGGCTAGGGGACAGAACAGAGAGAGCGGGGAAGGCTAGAGGTGCCGCGCGTGTGAGCTCGCCCATTGGGGCTCTCGGGCGGCCATGGCGCGCGTGCGAGGGGAGCAGCAGGAGGGAGAAGGAGGAGGGGACAGAGGTGTAGCATGCTGTGGACGTCGAGGCGCATCGTTGGTCATGCGGGAGGGGGCCCGAGGTGGCCGGAGGTGCTTGGCAGAGGGTGGCCACAGTGCTTGGCTACACTGTAGCGGGCTCTGGAGCACCCATATGGCATGCCATGGCATATAATATGCAATGTGGACGCGGCCACTGGTGTCTGGCAGGTAGACGGGGAAGTAAAAAATGTCGGAGGGGCATTGGATACCCTGGAAGGCCAGTAGGAAAGAAGAGAGGTTGAGGGATTGAGAGAAAAGGGCTTTCCCGAGAAAGAAAGAGAGGTTTTTACACACCCCCCCATAATGGAGCTGTGGTGTTGCAATTCTTACTAGAGGTAGAAGGGGACTAGGAGGAGCTGTGTTGAAAATTTGAACTCATGGGGAATAGTCGAAGAGGTCCAAGTGATGATTTTTGAAACATGGCAGAAGGTATTTGATGCAAGTTTGAGCCACTTGCACTAATCTCCTCCTTGTTCCACTTGACGGGGGTGTTGTGCATGACCATATGGCATTGTGGTATAATTTTGAGCTCATTTGGATCAAGTTATCAATGCAACTTTTGTAAACCATAGAAATCAACAAAAATGGACTTGCTTAGATATAGCTAAGCAAATCTCTTGCCCTTGATGCACCACTTGGTGTAGTGTCATTATTTGTGTACTTGAGCATGTCCACACAGTTTGGGATCAATTGGAGAAAGTTGAGAGCGTAAAGTTGTCCAAACTTGGATCTGGACAGAGAGGGTTTGGGGGCACTTTTGTGAACCAGAACGATCTTGATTGGGATAAAACTTTGCAGGATCATCACATTAGGCATATGTGACTTGCTAGAATTTTCTTGGAATTTGTAGATAATACTTCCTTAGTAAGTATTTCAAAATCTTGAAATGTCCAGAAGGGTTTTTTATGGGATTTGTCCAATATTTTGAACATGACCATGTGTCAAAACTCTTATATATGGACAATATATGTCTAGTGAGCTTCCCTGAATTTTCTCAAATATTTTTAAAATATTAAAATAATTTTAACCTATTAAAGACCATTTCTGGCCTAAAGAAAAATCCTTTAAATAAAAAAGGAAAATAACTTTTAAAATTATGTTTTTGTGGTTTATGGGAGTCCTATACCTAATTGGAGTCAAATATACTCTTTGAAATATTGTTCATACCCGAAAGTAAGTACTTGTAGTGCAAGCCTCAATTCAGGGGGTTTTGGAAAAACCTAATTTGGAAAATACTTTTTGGCAAAATTATTTTTGTAAGAAAATACCATTCTGTCCTATACACATGGCATGATCATTGGGCAAAAGTTTGGATTAAGGAGATGGAGTATAGGAGGTGTAGCTATGTTGACTTTAAAGAGCACTAGAAATCACAGACAAAATCCAACTCAAATAAAAAGCCAAATAATGCAAAAGTTTTTGTTGATCCAGTTTTTCATGATTTATTAATGGAAATGACATGTTACAAAATGTTGGGTGTGACAGACCTACCCCCCTTACAAGAATCTTGTCCCCGATATTCCTAAACTAGGTTTTAAAGAGATAAGGGAATTCAGATCTAAGGTAGTCTTCACGCTCCCAGGATGCTTCTGCTTCTGTGTGGTTGCTCCACTGGACCTTGAATTACTTGATGGTGGGGCTTTGAGTACGCCGTTCTGCTTCATCCAATATGCAGATGGGCCTCTCACGGTAGGTCAGATCAGATTCAAGGTTAGTGGCTTGGTGATCGATGTCCTCGTAGAGATCAGGCTCGTCTGGAACTTGGAGACACTTCCCGAGTTTTTACACGTGAAACACGTTGTGCACATCGGATAGTTCAGGTGGTAGCTCTAGCTGGTAGGAAACTTCTCCTCGCCGGTCAGTGATCTTGAAGGGACCGATGTACCTAGGCACGAGCTTTTCTTGACATGGAAGCATTGGGTAACATTGAGAGGTGTGACTCAGAGATAGACATGGTCTCCAACACGGAAACTCATGTCTCGGCGACGTGAATCGGCATAGCTCTTCTGTCTTGACTTGGCAGTCTTAAGATGCTCTCGGACTAGTTGAACTTTCTCTTCTGCTTCGCGGAGGACATCTGTTCCAAAGACTAGCCCTTCTTTGGTCTCCGACCAATGGAGGGGTGTGCGACACTTCCGTCCATATAGCACCATAAATGGTGCCATTTGGAGACTTGACGTATAACTGTTGTTATAAGAGAACTCAGCAAAAGGGTGTCGATGCGGAATGACACCTACGGGGTCACGTGGATCCCTTCTGCTGTTTGGCAGGGAAGAGAGGTAGAGCAAAGAGCGGATCTAATGGTTAACACGATGGATTTTTACCTAGGTTCGGGCCGCTGAGAAGCGTAAAACCCTAGTCATGCTTGAGTGCATATTCTGTGTTCTCGAGCTTTGGCTCGCTGCTACGCATGCAAGCCGGGCCAAGAGGTTCAAAAGATCGAATCCTCCTCCAGTATGCTGTGGGCCTCCTTTTATATGTCCAAGGGGCTGCCACAGTGGCATACAGGAGGTGTAAAGTAGCTACATCGTCTATGTTTATCATCGGCATCTTTGGACAAACGCATTAAATGCGTTGCTTACATGACCTCCAGCTTATCAGGGACATGAGTAGAACCCGTCCTATTTGTTGCCGCCCCGCTCTGTCTTGACACGCACCCATGCCGACGAGGCATGTAATGCCAAGTTGGCTGGCCATCTGCTGCGCTGGAGAGGTGGCAGGATCTTCGTGAAGATCTGCACGCCACCACGCAGGTGCTTGCTAGGCTCGCGGGCCGGCTACTGCGCTGGAGTGGTGACAGGGTGGCAGAGCCTTGCCACGGTATTGCCGATGTCCCCGGCAAGGATCTTGTCGGGGGCCTCACGGACGCCTCCGGCAAGGATCTTGCTAGGTACCTCGTCTTCTGGCCTCCAGAAAGATCTGCATGACACTATGTGCGCGCCCCCAGGTCTTGGCCTTAACGTTGTCGTTGGTGTCAGAGCTCTCAACCACGAGGGTGGTGCTCTTGTTAGTGCTCTAAAAGTTGTCCCGGCAAGGATCTCGCCGGGGTCTAGCAAGCCATCCCGGCAAGGATCTTGCCAGGGGTCCTACTCGTCCTCTGCTCTCTGTCTTGGCCGCTTCTCTTCACGTTGCATCTATCCTTGATTGCCCCCGTCAGGTCTTGCCGCGGGTGCGGCTACGACTGCCCGTGCACAAGTATGGGGTTCTAAAGGGCCTAAACTTTAGTACACCGACAAGAGCCCCTGGGCCTGGGCCACACACGAGTGTGAAGCGTCGTTGGGCTAGGCCCAAACAGTGCATGGGCACGCGTGGCAGGGGACGACTGTTGTAATCTTCTCGTCTGTCGTGCTCACAGTGGCCCATGAACAAACTTTATTCACAAAATGGTAATCGCCGTTTCACGCTTCCCACTACGCTCGCCTCTTTCGCCACGTACGCCGCATGCATGGTGTAGGGTAGGTGGCGGACACGCGAGATATGGGAAGGCGTGCCATGGTAGATACCCATGCGCCTTTGATTAGCGCGGGGAGGGCGGTCGACGACCTCGCTTGTTACCAATGGCTTTAATGAACTGGACTCGAAAGGGCCCTTTAGAGAAGGTATAGCCCAGCCCTCAGTCCTTCCTGCTTGGCTATAAAAGGGGAATCGGGAGGAGAAAGGAGGGCTATCCCCTTACGTCTTCTCTTCTTCTCCGTTTTCCATCCACCATCATGCCGAGAGGGCACGGTCGCGGCCGTCCCTCTTCAGAGGCGACTAGATCTTCCTCTCGCCAGAGAGATGCGGCGGTCAAGGAAGAACCAGTTGTTCAAGAGGAAGAGCCAAGTTCCCAAGGTGGAGGTGCTGGGCGGGGTCATGGTCGGTGAGATAGTCGAGGCAGAAGGGGACATGGAAGTGGGGCACCTGTGGCGCCGCCGTCTCCTCCTACTTCGCCAAGCGGCCATGTTGGAGACACGGCGCTAGAGTTTATCTTGCAGATGCGCGAATCACCGTGTAGCCGTCTTCGCCTTCCCGAGCCGTTCGCGAGGGTGCTGGAGGTGGACCAGCCATCGAGGCTGATGCTTCACATGAAGGGATGTTGCAATGGGTGATATGTGGGCGAACATGAAGTTCCCCGTCCCTCATGTAATGTTTATTCGTCGTGGTTGGAAAAACTTCGCACGTGCCCACTGCTTGAAGGGGGGGCACATCCTTCACTTCAAATTGGTGGAGGCTGACCTGCTCTCCGTCAAGGTCTTTGGGCGCTCTAGAATCCGGTTAGGGTGCTGCACAGAGAGCTCGACCGATGAGGAAACTCGAGGAGGAGACCGGTGGGGAGGACGGCGGGGGCGGGTCCAACTAGACGTCGGACCCCCCGTCACCAGGCGACGCCGGCAGCAGCACCATCTGACCTGGCTCTCTCCCCGGCAGAGTAATTTGCCGGGGGTAGTTCTTGGCGGCGGCCCCTCAAGCCAGCTCCTTGAACTTCTCGGGGCTGTCGCTTCTAGCGGCTGGCACTAGAAGGCCAGGGAAGACGAAGAAGGTGTGTGGCGGGCTGTCATATCGGAGTACGACGGCGCCGATGCCTTCGTCTCGTATTGCCGGCCCGCTGCCTCATCTTTCGGCTCCTCTCCCAACACCGTCAGCACCAGCCCTCTTCTGGACGGCCGCCGGGATGTTCTCTTGGTGTCTTCTGCCACGTGCACATCGCCTGGGCACACTTTTTGCCCTCCTGCTATCTTGATCCGCTTCCTGAGGAGAGGGACAAGAAAGGGATTATGGGCATCTTATCTTTTTTTAGATCTTAAGCCCGCGGGCACTTGTCGAATTTAAACTTTGTAACCCCTTGCTCATGCATATATTTTGTATGAATTGTACTTGTTAATCAACGTATTAATGAAGAAAAAGGATGTTTGTCGGGTTCTTTTGTGCGTGAGCGAGGCTCACACCAATGAACGAGTCCTCATGATTTTTCAAGTAAACAATGTCACCCGACAATAGGCAGAGGTCGGAGCAAAGCAGGATTAGGCCCTTCGCCCGTCCCCCTTCGATCGCAACTACAACCTAATTCCAGCCCAAAAAGGGGTTTTGGGCATAGGAAGGAGGGAGCATGGTGGCATGGGATCGAGCAAAGTTTCATCCGTTCAAGCTTCATATGGAAGTACCCAGCGGGGGGGGGGGGGAGAAAGGACTTATCTGAATCTGCTACCCCCGACAGCATTGGTTTTGCCGGGGTCAGGGCGTCAGTTCTTCTCCTTTCTTCCAAAAAGTTATGCTGAAGTGCCCGTGTGGCCTACAGATCAAAAAGGACTAGAAGGGACACAAAGACACATACTAGACCTCTATGATAGGGGTTAGTTGCCTCTAAGTACTATGAAACCTACCAGAGAGGGACTCAACCTAGCAAACATGCTAATTCTTAGGGCGCCAGCGCTTCATTTATTCATCTGTTGCTCAGGGACTGCACCTGGCTTTGTACAAAGGGCCACATGCCTTGCCGGCAAGGCTTGTACAAAAGGTGGTATGCCGGGGGGGGGGGCGTCAACCGCGCCTCACGAGTAAAACTTGCAAAGATGTTTGATGTTCCAGGAGTTGCTCACTAGGATATCATCTTCGGTCTCCAAGCAGACTGCGTCGGGCCTGGTGAATCGTATTACCGGATAAGGGCCTTCCCACTTTGCCGTCAACTTGTTTGGAGTTCTTGGCCGATTGAATGCGCCGAAGAACAAGGACACCTTCCTCAAAGCTTTGGGCATGAACCTTGCGGCTATGGTAGCGGCACAAGGCTTGCTGGTAGCGCGCAGCTCGCACACTAGCTTGAAGAAGATCTTCCTTAAGGTGCGTTGCATCATCTTGCCGCAACTGCTCTTGCTCAAGCTCATCATAAGCGAGCAATTGAGGTGACCCGTAGGTGAGTTCCGTGGGGAGAACTGCTTCTTCCCCATACACAAGGGAGAAGGGCTTCTGGCCAGCGACTCGATTTGGCATTGTTCTGATTGACCAAAGAACCGTCAGCAACTCGTCAATCCTGTGTCTTCCGCACTTGTGCAGCCTGTCAAAACTCCTCATCTTGGGGCCTCACAACACTTCAGCATTTTCCATTTCCGCTTGGTCGTTGCTTCGTGGATGTGCAACAGAAGCAAAACATATCTTGCTGCCTAGGTCTTGGACGTATTGCATGAAGGTGCGGCTTGTGAACTGTGTGCCATTGTCGGTGATGCCTCTGTTTGGCACACCAAAATGGCAAACTAGTCCTTTGAAGAACTTGACGGCTGATTGTGCTGTTACCTTTCTCACTGCTTCCACTTCTGGCCACTTTGTGAACTTGTCAATCGCAATGTATAAGTACTCAAATCCCCCGACAGCACGGGGAAAGGGGGCCAGTATGTCGAGCCCCCAGACTGAGAATGGCCAGGAAAGAGGGATTATCTAAAGAGCTTGAGCTGGTTGATGGAGTTTCTTTGAATGGAACGGACATGCTTCACACCTGGTTACTAGTCTAGTTGCATCCTGGAGAGCAGTGGGACAAAAGAAACCTTGCCGGAATGCCTTGCCGGCAAGGGCTCTTGATCCTATGTGAGAGCCGCATATGCCTCCATGTATCTCTGCCAACAGCTCCAGTCCATCCTCCTGGGGAATGCACTTCAATTTTTCACCGTTCGGTATTTTCCTATACAGGACGTCGTCCACAAACTGGTACATGGTAGACCGACGGGCTACTTTCTCTGCTTCTTCCTGTTCCTCGAGGAGTTCCCCTATTTGGAGAAACTGAATGGTGCGCCACGCCCATGCCGGAGCCCGAGGCTGACGGCAAGGACTAGATGCATGTCTTCTGCCATGGGAGCGGTTATCTCTACGTCAAGGGCTTGAGGCCCTGCCGGAGCCTCTCGTTCCCCGGCAAGCGTGGTGTCCCCGGCAACATCCTTGACGACGGCTCATGGGAACTCGGTAGGAAAGTACTTGCCGGGGCCTGATTTTCTTCGGTTATTCTGTTCTGCCGACGGTTCAACAGATGGCGGAGTCAGTTGGAGCACAAAGGTCCCTGGTTCCACAGGTAACTTGAGGGCAGCACGTTTTGATAGGTCGTCAACAATGTTGTTCTCCGCTTGAGGAACATGCTCTGCTTGCAGACCGTCAAAACGCTCTTCCAACTTCCTCACTTCATCCACATAAGCTTCCATCAGTGAGCTCTGATAATCCTTGTTCACCTGCTTCACTATGAGTTGCGAATCCCCGCGAACGATCAACTTTCTGATCCCAAGGTCTGCCGCGATCCCGAGATCTGCAAGAAACCCTTCATACTCCACGGTGTTGTTCATCGATCTCTCTCGGGTAAAATGCATTTGGACTACGTACTTGAGGTGCTCTCCGGTGCGCGCAACAAGTAGTACACCGGCACCGGCGCCTTGCAGCAAGAATGCCCCATCAAAGTACATAATCTAGTCACGGCTTGTTTCCTTGTCGAGGAGAGTGGTCTCTTGAATTTCTTCGTCAGGAGTTGAGGTCCATTCTGCAATGAACTCTGCCAAAACCCTGCTCTGGATTGTAGAAGTGCTTTCAATCCTGAGACCAAAGCTTGACAGCTCCAATGCCCATTCCACAATCCTTCCTGTCGCATCTGGGTTGTGCAAGATCCGTTGCAATGGGAAGCGAGTGATGATAGTTATCTCATGTGCTTGAAAATAATGACGCAGCTTCCTCGAGGCCATAAGGAGGCTGAAGAGCAACTTTTCACGCTGGAGTATATTGATTTAGCCCCCTGCAAGAGGGAGCTGACAAAGTAAAATGGGTGTTGCATCATCTTCTTCCTCTACACCACTTTGTTTGCTTGTGCAGATCCTGCCTTGCCAGTGCCAGACTTTGTCGGGGCTCCTGCCTTGCCGATGCCGGACTCTATCGAGGCTCCTGCCTTGCTGGCACCAGAGCCTTCCAGGGAGAGCTCTGGCTCTTCATCCGACAGTCTTGCTAGTGCTACCGCCTCTTCGTCAACTTCCCTCTGCACCACTAGCGCAGCACTGGCCACTTGATTCGTTGCCGCTAGATATAGCAGCAATGGCTCTTGTGGTTTAGGTGCAACTAGTGTTAGCGTAGAGGAGACGTACCTCTTCAAATCCTGCAGCACTGCCTCGTCCTCCGGGGTCCATTTCATGGGCCCCGCCTTCTTCAAAATCTTGAAGAAGGGGAGAGCGAGCACAGGAGATTTGGAGATGAACCTACTTAAAGTAGCAACGTAGCCAGCAAGCCGACGCACATCTTTGACTCGCCTTGGTGCTTCAATCTGCTCAATTGCCTTGATCTTGTCGGCTTCGCTTCGATCCCGCGTTGAGACACAAAGAGCCCGAGAAGTTTGCCAAATGGAACACCAAAGACACACTTCTCAGGGTTGAGTTTGAGATTCATCTTGCGCAAATTTTCAAATGTTTCTTCCAAATCTTGCACAAGTGTTGCCATGTCCTTGGTTTTGACCACTATGTCATCCATGTAAGCCTCCATATTTGTATGGAGCTGGGGCTCGAAACCAATCTGAACCGCTCTCGCAAATGTCAAACCAGCACTTTTTAACCCTAAAGGCATTCGTATAAAACAATACGTACCACATGGGGTGATGAAGGCGGTCTTCTCTTCGTCTTCCTTCGTCATGAAGATTTGGTGGTATCTTGAATAGGCGTCAAGGAACGACAGCAGGTCGCACCCCGCAGTGGAGTCCACGATCTGGTCAATGCGCGGCAAAGGGAAAGGATCCTTTGGGAAGGCTTTATTGATATCTGTATAATCAATGCACAACCTCCACTTCCCATTTTCCTTGCGCACCACCACCGGATTGGCCAACCATGTTTGGTGGAGCACTCCTCTAACCAAGCCTGCAGCTTCCAACTTCCTAATCTCCTCGATGATGAACTCTTGCTGCTCCACAACTTGGTTCCTGACCTTCTGTTTGACAAGACGCGCATGAGGACAGACAACAAGGTGGTGCACAATCACCTCCCTGGGAACGCCGGAGATGTCGTATGCTTGCCATGCAAACACATTGACATTCACCCGTAGGAAGGTGATGAGCGCACTTTTCTATTCCCTATCGTGGGTGGAGCTTATAGTGAAAGCTCCGCTCGTCCCGTCCTCCTTGACTGGCACTTTCTTGGTCTCTCGTAGCGCAACCTTGGATTTCTTGCTCTTGCCGGTGGAGCTCTCTGGCACGTCTCAGTGGGAACGCAACACTCCGAGGATGCGCGCTTGCCAGAGTGGGTGCAAGAGGCTTGGCCAGGGCCAGAAGCCTTGCGGGCTACTGAGGCCTTGCCGCTCTTCTTCCCCTCGGGGGCTCCAGTAGCAGGAGCAAGTGCCTTGGCGGCAGGTGCTAACACTACTTCCCGGTAGAGCTGGTCAGCACAGATGAGTGTGTCCTTCTTGTCGAAGCTGATAATGATTATGCTCATCTGGCCGGGCATCTTCAGCGTGTTGTAGGCATAGTGTGATGCTGCCATAAACTTGGCCAGTCCTGGGCGGCCAAGGATCCTGTTATATGGCAACAAGATCTTGGCTACATCAAAAATGATCTTCTTTGTCCTGTAGTTCATCTCGTCACCAAATGTAACTGGTTGTGTGATCTTACCCTTGGGCTGGCTTCTCCTCAGATTGATCCCATGAAACGTGCATGTCTCCTCAAGATCCCCCTTGGGGATTTGCAACTTCTTGATCACTTGGGGCGAGATCAAGTTCAGATCGGCCCCACCGTCAACTAGCATTTTCGTCACCTTGCGGTTGCGAATTGTTGGTTAAACCAACAACGGCAAGCACCCGACAGCGGTTGTGTGATCAGGGTGATCCTCGACATCGAGAATGATAGGGGAGCTGGACCATTTCAGTAGCTTCTGGGCGTCGATCAATGTCAACGCCGCATTGACCTCGCGTGCCCACTGTTTAAGCTAGCGGTGAGAGGAATGCAATGAGGCGCCGCCATTGATGCACACTAGGCTCATCGTCCTCTTCGTGGTCATCACCCCCCCTTTCTTGTCATGGCCCCGAGCAGGCCTCTCTTATTGCTTCTCCTTGCCACGGCGCCCCCCTCGGCCACCGCGCTTCTTGCCGAACCCCTCGGCACCATCCTGGCCCTTCTCCTTGCCCCGTCTCTCATACTTAGCTTTCTGCCTCTCCACAAGCTACTCAACTTGCTGGCAGTTCTGGAGGTCATGACCCTTGGTGCGATGGATATTGCAATATTGCTTGTCAGAGCCCTCTGACTTGTCAGCAGTCGCCAATTCCTGGCAGGCGGCAACCAGGAGACTTCCTTGCCGGCGATGTCAACCTTGGCATTCTCGGTGGTGCCGGGGTCGCCGAATTTCTCGACGGCAAGCACGGTCTTGCCCCTGCGCTTCCTATTGCGTCGCCAGCCTTTCTTTGCTGGGGCGATGGCGTGTTCGTCTCCAGAATCGCTTCTCGCGTCGGCATCTTCGCCGGGGTACTTCCTCCCTTCTTCAGCACGGGCACATTTGTTGGCCAGAACATATAGTTCGGCAACGTCCCTAACCTTGTTCATGGCCAGCTCTTAACGCATCTTGAGGTTGCGCACGTTCTGATGGAATGCGCTGATGACAGCTGTAGGATGAACATCAGATATGTTGTATTGCACACGGTTGAATCTTTATATGTACTTGGGCAGGGATTCGCTATCCTTCTGGGGAATGAGATGCCAATCACTTGCCTGGCTAGGAGCTTGATGGTCTCTGGTAAAGGCGCCAACAAACTCGTGGCACATGTCCGACCAAGAGGAGATGGAGTCTATCCGCTGGTGCATCAACCACGACCTGACATTGGGTTTGAGCACCCACGGGAAGTAGTTGGCGAGCACCTTGCCATCCCGAGCCCTGACAGCTTCAATCACAATGGTGTATCTGCTCAAGAACTCGGACGGATGGGTCTTGCCGTCATACTTCTCCGGGACCTCAGGTCTGAACGTGTGGGTAGTGAGCCACTGGAACTGCCGCAGCTCAAGGGTAAAAGCTGGACAACATACCTCGTAAGGCAGGTCACCGGAATCCCCCGGCACAGGCCTGTATGCAGTGGGCCCCGCACGCCTATCAGATTGATGACGTGCTTCTCGTCGCCGCTCGATGGTAGTTCGAGCGTCCTCTTTAACCCGCTCCCGAAGAACTTAACATTGGTCACGACGAGTCCGTGGATCAGACGAAGTCGTGCTTTCATATTTGCTGCCTTGGTGGAGGGGAGTGCACCGTGGTTGCGGCGCCTCCGGCCTTTCCACCGTCGGCACGCGCCGCCTCGGGGGACCGATGCCGCGAGGGGCTTGCCTCCTGGTATCAATCTTTATCGGTGTTTCCAATAAGGCTCTGGATAGCATCCCTCCACTCTTCTTGCTTCTCCGCGGCAGGAGGGGAGTCAAGGAATAGCTGCACTCGTGCTAATGCTTCCCCTGGTGTAGGTAGCAACGACAAGTGCGAGGAACGGGAGGTGGTCGGACTTCTAACCATGTTAGAACGAGCATCGTCACGGTTCCGTGGCCGTGCACCGTCTTGACCAACATCTTGGCGTGCATGCCGGCCCTATGCATCTCGAAAATGATGCAGAGGGCTCTTCCGCCGGTGGCGCCCGGGGTCACCAACGTCGCGGTGTTGTTCGCCACGGATGACCTGGGAGGACCGCGATGCGGGCACCGGCGGGGGTGTCTTGGAGGTCGCCGCGCCACCCGTAGGTAGCATGGCCCCGCCCTTGGAGGTCCCCGCGCCACTTGTGGGCAGCACAACTCCGCTCTTGGAGACGGCGACGTGCGGCTCGTCGTCTTGGGCGCGAATGACACCACTCGCCTGGCTTCGATTGCCAGAGCGTCGTGGATGCTCGCGAGGCACACCTCCGCCACCATCCACGACCACTTCGTCGCCCGTCCGCATTGGCATGGGCGGATCGGCTCCAGACAAACCGATCGCCGTGATCCCCTTCTTCTTGGGAGCCATGGTGATCGAGGAAACGACGCGCTAACGACTAGATCGGGTTTGCAGAACTCTCTGCCCCTACCTGGCGCGTGAAAGATGTCAGTGCGGAACAACACCTACGGGGTCACGTGGATCCCTTCTGGTGTTTGGCAGGGAAGAGGGGTAGAGCAAAGAGCGGATCTAACAATCAACATGATGGATTTTTACCGAGGTTCGGGCCGCTGAGAAGCGTATAACCCTAGTCCTGCTTGAGTGTATATTCTGTGTTCTTGAGCTTCGGCTCGCTTCGACGCATGCAAGCTGGGCCAAGAGGTTCAAAGGATCGAATCCTCCTCCAGTACGCCGTGGGCCTCCTTTTATATGTCCAAGTGGCTGCCACAGTCGCATACATGAGGTGTAAAGTAGCTACATCATCTATGTTTATCATCGACGTCATAGGACAAACGCATTAAATGCGTTGCTTACATGCCCTCTAGCTTTATCGTGGACGGGAGTAGAACATGTCCCGTCCGTCGCCGCCCAGCTCCGTCTTGACACGTGCCCATGCCGACGAGGCATGCAGCGCCAAGTTGGCTGGCCAGCTACTGCGCTGGAGAGGTGGCACGATCTTCGCAAAGATCTACATGCCACCATGCACGCGCTTGCTAGGATGGCAAGCCGGCTACTACGCTGGAGTGGTGACGGGGTGGCGGAGCCTTGCCGTGCTCTTGCCGATGTCGCCTCACGGACGCCTCCGGTAAGGATCTTGCTAGGTACCTTGTCTTCTGGCCTTCACAAAGATTTGCATGCCACTACGCGCGCGCCCCTGAGTCTTGGCCTTAACGTTATCGATGGTGTCAGAGCTCTCAACCCCAAGGGTGGTGCTCTTGTTAGTGCTCGGCAAGTTGTCCCGGCAAGGATCTCGCTGGGGTTTCGCAAGCCGTCCCAGCAAGGATCTTGGTGGGGGTCCTACTCGTCCTCTGCTCTCAGTCTTGGCCACTTCTCTTCACCTTGCATATGTCCTTGATCGCCCCCGTCAGGCCTTGCCGTGGGTGTGGCTATGACTGCCCGTGCACAAGTATGGGGTGCTAAAGGGCCCAAACTTTAGTACACCGGCAAAGGGAGGCAATCTTCCCACTTAGTTCCATATGCTAAGACACATGCTTGGAGCATGTCTTCAAGTATTTGATTTACTCGTTTTGTCTGACCTCCGGTGTGTGGGTGGAAAGCAGTGCTGAAAGACAACTTGGTTCCCAAGGCTTCTTCGAATCTTCTCCAGAATCTCGAGGTAAACTGGCTTCCTCGATCTGACACCATCTCCTTAGGAACACCATGAAGGCTTACGAACCGGTTGATGTAGAGGCTGGCTAGCTGGTTCCCACTATAGGTTGTTTTGACGGGAATGAAGTGAGCTACCTTGGTTAGGTAGCCAACGATGACCCATATGGAGTTATGTCCCTTGCTTGACCTCGGTAATCCAATGATAAAAAACATTCCGACTTTATCCCATTTCCACTCAGGGATCTTGAGTGGTTGGAGAAATCCAGTAGGTCGGCGATGTTCAGCCTTGACCTGTTGGCACTATCTCATATCAGCATGGTTCATAAAAGAAAAGTGAAAATAAGCACAAAAGACTGTGGGGACCCTGACTCATAAGTCGAGATCGCCGGATGCACATGTACAGTGATCCTAGAGATCAATGCTCACTAAACACACAGAAGCTGAATAACAAGAGTCTTCCATCCATATATTGTCTTACACAAATTATGACCGTTATGATCAAGTCTTATAGAGATAAATCCTTAAGGGATGAACATAAAATAAAGCACAAGCAGCGGACATATTCGTTGATGAGTAGAACCCATGCCATCTGCCTTAACCCTACAGGCATTCTGATTGAGAAAGTGTCCTAGTTCGCATGTTCGTCTCCAAAGAACTCGTCTTCGAAATCCTGTTCTAGCATGCATGGCCAATTAAATAACCAATGGCAAGCCAATGAGTACTTTGAATGTACTTGCAAGCAACCCATGTTTTGGATCAAGGTAACAATGCATGATGTAACAATAAGTAGGTAACCTAGCATGAAGCTAGTTGGAACTCAACGACATGGCCTATCAACTTGTAAAGCATGCATCAATAAATCTGGTAACCATGTGAACAGGTTACAGATACCAACATAAACCAAGTTTAGATCATCTCCAACTTAATCAACATGTCGAGTCATTTGACTCGAATCAGGTAGCTTTCTCCACACACACACACCAAGTTTCACATTTATTGGACGTATCCCAAGAGAGGTTACCCAACAGTCCTTGACCGTGGACAAGGCTATTCGAATAGTTTTACACTCTGCAGAGGTTGCACACTTTATCCACAAGATCCGGGAAGTTTTCGTGTCACCCACAATCCCACAGTACCTCAAGTACTCGGGGGAAGCACTCGATTATTATCTTTCCCTAGGCGACACTAACATAGGGTTCACTCATTGGTACACGACCCTCATGTATAAGCGTAAGATCTTGGGACTCTACCCTTTTCATTATCACACATACACGAAGGGACCAATGGTGTGTCCGGTGCCCTGTGAAAACTATCATGGCCGCCTATCCAAGCATGACCCCGTCCCGAGATTGATTTCATGCCACCCCTGTCACTAGTAATGCGAGCACCATGCTAGTATTGGACTAGGTAATTAAGAATGCCCCGTCCCATAAGGGGTAGAGTGGTTGTACATGTAAGATTGGAGTAACGGTCACAACTTAAACCAATCCATTTTAGAAAACTAACACATTCACTTGTCTCTGTACACCACTTTGTAATCAAGTGGTTACTCAGCTCAACCTCTCCCTCGGGCATTAGTGGCACCCGGCGGGGTTTTCGAAAAGTCTTTTGAAAATACTCACGTCTCCATTACCATGCATATTCCCGTCCCATTTGCATAGCCACTACTTTAGCATCCTATCTACTCCCACCCGCATAACCCTCATAGGAATGTAGGGTTATGCACAATGCAAGAATCATCAAGGAAGTATCGGGAGCAACCCACCAAAGTGGTTACCATCTCATCATAATTTTGATGCAACAATAATAAAGTGCTACATGACATAGAAGGGTTTCACATGCATGGTCAAAGGGCTGCTTGCATTGGTTGGCTTTGTCTTTCAAGTCTTCAAGTCCTTCTCCTTCTTCTTCTCCAACTACTTTGTCAAATACGGCATCTATTCAACGTAAACAAAACAACGGGGAAATAAGGCAATAGCAAAACAGAAAATGAAAGTCCTCACAAAAATGTCAACTTATTTTTGTTAAATAATAGGATGAAAACTAAGAATGGAAAAATTCTTAATTTTGGATTTGGAGCAATAGAAATAGAGAAATGGATTTTCAAAGAAGGATTTAAATGCTCAAATTAGAATTTAAATTTGAACAGTACAGAAAAGTGTGATGGATTTGCATGAAAGATACACCATTAAATAGGTGGGATTATTACAAGATTTTTGTAGTTGGAATTATTTAATTTGGACAAATAATGTTGGTTGTGGAATTTTTGGAAACAAACTGTAAAATGAAAAAGGAAAAAAATGTTGGGGGCTATTGTGCTTACTGGACCAGAGCAACCGCAGCGCGGCAGACCCAGGAGCGAAATGGCCTGGGCTAGCCATAGCGGCGCATGCGCCAGGTTTCAAATCTGACGGGTGGGGCCTGGCATCAGAGAGAGAGAGAGGGGACCGAGGGAGAGGAGAGGATGACAGGTGGGCTCCACATTGCATCTCCAACCTCACGGCATAGAGCCGGAGAGCTCATCGGTGGCGATAGGGGGCACATCGAGGTCGGGTGAGGGCACGACTGGACTCAGCATCGAGTCGCCGTTCGGATGGTGGTGGATGCAGTCGCCAGAGTGAACTGGTTCGCCGATGATGAGGTCACGCGGCGGAGAAGCTTCAGCCATCGGTGGTTCTGGTCGTTTCCGGCTGCAAAAGAAGCGAGTGAGAGAGGGGAAAGGGTCAGTGGCCTGTGGTGGTTCCAGATGGAGAAAGAGGAGCGGTGGAGGAGGTCTGTACCTCGCGAATGCCGGCGAGCCGAAGCGGTGGAGCTCGAGCTCGATCTCGAGCTCGGCGCTTCTGGAGAGGAGTGGGTGGTGAAGGGTGTTGATTAAGAGCTGTAGAGGGCGAGTGGTGAGGAGAGGAGGGGACAGGGAGTTCTTAAATAGGCGGGCGACGGCTCATTGTGGACATGTGCATCGTCGAGGTCGTTGTCATCGCTACGGGTCATGGGGCTCGCAACGAGGTGTCAGGGGTGCTCGTGGGGGATGGTCCAGGGCTAGGAGAAGGAAGAGAGAGCGAGGGAGGCTAGAGGCGCCGCGCGTGTGAGCTCGCCCATTGGGGCTCTCGGGCGGCCATGGCGCGCATGCGAGCAGAGTAGCAGGAGGGAGAAGGAGAAGGGAGACTGAGGTGTAGCGTGTTGTGGACGTCGAGGCGCATCGTCAGGCGTGC
>LR738712.1:392142941-392177049 GCA_902687465.1 Secale cereale | reverse complement strand
CCTCTATATTGGAGTTGTGGTGTTGCAATTGCTACTGGAGGTATAAGGGGACTAGGAGGAGTTGTGGTAAAAATATGAACTCATAGGGAATAGTGGAACAGGTGCAAGTGATGAGTTTTCAAACATGGCAGAAGGTGTTTGATGCAAGTTTGAGCTACTTGCACTCTTTTGCTCCTTGTGACACTTGATGGGGGTGTTGTGCATGACCATGTGGCATTGTTGTAGAATTTTGAGCTCATTTGGATAAAGTTGCCAATGCAACTTTTGTAAACCCTAGAAATCAACATAAAGAGACTTGCTTAGATCTAGCTAAGCTAACCTCTTCCCCTTGACGCACCACTTGGTGTAGTGTCATTATTTGGGTACATGAGCATGTCCACAAAGTTTGGGATCAATTCGAGAAAGTTAGCAATGTAAAGTTGTTCAAACTTGGATCTGGACAGAGAGGGTTTTGGGGCACTTTTGTGAACCAAAACAATTTTGATCGGGATAAAACTTTGCAGGATCATCACATTTGGCATATGTGATTTGCTAGAATTTTCTTGGAATATTTAGATAATACATCCTGAGTAAATATTTCAAAAGCTTGAAATAACCAGAAGGGGTTTTGAAGGAATTTGGCCAATATTTTAAACATGGCCATGTGTTGAAACTTTTATATATGGACAATATATGTCCACTGAGCTTCCCTGAATATTCTCAAATATTTTTTAAACATTAAGTTAATTTTAACCTATTAAAGACCCTTCTGGCCTAAAGAAAAAGCCTTTAAACAAAATAGGAAAATAACTTTTGACATTATATTTTTGTGGTTTATGGGAGTCCTATACGTAGGAGGAGTCAATTATACTCTTTTAAAGATTTTTCATACACCAAATTAAGTACTTGTAGTGCAAGCCTGGATTAGGGGTCTTTGGAAAAACCTAATTTGGAAAATATTTTTTGGCCAAATTATTTTTGTAATAAAATATTATTCTGTCCTATACACATGGCATGATCATTGGGAAAAAGTTTGGATTAAGGAGATGGAGTATAGAACGTGGGGCTATGTTGACTTTAAAGAGCACTAGAAATCACAAACAAAATCCAACCCAAATAAGAAGCCAAATAATGCACAAGTTTTTGTTGATTCAAACTTTCATGCTTTATTAATGCAAATGACATGTTACAAAATGCTGGGTGTGACGAAGACGCTCCAAGATTTGCACATATCACATGAACGAAACTAGATCGAAAACATACCGATATTTGTTGAAGAAAGATAGGATGCCTTCCGGGGCATCCCCAAGCTTAGACGCTTGAGTCTCCTTGGATATTTACTTGGGGTGCCTTGGGCATCCCCAAGCTTGAACTTTTTCCCCTCCTTCTCCTCATATCGATACCTCCTCGAGCTTTGAACACTTCATCCACTCAAGACTTAATCAAACTTTTAGTCGCGGGGTTAGTGAATATGGCAGTAAAATCCCATCATGTACTGCTGTAACATTATTGTATAATGATAATAAAACATTACCCATTGTATGTTATCACAATTCTATGGCCCCCAAGTCAAAGGAGGCTCAACAAGATTTCAAACATACGCAAATAATGAGGCTATAATAGCAATTTGCGAAAACAGGACAGTCTGTAAATATTTGAACATTGGCCATACTTATGTAACACTAAACATTCTAAAAAATTAGGACAAAATAAAAAATTCGCATACAAGTAGTGTGTAAAATTTTCAGAAACTTTTGACATTCAAGTAAAAATGTAAAATCACGCACTACAGCCAAAGTTTTTGTTTTTGCACCGCACATACCAACAAGCAATCTAATCATCCTAAAGGAAAATCTTGGCACATTATTTTTATGATACCATGGATTTGTATAAGGGGATAATTATTTCTGTGACAAACTTCCGTGAATAATTTACATTGTTTCCCTGAGATTGAACACAAGTGTTCAAGGTCGACCCTCACTTCTCCAATGCACCACCTTTCAATTGCTTCTCTTTTTGAAAAAAAAATAGGTTCCCCTCTATATTTTTTGTTTTTAACTTTATAAAAGCACTCAACATAAATAAATGACTCTCTAAAACTTCCGGTTTGTCTCCCTGGCAGCGCTTTCTTTAAAGCCATTATGCTAGGCATATACTGCTCAAGTAATTGATCCACCCGAATCCCAAGGTATATCAAAATCAACTTTAATTAGCAATGATTTGTAATTTAGTAGTGAGTACAAAGTGATGTGTGTCATGTAACAACTAAGTCTAACTCTTTTCCTATGCATCGGCATGTCATAAAAGAATAATTCATGCACATCAAGTAAAGGCCAATGCATAGTATAAGAAGTTTCTTGCAATTTTATCGCGTTGAAAACATAGAGAGGCGGAGATGTAGTTCCTCTCTCATAATAATTGCAAGTAGGGCTAGCAAGCACATGCATATTATACTCATGAAAATCCTCATTTGCACAAGTACAAGGAAACCCATCAACGTAATCCTTAATAGGTGCAAAATTCTCCGATATAGTGTAGTTGGGAGAATTCAAAAAGATAATATGACTATCATGTGTGGATGCAATAGCAAAAATTTCATTCTTGACAAAAGGAACTATAGAAAGTTCATCTCCATAAGAATAATTCATATTGGCATCTTGGCCACAAGCATAGCAAGCATCATCAAAAAATGGATATTTCAAATAAATCCAAGGGATCATAGCATTCATCCTTCGGTAAGCATGAAGGGAAATTAAACAATGCATGACTTGAAGAGTTACTCCCATTAGAAGGTGAGCACGGGTGATAAATCCGCTCTTCCTCCTTTTGTTCTTCGCTCTTCTCCTCATCTTTTTCATCCAATGACCTCACAATGTCATCAAATTCTTCTTCCTTAGAGTCCTGCAAACTATTAGTCTCTTCTTGGACAGCGGAGACTTTCTCAATAAATTCATTAATATCGGAATTGTATTCATAATTATCATGGCAATATTTAAGTATAGCAAAGGCCCCTTCCAGGCGTTCTAGGCGTTGGTCGTCCTCGCTAAAAACCTTGAAGAAAAGTGTGGAGGCTCTCTCGTATTTGAAGTGGATGGTGAAGACCCCTTCTGGACGGAAGGCACAGGCGATTTCGCCCCATCCTCAAGTCATGAAGACGTCACTCGGGGGACGACCTTGACCTCCGCTTCAGTAGCTTGGCTGAAGCACCCGACGTGTTGCAGTCGTAGCTCGGTGGGCCCCCTCGACGGTATCAGCTCGGCGGGCCCCCTTGGCGGTATCAGCTCGGAGAAAAACCTCGGGAGCCAGATCCACGTGAGTGGCGGCATTGCGGCCCACACCACAAACTCGCGGGGCGTGCCTTCGACGTGGGTCCGCAAGGCCGCTGGCCGTACAGTCGCAGCCTGTCCTCCGTGATCCCGACCCGTGTGGGGTAGGGCGTCACCCTCCTGCCCAGAGCCCTACGCGCGGGCATACAGGGGGATCAGGATGCCAGGTGGAGGCCGCTAATACCAAGGCCGCGTCACCTCCAGACCCTCGCCGACGTAGCGGGAGCGGCCAAGCCTTTTCTCTGACGGGAGTGGCCCGGGCTCCTCTTGAGGAGCCTTGCCCTTCTCCTCCACGGAGAACCTCCTCCTCGGCGCCATGGATGCTTTGGCAAGACGGTGAGACAAGAAGGAGGAAGAAGGAGCAAGCAGCGAGAAGATGGAGATGAGCAGGAAGGCTCCACCCCTCCTCTCATTCATAGCAAGAGGTAGGCCCACCACCGACTTCCATGATCTCCGGTAATAATGATCTTTGTGCATGCAGCAGGCTCTTGTCAAGTCAAACGGTTGTCGAGGCGGCGTGGGGAACCAGAGACACCCACGTTCCATCAGGCGCCACCCGTCAACCAGGTCCGCAGGTGGTTGGGGTCCCGCGCCTCTTCACCCTTGCCCTTTGGCTTCGCCTCGAATCCAAGTACGAGCGCGCCTTGGGCTCGGGGGCTACTGTCGGCGTTCTGGGAACCAGGGTACCTAGACTTGCCTACCTGCGGCCCACGGCGTGGCTCCATCACCAGCCTGGTACGTACCATCTTCATCACCTACATGCAAGACCCTCGCGAGGCGGACGACGCTAAGACCTCCGAAGGGAGCAACCTCTCTAGGATGGTTCCTGAGAAGCGGAGATGTCTATGCAAGCCCCCACCTCATGAGGTTCGGATGACGCAAGCCATGACAACCAAGGCCAGGCGGGCGCCAACGGGTGCAGTACAACAGGTTTCCTCTTTGGTGCTAAAGAGGCAAGCACAGGTGCGGAGTCCCGAGGAATCAGCCAAAGGTTTCCATGCAACAAGACCAAGATCACTAGGACGACAAGACGAAGGTCATCACTGAGCCCACCATGTCGTCACGGCCAGAAGCTTTGTAGGCAAAGACCACCTTTCATCATGATAAGATGTAGTAGTTCTCCTCCATTGAATTTGGCCATTGTGGGATCCCTTCCCGCCTTCATTTTGGGGGCAGAGGATCGAGGCCACTATAAATATATCCTAGCCACCACCATAGAGAAGAAAACGGATCATTCAGACTACCCTCAGCCCCACACAAGCAAGAGCACACCTCCTGAGGTTGTTCCTCCACTATACTAGTTCATCCTCAGCCCTCCTTGAGGCAAATCCACCACAAAGCAGGAGTAGGGTATTACACCGCAAGGTGGCCCGAACCTGGGTAAACTACCTTGTCCCATTTCCTTCTTGTTCATCGAGCTAGGACGTGAGATCAATGAGTAGGCAGGCAGGGGAAGTTGAGTTCTTCGCACGCACCCCAGATTTCGAATCTATCTAGGGTCTGCGTAGCCCTGAATCCAACAACCACTTATCGCCGTTTACATGACATGTACTCGGCAACCTTCAAGCGGAAGCCGAGGGTGTCGGCCGCGACCCGACTAACCACACAAGACTCTTGTCTAGGTTTATCACCTATTTGAGTTCCATCCACAAGGAATTCCGGTCGAGGTTTCCACTATGGCCCCAAACAATGTGTGCAGGGTTCCGGAGACCACCAAACGGGTGCCTCGGTACACCGAGCCATGTTGTATCTACCGCATCATAGCCCACCCCTAGTGTCAGCGCTACGCACAACCTCCAACACATATCCTACAAACACTAGAAACTTGTTGCAACTCCTAGTCAGAGATCAAGACGATTAATAAGTCGAGAGAGTCAATTAAGGATCCCAATGTGTGGTAGTAACTGTCTTGGACAACATACACAGAACTTAGTTCCTAAGGACGGTTTCAATGAAACAACCCACCATGTACTCCTACATGGCCTCTCATCGCTACCTTTACCAAATCATCTTCACACACTTATCTCTCAACAGTAGGACATGTTCACCTTCATTCCAATCCATACTAGATGAATCAGACCTGACACAACTCCAAGCATAGCAGGAATAATAAGCAAGCATGAATGAGTAGGAACATCATGGCTCAAACAAATCCTACTCATGCTAGTGGGTTTCAACTATTTACTCTGGAAATGATAGGTCAGACCGAGGAATGGGTTCAGCTACAACAACATGTAAAAGTTGAATCGTTGTTTTCCTAATGCAGTAAAGGAGAGTAAGAGCGAGAGAGTGGGATTGTATAGGGATGCTCAAAGGGGATTTGCTTGCCTTGCACTTCTGAAGATAACATTGTGTCTTCATTAGTGTCAACGATCACAATGTCGAAACAAAGTCCACTGAGAGGGGACAAATACCAGCAATGCACCAATATGATGCATGATCATGACATGGCAACATACTGTTATTTTGGCTAATGCAACTAGCAGCAATTTAAATCAAGATTGTTTGAACCAAAGGTTCAAATTCAAACTCCATATAAGACATTTCAAATGCCATTTATTCAATTTGTTATATACAATTGATGTAAGTTGTTCACACATGCATGAGAATGCCATCAATAGATTATTCATATATTTTTGATAATTTTTCATATATAAATTATTTCATTAGGAGTTATGGTTCATTTACTATGATTTTTACAACTTTTAGCTATTTTCTGAAATAAATAAAACATTAAAATCCCAGAAAGCTTTTATGATGTCATCACTGCATCACAGTGACGTCAGCCAGTCAACAGGGTCGGTCAAGGTCGAACCAGACCAGTGGGTCCCACTGGTCAGTCTCATAGTGCTAGCTTGAGTCACAGACTGGTGGGACCGGTCAATGGCCACATTAGCAAGTCAATGTTGACGCGTGGGTCTAGTGGAATTAGATTAACTCTAACTAATTTTGTTATCTGGTTAATTAAATAGGTGAGGCCCAATTATCATTGACCCTTGGGGTTAAACTAATGGTGATTAGCCCCTAATCTAATGATGCCACGTTAGCACGTCGGAGTTTCACCAGCGGCGACCTCAAACCGCGGTGGAGTCCGCTCAGCATTTAGCTACGTGCGATGGTTGGAAGCATTGGGGGCACGAGAGGAAAGCGCATTCTCTCGCGCATCCAGGGGAGCAAGTGGGAGGCTGCGAGATTGCCAGAGACGACGACCACGGTGGCTTTGCGGTAGCCGGAGCTCGGGCAAGCACGGGCGCGGAGCTACGCTTCGCTAGCGAGAGAGCTGAGATGTTGGGTGGGATCCTGGGAGATTCATGAGCTCAGGGCCGTGCTTGGATGCAAGCTCCAATGGCTGCAGCCATGGGGATGTCATGGCCGGCGGTGAGGGGTTCTCGGGCTCAGTGGTGGGGCTAGTTAGAGCTCACAAACAGAAGGAAGAAGAGAGGGGAAAGATGCAGGTGCTAACAGTGAACTCGCAGAGCAGGCCAGTGAGATCAGGGAGGCGTTGACGAAGGCGAATCAGAGTCGGCGATCGCCGGTCCCGAAGGTGGAAAGTGTGAGTGCAACAAACCTTGGTGTATGCTGCCCAGACTGTACATAGGCACGGAGGCGAGGTTGCCATGGCAAGACAAGGACATGCTGAAGATATAGCTCCTTGAGAAATCAAAGGGCGGATCAAGAAGACCAAGACAAGGCGAAAGAGCAAGATATCACCAAGGAAAGACCTCCCTTGCCGGGCAGGCGAGCCCTGCCAGGTCGAGGCTGCACCAAGACAAATCTCAAGACTTCGCGGGCAGCTTGACGGGGACGCCAAGGGCGGGTCATCCTGCCAAGGCACAACCGCTCCACCACATAGTGACTCACGTGACTTATCAATGTGTCGTGGGAAAACACAGCCACCTATGGGGCCATCGTCCCCTTATGGTTCGGCAAGGGTGAGGAGCACATTGCACAAAGAGCGGAGGGCGGAGAGCAGCACGGCAGCGATCACATGGGCAGTTTTACCTATGTTCGAGCCGCCGCAAAGCGTAAAACCCTACTCCTACTTTGGTGGAGTGATGCAGGGGACCATGGTCGAGACGCAACGCTCTAGCCTGGCAAGGTTGCCTAAGGGCGAGAGAAACTATGCGTGTATGAGTGTACAATGGTCCCAATCCTTTCTAAGATTCCCACGGCCCTCCTTTTATATATCAAGGGGTCACCACAATGGCAATTCAATCATTGTGTACTGATTAGATAGCAAACAGTGCTATCTTACCTAACTTTGCAAACAGGACAATGTGCATTAAATGCGCCACTTAGTGTCACATTGCGGCATAACCCGGCAAGCCTTGCCGAGCCACTTTTCCACCTTCTCGCCTGCCTGCGTGACACGTCCCTGGACGGGTGTCATTTGGAGGTTATTTCCTTCGAAAGTGTCTGCCACGTACCGAATTACGGCCTCTTATCCACTTGAGGGCTTGACACCGCACCGATTGATGACTTGTGTTGCTGTGAGGTAGAGCGGTGGAGCCTTGGCGGGATAGCGCGCTCTCGGCGTCCTCGAAAGGCCTGTCGGGTCTGTCTTGGGACTTCTCATCGGGGCAACCTTGACCTTGCCAGGCTTGCCTGCTTGGCAAGGGAGGTTTTTTGTTAGTGGTTTCTTGCCCCTTTATCTTGAATTGGTCTTCTTGATTCGCCCCTTGATCTCTCAACGGGCTAACCTCTTCTGTTGGGTGTGGTCTTGGATGTCGAGAGTTGCCAAGCTAGTGGATTTTTGTCCGTGCACAAGTGAGAGGAAGACATACACCCCTGTTTGTGTACCCCGACAGAAACCCCGGGCCTGAGCCATACATGTCGCCAGGCAGGATGGGTTAGGCCCCAAACAGTGCACGAACACGTGGTGAGAGAATTTTTTGCGTGCAGCGGTTTGTCATGATGACTAGTCAATCCAACATCCACTTCACGTAATTACCGCGGGTGGCGGGGTCGTGGATTTCCAGCAGTTAATATAAAATGATAACTTTTCTGAAGAGCCGCATCTTCCCCCACGTCCTCTTCCGTTAAGAGAGAAAAATGTGAAGGGACACCGCTCATTCATTGCCCGCCATGTCCCTTTACCATCTTCTTCTGCAAGCCAAGCAACTGGTCTATTTCTCCGTTCATATCCGCTTCTAATCCCTATCCAGCTTCCTTCCCCCGCCTTCCGTCGTAGCCTGAGAAGATGGGGAAGAAAACCGCCGCCTCGTAGCGGACGACTACCGGGAAGGAGGTGGCCGTGGAGGGGAGCAAGAAGAGAGTGGCGGAGCTGGACAAGAAGCGAAGAGGAGACGTGGTCTTTGTCCCGTCGAACCTGTACGGCGACGTCTTGAAAGCAAGGTACGGATATCTATGGGGGAGGGACATCCCGAAGGGTCACGGCGCACCCAAGGTTCTGGCAGAAGGGAAAGACGATCCACTAGATTCATATCACTTCTTTTGCGCATACTTCATCTCCGGCCTCTGCCCTCCCTTCTCGGATATATTTGAGGCAATGATGACGATCTATGGGTTCCACCTTCTGGACTTCACGCCGAATGCAATGGCGTGCATGGCGATTTTGCCCTTCTATGTGAGAACTTAGTTGGAGTCACCCTCAATGTCGACTTGTTAAGCCACTATTTCATCCCGCGGGTGGAGAACAAGGCCCACCGCTCTGGGATATAAGCTGGATCCCCCGGGTGGCAAGGGAGAATTTGGGTTATCTCCTCGGCCAGCAGCGCGGCTGATAGGAGGAATCGAGACGTGACTGGTGTTGGATTCAGGATGAGGAGGCCTCAGAGTTTTACCAGGCGCGGATGGAGTGTCTTGTGTGTGGAAATGATTGGAGGGAGCTCGTCCTCGCTGATGATAGACTCCGCCCGGCAATAAACAGAATTACCTGTCTAAAGGTTGCCAGGTTAACTATCGAACAGGTCGGGGCAGATTTCCTTCTTCGACGGATTGCACCGCTGCAGAAAAGGGAGGTTCGCCTGGCAGTATGGAGATGCAGCAGACAGGATGCGGCTGTACCCAAGGCTGACCAATAATTTTTTGTCTATGGCTATGTCTCGCTGTGTGAACAATTGTTCGGTAGCCTTGGGCCGGTCAAGTTACCGGTTGGTGTCATCCTGTTGAATGTCAACTCCGCCTGGGACCAAATTCTGAAATGGATGCTGAACTGCAAATCCCATGGGGTTGCGGGAGACTGGCGATTGCCCGAGCTTAATGAAGAGCTTGCATGGGCCTCCAGCCTGGTGGAAAGGGCTACCAGAGTGGAGACCAACATGTTCAAGCGTACCTCTGAGGCGGAGGAGGCGTTCATCAATAGGCGGATTGAAGAGGACAAGGCATTCCCAGCCGCCGAAAAGGCGAAACCCGGGGAGGTCGAGGAGGAGGAGGAGGTTGAAGACGGAGTCTCCTCCCACGGCAGGAGCGAGGCGCACGTCGCAGAGGAGGTTGCCGAGGATGATCATACCGGGGATGAGGCCGCCAGAATCGAGGCTTTATATGCCACGGTCACGGAGGCCCAAGAAGAAGACTGGGTTGAGGAAATGGAGCAGCCCGAAGAGTGGCTCGCGGCAGGCCCTCAAGCCCTGAGCCAATATTGGATCAGTGCTCTAGCCGGCGGGTGGCTATTTGGGGAGCAGTGGTGCCCGCTCCTATGCCTGCCGCCATGAGGCTAAAGAAGATTACCTCCAGGGGTAGCAAGACGGACGCGGTGCGCTGACAATCTTCTCGTCTATCTGGGGCTAACACCCCTCCCGCCAAACGTCCTATGGCCACGGGAGTTCACTCCAGCTCCCAGTCTGACTCGAGGTCTTCACATAGCTCATCCTTGCCGGAGCCCCCTGCACCTCAGCAGGGCTTGAGGTTGCTAGGAGTCTCGGTTCCCCCGACCTTGAAGAGAAGCAGAGAGCCTTCACCGCCCATTGAGTTCGAACTGGGCTCCATACTTATAAATGACAAGTAAGCAGAGAACATCCTTTCTTCTTTGTTGGGGTTTCTTTGTGCTCGTTGGCCTACTGATCATTCTTGCTTGTCATTGTTGACTTGGATGAGGATGAGGAGGAGACCCTCATCCACCGGGCCAAACGGCTCAAGCAATCGGAGTTGTCGAAGTCCATGGGGGGCGCGGTATTGGCCGAAAGCATCACGGAGGATCCAGCACCAGGCCCCCATCCCAGCCCCAGCACGATAGCCCAGGGCTGGTCTCTCCCGCCAAGAGTGATGTGGGAGGGCCTCCCACATCCCAAGCTCAGGAGGAGGGGAGGCTACTCAAGACGAAGCCTCCCGGGTGGGACTCACTCCACCTGCTGACGGGGCCAAAGAGTCCTCGGAGAGAGCCTCCGCGGAAGGGTCCGCCCAGGTCAACACTGTGGTTTCCTAGGAAGGAGGTCACATCCATGTCCCAGCAACCGTTGTTACTGGAGAAACTGAAGAACTTCCCCGACGAACAACTTCCGGTAACCCTTCCCCTTATATCTTTTGTTGTTTTCACTTCCTTACTCCATGCCCCTAGCCTTCCAATGCTCATGCCTCCTCATCTTTGTTCGCCGTTCTGTCTGCAGCCCCTTTGGTCGAAGAGGCCGGCCCGCTGGTGGAGGCGGCCGAGATAGGAAAGGAATATGCCAAACAGGCTACCAAAAATGTTGCCGCGGAGGAGCACGTTGCCGGAGACGTCTAGGGTGTCCTCAGGGAGGCAGAGAAAGCCACCTGCGACGCACCAAGCGTGGGGGTTGTAGTCGAAGGGAAGATACCCCTCCGTACCATGGAACCTCTGCCCTCAATTGGTGTTTCGGTCGGGGCCCCGCAGCCGTCTTCGAGTCAACTGGCACTGGTACTCGTGCAGCCTCGACTTGGAGCGCTTGGCTCATCTGCGGCAATGAGCGCGAAATTGGACGAAGAGACCCAATGTATATTGGCATCATTGTACCAGGGGACCGAAGGGGTGGATGACTCTTTTGCCATTGCGATGGATTTATCCTTCCTAGAATCCATGGCCGTGGGCCTCAAGGAGATGTAGAACTGGCATGGCCAGGAGTGGCAGGTACTCAAGGAGCAGCATAACTCCGACAACACTATGGATCGGAAGCTGAGAGATAAGGGTGGTGAGCTGCGTGATTCGCACGACAAGCAGTTCCGAAGCCTTCTGCGGTAGCAGGAGACATTCTCTATGGCAAGATAGGATGTCATTGCTCGGGAGGCCCGCCTGGCGGAGCGCACAACACACTTGGACGCCAAAGAGAAGGGTTTCTCTTCCCTGGAGGAGAGCCTCGAGTCCACTCTTCTCGTCTAGGATAATGAACTGGAAGCCCTTGTTCAGCGGCGCACAAAGGAGCTGGAGGAAAAGCACCAAACGGCCCTCGACACGCTCTCTAGTGACTTTGTCGCCCAGCTGAAGAAGGATGCCGATGATCTCGCCGCTGCATCCACTGCCAAAACTGACCTTAACCAGCATGTGGCCAAGCTGAAGGAAAACCTTGCCGGGAAGGTCAATGAGGTCGTGACCCTCAAGGAGGAGGCCCAGAAAGCGGAGACTTTTCTGAAAGAGGTGCAATCGCAACTTTCCTCCAAGAGCCAAGACCTCGACTTCGCCAACAGTTCCATAAGTTACTTGAAGGCTAGGATCGGCACCTTGGAGAGCAAGGTCCATGATGAGGAACTGATGAGGGACCTAGAGAACACAAAAACCCTCTAGAAGGATGCGAAGGATCAACTGGCGAACAACTCTGAACAGGTCGGCCTCTGGATCAAAAGCTTGGTCGATATTGCTGAGAACCTCGCCGTCCATATCACACACTATTGCAGGATGCTGCTAACGTGACACTATGATCAGAGACCCTTCGACCAAACTGTGTGCGATGCAATAATCGCAAACGGTGGTCAAAAAACGTCAAAAAAGGTGCAAGATGTTTGCGATGACGGATGCATCAAACACGGTTTAGATTTTAGTTGTGTGTGCGATGTAGGCCATAAGGTTCAGTTCAATTAGCTATTTGGGATGAGGAGGAACAAAAGAAACAAGCAGCCAGATGAAGGTGTGTGCGATATACATCATACGGTTCACTCGGATGAACTGTTTGTGATTAGGCAACACAAAATAAACGGTCAGCCAGATCAAGGTGTATGTGATATACGGCATGCGGTTCACTCAGATGAATCGTTTGTGTTGAGACAAGAGAACAGAAACGGTTCAATATAACAAGATGTGTGTGATACGTGACAAACAGGTCTGTAATCGGAAACGTGTGGGAAGACCGATAACAACACAGATGATTCATGTTAACAAGCCATATGTGTTGTGAGCAAACGATTGCTGGTATACAATTGTCAGTGATTGATGAAATCATCACCGATGGGTTCCATTGTTTAGTCTGTGTGCGATGTGATTTGCTTTGTCTACAGAGGATCAACATATATACTTAAAAAGACAGCATTGCAAAACCAAATTAAGCATACGATTACACAAGTGACTATACACATAACATTTCCACACACGAAAGTAAGCACTTACATGCATACTAAACTAGGAGAAACGAGGACCTAATCATCTACTATTATTGCAACAAAGCTTGCCGTTGCTCTGCTCCGGCTGGATCCCTGTCCGTTTTGGGGAAGGAGGCACTTCCTCATGTCAACGATCCGCTTGTACATGTCGCAGCTCATGTACACCTCCTTGGTCGCGTACACGATGTGAGCTTTGTCGAGTTTCTCCATCTAGGCCGAGTGCTAGGAACGCTTTTCCTTGTTGCAGGAATCCTTCATGTCTCTGTAGTAGGGGTCAATGATGGCCTCGGCGAGGTGAACCAGTGAGTTCTTCTCATGCTCCTTGCTGCCCCAGATCTTGTATTGGCCCTGGATGTCGACAAGATTCTGGCAGGCGATGCCGAATTCTCGAGTGCCTTTACATCGTTGGCGATGTCCACCGTAGCGAACATGTAGTGGGGGCTATTGATAAACCTAGCGAAACGCTCACAAGGCCTTGTGGCCAGGAAGTTGTGGTAGATGAGGGTGTGGTTGCACACGCACATATGGGCGACGATGACCTTGGGACGAGATCCGGCACGAGCGTGGGTATACTCGAGGTCGAACCCGGCCACCTTGTACTTCTCCTTGGCAAGCAACATCTCCATGATGTGGATGTAGTGCTCCACCTAGACCGGGTTGTTGGTGTACACCACTGAGAGGTCCGTGAACCTCTAGTGGGTGTCCACCATGGCATGCATGGTGAACTGCTGCTCATCACCGGCAGTCGCTCAGAATGCCATTTGAGCCGTGCAAGATACCCTCTAAGAACTTGTTGTGATGGGTGTGCTTCTTGCAATGGTGAGGCGTGATCGAATGGTTGAAGAGACATAAGGCTTAAATGGCGGCTTTAACAAATGGGGGTCAGTCGGCCTGTAATCATCACGTGTTGTCACGACATTCATAGCGGAGGATTCCAGTGCACGCTTGACAACATCGCACCGCATGCGTTTCGTTTGACCGCGCGTGGGCTCGTAGAGGCGCCAAATGTATCACCGGTGAGCCTGTTCCCATGCTACCACAGAGTTTACCACGCAAGCTTCCCACAAGGCTAGTTTGGCCATGCGTCGGCTGGAAGAGGGACAAATCGTGGGCATTTATTGGCAAAAAGCTATGTAAAAACAAAGTGTGTGGAATGACTTCGGTCATAAATTTACCCATGGGTAATGGGGTCAAGGTTACACAGAAGGGTGATGATGGACACTTGAGAGCGGTAATTAATTCTGTGCTCTACAGGGCATACGGTTGAAGAAACCAACTATGTGCAATAATGTCGAAGATCGCAGTCGAGTTAGCTATACAGATCGTGTGCTGTGAGAACGACAAGGTAAACAGATTCGAGAATGGTTAATAAAATCCAAGACCATTGCATATTAAGGTCAAAATAGTGCTACCAGTATACGAGTCTCATACCATGTCATTTCAACAATTGTACCACAAAAGCTTGAAATATTACAAGGTTCAAATTCTAGAGTTATATGGCTCAAATTCCAAGATTACAAGGTTCAAACTGATATTAGAAATGAAATTCAGCTCATCAGATGAAAACGCTCGTGCTGATCCGCTGAACATGGATATCAGAGAGGTTCAAACTAATATTACCACTTCTTAGTCTGGTTTTGAAACCTCATAATTTTTGCAAAGGGGCCAGCCACTGAGAAGTCATGTATGGGGTGGACACGATGATTTCCGATTACTCTGTCATCTGAAGTTCCAAAATGAAATTTGGCTTTTTCAGAGCCTATTCCATTCTGCCGCACGTGCCGGCGCTGATCAACAAACCATTCATTTTTGCGAAACAAATGTAGGATAAACCTCATTACCTTCAGCACCCTTGCTCTGACAACAAAGAACCTGCCAAATATAATCTCCAGTAAGGTTCCTCGGTAGGGGTTCAAATTAATTTCTCAGAGATGCAGATCTAGGCATTCGACATGATTGTTAAATTTTATCACATTATCCACCACTAGGCCTAATCTTATCTGCAAAAGAAGAAAAATGTTAGTGCCTACATGCAGTTTTGAACACTACTACTGGCCTATTTGGTTTGAAGGATTTGTAAAATGCACTAACATACCATCTTTGATCTGACATGATTAACATGGGCATTTGATTACATTCTAGAAAAATGTAGCCTTCTTCACGAGAGGTTGGAGTGGATGAAAAGTTCCCTAAGAAAACTAGTACAGATGAATCCAAAGGAGAATTGCATATGGATTGTAACCATATGGATCAAGCAACCAAATTGGGGTGGCATGTATGTACAGAAATCCTCCAAAAGAATCCTTCAAAAATCGTAGTACATTGTCATTGTAAACTTGGAAAAAGGTGTCACAAATTGAACTCCATTATGGTTAACATTTAATAGGAAAGCAACATCACCTCGATATATAGCTTCTCCAGGCACGGAAAACATCTCAGGAAACTGACAACTTGCTCTAGGTTGGGCCAATAGATTCTAGTGCCAAGACCTTCACCGTGCGTAGTTTCGGGGTCAAGCTTGTCGGAATCATTTTCTGGATGACAAACGAACAAACATCTTCAAAATTAGAAATAATGTTAATTTGTAGAAGGAGAGGTAGAAGGCGGTTGTTGTACCTAAACATGTGTGGATCCAATAAGAAGTTTGGAGTATTTGCTAGATGGCTCAGAAATGACATTGATTCTTGTTGGACCTTCTTGATCAACTACAAGTAATCTCTCAAGTGCATGTGTGTCCTCAATGACCATACCATGGTACACATCTTGTGATGTCTTCCTGCCACACCAGCAACACACATAAATTGTCTGGAGAGTCATGGAGGTGATTTGGAAGCTACTCAACCCATTGATCACCTGAAGACAAAGGTACTCGAGTGTAGTACAACCACAGAGCAGGCGCTTGAAGTCACCGTTTGGGAGGCAGACGGCGACCAGCTCAAGGTGCTTTAGTCATGGTAGAATAAGAGCGGGTGTATCATTAAGGGAGGGAATGACAGTTCCTGAACTTGGCGACGCACAGCATGGGCGCGAGGCGGAGCGCGGATGTTGGCAGCGAGCGCATATGCCGATCATCAAAAGTGAGCTCCTTGAGCTGATCTAGGGCGGGCGATCGGAACCAGTCGTCAAGCTTGGCTCGGTCCTTGCCTTTGGAACGGAACTTGCCCATTCTAAGCCCTCTGGTTGGGCCAAGGTGACTGCAGAGGATCCTGAAGAATGCATCCAAGCTTTTGCGATAGCCATGGCAGAGCTCGTGGGTGTCGATGAGGTCGAGAGGGGTGGAGTTCCATAGGGGGGCCACCGCCGGGAAAGGACGGTTATCCGCGCGCCATATTTGATTGGGAGGAGGGAGATGATGACTGTCAATATATCATCGGGGAGGATGCTAATGATGTCTAGGCCTGCTGGAGTTTCTTGCTTGCCCCGCCTCCGCTTGTTGCTAGCCCCATTCTTCACCTCCAGGGTCTCCTTGTTAGCGGCGCTTTCTGATAGAAGTGGTAGTACATGGAATATTTAGGTAAAACAGGGCAATAGAAAAGTGTATTGGTAACTAGAAGTTATTAGGTAGGAATATAGCAAGAAAAGGGAATAATGATTGGTTGCTTAAATACTACACAATTCATTTTATATTGCTGGGTAAGTCAACATGCAGATAATTGAAAAGAAAAATTACTTCGAACAAAGTCTAGACGGATATCGTCGGGGAAGTTAGCATATATCTCATGACCAGGCTCTTTTATGTGCAGTACAATTTTAGTGCCAACTTTCATTACATAAAACATAGAAATTTCTTTCCAAAAGCCAGTGCCAAAATAGGAGTCACCACGTTCATCAAGTCTTACAGTAGCAATGCTTGTAAATACATGGTTTGTGTTTAGTATGACATCCCTGCAGTCTTGATTTATGTAAAGGGAAAGATTGTGCACTATAGATTTTGTTGCATAGCAAGGGACGCGCTGCAGAAAATGGTACGATTGTTAAAGAAAATATGGTAACATGCAAATATGAGCCCAAAATGAAAGAACTGTACAGCTGTTGAAATCGAAGGACAAAAATCTATAATTAAACACATAGGGTAAACATGATGTCATGGAAATATGATAGTAATCGTAAGAACAATGCATCATTAATTTGCCTAATATAGAAAGAAGAGGGAAAAATCCCCTTTGACGTATATGGTGCATGTGGCACCTTTTATCCAAATGTAGCAATATTTAGAATACGTTCAGGAAAGTAGGCCATGCCAACCGATTTAGGCTGAGATTTAACATATCGTGTGCATCCTCAAGTCATATGGTACAGTGAAATGGAATCTTTAGTGGAGGCCGCAAAGTCCTGATGTGGCCATGCACTGTACACTCTATGAATGAAAGAAAACTCTCAAATCAGCTCGAATAAAAATGAATTCACGGCGATTTCGGCCGGGTGATTAAAGGAGGCAGATGAACTGGGATAAGGGATGAGATAATATCTCTTTAAATTAGTTACATTGTTTTCCATGGGAAAGAACCCTCGGTACGACAGATTCCCCAACCGAGCAGAGATGGGTCAACCGCGACCAGCATCGAGAAAGTCGATGGCGATAGGCGGCGACAAGCGGAAGTGGAGAAATGCGGTGGGGTTTGCCGACAGTCTAGCGGTGACGGCAAACGTCGGGCTAAATGGTTACCACCGCGATAGGTGGTGCCATGCATAGACGCGGAGGAGCTTGTGCAGGTGTGAATGGGGACTGAAGGGGGTGGTGGGTGGAGCGAGGGTTTTTGTGATGTGGGGATGGTGAGTGTTTTCTTTTTTGTTTTTTGAATTGCGCTGGTGGGGGTTTTCTGTCCCACAAAGAATTTCGAAGGCAACGGTTTGCTAGAGCCAACCATGTGTGATTGACGCAATAGGCAAAATGAAAGTCATTGCACACGGTTCCAATTTTAGGAACCGTGTGTGATTGATGTACTACCTATGTCCTGGTTTATTGGTCCCCTTTGAAATTTGTACCAATTTTTGACCAAATATTTAACTAAGAAATGTTTATGCATGTCACCAAAAATTATGTCATTGAACACTATGTTCAAATACGCATCCACTGATATAATTTTTGCTCACCTACACTAACATTTTGTCAATTAAATCTTTGGTCAAAATTTAACACGAATTACAAAGGGGACCAATAAACGAGGAAGGAGGTACATTCCATCAACCAAACTGATTGCATTCATATCCCACAGTTAGACATAAGTAAACATGGATTAAACATACTCATACATAGATAATAAGCGTACACATACACAAGCATAGTTCAACCATAAGTACATAGTTCAACTGTCATTAAGCATTGCTCAAGCATACATAGTTTGATCCCACATCTCATCTCACATGTCGGCACGATCCTGAAGCTTCTCCTTGTACTCGGCGTACGGGCCATGCGCCACCCTGCGAAAATACTTCTGCTTGAAGGAGCCAATGACCCGTCCTCTTGCATGCACCAAAACACTTTAATACGCAACATAAAGCTTGTGGTAGCAAAATGGGCATCGATAGCCGCCGTCCCAGGTCCTAATACGCATGTTATGCATTTCCGCATAAAGCTCCCTCGGGATTTGCTTCTTGTACTTCCTCTGGACATCTTCATCCTCGCAGTCCACATCATCGGACAACACCTATACAAATAGTAAAACACATTTGGCATCAGATCAATGTTTACATGCCGTGATGTAGGATTAGGAATTTATGACTATTTTTATACATATCCAGAGATTATGGTTCAATTTTTTAGCACAGTCGTCGATGTACAGACCAATCTTGAAGAAAATAATGGCACAAATATATATGTAGGTCATTCGAAATGAATTGTCATTTCCTGGCTAGGAAATATTAGCACAAACACTAACCATAGTCGAATTACTAGCAGAAATCATTTGCATAGATGAAGCAACTAATCACTTATCAGTCGTACCATTCAAACAATCAACACACTAAACGGATTTAACGGAACTTACTCAGATTTCATGGATTGGGAGAACATAACCATAGGGTATCTATTCCAAAAAGGGGGAGGAAGGAGTAACCAGAGAAACCCTAGGATCTATTTGACATATAAATGGGTATAGATGACTAACCAATTGTGACGCCCGATACCGACGTCCCAGAAGATTCCAGAAGATTCCAGATGTTCCGGGTCTCCCGTGTGTTTTATTTTGCTTGTGTTATTTATTTACTTGCATTGCATCATGTCATCATGCCATCATGTCATATTTTATTTTGCATCTCAACTTAAATAAATCGTGTGGACCTTCGGTCCATTTAAATCGAGGGAAGGTGACTTCTCTTTATAACTTATAAAAGTCTCTCAATATTTAGGGAGCTATATTAAAAATATTCCAATTGTTTGGAATTACCCGCAACACACTTGCATTTTTCCCCATGCCTCTTAATTCAAGTTTCACCGTCAAAACCTTCCCTATATTTTATTTTCTCGTTTATCGAGGTTCCTCCAAAAACCCTCCAGCCATTTTAATTAAATTCCTCACATTTTTGTGAGTCCAGGGAATTTTACCCTTGCCCTAACTCTATTTCTAGCACCTCCCTTCTTTTCTTTCTTGTTGTTGTTTTTTTTTTCTGTTTTAATTTAGAAAACAGCAGGAGAAGAAGAGCAGCCGGCCCACTTCTCCTCCTTCCCAGCCTCCAGGCCTCAAGGCCCATCTCATCTCCTGGCCCAACCACGCCCTCCAACCCTAGCGGAGCCGACCGCAGCCCCTCGCTCCTTCCCCTCGCCCGCCGCCAGCTCGTTCTCTCTCTCCCTTCGCTCACTCCCTCGCCGCATCCCTCGCATGCCTCGCCTCTGCCCCGATTTTCCCTCTCGACCTCCCGAGCCACCCATCCTCTCGATCCCCATCTCCCTCGCTCGCTCGCCTCCGCCCGAACACCCCGATCCCCAGGCCCGCGACCGCGGCCTCCCTCGTTTTCCCCTTCGTCCGCCGCACCTCTTCTCCCCGCATCCTCTTCGCTCTGCCTCCTCGCGCCGAGGATCCCCAGTGCCCAGCGCCCGCAGCGCCTCCCTTCGCCAGCGCCGCGCCACTTCTTCCTCCCTCCTCCTCTGCGCCAGCGCCCCGCAGTGCCTCCAGATCGTCCCCTCGCCTCTGACCTCATGCGCCAGGGCCGGCCAGGAGTCTTCCTCGCCTCGCTCCCTCGCCCCGACCCCGCGCCGCGCCCCTCCGGCCTAGGTCCTCGCCTCGCCCTCCAGCGCCGGTGCTGGCCACGTCCTATGCCGCCGCGCCCTCCGCTTCCAGGAGCAGCCGGCCCGCGCCCCGTGCGGCCCCTTCCACACCTCCAGCCAGCGCCAAGAGGCGCGTCCCGGTCGACCTCCAGCCGTCATCTTCACCGCGTCACCGGAGCCGTGCTGCTTTTGTTTTTTTTTTGCTACCATGTTATGCAGCGCCTCTTTTGCTTGCTGCCGGACGCCAAGAGCTTCGAACGAGGGACCCCGAGACCCTCAAGTACAACTACATGAACGAGTACGACTACACGATGAGACGCCAAGTACCACTACGATCGGCGATGCGACAAGTACCTCGACACCGACCCGAACATCTACGGGAAAATGAGCTCGTGAACCACTACCGTCGACGAGGACCGTCAAGTACATCTACGTGTTCCTTTACCGACGCCGATGACCTTCAAGTTCGACTACCGTCCCCGAAACCAAGTACCACTACATAACGTGTACCCCGACGTCGCAAGTACCACGACACGTGACGTGAACGCCTACCGTCGCCGAAGCCCTGTGTACCACTACTTCCCTCTACGGAACGGCTACTTCCTCTTCGGAAACGTGAACCACTACTTCCTCTACGACCCGTGAGAACGACTACTTCCGCTACTTCCACTACGAACTCGAACCGTCCCGAAACGAGTGTTTTGAAGGTGTAACCCGAGATGATGACCCGTGTGTTGCTTGTTGTGGTTGTATGAAATGTTTCCCGTGTGTGCACCGTGTCCGTTTCGTCCCTTTTGTCATGTTCCTCGGTTGCCTCGTCGCTGACTCGTGGGAACCCGGTGACGGGATCGCCCCACCTTTCATCTCGTTTGACTCGCTCACGCCATCTTTCCTTTTGCACCGGACTCTCAACGAGTTACCGGAACCGAGATGTTGCCGTTGCATCATTTTCGGATCGTTGCCGTGGCACCCTTTCCTTCCACCACGGTGACAAATACTCCTTTTCATCTTCTTATCTCTCATGTCAACTTTTAATAAAACTTGCATAAACTTGATCATGTCATCCGCATCATTTAACAACATTATAAATGTTAATTGTTGTTTGCTTATAATTACTAAACATGCTCATGGGAATTTTCCGGATATGTTGTTGTTATTCTCCGGCCTCATTTAAATTGCCTTATTAGTGTAGTTTCTTTATGCTTCACCTCTTGCCATGTTAAAAACATTTAATCTTGTCTTGTAAATAGACGTGAGTCAATTAAATAATTAATGTGGTGTTTCGTCAATATGCAACTCGTTGCATATTGAGCTCCACTTAACTTGTAGTATTTGTTTGTGCACTTGCCATGCCATGCATATTTAAACCGGACATGCATCATACTTGGATGTGCATTGTATGCCATGTTTATGCTTGTGTGTTTACCATGTTGTTTCCTTCTTTCCGGTTGCTTCTCTTGTTAGCTTCGGTTTCGTTCCGGAGTTGTGAGGATTCTCTCGTCTGTGTTGCTCCGTCTACTTCATGGATCCGTTCGTCCCCCTTGTGGATTGCCAGGCAAGATGACCGAACCTCGATAACATTACTATCTTTGCCTATTGCTAGTAGTTCCGCTCTATAGTTTTGCCTCGATGCCCATGTTTTCCTGTCAGCCTCCTATTGTAACCATGAACCTGTTTAATCCACCCTTCCTATGCAAACCCTTGCTTGGCTAAGTACGCTTCGCTCAGCCCTTCTTATAGCATTGCTAGTTGCAGGTGAAGATTGAAGATGCTTGCTTCATGTTGAAGTTTGGTTGGGTTATATCACACTATATAAATGCTTAAATGAAATCATCTATATATTGGCAAGGGTGGAAGGCTAAGCCTTTTGCTTGGTGATTTGTTCCACTCATGCCGTTAGGAACCGTATAAACCGGTGTTATGTTCCTTGATTATGCGTTCCTAACACGGTTGGGGTGTATGGGACCCCCTTGATAAACCGCTAAGTGCTAAGTCTTTTCCAGCAAGTCCCAACATTGGTACTATTTGCCTAATAACTAATAAAACTTGCATATGGGACTAGCTATCCCTTTTATTTTAATTCTACAACCCCGGGCCAGTGCTCCACATGAGTGTTGGTCCGAAACGGGGGTTACGCGGGGCCACCTCGAGGAAACTCAAGGTTTGGTAAAAACCTGTGGGATCACCCATCCGGTTGTGTCCTGAGACTTAGATACGCGCGGCTACTATCAGGGTGTCGACACGCCGGGAGGATTTGCTGGATTAGCCTTACCTTAGTTCGGAGTATCTTGAGCACGGGATTCCGAGAATACTCGGGTCTTCCCACCTATGGAGTTGCGACTCCGCGGATCGTGGGCTTGTAATGGGTCAAGTTGGAACACCCCTGCAGGGTTGGAACTTTCGAAAGCCGTGCCCGTGGTTATGTGGCAGATGGGAGCTTGTTAATATCCGGTTGTAGATAACTTGACACAATGTTTCAATACACTACCAGCGTGCGTTCCGTGACTGTCAATTTCCGAATAGGGATTCGGGAGTTGAACACGGTGGGGTTATGTTTGGCCGGCTTTAGTTAGGATCACTTCGTGATCATCTCTCGACCGATGCGCCTTCTCTTCTCGCTCTCTATTACGTAAGTTAGTGCTAGTTGCTGCTGCAAACTCTTGTTGTTCCTTCACTTCTCGTTCCTTCTTCAGCCTTGTCCTCACCCAAGGCTTAAATAGTCTTGTTACCCGGGAACGGGATTGCTGAGTCCTCTGTGGCTCACAGTTACTTCACCACACCAGATGCAGGTTCAGCCGAGTTCGATGCAGGAGCTGGTTCAAGTTCTTCACCGGGAGTTCGATGAAGAGTGTGTCCGTTTGCTTGTGATGTTTCGACGATCAGTAGTGGTTTCTACTAGTATTCGATCTAGGCCTGTGGCTTTATGTTGTTTTGGTATCTTTCTTTTGATCTTCACCCGTAGTCGGGCTGTGATGTTTTGAATGATGTTTTGCTTATGTAATGTATTGTGTGAAGTGGCGAGTGTAAGCCAACTATCTTCTTTTGCAATTTAATCCCTCCTTTACATGAGTCGTGCAAAGATACCAAACTTGAGATCATTCTAGGATGGGCTTATACCTTTAAGTCGTGCCTCGACACGTAGGAGGTATAGTCCCATCCTGGGCGTTACAAGTTGGTATCAGAGCCTTCTCCGACCTAGAAGCCCCCACTATTTGATCGAATCGTTGACGGTTGAGTCTAGGCACACACTGAAAATATTTTGAGTCCTATATTATATCGGAGAGTAGGATTTCTTTGCTTCTCATCCCCTTTCTCTCTGGTGAGGACTCCTGACGATTACTCTTGCCTCTTCTACTTTCAAAATTGCACCAATTTTTTTTTAGGATCTCGCGAGTATTGTTTGGATTGTTTCGATGTCTTTGTGACGAGAACATTGTTCTCGATGCCTCCTGTCATTAGGGGTTGTGGCAGTGTCCCGGGGAGTTGAGCTCCGAGGTGTTGTCATCACAAATCCATCGCGGCAGTACTAGAATACTTAAGACGGCCGACATCGAAAAACTCTCCTATGCGGTTAGTGGCAAGATAACCCCGACATCACCCAGTACTGGGGAGGTAGTTCGAGAGTATTGCCATAGCTTGTATAGTGGATGCGTTTCGAAGGTCCGAGGTAAACAGTTTCCGAGAAAGACTGGTTATGTGTTGAAGGATGGATACACCTGGATGTAGGTTTAGAGTTGATTGCGTGGTGCTTCCCGTGTATCCCCAACACCTGATTGCATAACTGGAAACTTTCGGAAATCTATAGGTGGGTTCATCCAGTAGTTCTAGGCATTCTTCCAACGGATGCTCGATATGAAGTTTGGGGTTCTACATTGAGTGAAGTGGTTTTATGGACTTGTTCTGATCGGGAGTTGCATCTTAAAGGGTCCTTGGCTATGCTGATCTAGGGATTGCAAAACCCTTTTGTAACACGTTCCATGAGCTTTCAGCATGAATATGTCGGACGAAGCTTCTATTGTGTATTTGTTCTATCTGATCCTTGTTCCTTTTTATTTACCTTTTGTTCTCCAAGTGGCTTCTCGACGAGTTGATGTACCTGCGGAATTCATTCGTTCAATCCTTTGTTTTTGTTTTGATTCTGGTATTCGAGTTGCTTCGATGTCAATGTTGATTCCACACCTTTCTTAATCGGTATTCTCATATTTCTATGGGAGTGCTAATTCTTCTTGATCATCAAGAAGGTCATGTTAAATTCTTTTCCAACCAGTGTCCATTTTGTTCGTCTCAAGTTGTCTTTGTTTCCCCACCCTCCCTCCCTTTTCTTCTTGGAGCCAGAAATTCTCAAATGAAGTATCCATTTATTCATGTGATGTTTCCTCATTCTTTTCCTTCAATGTTCTTATCCGGTGAATTATCGCGAAGATGCTCAAGAGCTTCAAGTTCATCATTCTTAATTCTAATATTCTGTCGGTGGATGTAATTCAAGATTTCGGTGTTGATCTTATCCTTTTTCCTCATTTCATAATGCTTTCTTATTCCGGTGCACCAATTATTCATTCTCCTCTTGCTATTCATATCCGGAGTGCTGAAGATTCATAATTCCATTCTTAATCCGTTCAAGCAATTTTTTCAGGATTGTTATCTTACTCAAGCCTTTTAATTCAAACCGGTGCTATATCTCTTAAGCAATCTTTTTAAACGGTGATTTCTTTTGAGTGGGCCCTAACCCACAGGTCTTTTCCCAGGATCTTACCTGACTCTTCTAATTTTTCTGGAGTTATACTCAAATTCTTTTGAAAGTGTGACGTAAGAATGATCTCCATCAGTCACATGCCTTCTCCAAGATCGCATCCAAATTCTTTTTCATCATTGGTTCAACCTTTTAATTCTTCATTACGGAGTACCTATACAATTCAAGGTGGTGTATCTCATCGTCTTCTCAGATTTTGAAGACCCAGAGAAGTGCTTCTCTTAAGTCTTGGTCCGTTCTCTTGAAGATTCGTGGTTCTAGATTCATGCCTTCCTCATTATTGTTCCGATCGTGAGGAATTCTTTTTATACCATCCGAAGCATTTCACGAATTCTTTTCTTTGTGATCCTCCGAAGGCCATCATTTCAGAAGATTTCTTCTTTCTCAGTTTTCAACTTCATCCTCCAAATATTCTTCATTGATGCCTCTCGTTCGTCTCCCTATTCTTACGGTGGCTCGTTCAAGATTTCTCTTCCTTGTTATCGTTTTAATTCATTTGTTCTTTTCATAATCCTACCGGTGGTTCGTTGAAGTTTTATCCAAGGTTGTGCTAGATCTCTCTTTAATTCTTTCCAACAAGAATAAGTAGTATGCCAAATCCTTTGGTTGTCATCAATTTAAATTGGTGAAGGAGATGCATAACATAATTCTTATTCTTATTCCTTCAAGGTTATTTAATTCTTTTGTCTGGAGCTTGTTCATAATATCATATTCTCGGTTCTAAGATGTTCATCTTGTCTTCCGGAGCTCCAAGTTATTCATTTATATCATTTCAAAGCTCCATCTAATTCATCGCAGGCCTTGAATCTTATTCTTTCCATCTTTCACTTCTCTTGCTTTCATTACCGGAGTTCTCATGGTGGTTCATCATCATTTAATTCATCCTCGAAGTCTTCATCTAGATTATTGTTGGAGCTCAAGCATACTTCATCATGCATTCCAATTGCAATCCGTTCTACCTTATCTTTTTCAGATGGTGTTATGTCATTCTTGACAATTCCTTCATGTTTTATGATTCACAAGTTATCAAGAATGAAATATTTAAAACCATCATTTTCTTTGTTCAGGAGATCTTTTCAATCCTTCAATTTATTCATTGGAGTTATCTTGGGTTATAATTCACCAAAAAGCTTTCCTTGAGGATTGTTGCTAATTATGGTGCTTATAAATGACCCAAGTTCTTCATTTATCCTCTCCGTGAAATAACTCTTTCGTCTCCTTGTTGATCTCAATCAAATCAATTGTTTAAGTTAGTGGCTGGTTGTCACCTCATAATTTTGAGATGTTTTCCATAGGCCCACATGAAGCTTATTCGTTTCGTTGTTGATTTTTCAATCAACTCCGTTCAACCATTCTTTGTAAGGATGCTCTTTCAAATTTAATTTTGAGAGAAGTTATCTTTTTCTCTCCGTTCATTTCTTTCATTGAACTATATTCTATATTCTTTCATTCCGGAGGCATTGTGATGTTGCTCTCTCCAAACCATCATATTGTTTTATCGAGATGATGTGTTTTTTTACCTTGCTCATCATTTTACCGGAGTGTTGTGTCCTCCATTCTAGTTCCATCATCTTATCAAATTTTGCCTATCCTTAAACCGGAGTGCTGCCTGAATCTTTTCTTACCCTTGTGCCATTCTTTCAATTATTTCGGAGGAAATATGTTGTTGTTTTCATTAAGTATCATTCCATCTTCTCAAGTTTTTGTTCAATTCCTTCCACTTTCAGACGGAGTGCTGTCCAAATTTTGTCATTCTTATTCCTTGGCCATACCATTGTGGTTTCATATTCTTTTGGTCCGTGAGCTCTTGTTTCATGTCTTACAACCTGCAAGGTTCTCATAATGCTCCTTGTTCCTATTTTCTAACGTAGTTTTCATATTCGTTCATCTCTGTTCTATTCTTCTTTCAATTTGTTCAACCTCTCAAGGTTCTTTGGTTTCACTCGTCTGTCAAAGAAGCAACTTTGTTTTACCTCTTCCTCTTCCGTTTTTTATCCGGTGCTATCTCTAGGATCTCGGGTCGAGATCCTCTGTTAGTGTGGGAGAGTTGTGACGCCCGAGACCGACGTCCCAGAAGATTCCAGATGTTCCGGGTCTCCCGTGTGTTTTATTTTGCTTGTGTTATTTATTTTTTTGCATTGCATCATGTCATCATGCCATCATGTCATATTTTATTTTGCATCTCAACTTAAATAAATCGTGTGGACCTTCGGTCCATTTAAATCGAGGGAAGGTGACTTCTCTTTATAACTTATAAAAGTCTCTCAATATTTAGGGAGCTATATTAAAAATATTCCAATTGTTTGGAATTACCCGCAACACACTTGCATTTTCCCCCATGCCTCTTAATTCAAGTTTCACCATCAAAACCTTCCCTATATTTTATTTTCTCGTTTATCGAGGTTCCTCCAAAAACCCTCCAGCCATTCTAATTAAATTCCTCACATTTTTGTGAGTCCAGGGAATTTTACCCTTGCCCTAACTCTATTTCTAGCACCTCCCTTCTTTTCTTTCTTCTTGTTGTTTTTTTTGTTTTAATTTAGAAAACAGCAGGAGAAGAAGAGCAGCCGGCCCACTTGTCCTCCTTCCCAGCCTCCAGGCCTCAAGGGCCATCTCATCTCCTGGCCCAACCGCGCCCTCCAACCCTAGCAGAGCCGACCGCGGCCCCTCGCTCCTTCCCCTCGCCCGCCGCCAGCTCGTTCTCTCTCTCCCTTCGCTCACTCCC
Source organism: Secale cereale (assembly GCA_902687465.1). NCBI lineage: Eukaryota > Viridiplantae > Streptophyta > Magnoliopsida > Poales > Poaceae > Secale > Secale cereale. The sequence continues at coordinate 392,149,561 of LR738712.1, read as the reverse complement.
TCGCCGCATCCCTCGCATGCCTCGCCTCTGCCCTAATTTTCCCTCTCGACCTCCCGAGCCACCCATCCTCTCGATCCCCATCTCCCTCGCTCGCTCGCCTCCGCCCGAACACCCCGATCCCCAGGCCCGCGACCGCGGCCTCCCTCGCTTTCCCCTTCGTCCGCCGCACCTCTTCTCCCCGCATCCTCTTCGCTCTCCCTCCTCGCGTCGAGGATCCCCAGCGCCCAGCGCCCGCAGCACCTCCCTTCGCCAGCACCGCGCCACTTCTTCCTCCCTCCTCCTCTGCGCCAGCGCCCCGTAGTGCCTCCAGATCGTCCCCTCGCCTCCGACCTCATGCGCCAGGGCCGGCCAGGAGTCTTCCTCGCCTCGCTCCCTCGCCCCGGCCCCAAGCCGCGCCCCTCCGGCCTAGGTCCTCGCCTCGCCCTCCAGCGCCGGTGCTGGCCACGTCCTGTGCCGCCGCGCCCTCCGCTTCCAGGAGCAGCCGGCCTGCGCCCCGTGCGGCCCCTTCCACACCTCCAGCCAGCGCCAAGAGGCGCGTCCCGGTCGACCTCCAGCCGTCATCTTCACCGCGTTACCGGAGCCGTGATGCTTTTGTTTTTTTTTGCTGCCATGTTATGCAGCGCCTCTTTTGCTTGCCGCCGGACGCCAAGAGCTTCGAACGAGGGACCCTGAGACCCTCAAGTACAACTACATGAACGAGTACGACTACACGATGAGACGCCAAGTACCACTACGATCGGCGATGCGACAAGTACCTCGACACCGACCCGAACATCTACGGGAAAATGAGCTCGTGAACCACTACCGTCGACGAGGACCGTCAAGTACATCTACGTGTTCCTTTACCGACGCCGATGACCTTCAAGTTCGACTACCGTCCCCGACACCAAGTACCACTACATAACGTGTACCCCGACGTCGCAAGTACCACGACACGTGATGTGAACGCCTACCGTCGCCGAAGCCCCGTGTACCACTACTTCCCTCTACGGAACGGCTACTTCCTCTTCGGAAACGTGAACCACTACTTCCTCTATGACCCGCGAGAACGACTACTTCCGCTACTTCCACTACGAACTCGAACCGTCCCGAAACAAGTGTTTCGAAGGTATAACCCGAGACGATGACCCATGTGTTGCTTGTTGTGGTTGTATGAAATGTTTCCCGTGTGTGCACCGTGTCCGTTTCGTCCCTTTTGTCATGTTCCTCGGTTGCCTCGTCGCCGACTCGTGGGAACCCGGTGACGGGATCACCCCACCTTTCATCTCGTTTGACTCGCTCACGCCATCTTTCCTTTTGCACCGGACTCTCAACGTGTTACCGGAACCGAGATGTTGCCGTTGCATCATTTTCGGATCGTTGCCGTGGCACCCTTTCCTTCCACCACGGTGACAAATACTCCTTTTCATCTTCTTATCTCTCATGTCAACTTTTAATAAAACTTGCATAAACTTGATCATGTCATCCGCATCATTTAACAACATTATAAATGTTAATTGTTGTTTGCTTATAATTACTAAACATGCTCATGGGGATTTTCCGGATATGTTGTTGTTATTCTCCGGCCTCATTTAAATTGCCTTATTAGTGTAGTTTCTTTATGCTTCACCTCTTGCCATGTTAAAAACATTTAATCTTGTCTTGTAAATAGACGTGAGTCAATTAAATAATTAATGTGGTGTTTCGTCAATATGCAACTCGTTGCATATTGAGCTCCACTTAACTTGTAGTACTTGTTTGTGCACTTGCCATGCCATGCATATTTAAACCGGACATGCATCATACTTGGATGTGCATTGTATGCCATGTTTATGCTTGTGTGTTTACCATGTTGTTTCCTTCTTTCCGGTTGCTTCTCTTGTTAGCTTCGGTTTCGTTCCGGAGTTGTGAGGATTCTCTCGTCTGTGTTGCTCCGTCTACTTCATGGATCCGTTCGTCCCCCTTGTGGATTCCCAGGCAAGATGACCGAACCTCGATAACATTACTATCTTTGCCTATTGCTAGTAGTTCCGCTCTATAGTTTTGCCTCGATGCCCATGTTTTCCTGTCAACCTCCTATTGTAACCATGAACCTGTTTAATCCACCCTTCCTATGCAAACCCTTGCTTGGCTAAGTACGCTTCGCTCAGCCCTTCTTATAGCATTGCTAGTTGCAGGTGAAGATTGAAGATGCTTGCTTCATGTTGAAGTTTGGTTGGGTTATATCACACTATATAAATGCTTAAATGAAATCATCTATATATTGGCAAGGGTGGAAGGCTAAGCCTTTTGCTTGGTGATTTGTTCCACTCATGCCGTTAGGAACCGTATAAACCGGTGTTATGTTCCTTGATTATGCGTTCCTAACACGGTTGGGGTGTATGGGACCCCCTTGATAAACCGCTAAGTGCTATGTCTTTTCCAGCAAGTACCAACATTGGTACTATTTGCCTAATAACTAATAAAACTTGCATATGGGACTAGCTATCCCTTTTATTTTAATTCTACAACCCCGGGCCAGTGCTCCACATGAGTGTTGGTCCGAAACGGGGGTTACGCGGGGCCACCTCGAGGAAACTCAAGGTTTGGTAAAAACCTGTGGGATCACCCATCCGGTTGTGTCCTGAGACTTAGATACGCGCGACTACTATCAGGGTGTCGACACGCCGGGAGGATTTGCTGGATTAGCCTTACCTTAGTTCGGAGTATCTTGAGCACGGGATTCCGAGAATACTCGGGTCTTCCCACCTATGGAGTTGCGACTCCGCGGATCGTGGGCTTGTAATGGGTCAAGTTGGAACACCCCTGTAGGGTTGGAACTTTCGAAAGCCGTGCCCGTGGTTATGTGGCAGATGGGAGCTTGTTAATATCTGGTTGTAGATAACTTGACACAATGTTTCAATACACTACCAGCGTGCGTTCCGTGACTGTCAATTTCCGAATAGGGATTCGGGAGTTGAACACGGTAGGGTTATGTTTGACCGGCTTTAGTTAGGATCACTTCGTGATCATCTCTCGACCGATGCGCCTTCTCTTCTCGCTCTCTATTACGTAAGTTAGTGCTAGTTGCTGCTGCAAACTCTTGTTGTTCCTTCACCTCTCGTTCCTTCTTCAGCCTTGTCCTCACCCAAGGCTTAAATAGTCTTGTTACCCGGGAACGGGATTGCTGAGTCCTCTGTGGCTCACAGTTACTTCACCACACCAGATGCAGGTTCAGCCGAGTTCGATGCGGGAGCTGGTTCAAGTTCTTCACCGGGAGTTCGATGAAGAGTGTGTCCGTTTGCTTGTGATGTTTCGACGATCAGTAGTGGTTTCTACTAGAATTCGATCTAGGCCTATGGCTTTATGTTGTTTTGGTATCTTTCTTTTGATCTTCACTCGTAGTCGGGCTGTGATGTTTTGAATGATGTTTTGCTTATGTAATGTATTGTGTGAAGTGGCAAGTGTAAGCCAACTATCTTCTTTTGCAATTTAATCCCTCTTTTACATGAGTCGTGCAAAGATACCAAACTTGAGATCATTCTAGGATGGGCTTATACCTTTAAGTCGTGCCTCGACACGTAGGAGGTATAGTCCCATCCTGGGCGTTACACCAATAGTCCGTCGTCATCGGATTCATCACCGGATTGGTCATCGAAGTCATCGCCGGGGTCGTTGCCCGAGTCGTCACCACAGTCGGCATGGAACTCCGCCTCCTACCGTGGATGCTCAACGCCGTCGACGATGTCAGGGTGCAGTGATAACTCACCGGCGGTGATGGAAACCTCTGTCTCAATCTCTACGTCATGCTTCGGTGCTTCAGTAGCACCGGCGTCGCCACTCCCTCCAATGGGCCACTTCGGCGGCATCCTCATAAACTGACGGCTTTGAGGAATGAGTGAGGCGTCGAGGATGCGGGTGGAGAGAGAGGATTGTGTGTGTGGCGAGGATAGGGGGTGCGGCCGCTCGGACGCGCCATTAATATGGAGTAGTGGGAGAGAGGCGGGCGGCGGTCAAACCGCTGGCTCACCTCCCGGTGAGCCTGCACACCGGACTGCTTGCATGCCTACTGTCGTTTCACACAGCGAGCGCGCCTCCCAATGACACTACGCAGCGAGCACACCTCCATCAATTTGCACACTTGCATGCACGCCTCCCGGTCTGCCTGCGCAGCGGACTACTCGCATGTGTCCCGTCAACTTACGCCTGCTCGCACGGCACACGGGTTGTGTGGCGCCATGTTTTTTTATTTGGATTATTAATGCCGCCGCTTTATTGCTTAACCCAAGCATGGCACGTATCCATTGTTGGTCTAATGCTCATGGTTTGAATAAATAATCCATTTGGGATATTTGTTCCCAATTATTAATAATCTCCCGTTTGCAATTAGATAAAGATTACAACAAAACTGGTCTAAAATTTGACCCAAAAAAGTACAATGCCACTTTGTAATGGTGTCCATATGACAACACAATAAGTTTCATGAACTTCAAGTAAGTTTTGGATGCACTAGAATTTCAAAATCAAGATTCTCAATGTTTGAAATTTCTTGCATGGGGAGTAAAAATGAACCCAGTGAGACACATGTGTATTTGCAATCCATTTAGGTGCACTTTCATGTGTGCATGTAGCTCAAATTTGATTTTTGCACATTATACCCATAGAAAATCAATCAATTAATGTCCTAAAATGCCTTAGTGATCTATTTTTTAAAGTTAAAACGTCCCTCCTTTGGTAACATATGTTCACCGCGGGGTAATTTAACGTGCATCGTAGTTGCGGTGGATTCGCGGTGTGTGTGTGGGTGTGTGCATCCGGGTGTGGCGGGTGGCTCGCAGTACACTACGAGTTGTGAGCCACCATGTGGGTTGGCCGTTTTATTAGGCAGGTGCCACATCAGAGTCGTGAATTTGTTATTTAAAACATTACACAACCCTTTCATACATACATGTTTTGGCCACATGTAGTCGACGGTTGTCCTACACGACACTCGATACTCGCGTGTGACGCTTTCTGTGGGCCTGCAAGGTCGTCGTCCATCACTTTGACGAACAGCCGACAGTGAGGTTAATATGACCAGCAAGGTAGAATCTTTTTTGTTTGTGTTATGGTGGTATATATTACGCGTCGAAGAGGTGGGAGGGGACTAGCATATATACTATACATATGCGTCCGTGAACAAGTACACCTCACTCAGTGTCGGGACTTTCCAGTTTCCGAGGCACGTGCCACATCAAAGTTGTGAAATTGGCTATTCGAAAATCACCCAATACCTCTTTGGGCCACATGCATGCACGCGGTGGCTATCCTAGCTAGGACACTCATGTGTGACGCTTCCATCTGTTGGCCCACGAGGTTCTCGTCGATGCATGCATCACTTTGACCTACATCGGAAGAGGTTAATTAATTTCACCATCGAGGATGATTCTATTTGGGTTGTATTACGGTGGGAGCATATAGTATGCATTGAAGAGGGGGAAGGGGACCATCATATATAGTACGCTTCATGAATCTCGCTCTGTGTGGGGGGTTTACGGTTTTTTGAGGCATGTGGCACATCAAAGTTGTGCATTTTGGGTATTCACCATATGTTTGGCCCACATGGAAAGCGACGGTGGTTGTCCTCTTGCACCCACTTAAGCGGTTATCAGCGATATCTATGCTTTCCATCTGTGGGCCCGCTTGGTTCATCAATACTTTTTGCCTGACAACGAGTGTGGTTAATTTAATTTAGGAGGGGATTCTTTTTTTGCTTGTAATAAGGTATAGATATAGGTCATGCTCTGGGATGACATGATACAATTTGAGCACACAGACATGCATGTGTATGCATGAATCCCTCCCATCGAGTCGAAGTGGCGATACAACGACACGTCATGAACCGATCTCGCTCTATGTGGGGCCTGTATGATTTTCGACACACGCGCGACATCAATGTTGTGGAATGGTATTCAAACATGCTTGCACACATCACCTCCATACATATGCATGTAGTGGTTGTCTTCGAACGGTACACTCCCTCGCGTGGTTATCAGCGACAAGCCTATATATTCATGGGCCCGTGTGGACATCCATGATCACCTTGACCGACAACAAGATAGGTTACCATGGCGGATTCTTCCTTTGGTTCGTGTTATCGTACTATAGGTCATGGTGAGATTTAGACCTAATTAAGTTTGAGCGCATATACTATGCATGCATGCATGCATGAATCCCTGTCGTCGGCTTGAAGTGTGGTGTAACATACATATGCATCATCAACCTAACCCTCACTCAGTGTGGGGATTTATAGTTTGAAATCATGATGCCACATTAAAGTTGTCGCATTGTGTATTCAAAACACACCTCTCCATACATATGTTTGGGCCACATGCATGCAGTGGTTGTCTTCAGGGACCAGCTACTTGTGTGATTATTGGCGAGCTAGCCCATCTTTGAGGTCGCATGGACGCCATCACTTTGACCAACAACAAGAGAGAGGTTTGTACGACCAAGGTGGATTATTCTTGGTCCGTTTTACGATCCATCTTGGTGAGATGCCTCTCTGGCCCGCCCACTAAAAGTGTGTGTAGGGGGGGGGGGGACTTCGCACTTTGCTATAGGTGAACCTCGGTTGGGGGCATGCATTCATAGCTTAGGATTCCCTTCGTGCTGACACAAGG